>OX369256.1:10132322-10842413 GCA_947284805.1 Coleophora flavipennella | reverse complement strand
GTCTGATTGGCCTTAATTTACACCTGTAATCCATCTGGATTGGCCTCATGACAGTTTAAAAGCCATTACGATAATAATTATCATTTACAATTACAATTATTAATTATCGTTGACAATTATTGTCATTAGATCTTATCTGTAGTTTCAGCGCTTTACGTCAAATTTCAGCTTCGAAGCCAGC
Source organism: Coleophora flavipennella (assembly GCA_947284805.1). NCBI lineage: Eukaryota > Metazoa > Arthropoda > Insecta > Lepidoptera > Coleophoridae > Coleophora > Coleophora flavipennella. Next base: position 10,842,232 of record OX369256.1, on the reverse strand, counting down.
AAAACATAGGGGAAAGGTTTTCAAAATTATCCCCCTAAGGGCACATGGTTACTGTATCCAAAATATTTAAGTAAGAGCAAACATTGATGGAGTTTTGGATTAGTCATTTAAGTGCTAAACGACCAAAACGACCCAAAATGTGTCCTGGCTTCCGATACGAGAACTCGCCAATTGTCCCGGTCTTGTGCGGTTTCACAATAAATAATAATGGCAAGTAATCGTTTTCAATTTGATTGTATTTTGAGAATTATTAAACATTTTCCAGAAGTTTACGAATGGATCATTTTCTAAAATGATCTCTACGGTAGGTTCAAAATGATACTAGGGATCATATTATTGTACTTTTTGTTAAAATAAAATATTATTTGTCATGATTATACGTATTTATTTCCACGTGTAAGAATAATAATTATAAGCATTTTTCTTAACCATTGTATGACTAAAAAACTAAATTCTTCATATCAGCTCATATACGTCCCCACCGAGGGGCTCGAGCCTACTCTGAATTAGGACGATCCGGCCTTAGTCGACCACGCGGGCCCAGTGCGAGTTGGTCGACTTCACAGACAACGTGCGAGTTTCTTCGCAGGCGTGTGCAGGTTTCTTCACGATGTTTTCCTTCACCGTAAATGCGTCGGATAAACGTACGTACGTATGAAATCTAAATTCGAAATCACATTGGTACGTGGCGGGATTCGATCCACCACCTACCGGACAGGAGGCGGCAAAATAAAGGAGGTAAAGGAGGTAAATCTGGTATTAATAGATTGTATATAATGAATAAGTTAATTCACAATCTATAAAAAATAATTACTCCACGTTTTTTTTTATTATTATTAAAAATTTGAGTGCGTTTGGCTGCACCTCACCTGATGGTAAGTGCCGATGCAGCCGAGGATGGAACACGCAAGCCCAAATAGTGCCTATTCACTCTCGTCTTGAAGATTCCTAAATTATACGAATCGGGAAATACAGACATGATCTGCAAAATCAGACGTCACGTAACCAATTTTTTTCAAATTCAGAAAACGTTACGAAGTAAAATGATCACGGGATCATTTTATACCCACATAATTGAATCGATTGACCCTAGTAGTATTACTTGCAAAACTTGTTCAAAATGGACCGCAATGAAAATCAAAATGTGTTTGAAATAACATTGAACATCCCTAGTAAAACTACCGTTTACAAAAAAACAATAGGATTGTAGCAATCTGACGTTCGTTTCATGCTTACCTTAGATCGAACATCGATTTTCATTTTTTTGTTTCAACACTACACACAGTGCTTACACCTCCATGACACTTTGTAAGACAACTGACAAGGAAGACGATAACGCACTAATCAGGTAGATGGCACTGTCTAGTAGTTTTATTTAAACAGTTGGAAATCATTTTACCTTGTGGGATCATTTTGTACACCTATCCCCTACTTTTATTAGTTCTACTTCCAAATCGCGAGAAGGTTAGATCATACATGGTATATGAATAGCAGGCTTCAAAATAACGCCTTATATAATAAAGACTCTTTGGATAACTGTAAAAGTGTACACTAAATAAAATACTTTTTAGTTCGAAAAACAATAAAATAAATGAAAACAATAGTTAGATACCCGTACACTACCTGTTTTAATGCGTTTGTTTTCAAACACCGGGTTGTCTGGAATAAATCGCTTTGAGCGATAAGATCGACCAAATTGTACCGCTATAGTACCTATTTAAGTTTCTTTTTTTTATTTTTATTTTTTTTATTCACAATTGGTAAACCCTTGACAACATCTCACCTGGTGGTAAGTGACGATGTTGCCGAAGATGGAAGCGGGCTTACCAAGATTCCCCAACGCAACGGGGAACTGGCTATCTTATCTTTTTTATAATATTGTGTTTGTTTTTTTTATATTTTATTGAGTTAAGTTTTTAGGTTTTTATAATTATTATTTTTTAACTAGTGTGTACAATAAAGAGTATTTTTTTTTGATCTTATCAATATTTTTACCTCTGTGGAATAATTAGCGTCTATTAACCTTCGCCTGTTATAAGTATTCTTATTACATACCAACGTTTATTTCTCCGTTGCCAAATAATTAATCATTCTTGCTGTACCATTCTTTGAGCCTGTAATAAAATCTTTTGTCTAGCCTATTGCTAAATTGTTTCGAAATTTTTTCGCTAGTTTCAGAAGCCGAAACGAGTGTAGAGAAGTAAATGAGACCGCGCCTAACGCGGCGTTATCTAAATCTAAAGTAATAATGAAGACATTAGTACAGACGTAACGTGGATAATATACCTACGTCTGTGTATTCATGCATGAGTGTTCACAAAGAAGTTTAACCTAACCAAAACGAGACTTACAAAATTCGACTGCGTCGGGAATCGAACCCGCGACCTCTTGATGTGAAGCGAGGCCTACTTACACTACGTCTTTCGGCGCGCGGTCACCGCTCAAGAATGTTACTGTTCGAACAGCCGTCCGTTCTACGAGCTATGTGCCCCACCGACTTCCACTAATTGTCAATAATCGATTCGCAAACACTGCATATTCATGTCTTCAAGTATATTGTCAAAGTCTTGATATCCTCCTCCGTGGTGTTATGGTTAGGAGGTCGCGAGTTCGATTCCCGGCGGGGTCAACTTTGTAACACCCGGTTTGGTTGATGGTAGGGCATTTTCTAAGTCCGCCTGGCTAGCTAACACCTTCTTATCTAAGTCTTCTCGCCATACATCAGTGTTAACAACATTGATGTGTTCCGACTTGAAGATAAGATAGGCAGTTCTCCATTGTGTTGGGTAATCTTAGTAAGCCCGCTTCCATCTTCGGCATCATCGTCACTTACCATCAGGTGAGATGATGCCAAGGGCTTACCAATTGTGAATTAAAAAAAAGAATATAAATACTAGCTTTTTCCAGCGGCTTCGCTCGCGTGAACATAGTCTCTATGACTGTCTTCGAGGGTGCGCAGTGCGCGACCCGCAAGCGGCTCGCGAGAGTGGAAAAAAGTAGCCTATATGTTAATCCAGGTCCTAATCTGTTTTCCCAAAAAACTTTCAGCCAGATACGTTAAGTGGTTTTTGCAAAACAAACATCCATACATACAAACCTTCGCGTTTATAATATTAGTAGGATTGTTTTACTTTTGCGTGAGCTTACTATGGAAGTCCTAAAATCCACTTCATAACGAAGTCGAATTCTGTAAAGAATAAATTCTATTGGTTGACACAATTCACCTTGCCATGAACAGCCGGACTTTGGAATGAAGGCTTGCTATGAAAACTCAGACACAGCTTATGTTCTCCGCCTCAAAACTCAGAAACCGCTTATGTTCTCCGCCTCAAAACACAGAAACCGCTTATGTTCTCCGCCTCAAAACTCAGGCTTATGCTCCCCACCTCAAAACTCAGAAACCGCTTACGTTCTCCGCCTCAAAACCCCCAGGATTAATAAAATGATGTGATGTTAGAATGTTAATGGACTGAGCGACTGCATGCATGAGAGAAGCGTCTCTATTTTAGCTTCGGCAAAAATGCTTTCGTATATCTGTCCGGCGGATATCCGGCTGTTCCCCTCTACAGGTCGCTTTTCTTAACCGATACTCGTGAAATTTTGTAAGCAGGTTCGATCATTATATGAAATTTTTATGCCGATTCAGTTTTTCGGAAATTTTGCCAAATGACGGAGCTATGGAGGTTGAAAACGTAAATAATATCATATTTCAGCCGTTTCGAAAAAAATCGGGAGTTCTACAGCTTACAAAGCCACTAGTTATATTTTAGGATTGATTATTCCATATTACAAATTCCCTCTGCCGCGTCTGTCTGTCTATCTGAAAATAAACAGAGTTTTCACCAAAGGACGCAGTGATTCATGAGGAAGGTATAGTTACCCGTGTTACCGCTGATCCTTTAGTTGTATACAGGGTGTAACAAAATTGGTGTAGTTCCCGTTAACTGAAGCTTCTACTCATCAAACTGAACAACTTTTGATTTAAAAGATTGTTGAAATAGCATTTCTTTTTAATTCTTCGTACAAATCGATCAATTTTGTGCATTTTAGTATGGAGGGTCCAAATTTTTTTTTGAGAATTGACAATGGGTACCTTGAGGAAAGTTTTTCAGTACGATGAGTATAGAACCCCCAGTTAACGGGTCCTACACCAATGTTGTTACACCCTGTATAGTTCCATATGTTTTAATCGTCTCTGTGGTGGTATAGTGGTATTTATATATTATTGATTTTATAACCACATCCGTGGCGTAAAGGCCATTCGCTCACGAGGTTGATAATCCGATTTCAGCGGGATTTAACTTAGTAAGACTCGGTTCGGTTTGTGGTAGGACATTTTCTAAGCCCGCCCGGCTAGCTACTTATCTAAGTCTTGCCGCCAAACATCGCTGTTAACAGCATTGATGTGTTCCGGCATAAAGGTAAGATTTCAGTACAGCCAATTCCTTGGGGAATCTTGGTAAGCCCGCTTCCACCTTTGGCATTATCGTCACTTACCATCAACTAGGTGAGATAATAAAAAACGGTGAGTCAGAACCGCGCACAAAGGGTTCCGTACCATAATACTAGATGGCGCTAGTTTCTTCACGTTTTTTTGTATAGAGACTTTTACTTTTTCTAATTTATAGTATTTGTTGTTATAGAGGCAACAGAAATACATCATCTGTGAAAATTTCAACTGTCTAGCTATCACGGTTCATGAAGTACAACCTGGTGACAGACGGACAGACAGACAGAGATGGACAGCGGAGTCTTAGTAATAGGGTCCCGTTTTTACCCTTTGGGTACGGAACCCTAAAAATCGATAGCTTCTATACATCTTCGAAGCATTCTCCAGTTGGGATGACAATAACGGTGGTTCTGCATGTAACAAAACAATGACAGAAAACGACTATTAAGGCGATATATTGGCAAATAAGCAGCGAGAAGCGTTTAGCAAAAAAAATAGGAAAATTATTCCCGCTTAATATTTCGGCCTGAAAAAAAGATATGTTATATTCAAGGATATTACCTAGGGCCCTCGTAAGTTTATTACACGATTAGATTGACCTGACTCGATCATAAAAAAACTCCAAAAATATCGTAAATTGAAGCAAAATGAAGCCTGTAAACATTTGTAGAAAAAAATATTTCTCAAATTTGTATTATAATTTTCTTCTTTTCAAACTACGTAGTCCATGTTTATTCAATTTTAATTAAGTTGACTTTTTCTAAACTTTTCAACGAAAAACATTGAAAAAGTGCAAAAGTATGGTTATTTTCTTTACTCTTTACACGTAAAGTAAAAGACAGAGACAACTGTTCAACAATACCTCGCCTTAATACATGTAGGTACTAACTCCAACAATAATATGGAAGAGCTATCAAATGCTTCACAAAAATTCGACCTTCTTTCAATCATGTTAATATTATTACACTTTACTTTGGTATGCGGAAAGTGCATTATTATGTGGTATCGTTGTCGCTCGAAACTGACATTATATTATGACGATGCGCAAGCACACGCGCGATGCGCACGCGCATGCTATCGCGAAACAGACGCAATGGTCCGTAAAAATCACAAATTTTGAATAGTAGATTTTAGGTCGTTTGATATTGTTTAATGTAAGTATTACAACGCTAAACCAAAAGCCAAATTTACTAGTTATTTTCAAACAGGATAGGCTCGAGAAGAGATGTTAATTGAAAAAAAAAACATTGTTGATTTTTCTACATTTGTTTTTTTTTTTTAGAAAAAGTGAATTATAAGACTAAAATTAAATTAAAAATTGAAGAGTTCTAATTTAACCATTGTTATATTAATAGGTTTTAACTAAAAAGTTACTTTGGTACATACAGGTGATAAAATAAAAGAAATAACATAGGTACTATTATTTTAATCAGAAGCCATGGACACTCTGGACTTTACTAATTATTTTTTTCCGATTGGAACGAAAGGACTTTAGATTTCTCATATATATTCCTGTAATCTATGCATTTCATATACTGTGAAATTTTCAAAATTTTAGGCCCAGAAGTTTAAAAAAAGGCGGGATAAGTAAATGTTCGCCTATTCTCTTAAAAATAACTTCAAATTATTTATCTTAAAATTTAAATATATATATATATATATATATATATATATATATATTTGATATTTTTACAACAAGCCCTTTCATTTGATATGTGACACGATATAAATTGCAAATCTTTTTTTACAAAGTATACTGAGAGGCCTTGTTTTGTTGGTAGTTAAAGTTTTAATTGTTGCGAAACCCTGTTTGTATTTGACCCCGAGTCGCTTTATCGAAAATTAATTTAGCTGTTGTTTGACTGTGTTAATTTTTTTAATTTAATTTTATACAATAATATATATATATATAGGTGAATACTTCTTTTTCTAACAAAAAAGTGTATTCTGTAGTATGATCGTACACTAACATTAAACATTGAACTTGAAAAAAACCAACTCCAGTAAAAAGATATTCTTTTTCATGTTTTTTTTAAAGGTTTTTTTTCACTTTAGAAAAAAACTGATTTTTTACATCTCTAGGCTCTATCTAATCTAAGAGCTGATATATTATAATATGATGATAAATTAGTTATAAACAAAGACAAATATTGCTCTAATGTATCCTAATTTTTAATGAATGGTTCTCGATACTTTATCGCCTTTTGGTCCTGAGTATAGTAATGATTTGGTAATCCTTTTTAGGGTCCCGTGCCAGGTAACGGGACCCTATTAAATAATTAAAATTTTCACACAACATGTGTTACAAGGAGTCTGCCAATAAATAAAAAAACCTTATTATTTATTTTTTTATCCACAATTAGTAAGAACTTGGCATCATCACACCATTTCTTTCATTAAAACGGTAATACATACAAGCGTGGAACTTGGTGTGATTATAATACTATTTTTTACGTAAAACAACAAGTAATTAAAAATAGCCAAGTGTGAATCGTACTCGCGCCAAGGTGTCTGACCTAAATGAAAAAAAAAACACTTTCCGGTCGCTCGCGTTGATATCTTTTGTTTGCAAGAAATAGGTATCTTTGTATACTTGTGTGGTGAGGTGTGACGGAAACCTCGGTGCTCGAGTCCTTATCGCAATTGGCCGGTTTTTCAATTTTAGAAGAAACACTTCTATAATTCATTTTTTAAATTCTTTGTTTTTTTTTGTAGTTAAATCTTTATTGTTTTAATCACTAGCATTTTTATATCACACATTTTGACATTGAAACGTACATACTTACTACAGTACCAGCTGTTGAAACTTTTTTATATAATCACATACGAGAATTTGACCTATTGCCAGAGGCGTCGAATCAAATTTAATAGTATAGATTTGACTATAAATAAAAGTGTTACGTTTAACTAGCGTGCACTGTTAACGTTACGCGATGGGTGGCAAAACATGTGTTAAAATTAACCTATACTATGACAACTAATTTGCTTAATAAATGCGCCTGAGGCTATTTTATTGATCAATGACTGCGAATTTTTAATAATAATTATCATGTATAAGGCGACGCATTGGGAACTTTGGTCGCAAGGATCTCGATTTTTCTAAGCATTTACAAAACATATGAAAGTAATATATTCTAAACTAAAAAAAAATCTTCATTTCAATGACTTCATTTTATCAGTTGCAGAAACACGATTAGCTAACTTTTATAACAAAAAAAATATATCAAAGAAACCTCTTTTATTACAGATACTTGCATTGTACAGGCAAACCAGACCGATTTAGTACTTTGTCGTTCTTAGTCGATTAGTCTAAACACACACTTCAATATGCCAGTTGGATTTTTGAAGTAAAACTTCCTTACGCACGCTTGACTTAGGGAGTAAGCTGGTGGATGCGTGACGAGAGCGTTACCACAGTATATATATATTAGTACAATGGCGTTACGGAAGTTTGATCGGGCGAGGCGAACGGAAGTTGAGAGGGATATAAAAATTAGTGAAGGTAGAAAGAGGAAACTACATATTTATTTTTGTTTACCAACAATATCGGTTGCCAAGGCAATAATATCGGTTGTCAAAACAGTCAAAAAAAACATAAAAGATATAAAAGATAATTTTCAGAGGATAATAAAACTCTTTTGATAAACTGTCTATACCTCCATATGACAAAAAAGATTTGATTATTTTCTGAAGACTAAGTAGGTGTTTACTTTCCTACATATAGATGGAGCTTAAGAAATTTTACTTCAGTATGTGGTCTAAAGCACACTCGTTATTTTAAAAACAAAGTAGTTTTTAATTGAAACGAAAAAAACATTGAATATGTGCAAAAGTGTGGTTATTTTCTTCTCTTGACACATAAATAAAAAGACAGAGATTTTACAGGTTGCTTCTTAGCGCATTTTCGTTCTTACCTTATCTACAGTGAATTAATACATTTTATCACCTCCGTGGCGTACTGATTAAGTCCATTAGCTTTACGCCAGGAGGTCGCGGTTCTATTCCTTGCGAAGTCTAACTTTGTATGACTCGGTTTGGTTGGTGGAAGGGCATTTTCAAAGCCCGCCTGGCTGGCTGCCACCATGTTATCTAAATCTTGTCGCCAAACATCAATATTAACAATATTAATGTGTTCCAGCTTGATGATAAGATATAACCATTCCTCCATTCCGTTGGGGAATCTTATTAAGCCCGCTTCCATCTTCGGCATCATCGTCACTTACCACCAGGTGAGATGATGTCAAGGGCTTGCCATTTGTGGATAAAAAATTGTGTAATTCACTTTTAACAATATGTTGACTAATTCGTCGTAATTAAATTAATTAGCAGTCGTAGTTAATTAAATAGCAAATTTGAGTTGCTTCACATATTTCGGTTCCTTTCCCTCTAATATGGTTGATGGGAGCGGTGGCTGACTCTCGCGTTATACTCGTGACCGGGTGCTGTCCGTGTGAACTGGCCTACTCTTGTCAAAGGCATTAATGACATTCAATGATTTTTATGTATACCTTTTCGTGTCATATTGTGTTCATGTTCTAATGACATAATCTGGTTCATATCAAGGATTGAATGTTGACGTTATTAACGAATTATTGTTTATTTCTTGATTCTTCACAAATGACTTTGTTATTGTTATTTTGTGACTATCAGAAAGAGTGTAATGTGCACCTATTTTGAATAAATATATTGAATTGAATGGAATTGAATTTAATTTAATTATAAGCTTTATATGTATTAGTCTCACCTGTCCCGGAGTCTGTCTCTTCCAAGTTAAATTTGATCCACTGAATTTTTTCAAGCATATGTATATCGCGTGACAATGCAATAGTGAAAGCGTGTACCTATTTTTTTTAGGTTTTTGAAACTATTTAAAATAATATGTAGTAGAAGGTTAAGTATTTAAATTTTTATAGATAAGCACTTTCTCATTCATTACAGACTAGTAGTTATAAGGCGCCTAAGGCATCCGTTGATAAACAAATGAAAGTTTCTCGATACAGCGTTACATAGTCAATGAGTCAGCGATCAGTCAGTGATGATGAGTGATCCGTGTAAGTAATGTGATGCATTGCGCTAAGGCGAAAAACTGGAGTGCGAATAACGGAAGTTCGAAGCACGGAAGTGCGAAAGCACGCTACTAAGACACCATAACTATAGGCCATCCGCATGTAAAGTGATTAGGAATTTTTTTTTATCCATAATTGATAAGCCCTTGGCATCATCTCACCTGATGGTAAGTGGACTTAGATAAGATGGTAGTAGCTAGCCGAGCCTTACAAAGTTGACCCGGCCGGGAATCGAACCCGCGACCTCCTGATGTGAAGCTAATGGAATGAACCATTACACCACGGAGGTGGTTAAAGTATATTTTTACTTATCAGCAATGTTGTAGGTCAATAGTTATTTGATTACACGACCAGCTCTCCAAAAAAAATTTCCTCCATTTTATAAGTAACATTCGATATGCTGATGTGATAATGATGACCATCGCCACATCAGCCAAAAAACGTCCACTGCTGGACGTAAGCTTCCTCCGAGTTGGGTGGGGGTATAGCCATAATCACCACGCGTGGCAGGCGGATTGGCAATCGCAGTCTCTCTCTCTTATCGAGTGGCATCACCCGCGGTCACGTGTAGGGCATTTTAGATTTACACCTACGGACGTGCGCAACGCGATCTTCATACACATCTGGAATCACATGTGCAGGTTTCTTCACGATGTTTTCCTTCACCGTTGAAGCAATCGGTATGTATATGTACGCAAGTTTTGAAAACCTCATTGATACTCGTACATTAGCCGTCGTCCGGATTTGAACCCGGCACCTCTGGTTAGGAGGGCCGAGTCGTCACCGGTTGACCCACTGACGCTTTCGCATTTCGTGTGCTGTGTGGTGGCACGGTGGCTCCGTGGCACAGTACGCGGAAAGGATGCTGCTGCCCATCCTCCGGTTTTTGATCTCTTAGTCGGCTCTTACACCCTCGGCAAGAGATGAGGTGGTGCTATTCTAGGGCTGCACCGTAGGTCACTCTGTATACATAGGTCATCATTAAACAGCTCATATACGTCCCCACCGAGGGGCTTGAGCCTACCCTGAGTTAGGGCGATCGGGCCTTAGTCAACCACGCGGGCCCAGTGCGGGTTGCTCTACTTTACTCACAACGTGTGCAGGTAAGATGTTCACGATGTTTCCTTCACCGGACTGTAGGTACGTAAGTTTCGTAAAACTCATTGGTACATTGGCCGTCCGGATTTGAACCCGGCACCTCTGATTAGGGGGACCGAGTTATATACCTGTGTGGCGGCAACTGCAGTAACCCGCCACTAAAACCTTAACACAAGCGACGAGAGATCAAAAGAAATACAGCATCTAGAATGCGCTATTAGAATTTCTTCAGCGCTGAGTATATATACAGATACCAACCATCAACGTGAATTTTTACGACACATTTTTATTTTGGGCGTCACTCCGGTAGACTTTTAGGGTGGCCAAAGTTCTTCAGGGGGTGTTTAGTGGGTAGTGCGGTCTTTGGGCCTGTGTATACATATTCATATATACCTTATGTGTATAACGGGTACGTTGCATATAGGCGCAGAGCTGTGAGTCTCACATAACCGGTGCAGCCTTAGGCTGCACAGGTATGCGTAAACGCATTCACCTCCTCCCCTCCTTCACAGTCCGAGGGGAAAAAAAATCAACGATTGGTCCACGGCCGGACCCCAGGCATACCAACTCGCCTGCCGGAGATATCTCCCTTTGCTCTCGTCGAGTTGGAACGCACAGTTCCTAAACCTGGTTATAATCTATAAGTACCTACATAACCTTACACATGCATTCATTAACGTCAGAACTCTGTAAATTTAATTACCGTAGCTATACAATAGGCGTACCAATTATTTAAGCATTTGTCTCAAAGCTTAAAGTAAATTGAGACCTTGTAACGGCCTTTGTACAGCCTGCGACTGCTCAACTATCGCTCGTAATTGAAAACTGTAGCACTATTTAGTAATCTGTGACTGTAGCACAATATCAAAGTGAACCTTAGGGATTATGATTTAAGGCGATATGGTTAGATTAACTAAAGGTAACGTTTGAATCGACACGCAAAAGACTGTGACTAATCCTTATCTAGGATAGGCTTATAGGTCTAGGCTTTAGAGTGCTGTGACAAGGTTGTAGGTAAAGTTACATTTATGTACGTGTTATCACTGATAAAGGTTGTTTATACGCATCTATTCTACAAAAACATATGTATACCTATATAAAAGAAACCGGTTTTTTTGCACCTAGCAAGGGGGGAGGGGTACCCTCAGCGGGAGAGGGGACTCACAGTTAATCTGTGTCTACCCACTAAACACCGCCTGCTGTTGGCTTTGGGTTTGTAACCTCTAAGCCTTTATCTGAGCGACCCCCCCTGCCCTGATGTGAGCTACCGCTTAGGAGATGGGAGCTACCGCTTGACTGACTGACTGATCTATCAACGTTGGCATACATATAGCAGTTGTATGACGTAGGATTTTGTAAAATGCCTACGCGAACGGAAAAAAAACGGGATCTGCGCGGGCGCCGGTAAGCTGGTCTTTAATTGATCTCAGCAACTACTCAAGAGACTGGACCAGTGACTTATATATTACTGGCTCAGATCACAGCAAACAAGATTACTGGCGTAAGGACCCGGCCAACGCGCGTGACTAATGGTCCCAGCGAATTGGTGCGAAAATCGAAAGTTTCGCACACTCGCGACTCAGTCGACTGCGGGAAATTGTACAGTGCGGTGGAAAGATATTCCATATAAAAATGCCTTATTGTGTTGTTAGAGGCTGTAAAAATCTTGAAAGAAAGGCTAAAAAGAAACATGGGATGTTGTATCATCGTTAAGTAACCTTACATTGTATTTTTTCTTGTAAACAAATTAAATATACGAATTTTAAAGCGACAATTCTACCAAGGTTCTTTTAACGCGGCACTGACGTCAACTCTCGCCCACGCTAGTTCGTACGAGTTATGTTAGATGGCGCTACTTTTTGCTTGTATCAAGAAAATCTGAGTCTAATATGGAGACGGGCGGATCCTTCTATTCAAATCTGTGGACTGGACAAATTTTCCCAAGGAATTTTAATTTACACTAGTTCCACGCAATTTGCTAACCCAACATAAAACAGGACCTACACAAATTTTAACATCCTGTAGATTTATACTGAAAATGTAACTTTCATCAATCAGCAGAAAAACGTCCACTGCTGGACAAAGGCTTCCCCCAAGGATTTCTACGACGACCGGTCTTGCGCTCCCCGCATCCAGTGGCTTCCCGCGACGATGAGGGCCCTGGCAGAATATCAGCGTTATGGGCATTCACCTATAACATATGCTGAGCCAGGACCTTTTCACTGGCCTGCCACTTATTGCATTTTTTTTTAATTGTATTTATTAGTAAGTAGTAGTAGGCCTAATCGCCCTGATTCAGGGTAGGCTCGAGCCCCTCGGTGGGGACGTATATGAGCTGATATAATAATTAGTAAGTAGCTATAAGTTAATCTTAGTGGTGTAACCTTCATTTTTTAATATTATTATTATCAACCTATTACTTATTGTTTTTTTGTGCCTGGTCGGCGAATCAACGGTTTATCTTCACCATGTCTTCGGTCCACCGTGTGGGAGGCCTGCCTACGCTACGTCTTCCTGTGCGCAGTCGCCTCCCGAGAACTTTACTGCCCCAACGACTATCTGTTCTACAAGCTATATGCCCAGCCCACTGCCACTTAAGTTTAGCGATTCTGTGAGCTACCTACAGATCTCCTCATTTCTGATTCGATCGCCTAGGGAAACTCAGAGCATAGCTCGCTTCATTGCCCTTTGGGTGACCTTTAACCTTCCTATGATGCCATAGTAAGCGACTATGTCTCAGTTCCGTAAGTGATCCATCACAGGTAACACACACTGATCTAAGACCTTGGTCTTGAGACACTGCGGTATTTGTGACGTGAAGATATTGCGAAGCTACCCGAACGCTGTCCAGCCGAGTTGGATTCGTCGATTGATCTCATTCTTGAAAAAAAAGGTCGCTTTTACCTTTTTTTTTCATGGTCTCCTTTGCACTGTACATATTTTTTATTAAGTTTCGTAAAATTTTTGGTGTGCAATAAAGGAAATTTAGTTACCTACTTACTTGAATTTGGACCTACCTAGCTGGATTGTTTGTCCCGGGTATACATATTTTAAGGCACTGCGGGGCCCCCCGCTTTTCGATTGAGTCGGCAATTACCAAATTTAATTGAAAATTTATGTGTTTTGAAACTTTTATTCATCATATCAGCTCATATACGTCCCCACCGAGGGGCTCGAGCCTACCCTGAATCAGGGCGACTAGGCCTTAGTCAACCACGCGGGCCCAGTGCGGGTTGGTCGACTTCACACACAACCTTCGAGTTTCTTCGCAGGCGTGTGCAGGTTTCCTCACGATGTTTTCCTTCACTTTGAAACTTTTATTACATCGTCTCAAATTTTTTCGTCTGTTGTGTCGCGTGACGGTCGGTATAATCGTTTCGTCCTCTGTACCGTAGCTCCAAGACGAGAGCAGCTATGATCGTTTCGTGCTCAAAAAAAAAAGTGTGAAAAAAAGTTTCACTTGTACCGTGGTTTCATAAAAGCACACACTCTTTTTTTATTATTTGTTTATAGATTATTGTTTAAAACTAAAGATCATTATAACCGTGTTTCCTTAAAATAAAATATTAACTTGATTATTAAATGTAACTTTATTTCATAATTTCTGTGCAAAATATACAAGAAAAAGAAAAAAGCTCATTTATTATGTTTCTTGAAAATATTCTTTTAAATTTTTATGGTTCTGTCCCAGGTAACAGGACATCTCATTACTTTGTCCTACGCTGTCCGTCCGTCCTTGTGTCTGACCGACATTTAAAGAGCTCAATCTTTCGAACCGTTATAATGATAATTGGTCAGCTGAATCTTTTACAGAATTATTATTAAGGAGGATTTGCTAACAAACCATAAAAAAAGTTAAAATTTAAGCGGGTCCCCATACGCGAAAGGTGTTTTTGAAGGTTATTTTTTTTTGTTTTATACATAAAAACGTGTTACTTGGTGTTATTATAGTACTGATCTTAAAGAAAAACAACTAATAATAAAAACCTGCCAAGTGTAAGTCGTACTCGCGGTAAGGAGTCCGAACTAGATCAAATAAACGGCATTTTTCTATCGCTCGCGTCGATGTCTTTAGTTTGAAATGAATAGGTATCATTGTTATACTTGTGTGAAGAGGTATAGTTGGACGGAACCCTCGGAGTTCAACTTTCACTTGGCCGGTTTTACTTCAATACGTTTTTTACAGGGTCTTGACAAAGGTACGCAATTTTTTTTAACTGGAGCTTGTACTCATGAAACTGAACAACTTTTCCCAAAAAACCCATGGTCAATTCGCTTTTGTTTTTTTAATAAAAATTATTAAATTGTGCGAAATACGCCAGAATACGCCGCGGCGGCGTGGCGGGCCGGCGCGGTCATTGAACTTTGTCAACACGCGGATACCAGCTGGCAGTTGTATTCTGAGCAGTTGATAATTTAATTAAAAAATAATAAATGCGAATTGACCATGGGTTTCTTGGGGAAAGTTGTTAAGTTTCATGAGTACAAGCTCCAGTTAAAAAAAATTGCGTACCTTTGTCAAGACCTGCAAAAACTTTTTCACTGACCTTTTGTAAAAATTCAGAACTCGTTTTAGTTTGCCAAAATTGTCAGATGTAAGAGATTACTCTTACAATTACTGTTTAATTATTTTTGCACCGTACTTGTCGTAATTGCGTTATTGAAGCCGCCATTCTAAGCTAATGGACCCTAACAAAGGCAGCGTTGGTAAAACATAACAGGCTATTTGGGCTATGTTCACCAAGTTTTTAACAAACTCATTAAAAAACAGTTTTTTATAGTTTAATCATTGATCAATATTTTTTTGTAGATTGCGTGTACCATCCTCGACTACATCGTCACAAACCATCAGTTGAGATTTAGTCAAAAGCACTCAAATATTTTAATTAAAAAAAAACGAGTGGCACTCGGGAACTGCCGCGGTAAAGCTATTGCATTGCATTTTTTATCAACTTATGCAATTATACTTATTTATTTATTTTTTATTTATGCAGTATGTACCAGTACTATATAGTCCTTGGGGCGTGGGATGTTTATGTAATAAATTAACACTAAGAAAGTTACACCAGTAAAATTGACCAAATCCTTTTAGTACCGCAAATCGCTAATAGATGGCACTGTAAGTTTTTTAGAACTCGTGGGGTGTTACGTAATTTCTTGATTGCGCCGCGCTCAAAGCCCGCGATAAAAGCTATGCAATAGCTTAAAAACACTATTGATTTTTAATAGTATGTTTGCATGAGATTTTTGTGCAATTGGCTGGAAAGTTCTTCAAATTCAAATTCAATTTCCTTTATTAAAATGTTAAAATTACAGATACCTCCAAGTCATTTGTACTAAAATGGAGCAAGTACTTTATTTTTGGCCGCTCTTGTGCACAAGATACAATTTTAGAATGCATCTTATAATTGTATTTTGAGCTGAACGGGAGTTGAGAATATTCGTATATAAATTTTTCAATCGACTTTCAAGAAGGAGGAGGTACTCAATTCGCTTTTATGTTTTTTTATATATGTTACCTCAGATCTTTTGACTGGGTGAACTGATTTTTATGATTCTTTTTTATATTTTCCCATGCTTCCCGTGTGGTCCCATATAAATTTTATCAAAATCAGTGTTGTACTTTATTAGAAAATTTACAAAAACCAAAAATAATAATGCAAAAATTTACTAAGTTGTTGCGATGGAAGTAGGTTTTTTTAACATGTTCAGCGTTTTTTATTGACACTAATGAAGACTTGAATTTAAGTTCGAACGTTTGTCTAACTCACATATTATAATATAATCACACTGATAAGCGTACCGATTACTCAAAAATTCCTAATAAAGTTGCAGTTAGATATTTTTATTCTAACATTGCACTAAGGCGACGCATAGGAAACTTTGGTCACAGGGATCAAACACAAACATATGAAAGTGATATTTTGTAACCTGATTCTTAATTTCAATGACTTCATTTTGTCAGCTGCAGAAAAACTATTCGTTACCTTTAATAACAGAAAAAAAAATCAAACAAACCTCTTTTAAAACAGAGATTTACATCCTACAGGCAAACCAGACCGATTTAAAACTCTAAATTTTCTTAGTCGATTAGATTATTATTACTTCAATACGCCAGTTGGATTTTTAAAACATTATTGTTGTTTTCAATTGAAACGAAAAAACATTGTGAAAGTGCAAAAGTGTGGTTACTTTCTTTACTCTTTACACGTAAAGAAAAAACAGAGACAACTGTTCCAATCAATGCCTCGCGTTAAGGTGTAAAGAGTCAAGAAAATAACCACACTTTTGCACTTTTTTAATGTGTTACGTTGTTATTTCTCTTGAGACTTCAATTTAAAAAACTAGAATTTTGCAGATTCTCTGTAGTACTTAAAAAGCAATATATCCATATAAAAACTATAGGCAAATTTAGAAATTTTATTGATAAACAATTCGTTTGAGACTTTTTTTAGACCTGTTTTTGGGATTTTTTATGATCGAGTAAAGTACACACTATCGTGTAACATATTATCACATTCCTCAGACAATATCCTTAAGTATATCCAATATTTTTTGCAAGACCGATATTTAGTAGTAATTACCCAAAAAAAATTGATCTAGCAAAAGTGTTTCTCCGCTTCTCCACCGGTGCCTCGCCTTAACTTCTAATTCTTGTTACCTAAGACTGGTGAACTCGGACGCACTTGGACGTCAGTGCCTACAAAACTGAGCAAAACCGCAGTATCCTTGTATGGCATAAGTAGTTAAGATTAAGCCTAGTAGGTATGTAGATTGACTGTGTTCACACAAGAAAGCAATTTGCAAGGAAACCGTTGCTTGCTTGAATTTAGAATGGTCTGTCTTGGAGGTCAGTTATAAAAACTAATGTTTGTCTTGGAAACAAAGACAATGAACAAATACGGATAAATTTATTCACCAAAAAGTAACAATTTATTCTGGTTCAAGGCGAGTGATTGATTGGAACAGATGTCTCTGCCTTTTCAACCGACTTCAAAAAGGAGAAGGTTCTCAATTCGACTGTATGTTGTTTCTTTTTTTTGTATGTTTGTTACGCGATATCTCCGCCGATTGTGAACTGATTTTAAAAATTATTTTTTTATTCGAAATAGTATACTCCCGAGGGGGTCCCATCG
Organism: Coleophora flavipennella; assembly: GCA_947284805.1. Lineage (NCBI taxonomy): Eukaryota > Metazoa > Arthropoda > Insecta > Lepidoptera > Coleophoridae > Coleophora > Coleophora flavipennella. The sequence goes on along the minus strand of OX369256.1, from coordinate 10,824,482 downwards.
TCACCAAGTCAGAATCTGATGATGGGATCCCAGGGAAATCGAGGGCAACCCTCAAATTTTATAGGCACGTTTTACGTGTTTCTTGTATTTTCTAAAATAATGAAAGTATTTTCGTCTGGTAGTCATCATCTCATGTTGATGAGCTTATGAAGGAAGGTACAACTCCTTAAAACGATTAGGAGTTGGAGGATAACTCTTCAAATATTTTACGTAGATACATACCGTAGATACGTATAGTCTGATAGTTGTATTCTTTCAGGTTATTCAGATGAGCTGATGATGGAAGTTTTAACTCCTTAACTTTCATGCTGTTGAGATGATGATGTAGCTACAGGAATCTGTATATTTTGAAACACATGTATTATGATTTGATTGTTCCTACTGGCGAGTGGGTGATTGGGTTTAACGTTATTAGATAAATAGCATTATCACTAAAAATAAATAAAATAAAAATAAAAGTTTAAAAAACTAAAAACCGAATTCAAAACGAACTTCACTCAAAAGTATGAAATAATATTAACATACTTAAATACACGACATTAACCAACAATAACGAAATCAAAGGTAACGAATTAAATTAGGTGTCTAAAATTTTTTTTGAGGTCGGTGTCAGCATTGCCATCGAATCTAAAACATTTGATACGTAAGTAGCAGTGTGCTTGGTACCGACCTCAAAAATAAATTTAGGCCCCTAATTTAATTCCTAGCCACCTTTGATTTCGTTATTGTTGGTTAATGACGTGTATTTATGTATAATAAATGAATATTATTTCATACTTTTGAGTGAATTTCATTTTGAAGTCGGTTTTTAAGTTTTTTAACTTTTATTCTTATTTAATTTATTTTTAGTGATAATGCTATCTATCTAACAGCGTTATACAAGTAACTATTTAGTAATCTGTGGTTATACCCAATCACCCACTCGCCAATAGGAACCATCTAATCATAATTCATAATGCATGTGTTTCATTAACAGATACAGATTCCTGTGGCTTCCACTTCCATCATCATCTCAACAGCATGAAAGTTAAGAAGTTAAATCTTCCATCATCAGCTCATCTGAATAACCTGATACAATATAACTATCGGTCCACGTGAGTTTTTTAAAGAATTATCCTCCAACTCCTAACCGTTAAGGAGTTGTACCTTCCTTCATCAGCTCATCTGATGATGAGATGATGACTACCAGACGCCAAAACTTGGATAGTTTTAGGAAATACATGAAACACGTAATATGTGCCTATAAAATTTGAGGGTTGTTCTTGATTTCCCTGGGATCCCATCATCAGATCCTGTCTTAGTGACAATGGGACCCCCTCGGGAGTATACTCTTTCAAATAAAAAAAGAATTTTGAAAATCGGTCCACAATCGGCGGAGATATCGCGTCACAATAAGCGTATCGCTCAACAGCATGAAAGTTAAGGAGTTAAATCTTCCATCATCAGCTCATCTGAATAACCTGAAAGAATACAACTATCGGTCTACGTAATTTTTTTAAAGAATTATCCTCCAACTCCTAACCGTTAAGGAGTTGTACCTTCCTTCATCAGCTCATCTGATGATGATGATGGTGATGAGATGATGACTACCAGACGCAAAAACTTGGATAGTTTTAGGAAATACATGAAACACGTAATATGTGTTTATAAAATTTGAGGGTTGTTCTCGATTTTCCTGGGATCCCATCATCAGATCCTGACTTTGTGACAATGGGACCACCTCGGGAGTATACTCTTTCAAATAATAAAATAATTTTGAAAATCGGTTCACAATCGGCGGAGATATCGCGTAACAAACATACAAAGAAAAAAAAACATACAGTCGAATTGAGAACCTCCTCCTTTTTGAAGTCGGTTGAAAAAAGTTGCATCTGTTTAAAAGCTTTGATTTGACTTGCAATGTTTTTTTTTGTTTTTTTTATTAAAAAGTTGAGTGCATTTGACTACTGATGGTAAGTGACGATGTAGCCGAGGATAGTACACGCAAACTCAAATAATGCCTTTGTATGTTTGTTTAGTTCAAATCTTGCGATCGATTTTCAGGGGTCCAATTAAGCTAAAATTTGGAATGAGGCCGTATTCCCGGTGACAATAGATCCTTTTGTTATTTGAAAGTTGATCTAATGATGAACTTTGAAGAACCAAAGTAACCGACATAGCTCTCAGAATTGCTGAAATTAAGTGGCAGTGGGCGGGGCACATTGCTCGTAGAACAGAGGGCCGGTGGGGCAGTAAAGTTCTCGAGTGGCGACCACACACCGGAAAGCGTAGTGTAGGCAGGCCTCCCACTCGGTGGACCGATGCCCTGGTGAAGGTCGCGGGAAGCCGCTGGATGTGGGCAGCGCAGAACCGGTCGTCGTGGAGATCCTTGGGGGAGGCAAATGTCCAGCAGTGGACTTCCTTTGGCTGATATGATGATGATGATGATGATATGGTCGAATTGAGGAACCTCCTCCTTTTTTTGAAGTCGGTTAAAAATACAAAGTGTCATTCTGGAAACCGCACTCACTAACAATTACTGACACAATGACAGGTGATGGCGCTAGACAACTGTCGCATACCAGATACATGCGATTGCGCATGCCATACGTCAAATAGCGCCATTATTGGGCAACCGAACCGTGGCGAATTCCTGCGGACAGACAACTGTTATTATTGAGATCTATTGTGGGGTGACGAGTGAAGTTGTAGTATGACATTTCCACACGTCGGAATAGCCTTATATTTGTCGAAGCTTATAGCTAAGATATCTAGGAGATAAGTAGCAAGGTATTGCCAATGTTTTTTATTGTGTAAGAATTCATGTAAAGTTTGTCCCTGTCTCATCATATCAGCCACAAATGGTCCACTGCTGGACAAAGGCCTCCCCCAAGGATCTCCACGACCACCGGTCCTGCGCTGCCTGCATCCATCGGCTTCCCGCGATCTTCACCAGGTCATCGGTCCACCGCGTGGGAGTCCTGCCTACGCTACGTTTTCCGGTGCGCGGTCGCCACTCGAGAACTTTACTGCCCCATCGGCCATCTGTTCTACGAGCTATGTGCCCTGCCCACTGCCACTTCAGTTTAGCGATTCTATGAGCTATGTCGGTTACTTTAGTTCTCTTGCGGATCTCCTCCCTGTCTAAAAATACAGAATCTGTATTATATTTGTCCCTGTCTAAAAATACAGAATCTGTATTATATGTGTCCCTGTCTAAAAATACAGAATCTGTATTATATTTGTCCCTGTCTAAAAATACAAAATCTGTATAATACATAAAACCGGCCAAGTGCGAGTAGGACTCGCGGTATAAGGGTTCCGTACCACCACACAAGACACAAACGCGAGCAACAGAAAAATACTACTAGTGCTATCTAGTGGTGTTTTAGTGAACTATTTTTCGTAAGTGAACGTATTATATTCAGTTTACCACTTTTTTTAATTGATAGAATTCTTATAGGTTTTCCTGTAATCTACAAGCAATGAACTATATTTTGCATTTTTTTTAAAATTTTAAGCTCAGTAGTTCCGGAGATTAGGGGGGGGGGGGGGGGATTGGTCAATTTTCGTCATCTTTCATGAATAAAATCAAAACTATTTCATCATCATCATATCAGCCACAAATCGTCCACTGCTGGACAAAGGCCTCCCCCAAGGATTTCCACGACGACCGGTCCTGCGCTGCCCGCATCCATCGGCTTCCCGCGACCTTCACCAGGTCATCGGTCCACCGCGTGGGAGGCCTGCCTACGCTACGTTTTCCGGTGCGCGGTCGCCACTCGAGAACTTTACTGCCCCATCGGCCATCTGTTCTACGAGCTATGTGCCCTGCCCACTGCAGTGGGCAAAACTATTTATTTTACAATAATAACAAAAATATACTATTTAAGATCCTTATAACGAGCCCTTTCATTTGATATACGACACAATAAGGTTTGCAAAACTTTTTTTTTATTTCTTAATTTTTCCCCCGAAAATGACCTTTATTTTAAAAAAATATTTATTTACTTTGCACATCTGTGTTTGGGTCATAGAATTACACCATCCTACCAAATTTTACCTGATTTGGCCCAGTAGATTCGGACCAAATTGGCTGTGATAGATGGACGGACAGACAGACAGACGCGCGAGTGATCCTATAAGGGTTCCGTTTTTTTATTGTTGTACGGAACCCTAAAAACCGGCGAAGAGCGAGTCGACATCGCGATGACTGTTCTATACCAAAACAGCACCTTTGGGCACAGATGAGATACTAGTTACTTCGTAACTTTGGGTACGAAACTAAACGCAACGAGTAGATACAACAAAATGATAGAAGGACAGACTTAACTTTGTAGTTAAAAAAATGTTCTCCCATACATCGATATACGTCACAGTCAATTCTCCAACTAAAAAACGCAAGTTCGTAATCTCAAAAAAAAAATGAATTTTGGGGCATTGTAGGGTCTCGATAATGCACAAACCATTAATGTGCAATCCGAAAATGGCCGGCCATAACTTGTGTCATGCACTTGAACTGAAATAAAAGCTTGTACCTACCTAAATAGGTTTTTAGAGCGTGTTTATTTAACTTAGTAAGTACAAACATTTTATCAATGCGTGTTTAAGTAAATAGGCTATAACATCTAGAGATCAGCATGAAACTATAAACACCAGCGTTTTTTCTTTTATGCCAACTTTTACTAATGTCTTCAGTCATTTTTATCATCTACTAGCTGTCCCGGCGAACTTTGTACCACCTTACACTACACTACACACCCTACCCTACCCTACCTACCCTACCCTACTCTACCCTACTCTACCCTACCCTACACTACACTGTCCTACATAAGAACCTTCTCCTGACAATAACGTACTCAACAAAAAAAGAATTAGCGAAATCGGTCCAGCCGTTCACGTGTGACGCGATGACCAAGGGAAATAGATATTCATTTTTATATAAGGTCTAACAAAATTAGCTGAAGTTATTTTAATTTTTGAACTTCCCGTAGTAAGTTGGCTGATCAGCTGATCGAGTTAGTATGGGAGAGCCAAATTTTTTTTGCGATTTGACTATAGGTTCAATGGAAAAATTGCTCAGTTTCATGGGTAAAAGCACCAGTTAAAATAGTTTCAGCTAATTTTGTTACACCTTATATACATATAAAAAGATGTAATAGGGACAATACTTAAGAGCCCGCTGGAGTTCATAAATCCCATACAAACGAAGTATTTGATTCATTTGTTAACCAAACAACCGATTTTGAAATAATTTTGTATCGATAATCGGATGACGTATATTTGTATCTGTATCGCATTACTTTTTTGAAAAACTAAGCAGGAATCCATTTAATACTAATAAACTTGTTTTCCTCAACCTTTAAAACAAGTTTATTGAATAATAATGGATTCCTGTTTCGTTTTTCAAAAAAGTAATGCGGTACAGACATAGATATACGTCATCCGATTATCGATACAAAACTATTTCAAAATCGATTATTTGGTTAACAAATGAATCAAATACTTCGTTTGTATGGGATTTATGAACTCTCGAGCGGGCTCTTAATTAGCTGTGTTGTATAATTAGAGTCTAAATAATGATTGGCTGTTTCTTTCAGAATATCAATTAATTTTCCCTCCCTTTCACAATTACCAAGACAGCCGTTCAATGATAAAATCGAACACCATTGCGCCCCCCCATCCTTGACCCGGCCCACATCGATCCAACACACAGAGTTCAGATATGAGTCGAGCCGTTTCATCGCACATCGCAATCGACCGACCGCTCGAAATCGATCAACATTCACGAGCGATTATTGTTAACCACGTTTATCATAATAGGCCATTATTACGAAATTCTCTCGAGCATTGTCGATGGTCGCCCGCGGTGCGCGATTTCCACTGAAAGGCACCGCTTAACTGATTGTAGGTTTACTTAAACGTAGTGACTTATATTCTCTTTGGGTTTACATACCTTTTACCACTCTGGACACTTCATACAACGGGCCAGAAATGACATTTCAAAAAACGAATATCGGAACAAACATAATGGTGGCGAAATCCTATACCAAACTGTAACCAATTTGTATCAATCTGGGTGACGAGTACTAATATACAATATATACTTTGTTTTTGCGATGGTTTGGGTAAATAACTTTATTGTGTATTTCATACGTCAGTGAGGCTTGGGAGGTTGCGTCGATTATGCAGGTTAACTGACCTGAAGAACCTGGATGGGTTTGACTGATAGTGTCATTTTCCATTCTTCAAATCAAATCAAATCAAATAAATTTATTGCAGACCGCACAGCCCTTAAATGTTAGTACAATACAATAACTTACAAATCTAATGTTAGTGACATTACAAAATAAAAATAGAATAAAATATTGACGTAGTCCCTATATCTAGACACTGGCCAGACCCTTGTGTAGCGTTGTCCAGTGGCCAAATATAGCTTGCTTGAATATAGATTCTTCTGCAAGGTACATTAAGCCGTTGGTGCCGGTTGCAACCACTAGATGGCAGTCGTTAAGCCGTGTCAGATGCCTTATAGGCGGCTTGAAAAACTTCTGACAGTGGGGTTTCGCCACTGGCCCTACAATCTCTACCAACATCTGACTGCCTCCAGCGCCGGCCCTGGGGTAGAGCAAGAGGAGCGGTCGCTTTAAGCGCCCGGTAGCAAAGGGCGCTAAAAAGACAAATACAAAAAAAAACAAATATTTTTAAGGCACCTTTTTAAAGGCACGGAAGCAGTTTTGCCAAATCTGATTTTTTTAAATCCGTAGGCTGACGCTGATAAATCCGTAGATTTCCGTAGATTGCCACTAGAAAAATCCGTAGATCTACAGACTTTTTTAAAGGCTAAATCTGACTAAACAGTCTAAACAGAGCGACTAAACTAACCCTCAGCCTAGTCCTTATACAGCATTTCTCGTGAATCGAAGTACAATTTCACGTGAAGTGGAAGCGTCAACCAAAGGGCGCTGAAAGACAATTCATCATCATCATCATATCAGCCGAAACACTTCCACTGCTGGATTTCCAAGGATTTCCACGACGACCAAGACAAGTCGCTCTACACTGCTAGGGCCGGCGCTGTTCGCCACTTTGCCTAACCTTCCCGGGTTTGGGAAAAGATGCGTTTCCCAACTGTGGGGACGTTTATGTGATAGGTCAAACAGTGAGCAAGGATGCATACTAGGTTTTCAGTGCCGATCCAATGTAATGCTTACTAATAATATTATAAACTAGCTTTTGCCCGCGGCTTCGCCCACGTGGACATAGCTTTTATGACTCTTTTTGAGGGTGAGTGGTGCGCGGGCCGCAATCAGCTCGCAAGCGTGGACATGAGTTTTCTCCAGGTACCTCAGGAACTGTATCGGGCTATTCGGATTAGCAGTATTTGTCACTTCCCACCCCCTCAACAAATTCTATACAAAAAATCACTTTAATCCGTTACTCCATTGCGACGCCACCGACGTGCGCGAGCGTAGAAAACAGTTGTCCCCAGATCCCTCAGGAACTATGATGTCAGGATATACTTATTAGTAAATTATATCATTTTCCACCTCATCTCTGTGCTAAAAATCACACCAATCCATTTTTTCATTACGATTTTAAATAAAACGAACATAGAGTATAGTTTTAGTTTCCTCAGGAACTGCATCGGACTATGATAATTTCCACAGATAAAAGGTTGACTATTTCATTCCCAGTGATACAGGCTACCTGCATGCCAAATTTCATCAAGATTGGTAGAGGTGTTGAAGTGTGAATAGGTAACAAACAAACAAACACATTTTCACATTTGTAATATAAAGTAAGGATTTCTAAATCTTAAATAAAATATAGAGCGTCGGTGGCAAAACGGTTAGCGCCACTACCTCCTGTCCGGAAGCCCGTGGTTCGAATCCTGCCACTTACCAATATCTATACGAATATCGATTTCATACTGGTACGTACGTTTATCCGACGCTCTTACGGTGAGAAAAACATCGTGAGGAAACCTGCACACGCCTGCGAAGAAATTCGAAGCTTATGTGTAAAGTCAATCAACCCGCAATGGGCCCGCGTGATCGTCTAAGGCCAGATCGCCCTAACTCAGGGCAGGTCGAGCCCCTTGTTGGGGACGTATATAAACTGATATGATGAAATATTATCAAAAAACTAATTCAAATCATTATTGGTATCAATCTAGTAATAAAATTTCCTAACAATATTAATATGGGTCAAATCCTCGAGTCGTATCAGCTCCAAAGGAGCCCAAGACGTACTTCTCGTTGCCGCGCTGGATGGCAATAGACAACCTTAGCAGCAGGTAGGACCTCACGTCACATCTCTCTCGAAGGCGAAGTCCAATCTTCTTTGTGAAGGCAAATGCCTCTGAGGGTTCAGCAGCCGGTTGTCTCACAGACCAGCGGCACAAAGCAGTATTTTGCCTCCAAGAACGAGTACTTATTATGCTTCTTTCTCACCGCAAATTGAGCAGCAGTACCGTACGGGTGAGGAGTGAGGCAGAAAAAGTGGCTTCCCAAAGCAGACACGTTCCTCTCTGCCATAGCACCTGTTTAAACCCTCCGGCCTTTTGCCATCAGATCGACTAAAGCCCGGCCGGCGGCTGCATCAAAGATGGAATATTCCATCTGGCCGAGACCAGTGCCCTCCGAGTGAGGTCATTAAGGAATTGGTGACGTGATAATCTTCACAAACACGACTGCAACTCAGTGAGTGATGGCCAATTGCCACCACCGAGGACCCGCAAATACATTGATGAGGTTCACAGATATTGATATTGCAGGCGGAGAGCAACTGCCACACGCAAATAGTCGCCGTCAGAAGAGTTCCCATATCTGTGCCTCCTGTTAAAATTAATCTATTGACATTCTGCTACTGTGATTATAATGTTTGGTATGTGTGTAGCTAATATAAAGAAAAAAGTACTCTATTGTTATTATTGTATGTATCGATAGATAATTTCCCACGGGACCTCTTTAGTTTTCCGGGATAAAGAATACCCGACTATACAATGATGGTCAAAACACCTCATCCCAATGTAAAGGTTTCATATTGTTACGTTGAGTCATTCTAAAGATACAATTTTTTGCATTCCTGTAGGAACCCTAATTTTTTTGGGATTCACAATGTCCCAGTTTTAGTTCGCGATAAGGGTATCAACGTGTAAAATTTGATTGTTATAGGTCAAGCCACATTTGCGTGGTGAGCCACTCTATAAATGAATACTTTTGATTATCCCACGGGAACTCTTGAATTTTCTGGGATAAAAAGTATCCTATATGTTAACCCGGGCTATAAGGAACCACCATACAAAATTTCATCAAAATCGGCCTGGTAGTTTTTGCGTGATGCGCGAACATACAGACAGACAGACAGACAGACAAAAATTCCAAAAGTTGTTGTTTTGGCCTCTGTATCGTTAGTAATGTCCACCACAGTTATTATTTTCCAAAAATATTTCATGTACAGACACGGCCCCGTTACAGTTTTATTATATTATAGATGTGAACATGTGTTTGTTTGTTACCTTTTCACGCTTCAACACCTCCACCAATCTTGATGAAATTTGGAAGTCAGGTAGCGTGTGTCACTGGGAAGAACATTGACTACTTTTTTATCCCGTAAAATAGCATAGTCCGATGTGGTTCCTGAGGGACCTGAAAAAACACGAGTTTTTGGTTAATTTATTTAACATCGCAACGAACAATGTGTTTTTGCGATTTTTTGAACAGAGATGGTTGAGGAGGTGGGAAATGACATAACTTACTAATTAGCATATCCTGATATGTTTCCCAAGGGATCTGGGGAAAACTTATTTCCACGCACGTGCACGTCAGCGTTGCGGCGTCGATTTTTTTGTATAGAATTGGTTGAGGGGTGGGAAGTGACATAAACTGCTAATCAGAATAGCCCGATCTAGTAAATCTAGTTCCTCATAGATCTGGAAAAAACTCTTGTCCACGGTCACTAGTCGGCGGCTCGCGAACCACTCACCATCAAAGGCAGTCATAAAAACGATGTCCAAGCGGGCATCCAATTTTTATTATAACGGCAATAGAGCGTCGGTGGCGTAACGGCTAGGGTCGCCGCCTCCTGTCCGGGAGGTCGTAGTTCGAATCCTGCTACGTACCAATGTGATTTTGAATTTAAATTTCATATGTACGTGTATCCGACGCTCTTACGGTGAAGGAAAACATCGTGAGGAAACCGAAGAAACTCGCAGGTTGTGTGTGAAGTCGACCAACCCACACTTGGACCACTTGGTTGACTAAGGCCCGATCGCCCTAATTCAGGGTAGGCTCGAGCCCCTCGATGTGGACGTATGTGAGCTGATATGATGATTATAACGGCAATAGAAAAACACACTGTGTGAAAATTTCAACTGTCTATTACGGTTCATGAAATACATCCCGCTGACGGACAGATGCGGAGGCTTAGTAATTTTACTATGGTATGGTATGGTACGGGACCCGTTGGTCATCCTTTGCGCACACCCCGGGCACTGCATACAAATGGTCGTGAAATGACATTTCTAAAAACAAATGACGGAGCAAACAAAATCACGGCGAAATCCCATACCAACCTGTATCAACCAGGTAGACGAGGGGGTGAGGTCGCAATCTCAAGAGCCGCAGGGAGTGTCCATACTGTATGTTAGTACTAATATATATATACTTTGCTTTGTGTATACGAGATCCTAAAAATATTCTCCTGCCGCAACAATTCACGCAAAATCTTAAAACTATCAAAATAAACTGTGTTTAATACACACTTTTACGATCATATCTTAGCTCAGGTAATTGACAAGTCTACCGTTGCGTAGGTATGCCATTGTAGCTGTGCACTAAGCCAGCAAACTTTCGCTAGCCCTGCGGAAACGTATTGCCAAATCAAAGGTCTGTAATGCCATTGCGAATTTCGTTGAACGATAAACTGGATCGGTTTTGAAACTGTTGTACAGAAATGGCTGGTTTTGTCGTTTGTGTCTGCGTGCCATTTAGTTTTGACTGCAATTATTGCTTAAAGGCAAGGGTGGGTATGTGAAATTGTTCTAGGTAAATCAATTAAGTAGGATTGGTGGCAGCTGTCATTTAGAACGCGCTATTGAAGTTTCTTTGCCACTTTGGCTCACCACCTCGCCTGGAGGAGATTTCTCCGTTGCTCCCGTCATGTAGGAACACACCGTTCCTACATAGGTATATATCTACCTTGAGTGATTGATATACAATAAAAAAAGATTTCGACGAATTTTAGATGAGAACCTCCTCCTTTACCTTGAGTGATTGATATACAAAAAAAAAACATTTCGACGAATTTAGATGAGAACCTCTTCCTTTTTTGAAATCGGTCAAAAAGTACACAAAATATATTCCGAAAAGCCTCAAAAATCTACTTTTATGCTTAAAAAAGCCAAATGCTCAGTGTGCCAAATGTGAAAATGAATACACGTTTCCAAATTTTTTTTAAATTCGAAGAGCCTAAAAACTTTTAGGTACAAGCTTTTAATATTGCATTGTCACGCGATATACATATGCATGCAAAATTTCAGCTCAATCGGAAACCGGGAAGTGGGTCAAACTTAACGTGCAAGATTTCACCCGAACAAACATAGATACTTTGCAAGTTAAATAAAAGCTTGTAAAAAGGCGAGCACAGTTAAGTACTTCCTACGATTCTATTGAAAATAAAAAAGACGATCTTAGGACCTCGATTCCACCTCCAAAGTTCATCATCAGATTAACTTCGAAATACTAAAAGGATCCAGTGTCACCGGGAATACGGTTTCATACCAAATTTCAGCTCAATCGGATTTCTGCTAGTCGCTGTCGGTTGCAAGATTTCACCTAAACAATCTAACATACTTTTAAAAACTGCAGTTTTCCTGGATTTCAGTTAAGGATATTTTATGTAAAGAAGAACATAATATCTGCAGCTGAGATTATTATCGTTTTTACCCGACTGTACCAGAAGGAGGGTTATGTTTCTCGAGTGTATGTATGTATGTATATGAGGTGACTTTTAATTAGTTCTCGATAGCAAAGGATATGAATGTACTCGTGATTACAAACAACTTTCCCAAAGAAACTATATATTTTTGGTCATCGATAAATGTTTGCCTGAATGATTTGATTGATAACTTAATATGTACTGATGACCAATTTTTTTTTTTGAATTGACATATAGCTTCTTTGGGAAAGTTGTTTGTAATCATATGTTTTATGTACATGCATATGTTTTGTAACATCGTGAGGAAACCTGCACACGCCTGCGAAGAAACTCGTAGGTTGTGTGTGAAGTCGACCAACCCGCACTGGGCCCGCGTGGTCGACTAAGGCCTAATCACCCTGATTCAGGGTAGGCTCGAGCCCCTCGGTGGGGACGTATATGAGCTGATATAATAATAATAATAATAATAAATATGTTTTGTTATCAAGAACTAATTAAAAGTCACCCTGTGTATGTATTGCTTGGCACGCTCTGTAGCCTAAACGGCTTGATGGATTTTGGAATGCTAATGTGTCGTTAGATTCGTATTGATCCCGTGTGTGACATAGGATACATATTTAACCAACTTGCCAAAAAAAGAGGTGTAAGGTTTTATTCATTAATTCGTGTAGATATTACCGCCCAAAGGGAAGCGTAATGTGTTTCGGTTGTATGTATGTCTGTTTCTATGGCTAAGCCTGTAGACTAAACTTCTTGATGGATTCTGAAGTGCGATGTGTCGTAAGATTCTTCTTAACCTCCTGAGTGAAATAAAATACAATATTTCAAAACGTTATCCGGCTGATAATATGATGATGATGATTTCAAGCAGTTTGGTTTTATTTAAAATTAAATTGATTAAGTTAGATTATACGAGGGGTGTAATAGCTAAGTGACCTCAATCCATATTTGGTGGTTTTTAATCTGTGTAATGTCAAGTTTTCCTTTGTGTCTGTGGCTACATGTCAGCAAAAAATTTTTGGTGCAAATACTCTTCAGTCTCGAGTAAATCTATTTTCTAAAACGACTTTAGTAGCAAACACGCCTCATTTCAAACTATATTCATGTTAAAACAAAAAAGATGGATTCCCGATTTTCAGTAACATCTGGACTGAGGTCACTTTGCTTCTATACCCCTCATACTCTCTTTCCTTGCATTAAGGGTCCCCAGGAGGCTCGAGTATCCATACAAACGTAGTTCCACTTTAATACAAAAACTACATGCCGGATTGAATCTAAACTCCGGACCGTTCGTCCGTCTGTCCGTCTGTCACCAGGATGTATTTCATGAACCGTGATAGCTAGACAGTTGAAATTTTCACAGTTGATGTATTTCTGTTGCCGCTATAACAAAAAATACTAAAAATTGGAAAAAGTTAGAGTCTCCATATAAAACACGTTTTTTTAAAACATGAAGAAACTAGCGCCATCTAGTATGATGGTACGGAACCCTTTGTGCGCGGTTCTGACTCGCACTTTACCGGTTTTTTTTATTTATCTTTTGCCCTTAAGGGCAAACATGCAAAACTAAGTCACACCTGCATTAAGTCTTATCATAAATCTACGTCTTATAGTTCTAGATCACAAGTGACCTTTCTGCAAGCGTTCAAGTTTCGTGGGAACCATTGATCTGTTTAATGCGTCGAATTAACTATGTTCTACAATTAATATCAATATAATTTCGAGACCAATTATCTATCCTCATACTCAACCAGAAGACAAAGACCTCTTAAAGAAGAAAATAGAATAGATTTTAGAACGGCCACTAATAATGCTATATCTTAATACAGTGTAAACTCTAGATAGCGACACTCAGGTAACCGGTTATTTTGTGACGTTATTGAGAGTTTTCGTTATACAGAGAGAATTTAGCGTCAAGTAAACCAACTAGAGTTAGAAAATTATGACGTTTAAAAGAGTGAATCGAGTGACGTTTTACAGAGTTTACACTAATTGGGAACGCTAAACATGTTAAATAACTGGCCAAGTGCGAGTCAGAACCGCACACAAAGGTTTCCGTACCATCCTACTGGATGGCGCTAGTTTCTTCACGTTTTAAAAAAAACGCTTTTTTGTATGGCAACCTCCTTATTTTTTCACTTTTTCTATTTTTTAGTATATGATGTTATAGCGGCAACAGAAATACATCATCGTGAAAATTTCAACTGTCTAGCTATCACGGTTCATGAAATAAAGCCTGGTGACAGACGGACAGACAGACAGACAGACAGAAGGACGGACAGCGGAGTCTTAGTAAATCTTATCATAAGATAAGATAGCTAGTTCTCCATTGCATTGGGGAATCTTGGTAAGCTCGCTTCCATCTTCGGCATCATCGTCACCATCAGGTGAGATGATGCCAAGGGCTTAAAATGAAAATGAAAATTTAATCATAACACTTATTACCTTACCAATTGTGAATTTTAAAAAAAAAAAGACGTGTGGCACTCGGGGACTGCCGCGGTAAAGCTATTGCATAGCATTTTGTATCAACTTATGCAATTATAATTATTTATTTATTTTATTCATGCAGTATTTCTTTTTCTTTGATATTAATTCAAGTTACACTTTTTGAGCGTGGTGACCGATAAGAAAACATTTTTTTCTTTTATTAAATAAATAACAATATTTAGAAGTGATTTATCGAATTTCGCGCGATGTACATTTATATAGATATAATATCATATATACTTTCTCTGCGCGGCATTCATGTGCATTATCTATACACCAAAAATATCAAAAATTTAGGTCACCTTTATAGCAGTATTATATTTTCAATTCAAAATTAATACTGCATTTGTGATAATAATAAAATGTATGTATATAGAGTACTCACTCATTTTCTTTCACTATTTTTTCGTGACTTTCTTCATTAATAATAAATGCACTTTGTTCATTCATATTTATTATTTATTTTCGCTTAACCGCGCTTTTATTACTTTCTTCATTAATAATAAATGCACTTTGTTCATTCATATTTATTTTTTATTTTCGCTTAACCGCGCTTTTTTACATCTTTGTTTTTTTTTAAGCAATGGTAGTTGGATCTATACAGCCAAATATGGAATAAAATCTTTTTGTACTTTTTTTTAAGCAATGGTAGTTGGAACTATACAGCCAAATATGGAATAAAATCTTTTTGTACCTATCTATATAAATACAAACAGCTGTGTCTTAAATAAAATCTTTTTGCATTTGATAAATAAAAAATAATCAAATCTTTTTTGTCATATGGAGGTATATACAGTTTATGAAAAGAGTTTTATTATTCTCCGAAAATGATCAAATCTTCTTATATGTTTGTTTTGACAACCGATATTGTTGCCATGGCAACCGAGCGTCAGGTTTTTCTTCGTTACGGAATTTCTGGATTCGGTCCCCGCGCTCAAAGCCTGCGATAAAATCTATGCAATAGCTTAAAATATAAAAAAATATCCTATTAAACGAGCTATATTAATTAATAATAATTAATAAACCGACTTCAAAATGAAAATCAATCAAAAGTATGAAATAATATTATTTTACTTAAATACACGAAATTAACCAACAATCACGAGAAAAAAACGTGGGTAAGAATTAAATAAGGTGCTTAAAATGTTGTTTGAGGTCGGTACCAGCACACAGTTACTTACGTATCAAATGTTTTAAATTCGATGGTTTGCTGAGACCAACCTCAAAAAAAAAATTAGGGGCTTAAATCGTCCCCACCTGTGATTTCGTTATTGTTGGTTTATGTCGTGTATTTAAGTAAAACAATATTATTTCATACTTTTGAGTGAATTTCATTTTGAAGTCGGTTTTTAGTTTATTTAAACTTTTATTTTCTTTATTTTTAGTTATAATGCTATCTATCTAACAACGCTTAACTCAATCATATTGCATGTATTTCATTAACAGATACAGAACATTCAGTCGAATTGAGTACCCTCTCCTTTTTTGAAGTCTGTTTAAAAACGACTACCAATTTCGATGAAATTTGCTATATGGGGTTTTTGGGAGCGAAAAAGATCTAACTATCTAGGTCTCATCTCTAAGAAATCACCAATCCAATTGAGGGGTTGCATAGACAAATCAGGAAATTTACTAAAACTAAGGACTCATTTAAAAAGCGTCGGTGGCTCAACCGGTAACGACTCGGTCCTTCTAACCAGAGGTACCGGGTTCAAATCTGGACGGCCAATGTACCAATGAGTGTTTCAAAAACTTACGTACATATACTTACCTATTGCTTTAACGGTGAAGGAAAACATCGTGAGGAAACCTGCACACGCCTGCGAAGAAACTCGAAGGTTGTGTGTGAAGTCGACCAACCCGCACTGGGCTCGCGTGGTCGACTAAGGCCTAATCGCCCTGATTCAGGGTAGGCTCGAGCCCCTCGGTGGGACGTATATGAGCTGTAATGATGAAGGGCTCATTTACTAGTACAAATGCATTGTACAAACAGATAAATTGTGCTATAAAAAAGGTGGAACAAAAATGGACTACAGCTTTGCCTAATTGGGATTTAACTATGTCCATCTCTTTTTTCCGAGTTTTCACACACATCGTCGTCCCCGTGCAATAAGATTGGTAATTTCTCCGCACCAGATATATATAAAAGCGATAGTCCAGTGGTCAAAGTGTTGGACTTCTCCTCGTAGATCCTGGGCACACCCCGAACACTTCATAGAACGGGCGCGAAATGACATTTCTAAAAACAAATGAAATCACCTCGAAATTCTATACGTTCTAGAACCAAACTTAAACCAATCTGTACCAACCTGGTAGACGAGGGGGTGAGGTCAGCGGGAGTGTCCATACTGTATGTTTGTACTAATATATATACTTTGGTTTGGGAAAGGGGCCACAGAAAGATATTAGTTACTCTAGACTTTACACTATTGGTGTGCAATGCCTGTATCTATCTCTCTCCCATCATATCAGCTCATATACGTCCCCACCGAGGAGCTCGAGCCTACCCTGAATTAGGGCGAACGGGCCTTAGTCGACCACGGGGACCTAGTGCGGATTGGTCGACTTCACACACAACCTGCGAGTTTCTTTCCGTAAGAGCGTCAGATAAACGAACATATGAAATCTAAATTCGAAGTCACATTGGTAGGTGGCAGGATTCGACCCACGACATCCCGGACAGGAGGCTGCTGCCCTAGCCGTTACGCCACCGACGCTCCAAATCTCTCTATATCAAATAAATACTACGTGTATGATCTATAAGAAATAAAATAGTCATCATCAGCTTGTCTTTCGATTACTAAGATAGACCTTGCAGGTCTGTTTAGACAATCATAGTAGTATTGATATTGTCATATTGTATACTTTGTCATAAGTTTGGTTCCCGGTCTGGTCGAATCTTTTTATATTAAAAAAAAATTGCGTCTTCATTCATCATGCGAACAGCCAAAGAGTGGAATTCCCTTCCGGCGTCTGTATTCCCCTATTCGTATAATTTAGAAATCTTCAAGACGAGAGTGAATAGGCACTTTTTGAGTTTGCGTGTCACATCCTCGGCTGCATCGGCACTTACCATCAGGTGAGGTGCAGCCAAACGCAATCAAATTTTTAATAAAAAAAAAACAAAAAAAACAAGCTTTTATTTAAAAGAGTTTTTATGCTCAAAAAGCCAAATTCTCAAATTAATATAAAAATACACGGTTCTAATTTCAAAAAAGTACTCGTCAATGGTGTCGATTCGGTGTGACACGATTTAACTTTATGAATTGACTATTTATCTAAGAGATCCCTTACATTTCTGACCAAATCATAAACCCTTACCTCTAAATTAGAAAGAAAAAGACTATTTTACTTATATTAATTTTGATCTTTGGGCAGTGGCCAGTGCTTTGACCGCTGGCGAAAATAAACGCGCCTTTCTGCGCATGTAACTCAAATTTCGATGCATGTGGTACATTCTTGTAGCTTTTACAATTGTTGATTGCAGTAAAGTTTATTATTAATAATTAATTTAATTAGTAATAATTAGTAAAGTTTATTATTAATAATTAATTTAATTATTAATTAATAAATTAATTAAAATTAATAATTAATTTAATTATTAATAATAAACTTTACTGCAATCAACAATTGTAAAAGCTACAAGAATGTACCACATGCATCGAAATTTGAGTTACATGCGCAGAAAGGCGCGTTTATTTTCGCCAGCGGTCAAAGCACTGGCCACTGCCCAAAGATCAAAATTAATATAAGTAAAATAGTCTTTTTCTTTCTAATTTAGAGGTAAGGGTTAATTTTAAGGGTCTTAGGAAATGAAAATGTAAAAAAAACTACATACAAGTTATGCAAATTTAAAATATGCGACTTTAATACCGTAGATAAGTTTATATAGTTCAGGATCGTGTATAAAGATATGCATAGAGCTACTGTTTCGTAATTAATGTTTTATTTAAGAAGAAATAGGTCATAGATATAATTATAGAGTAATTTAGGTTCCTTCTTTGTTTGCTAGTGAAAACTGTCAATGTTTTTATGTTATTATTTATTATCTCGAGTTGTAAAAGGATGTCTTTGTTTCTGAAACTTTATATGTGTAATTAGACATTATCTTCATTAAGTTTTTATAGAGTGTATAGACTTCCTTTGTGACATTTGATGTGTATTTTCGTTCATTCTCTAAAAAGCTACAAGATTTTTAAGACAAATTAAAAATTATATTTATATTTTATATAATATATATACCCCCCCTAGCAACTAAAAGAAGAAATAAAAAAAATATTTTTTGTCTTTCTTTAGTTGAAAGAGGGGGGATATATATAAATAAATAAATATATAAAACAAAAAGATGATAATTTCCATAAAAATTTTTGACGTAGAGACTTGTTAGAATTTGATTACTGAACTACAGTAACTCTTTGTTATTTTTAAATAAAATAATATTATATATCCCCCCTCTTCACAACTAATAAAAGCACAACGAAAAAAAACTTCAAATTCATTGTGAGTTCTATCGACGCTTAATCGCAATCTAACCCTTAGTATTTGTACCAATGTACTGAATTTCTTACGCTTGTAAATATTGTTTCATTTTTCAAACCCCACATTGGAATATATTCAACAAAATTCGATTATTCCTTTGAATGAGTAAATTGTCACAGTGAATCATAGTCGAATTAGCTGATCAAAGCAGTTCGAGTGACGTAATTTATTGCTTTCGCAAAAAAAAAATTTGCTGTCAGATTTTTTGCTCGTTAATTTTTACAACATTAAAGTGCCACCTGTTTTTTTAAATTTATATTTGAGAAGCTTCTTTTGTTACGTATCAAACGAGCCCAAACTCGATGGGGCTGTGTCGTTTAATTGCGGAGTTCCTATGGCCACCTTTCAGCTCCAGCATCAGATCAGCTCCATGTCATCATAATATTGCATTGTCATGTGATACACTTTAGCATTTAACATTTTTAACCGACTTCAAAAAAGGAGGAGGTTCCATGTTCGACTGTTTTTTTTTCATGTTCACCGATTTCTCCGTTAATTGTGGATCAATTTTCAAAATTCTTTTTTTATTCGAAGTATACTCCCGAGGAGGTCCCATTGTAACCAAGTCAGGATCTGATGATGGGATCCCAGGGAAATCGGGGGCAACCCTCAAAATTTAAGGCACTTATCTATTATATTTTATACAGCTGCCAGAACAGTCAATAGGTATACATACTATTTTTGCAGCTCTAAAACGCAGTCGGAGTTGTTTAAGGGTCAAGTTAATATGGACGGGAAATTGTTCTTAAACCGTAACTACTCAATCGCCTTGACATTTTGCTAATCATTTTCATTCTACCGTTGGTTACAGGACTTCAATATCATTTATGGTTTGAATGTTCATACGGAAGGAATTTATTTACTTCCGCCCATAGAAATATACGAATTAATTTTTCACTGTTTGATTTTACTAACCCTCACCTTTCTCGGTTTAACTTTATTTTTTTTTTCTTTAATTTATTAGGTTACTAAAAAGTGCACGGTGAGCGAGCCGCAAGCTTCTCGTGGAGAATTATACCTACACCCAAACATTCCTCATAAAAACCATATAAAAATCTATTCGGTGTTTTTTTTAGTTTAACACGTATAGATAGACAGATAGACGCTTATTTATAATATTAGTACATAGATAGGTTATAATAGCTCCTCTAATATACGGACAAACTGACCAATTTTCATCAAACAATTTGATGAAAATTGGTCAAGCTGTCGGTGATTTAGATGCCATAATTGTTTAAATTTAAAATCATCAATATCATCATATTACCTACCTACGCTACGTTTTCCGGTGCGCGGTCGCCACTCGAGAACTTTACTGCCCAAGCGGCCATCTGTTTCACGAGCTATGTGTCCCGCCCACTGCTACTTAATTTTGGCAATTCTGTGAGCTATATTATGTCGGTTACTTTGGTTCTCCTACGGATATCCTCGTTTCTGATTCGAGCACGCAGAATTTAAAATAGGCGTGTTAATAGCTAAAACGCAATGAAATCCAAAAGTCGGTACAATAACTACGTAACTATGTAACCTCCAATTTTTTTTAAATCATGTTTATTTTCAAGTTTTTTTTGATTAAAAATTTGAGTGCGTTTGACTATATCCCACCTGATGGTAGTGACTATGTAGTCGAGGATGGTACATGCAAATTTAAATAATGCTTATTCCCTCTCGCCTTGAAGATCCCCAAATTATAGGAGTCGGAGAAACACAGACGCAGGCAAGTAAAACGTTCCATTGTAGGTATTTACACGGTAATTAACAATATTAACAACTGATAAATAACAACTGGTAGCCGGGTCGTTCCTTTCCCTCTAATATGGTTGAGAGGAGCGATGGCTGACTCTCGCGTTATACTCGTGACCGGGTGCTGTCCGTGTGAACTGGCCTACTCTTGTCAAAGGCGTTCATGACATTCAATGATTTTAATGTATAACTTCTCGTGTCATATTGTTTTCATGTTCTAATGACATTATTTGTTTTTTTTAATATCACGGATTGAATTTTGACGTTATTAACTAATGATTGTTTATTTCTTGATTTATGACAAATAAAATTATGTAATCACTATTTTATGACTATCAGAAAGAGTGTAAATTGCACCGATTTTGAATAAATATCTTGAATCATGAATAAGTAATAAATAATGAAACGTTTTCGGGAAATTCGGAAAAAAACATTCTCTGAAAGTACGTCAACACCTGGACATTTTACTGGTCTAGATTTGAGAGGGAATGGTCCGCGTCTCAAGGTCCTCCGTTCACTTAAGAGCGACGCTAGCGGAGGTAGCGTAGTTACAAACTGCTACAGTGCGCTTTAGAAGTTCTGGAGCGAAAATGGCACGAAAACGGAACCATTCCATGTCCATTCGTCTGACTGTCTATACAACACAGTTAACTTTCTCTGCCGCTATTAGACCTAAAATAATGAAATTTAGTATACAGATGTAAAATTATGACCCGAAATGGAAAATGAAGTCAATATGTTCAAAAATAGGGTTCTTACTCTTATCTCATCCATCTTACCCTAATTTTTGAGTGCCTCTCGAGTGGGGTATCGTTGAATCATCATATCATCATATCAACCGAAAATTGTCCACTGCTGGACAAAGGCGTAGACGTAGCGTAGGCAGGCCTCCCACGCGGTGGACCGACAACCTAGTTAAGATTGCGGGAAGCCGATGCCGATGGATGCGGGCAGCGCAGGACCGGTCGTCGTGGAAATCCTCGAGGGAGGCCTTTGTCCATCGTTGAATAGGTGTCACATAAAATGAATAAAAGGTTTCTTTGAACACTTTTACAACCAACATAGCATTAACAAAATATTAAGCTCCAAAGCGACACTTTTCGTGACTGCACCATCCCATCTATACATCCCTACTATATAATATTATAAATGTGAAAGTAACTCTGTCTGTCTGTTACGCTTTCCCGC
The DNA here is from genome assembly GCA_947284805.1 of Coleophora flavipennella. Classification (NCBI taxonomy): domain Eukaryota; kingdom Metazoa; phylum Arthropoda; class Insecta; order Lepidoptera; family Coleophoridae; genus Coleophora; species Coleophora flavipennella. The sequence continues at coordinate 10,802,600 of OX369256.1, read as the reverse complement.
AAAAACTACTGAACGGATTTGGCTGAAATTTGGTAGGTAGACAGATTAGGACCTGGATTCAGACATAGGCTACTTTTTACCACGCTCGCGAGCCGCTTGCGGCTCGCGCACTGCGCACCCTCGAAAAGTCATAGAAACGTTGTCCACGCGGGTGAAACCGCGGGAAACAGCTAGTCTCATATATATATGATCTACAATTCTAACATTTTTAATTTCAACACAATATAAAAAAAAATTCGACAGACCTAAGACCTAAGACTTTTAGGTACAAGTTTTTAATGTTGCATTGTCACGCGATATACATTGCATATGCATGCAAAATTTCAGCTCAATCGAAAACCGGGAAGTGGATCAAATTTAACTTGCAAGATTTCATTACAGACACCGGGACAGGTGAAACTAAATAAAAAGCTTGTAAAAATGGAGTCTATTGTCAAACAAAATTTTTAGGGGTTGCCTTTCATACAATTGATAGCTGCAAAAAAAATGTGAACTCCCTTGTGTAGAGTATCATTGAATTAGTCGTTTTAAGGCCTTACGATGGGTCAAATGACAATATTCAAATTATTGAAAGACTGTGTAAAGCTATCACTATAGAAAAAATATATAATATACTTAAAGTAATGAAAAATCTATTTTATTATTACCATAAAAATTACCAGTTTTTATGTAAAAAATATCCCGCAAATAAATAAACAGGGTCTCTGTTTTTGGCATTAATTGCAAAATTACTCGAAACAAGTATTTAATATTGTATGAAACCAACGCACAAAAATCGGTGACTAACACCTTTCATTTTAATCGAAAACATTTTTTTTAAACTTTTTTGAAAGTGAAGAAAAGTAGAACTTTACTGCCCGAGAACTTTACTGCCCCAACGGCCATCTGTTCTACGAGCAAGAAAAGCAGTAAAGTTCAGGGCAGTAAAGTTCTCGAGTGGCGACCACGCACCGGAAAGCGTAGTGTAGGCAGGCCTCCCACTCGGTGGACCGATGACCTGGTGAAGGTCGCGGGAAGCCGCTGGATGCGGGCAGCGCAGAACCGGTCGTCGTGGAGATCCTTGGGGGAGGCCTATGTCCAGCAGTGGACTTCCTTCGGCTGATATGATGATGATGATGAAGAAAAGTAATAAAAACGTGTAAAATACGGGAATTGGCCGTTTAGTTTCAAACAGCCGCATTGATTTGAACTTTAAATGAATAGACTTACGTTCGTTATTAACACGTTTCAACCTGCTCGGATTGGGTCATCTTAAAGCCTTAAATGAAGTAGTACTTTCTAACAGCATGTTTGTCAGATGTGTCGTTTTCAATTTTTGTCAGTGACTTATATATTACTGGCGATTTTTGTAATAGCTTGACGAAATCGTTAAAACGTGTCCCTGATGTATCTAAATTATTGGACTTAAAAAAACGATTAAAGGTAACTTGAAATAAACCATTTTCAAGTAACAATTGACTCCTAAACTCTAGACTATGCATGGTCCGATACGTATTAGGCCGATTGTTGTTCTTTCTTTCATTACACTTGGATCTGGTACTATGAAACTGAAATAATTCTTTCAAACATAATTCGTTACCATACAGTATACTTTTATGTTCTTAATAAAACTCAGATATTTTGTAACAGATCTCTTTGCATTTTAAGACATTATTTACTTGTAAAACCAGGCAAGCTTTTTGATGTGAAACATCTATAGCCGCACGTAAAACCGATGTCTGTCGTGGCGACGCATGCACTTATATGGTACTTATATGTATATGTCGAAGGGGGGGGAGGTTAGGTTATGGATGGCCTTGTGGTTTCCGTCCTTAACTATTTCGGGCGTGGGCGTCGAAATAACAATGCAGCTATATCACAGGTGTCCTCCCTTAATAGTCTTGATCATTCGGCAATCGAAATTGTACAGGATGCCTTGGATTACGATGGATGCAAACGCGGTGATCACAGCGATAGCGTGACACGTCCGTTATGCTCACAGATCACCACTATTTGTGTTCTGCTCGACGCTCTGTCAAAAAGTGTCTGCTCCGAGACTGACGTCCAGCTAATATGGCTTCTCAACTCAGTGTTGCCACCTCAATAACAAACAGCCTACTGTTAATAAGTCATCTTTGCTACCACATACGATCGACTCACGAGTACAAGCGATTGTCACGCCACCACCGGTTTCACCCAGGTACTAATACCTGACGTTTGATCCAAATAAAGTGTAACGATCTATGTAAACGTATCTCGAGCTGGTATTGGCCGCGTTTTCAAGAGGCTCCGACATTATAATATAGTCTTCATGTAGTAGTGTGTGTTTCACATCTGCCAGGCGTCCCGTGACGGCTCATTTTTTTTGTACTATAAATGGCAACTGATAATAAAACTTTTTCGCTATTGACTACAATAGAGTAAGTGAATACGCAATGCAAAAAGTATAAAACGGATATTGTATATACAAGCACGTACAAACAATGGCTGTAAGTTGTGGGTTTTCGACAAGTCGGTCAGATACGGAGAGACAGAGATACAGTGCCTAACTGGCATTATTAGAAGGCGTGGTTCGAACGTTTGCTTTAAGGTTTAGCTTTAGACCTAGCTAGACAAATTATAGATACCTACTCAAAGGTTCTAAGAAAATAGACCGGATTTATTGTAACGCGGCACGCTGTAATGCGTTCTTCTTTCATCCGACCTTCTTTTCATACCATCTATTTCTTTTTTCTTTTTTGATTTCATCTCTCCGGCTTTCATAAGCGCGGAGAAGACAAAGGTGACTTAGACCATACAGCCAGGTCTGACGTATTTAAGCTTTCTTTAGTTTTTTGATTTGTAATGCTAGTGCCGGTGCATTACAAATCTTCTCTGAAGTTCTTGACAGCATTTGCAGCAGCTACATTCTGAGGTGGAACACCCAGTTGCTGTAGGGTGTCCTCCTTCGTTTTATTTTCTTGTTCTCCACATTGCTCACGTGCACTAGACGATTTTCTCCAAAATGCACCACTTCTTGAACAAAATCCTAGCAGAAAACAATGAAAAAACAACAAAATAAAACTACGAATGCGACTACCACAAATCCCGCCAAAAAACTCCCATCTATTTCTTTTCATGCATGCGCTGTCATCTATCTGACAATATCTTTTAAAAAATTATATTTCTACCATCCAACAGTTCTAATCTATCATTAAACTTTCATTATAAATTAATTATTTCTGCTGCATTCTTAAGACCCTTTTTCGGGTAAAATATAATTATATTTTTGTGAATTGTGTTTAAAATTTAAGTGTATAACGTATTATCTAATTTTTATTTTCTTTTTAGGTCTTTGTTATACCTTTAAATACTTTATGTGAGCACTCATCTTTAACCCACACCCTTATCATACTTACAAACCATACCTACAAGTCGTGCTACATTGTACTTACTGGATAGAATTATTTTTTTTAATCCACATCTGATGAGTCTTTAGCATCATCTCACCTGATGGTAAGTGACGATGAAGCCAAACATGGAAGCCGGCTTACCAAGCTTCCCCAACGCAGTGTGGACCTGGCCATATTATCTTCAAGCCGGAACACATGAATGCTGTTAACACTGATGTGATGTTTGGCGGCAAGATTAAGATAAGATAGTGGTAGCTAGCCAGGCGGGCTTTGAAAATGCCCTACCACCAACCAAACCGAGTCTTACAAAGTTGATCCCGCCGGGAATCGAACCCGAGACCATAGAGGCGGTTAAAAGTTTGTTTTTACCCAACTGCCCAAAAAGGACGGTAATGTTTTTCGGGTAGTCACACTTAATATTATAAAGGCGAAAGTTTGTGAGTGTGTGAGTGTGTATGTTTGTTACTTCTTCACGCAAAAACTACTGAACCGATCTGGCTGAAATTGGTGGGTATACAGATTAGGACCTGGATTAACTTAACTTAGTAATACTTAATTACCAATAAATGAGTTATGATTTATGAGTTAGTTATGAGTTAACACATAGAGCCGCTTGCGTTTCGCGCACTGCGCACCCTCGAAAAGTCATAGAAACGTTGTCCACGCCGGTGAAGCCGCGGAAAACAGCTAGTATATTATATTATGTATGTCTGTCTGTAGTCTAAACGGTTTGCTGGATTTCGAAGTGAGATGTATCTTTATATTCATCTTGATCTCGTGAGTGACAGAGGATACATTTTTACCCGACTGTCCAAAAAGGAGTGGTAGTGTCTTTTTGTAGACGGGTTTCTAATTTTTAATAAAATCGGTTAGGTTATTAGTAAAATATGACGCTCCGATTGAAAAAACTGTCGAGCAAGTTTCATTATTATGATAGATATTGATGGCTGGGTCCAGGCCCCAGGGTAGGTCTGATCAAATTGAAGACAAGAACTTATAGGGAAAATTGACTCTTGTGTCTCTTGACTGATGTAACGTATGTACCTGGACCTCACGGGACCATTGATTTAACGTATGTATATGGACCTCACGGGACCATTGATTTAACGTATGTATATGGACCTCACGGGACCATTGGTTTAACGTATGTATATGGACCTCACGGGACCATTGATTTAACGTATGTATATGGACCTCACGGGACCATTGATTTAACGTATGTATATGGACCTCACGGGACCATTAATTTAACGTATGTATATGGACCTCACGGGACCATTGATTTAACGTATGTATATGGACCTCACGGGACCATTGATTTAACGTATGTATATGGACCTCACGGGACCATTGATTTAACGTATGTATATGGACCTCACGGGACCATTGATTTAACGTATGTTTATGGACCTCACGGGACCATTGATTTAACGTATGTATATGGACCTCACGGGACCATTGATTTAACATATGTATATGGACCTCATGGGACCATTGATTTAACGTATGTATATGGACCTCACGGGACCATTGATTTAACGTATGTATATGGACCTCACGGGACCATTGATTTAACGTATGTATATGGACCTCACGGGACCATTGATTTAACGTATGTATATGGACCTCACGGGACCATTGATTTAACGTATGTATATGGACCTCACGGGACCATTGATTTAACGTATGTATATGGACCTCACGGGACCATTGATTTAACGTATGTATATGGACCTCACGTGACTCAGAACTTAAATCTATATCTATATTCAGGTACCCTCTAATATGGTTAAAAGGAGCGATGTCTGACTCTCGCGTTATACTCATGACCGGTTGCTATCCGTGTGAACTGGCCTACTCCTGTCAAAGGCATTAAGACACATTCAATCATTTTAATGTAGGTATTACTTCTCGTGTCATATTGTTTTCATGTCCTAATGACATTGTTTGTTTATATCAATGATTGTTTTTTTTTATATATACTCGTAAATATGCATAATTTTAGCTTAATCGGAAACCGGGAAGTGGGTCAAATTCAACTTGCAACATTTCATTACAGACACCGGGACAGGTGAAACTTAATAAAATCTTGCAAAATAGATACTATATATCAAAATTTTAATATATTACAGAGTGTAGAACGCGTTGATGTCTTTTGTATGAATCAAGTATAAAGTCATACTGTGCGCGCCAATTAATAGTATGCCATACTTTATATCGGTAAAACCATTTCATTTTCAAGGATAACATATTATGTTATTCTATAAGATACTCGTACATACTCTTCTTCATCAGCTCGTTGTAGCAGTGGCAGAAGAGCGCGATAGCCACCGGTGGTGTCCGGAAGCTGCCACGATCATGCTGCGCGCTCAGCTGTGCAGTAAGCGTGGGCAAGAAGGGCGCGGAGGAGCACGACAGAGAAGAACAGAAGCTGTCGCGCTGCACCGCCACATGTATACTCAAAGACCGCCACATTTGCAGCAGAGGCATAAGCGCGCGATAGCCACCGGTGTCTGGAAGCTTTAGCCGCCACATACTGCGCGCTCTGCTGTGCGGTAGGAGGAGGAGGAGTGTTGGCGTCTTGTGTGGTCCGCAGAGGCCTCAAGTGGCGAGCCGCGTCTCTGCTGTAGTGTTCGGCGCCACCAGCCACACGTGTGCGACGAGTCTCTACAAATGTTTAAAAAAGCGCGTTAACTGCTTGTCCCTGGCTGTGGTGAGTCTTCGCCCGTTTTTGTATGGAACCTTTGTATGGAAACTTCATAAACTTTATTGTAATCCCTATACTCTAGGACCTAGAGGAATGTGGTTTAATAATTATAAAACCTTCATATTCTTGACTTTAATAGTGCCATTTTATTAGCTACTAGGTATGTTTCCCAATCCATTTATAGTGAAACTTTAATAACAAAATCACGTATTATCCACTTACCCACACTACTAGATCTGGTTGTAAACTTAATATACTTTGATAATTATCTTTTTTTTTATTTCATATAATCTACAACTGCTATCCTGTTGTTTAATTAAGTAAGTAAAACTATAAGATGGTTAGTTAAACTATGATTTGTAAATTGTCGCTTTGGCTAAGCAATGTAAATTCGGAGCAGTTGTGTCTTGAAACAAAAGATGTTACTATTTTATATTTTTTTAGCTCGTAGAACGGATGGCCGTTGGGGTAGTAAAGTTCTCGAGTGGCGACCGCGCACCGTAAAACGTAGCATAGGCAGGCCTCCCACGCGGTGGACCGATGACCTGGTGAAGGTCGCGAGAAGCCGCTGGATGCGGGTAGCGCAGAACCGGTCGTTGTGGAAATCATTGGGGGACGCCTATGTCCAGCAGTGGACATCCTTCGGCTGATATGATGATGATTTTTCAAGAACATGCTTTTAAAATATGCAAACAGACACAAAAATTATGTAAAGCTTTTAATCTAACAGTACAACTTATGTACTCACCTTTTGTACTACCTTATCGTACTACTTAGTTAATAATAAGTTTAAGTAAATAATATAATATTATTATTATTATTTTAATATATAAACTTAAGCTACTCTGCTCACTTGGCACGAGGCGAAGTGGCAGGAGAACCCCCAGCGGAAGCCCAGTCGGCTGGAGTTCAGTGCGACGGGGAGAGAAAGCGTTGAACTATCCGGGCATTATCGAGGAGGACTGCTTTCTGCATTGCTGCAATTATTGGTCTGCCTCGGAGATCCAGCCGCCTTAGGTGACGTTCGAGGTCGGCTGAAATTAGCCCGTTCACGGATAGGACTACGGGGATGATTTCGGTAGATTCCACTCGCCACATATCAGTAACCTCGTGCGCCAGGTCCAGATACTTGGTCCTTTTATCGGCATCAGCCTGCACGAGGTTTTCATCATATGGGATAGTGATATCAACCAAAAACACCCTTGACTGCGGCCGATCCATCAACACGATATCAGGCTTATTCGAAGGAATAGTCCTACCCGTGATGATGGGTCGGTCCCAGTAGAGCTCGGCGCGGTCGTTTTCGAGAACCGGCTCCGGCGTGTACTTGTAATACGGCAACCGCCGAGATATGAGGCTATACTTTAGAGAGATCTCTGGGTGTAGTATCCTGACTGCTTGGTTGTGCCTGTGCAAATACTCAGTGTTGGCAAGTATGGAACAACCGGAGGTTATATGACGCTGGTTGACGGCACAACCGACAAACGTCCAAGGTGCCGTCTTTTATTATAAACCTCCTATAGTTGTTCGTCATAACCACGTTATCCTGTATTGCACAGACAAAACCCTCGGTCTCCGCAAAAAGGTCTCCGAAGCGCAGCCAGTGCACGGAGACCTTCTGATCTACGAAGGATCCACAAAGGGCCTTGAAGAACGTACCGTGCAGCTCTTTGTCTTTCCAGGTGGCCTCTCGCTCGGTAGTGCTAAGTACAGCCGTCGCCTGCCAGTTCTCTTGGGCCATGGATAGAGGGGTTAGTCCTTTATCACAGGCTATGACAACTCTTTGCAACTCACTATCGAGTTTCGTCAGGAAGTAACTTCGGAGGCTGCATATCTCGCGGTTGTGCATTTGGTTGGCACTTAGAAGGCCACGATCGGCACTCTTCCGCGGGTTAAACAGCCTCATCACTGACGACCTCGGGAGATGCATCCTATGGAGTGTCATAGTAGTGCGGACTTTTCGATCCAGGGCGTCCATTTCGGTCTGTGACCATCTGAGTATGTATGTATTATTATTATTAGTTACTGTTAGATTTGCCAAACTCTTAAGAATAGGACAATTATTTTAATTAAAACAATATCTATTACTTTGTAATTGCCTTATTGTAGTACTTTAAGTGCCAAATTTTAATGTCCATACACGACTCGGTCATTACATTCAATCTCTTGTAACGAGCGATAAATTAAAGGTGTTACAGTTACACTACGCAAGTAGATACCCACCTAACTAAAACAAAATGGTAATGGCTGCTTAAGCTGTCTAACTGCCTATATTAATTCAAATAGCGTTTAATATTAAATAAAAGGCTCCGCGACAGTTCAATTCAATATATTTATTCAAAATACATAGGTACAAATTACACTCTTTCTGATAGTCATTTCATAATAATGTTATTTGTGAAGAATCAAGAAATAAACAATAATTAGTTAATAATGTCAAAATTCAATCCTTGATATAAACCAGATTATGTCATTAGAACATGAAAACAATATGACACGAAAAGTTATACATAAAAATCATTGAATGCCTTTAACAAGAGTAGGCCAGTTTACACGAACAGCACCCGGTCACGAGTATAACGCGAGAGTCAGCCATCGCTCCCATCAATCATATTAGAGGGAAAGGAACGGAATTATAATCAATCAAACTTGACCGAACCGCATGGAGAGAAAAGGAGCTGCAAACTGTAACGTATCGCCTAAAAGAGTGTGATAACTGTCTGCTTGCAATGGGGCCACGTATCTATAACATGGTACCGGCGGACATCAGGGAAATTGAAGGGTATCATAGTTAACTAAAATGCTGTTTGATCCATAAGGCCTTCTACTCAGTCAGTGAAGTTTTAGAATTAAGACTGTAAGTACTTTGTTGTACGTATATTTTTTAGATATTTTTGTTATAAATTATGATTTTGACACTATTTTTCTATTATTAGGAAATTTAAAGTATTTTGACATATAAATTTTTCTTCTATTATTGCAAATTTGGAAAGGGACTACAATTTAATTTTAAAATTTTTCTTTATATTATTATTCAATTACTATTTTTTGTATTTTTTGTAAATTTTGACAATATGTGATTATTGCGGAATAAATTTGAATATGAATATGAACCTAATATCGCTCGCTTTGCTCGCTCAACTCTGGTTTCGTCCAGTCTTCCGGTTCCGGTCAGTCAGTCGCTCAATCAGTAATTTATTCACTCATTCAGTATTTTGTCGCCCGATTTATAATTCCCTAAAAAATATTCTGACTGATATATAAATAAACTGACTTTCTCATAACATTTTGAATTAGATTTCCTATAAAACCATCATATTTTTAACATCCACTTTTTTTATCCACAGTTGATAAACCCTTGGCATCATCTCACCGGATGAAAAAGTGACGATGAATCCGTAGACGGTAACGGGCTCACCAAGATTTTTCAATACGATGGAGAACTGGCTATCTTATCTTCAAGCCGGAACACATTAATGCTGTTAACACTGAGGTTTGGCGGCGAGACTTAGACACACCTCGGACACTTCATACAACGGGCCAGAAATGACATTTCAAAAAAGGAATGAGGGAACGAACAAAATGGCGGCTAAATCCTATACGTTCTACAACCAAACTGTAACTAACCTGTATCAATCTGGATGACGAGGGGGTGAGGTCGCAATCTAGAGAGCGGCAGGGAGTGTCCATACTGTATGTTAGTACTGATATGGTGGTGGCTAGCCCGGCGGGCTTAGAAAATGCCCTACCATGAACCAAACCGAGTCATACTAGTTGACCCCGCCGGAAATCGAACCCCGCGACCACCTGATGTGAAGCGAATGGACTAAACTTTACGCCACGAAAGCGGTAAAAACTGATGAATCTAAGCCACCAATATTTTCACATTCTGTGATTCTCACATATAAGCGTCGGTGGCTCAACCGGTAGCGACTCCGCCCTCCTAACCAGAGGTACCAGGTTCAAATCCGGTCGGCCGATGTACCAATGAGTTTTTCGAAACTTACGTACATATACTCACCGATTGCTTTAACGGTGAGGGAAAACATCGTGAGGAAACCTACACACACACCTGCGAAGAAACTCGAAGGTTGTGTGTGAAGTCGACCAACCCGCACTGGGCCCGCGTGGTCGACTAAGGCCCGATCGCCCTAATTCAGGGTAGGCTCGAGCCCCTCGGTGGGGACGTATATGAGCTGATATGATGATGATGAGATATAAGACACCCATAACTACGCCATTTCAATTTTATTTTTTTTGTAGACAGTATTGTAAGCCCTTGGTAATCAGGAATCATCTATTAAATGATAACCTAATTTCAGATGAGTTAACTTAAACAGTAGTCGCTAATTAGGGTTCCGTAGTCAAACTGAGACCCTTATTATAGTTTCGCCATGCCCTTCCGTCCATCTATCTCTTGGTATATCACAGGCGTCGGAGGTTATTACAGCTATGAATCTGAAATTTGGTACAGTTATAAAAATCTGCGGCGCGTATAAACATAAAAATATACAATCTATAAAAAAACTAGCTGTCCTGGTGAACTTCGTTCCACTTTACACTACCCTACCCTACCCTACACTACCCTACCCTACACTACACTACCCTACCCTAAAACCAATTATTTTTTGACTGATAATATATTTTTTTTATTGATGAATATCATAATTTAATACTTAGTATCTAATTCTGGACGAAGACAAATGCAAAAACACAAAAATCATAAAAACTGGTCCAGTCGTTCTTACTTAACTAACACGACTTTCTTTTATATATATTTAAGGTACCTTTCCTACATGAAAAGACGTGTAGGTGTTTTTTTTTTAAGTACCCATTGTGTGGGTTTGTACCTCTTTTTATTTTTATTTACCAATTTCAAAACAAAATACAAAAAAAAATATCATCTAGCACCATTAAACCTGAATGGTTTGTCTACCTATTTAGGGCTTGTGCAGAACATATTTCCTACGAAAGACTATCACGGCTAAGTGGGCTTTGTTTGTTTAGGAGTAACAAACGTTGCATGAAGTTCAAAGATTTTCCGTACAAAATTTCATTTTATTTTATTATATTCGGAAAACAAACAGTGATACAATATCCAAATAGTGAACGTAAATAACAACTAAGCACCATTTAAATGTTTTCACATACCTATAGTTTTCTACACGCTAGTTTTTTTTTTATTATTAAAAATTTGAGTGCGTTTGACTGCAACTCACCTAAAGGAAAGTGTTGATGCAGTCGAGGATGGTACACGCAAACTCAAATAATGCCTATTCACATATTTTTAATTATTAAAAATTAAAAAAATGACAGAAAAGTATATAAGTTTTTAAAACTATAACAGTTACAGTTAGGGAACCATGTCGAACCAATGATTAGATATGATAGCTTTGATAATTGAAACTTTGGAATTAAATAAATCAATTTGAGGAAAATCAGTAAGATTATTAAATACCGTAGTTGTAAATGTAGTTAAAAATATTCCATACCAACTGTAAAAGTTTTTTTTAATATATACTTACTTACTTAATTTTTGAAAAGACTACGGAACCCAACGTGGCGCGTGGGCAGACTCGCACTTGGCTACTTTTTAAATAGACCCATTCGATTAATCATCATCATCATATAAGCTGAAAGACGTCCACTGCTGGACAAAGGCCTCCCCCAAGGATTTCCACGACGACCGGTCCTGTGCTGCCCGGATCCAGCGGCTTCCCGCGACCTTCACCAGGCCGTCGCGTCGATCCACTGTGTGGGAGGTCTTCCTACGCTACGACTTCCAGTGCGCGCTCGCCACTCGAGTCGATCATCATATCAGCCCAAATACGTCCCCACCGATGGGCTCGAGCCTACCCTGAATTAGGGCGATCGGGCCTTAGTCGACCACGCGGGCCCAGTGCGGGTTGGTCGATTTCACATACAACCTTCGAGTTTCTTCGCAGGTGTGTGCAGGTTTCCTCATGATGTTTTCCTTCACCGTTAAAGCAATCCGTGAGTATATGTACGTAAGTTTCGAAAAACTCATTGGTACATTGGCCGTGCGGATTTGAACCCGGCACCTCTGGTTAGGAGGACCGAGTCGTTACCGGTTGAGCCACCGACGCTTCTAATCTAATCACTTCAGTTTAACAAATACAGTGTAAACTCTGTAAAACGTCACTCGATATAACGATTCACTCTTTGAAACGTCAAAATTTTCTGGTTCCAGTTGGTTTACTTGACGCTAATTTCTCTCTGTATAACGAAAACTCTCAATAACATCACAAAATGCCCGGTCCCTTGTGAGTCGCTATATAGAGTTTACACTGTATATTGTCTCCCGTTAAAACAATTTACATAATAACTTCGATTAAATGCAGTGGTTCGTGTTATCGATTCACGTAATCGATTGTTACGAGCAGATCCGATCCGAGCGAGATGGCCCCAGAGTACCTGCGTATTTGTCTTTACTTTTTTTTTGTTTACCGAGTTTACGCAATGACAAACAGGCGTTCATTGATTACGTTGTTATCTTTTTGTAATTCTGAAGTTTCTGATTCAGATTCAAATATTTATTAGACACAACATAACACTACAACTCAACACATAACAATATAACACGAGTAGACAAAAAAAAGTAAGTGTGTGATTTTTTGAAACCACGGTAAAAGTGAAACTTTACAGAGGACGAAACGATCATGGCTGCTCTCGCTACGGTACAGAGGACGAAACGATCATACCGTCAGACGAAAGCGACCGTCACGCGACATGCAACATGTAGGTAGACAAAGTAAAATATAAAATAAACAACAAGAAAACGTTGCCACTTAAGGGAGGTAGGTGTGCGTTGCGCTGTAGTGTGACGCCAAACAGGACCCATTTCAGCATAATTATGCTGCAGCCAGAGCCACAGCGCTGGTTATCGAATGCGCCCTAGTGAGCTTGCGTAAATAAATTAAATCGGAAAATGCATGATTTCTGTTTAGACATTTAAACCGCCTCCGTCGCGTAATGGTTTAGGTCCATTAATTTCACATCAGGAGGTCGCTGGTTCGATTCCCGGCGAAGTCCAACTTTGTATGACTCTTGTTGGTGGAAGGCCTTTTTTTAAGCCCGCCTGACTAGCTACCACCATCTTTTCTAAGTCTTACCGCCAAGCATCAATGTTAACAGCATTGATGTATTTCGGCTTGAAGATAAGATAGCCAGTTCCCCATTGCGTTGGGGAATCTTGGTAAGCCCGCTTCCATTTTCGGCATCATCGTCACTTACCGTCAGGTGAGATAATGTCAAGGGCTTACCAATTGCGAATAAAAAAATATCGTTACCTGAATTGCGTAGCTACGTTCTTTATTTAAAATTTGCTTATTTGTTTTACTTGGCGCTCTGGATATATAATGTTCTTCGGAAAACTTGAAAATTAATTATTTTTCCAGATAAAAAATTTTCTAAAGCAGGTATTGATATACAATGAATTTTGCATAAAATAAAGATTTCTTAACACACAGGCATTGAACTTCAGGAGAAAAGATTTAAGTATGATTTCCTGAATATATCTAAATATATATAACTCAAAGGTGACTGACATAGTGATCTATCAACGCACAGCCCAAACCACTGGACGGATCGGGCTGAAATTTGGCATGCAGGTAGATGTTATGACGTAAGCATCCGCTAAGAAAGGATTTTGGGAAATTCCCACGGGAACCGCAAAAATCGGGATCTACGCGGGCGAAGCTGCTGGCATCCACTAGTTTTAACATAAATTTAACCCTAAGTTTATAGGTATACCAACCAGCTACATAATGTTAAAGTTTTATCCACAACTGTAATTATTAATAATTATTATTAACTTTTTAAGCACGATTTGTCTAAGTAGTTTTATGGGAAACAGCTTCTGTATACAATACTCAATTATTTGTTGCATCCTATAATTATTGAGTGTTAGCTTTTGCCCGCGGCTTCGCTCGCGTGGACATCGATTAGAGGGTGCGCGGTGTGCCAGCCGCAAGCGGCTCGCGAGCGTGGACATGAATTTTCTCCAGATCCCTCGGAAACTATGTCAGGATATGCTTATTAGTAAATCATGTCATTTCCCACCCCCTCAACCATCTTTGTGCAAAAAATCACACAATCCATTGTTTCGTTGCGTTGTTAAAGAAATTAACCAAAAAAGAGTATATCTTCAGTTCCCCCAGGAACTGCATCGGGCTATGCTATTTTCACGGGATAAAAAGTAGCATATGTCCTTCCTCGTGACACAGGCTATTGTACCTGCATGCCAAATTTCATTAAGATTGGTCAAGGCGTTGAAGCGTGAAAAGGTAACAAACAAACACATTTTCACATTTATAATATTATAAGTAAGGATTGAGTATACGAATGAAACATACAATTTCGTCAATAACAATGGTATCTAAAATTGCAATTTTTGCGGCTAGAATGGCTCCATTACACCTCGCGTCACGGTAACATTACCTACCATAACGTAAGGTGAGCAGATAGGTTAATTTTGATTTACTTGGAAAACCAAAAACAAACATACGCACAAAAGACACATTGAAAGAAACCCGTGCGTTGGATATGGCTATGCTATAGATATAGCACTGCTAAGAGTTGCTTTGCTTACGACTCATTTAATTTTATGCGTCACTACTTTTTATGGCCAAGTAATCTTAATCGAGACTTAGCACGTTTTTACATAATGTTTTTGTTGGTATTTCACTTCATTTTGTACGAGCCTAAGGCCGAGATACAGGGGCTTGAAAATTAACCGAAATTTTCTAGTAAAGTTTTTACGACAGTGCTTGCTTTGCGCTGAACTTGGCAGATCATTTTTTTACCATAATGTTTTTGTTGCGATAATTTTACACAGATTCAGACATAAGTAATCGACTTTTATTATACTGGAAAGCAGTATTTATGTGTTGCAGATTTAAAATAAGATAGCCAGATCCCCATTGCGTTGGGGAATCTTGGTAAGCCCGCTTCCATCTTCGGTCCAATCGTCACTTCCCATCAGGTGAGTTGATGCCAAGGGCTTATCAATAAATTGTGCTTTAAAAAAAATTACACAGGGCAGTGGAAATATGCACAATTTTCCTAATTCTCACTTGTCTCACGATGTATGTATGGATGGATGAATGATGGCCTATTGTTTCGATAAAATTATGTGGTTAGATCGTAATTGAGTTGCCAATTTTAATTACATAATGGGTTTTTTGGGCGGTTTCTTGAGGTACCTATTTAATTAAACTTACCAAAACTTAAAAACAATTATTTAGCAATTTTTTTACATTAAAAGCTCTTAAAGAAATCAGGTATAGGTACACAAAATAATCTAGACTATTTTAATTGAAAATAAAAAGGTTATTGTTTTTTATTATTGACCTTATGGTGACACTCCTTTTGGTCTTTTATTAGTAACATCTCTTTCATGTTCCAATCCCCTGAGCTATGTATCATTGAATGGAACAAAGGCGTTTTCTTAGTGGTCAGATGGGGCCATTTTTTAGACTAGTTAATTTTCTTGAATTTTCCTAAAAGTGACGAAATCTTATGCGGGGTATTCCCAAATATAACAGTCACGAAGAAACTGCTGCGATAACTTTAGGTCTTTAAAATTAAAAATGTGTATTTTTTGCCTCAACAAAGGCGATTTTTTCAGGTGAAAAAACCCGACTTCATGGAGAGCTTTAAAATTAGTTACGTGTATTTTTTGCCTCAATGTAGGTGATTTTTTAAGGTGAAAAAACCCGACTTCATGGGGTTAAAGCCACCGTGCTCTCAAAATATCTAACCAATGGGCATATGTTTACCACCATTTAATTTCTAATAAGCGCTATTTTGAAAATTTTGGTTTTAATAACTATTGTTCTTAATATTAATTTACATCTTTAAACTTTTTTATACAATCTGCAATTTCATAGGTAAAGACCTTATATAATATTAGTACTAACGTGCTATTACCTGATGTTACGAAGTTACTAGTATCTCATCTGGGCCTGATGTATAAAATAGGAAAAATCTGTTAGGATTGAAAGACAATAATAAGACATAACAGTTTTTTTTAATTTTTTTATTTACCAATTTCAAGACAAAATACATAACAATTAATTATCTAGCACCATTCAACCTGAATCGTTTGTCTAGGTGTTCAACAGTCGTCTACGAGCTATACTTATAATAACAAAAGAATATATATATATATATATATATATATATATATATATATATATAAAATGCAGTAAGTAAGTTCTGTAGACGGAGTTGTATTTTGTAAGACAGCCTCCGTGGCGTAATGGTTAGTCTATTCGCTTCACACCAGGGGGTCGCGGGTTCGATTCCGGGCGGGATGTTTTTAAAACTTTGTAAAACTCGATTTGTTTGGGTGGTAAGGCATTTTCTAGCTACCATCATCATCTAGCGTTGATATGTACAGGGTTGAAGATGAGATAGCCAGTAACGTATCACGTTGGGGACTCTTGGTAAGCGCGCTTCCATCTTCAGCATCACGTCACTTACCATCAGGTGAGATGAAGCCAAGGGCTTCTCAATTGTGAATTTTAATCCAATTTTATCTCTAATAGAATAAGCGAAGGCTATACAGGGTGTAAGACCCGTTAACTTGGGGTTCTACTCATGATACTGAACAACTTTCCCTAGGGAACCCATAGTCAATTCTCAAAAAAAAATGAAGACCTTCCATACTAAAATCAGCTCATCGATTTGTATGAAGAAAAATTCTTTTTTTTTGCGATTTCAGCAAAGTCGTAGAACAAAAGTCGTTCAGTATGATGAGCAGAAGCCCCAGTTAACGGGACCTACACCAATTTTGTTACACCCTGTATATATACGCTTACACTAATTTGAAACCATGGCTCAGTTTGGTTTCAAATTAGTATTAAATTATTTAATTAGTAAATAAAACATTATCAGCAAGATATAAAAATACCAAAGTTTTGTAAGCCAAATTATAACGAGCTAATGTTTTGATATTGAAGGTTACAACGACTGACATTGCTAGAAAGGCCAATAAAATTATCTAACGCGCGAAAAGAGCATTACGGAGACGAGCATAACATTGAATAATGCATACTAAACAAATTATCCAACAGATTTCACAACCCTCTTTAATAGAAGGCTGATTTCAACACCCTATTCACACCCCTAAAACTTTTAACATGCAGTTTGTCGGGCTATATCTAATTTTCATAATAAAATCGGCGCGCGACCTTTCAGAGGCGACGACGGTGACTGGATTACGAAACTGCATAGTACAAGTTCACTGATAGATGTAGAATGATCTGAGAATAGGCCGATAAGTATGCACGATTCACAAATTGCTATGCAAACAAGCTCACATTGCATATGCCATTTGCAATGAACCTAGAGAACATATTGTATCTTCGTGCTAATGGCATAGTGCTAGGCTATACATTCAACCTATCCATTTTCGAGTACATTTGTACTTACCTACTTTGAAAGTTTTATTTTTAACCCGGCGCCAATGACGTGTAAAAAATAACGCGGACGATGATGCTGGGTCAATATGACCCGAATGTTTTTTTTCTTAATTATCTGGTTATCTGCTGAATTATAACTTTAATACAAAGTTAGAACTATTGCATGACCGTGAAGCCATTGTAGTACCAAGATGTTTAAGTTAATTTAGTTAACAAACAACAATTTTAATGCAACAACCTCAATCTTGGTAAGCCCGCTTCCATCTTCGGCAACATCGTCACTTACCACCAGATGAGATGTTGTCAAGGGTTTACCAATGGTGAATAAAAAAAAAAAAAAAAAAATGGCAAATAAAATAATTTCTCTTTTGGAACTAAAAATGTATGGAGCTGTAGCCGTTTTATTCAAGAAAAGGTAATTTACCATTCTTCACTGGCGCTTGCTCACTACACTATGGTACAAATCATATGAATTGAGGTCTTATCTCCAGCTACTAAGAAAACCAATAACGATTATAATACGTTTTTTCGAAATTTTCCCAATTGAAAATCGCTCGGGTCAATATGACATATGACCCAGCGTCATTGGCGTCGGGTTTAGAGGGAAGTTAAGATATTTCGGGTGTTTCGGGTTTTTAGGGTTCATTACCCAAAAGGTAAAAAACGGGACCCTATTACTAAGCCTCAGCTGTCCGTCCGTCCGTCTGTCACCGCAGGCTGTATTTCATGAACCTTGAAAGCTAAACAGCTGAAATTTTCACACATGATGTATTTCTGTTGCCGCTTTAACAACAAATACATTTAGAAAAAGTGAGTCTCCATAAAAAAATCGTGTTTTTTTAACGTGAAGAAACTAGCGCCGTCTAGTATGATGATTTTTAAAACATGAAACTAGCGCCATCTAGTGTGATGGTACGGAACTCTATGTGTGGTGACTCTCACCAAATGAAGTGTCTAGGCTTCATACAACGGGTCAGAAATGACATTTCAAAAAAGGAATGACGAAACAAACAAAATGACGGCGAAATCCTATACGTTCGACAACCAAACTGTAACCAATCTGTATCAATCTGGGTGACGAGGGGGTGAGGTCGGAATCTAGAGAGCGGCAGGGAGTGTCCATACTGTACTTGTATATTAGTACTAATATATATACTTTGCTCTCACTTAGCCGGTTTTTCAGTTTCTTTAGCTGTGCCTGCCAATCCTATTTCTATCTAAACGGTTTTATGGATTTTGAAGTGCGAGGTGACGTATTAGATTAGTCTCGATTCCTAAAATTTCCTTTTTTTTCATTAATTTCATATAATTGAAGCAGTCGGGTCTTATTACTCTTATTAATCTAAGTTATGACACGCACGCCTAGCCTAGTTATTGTTCTTGAACTCAAATTCAAAATCCTGCGCACGCGCTCCACAGACAACCACAGTCAATGTCGCTCCGCGCACGATCACATCCGTCATATTTGCCGGTAATCGACACGCGAGTTAGCGATACTGAATCGATATTTGACCACAGATTAATGTAATAGTCACTATCATTTTGCACGCTTTGGGCATCAAGGCTAATGAATGAAACTTGTAGGCTTGATGAATGAAGTAACTTGTTGTGTCTAACTGTACCAAAATTATGAGTCATTTGGAATCGGTTAGGAACAAAGTTTTTGGAATTTACTCCTTTAGAAATGTATCATCTATAGGGCAGCGCAGAACCGGTCGTCGTGGAAATCCTTTGGGGAGGCCTATGGCCAGCAGTGAATTCGGCTGATATAATGATGATGATGAGAAATATATTATGAGTAGTTAGTGAAATCAATTGGAGATGGGCAATGCGTTACCAAAAGTGATACTAACTTTTAGTGTCATTACGTTTTTTCAGTCACGAAGTCAAAGTCAAAGTTAAAGTCAAAGCATTTATTTGCCAGAACATAGTTGAATACATGGTGTTCTTAAATTTAAGGTATCTTATGTCCCACCATTAATGGCCTGCAAATATACATATTATAATAATATAACCTAGGTTTTACAAAATATCATCAATTTTTGTCGCTGAGAAATTCTTTTACTGAATAGTAACATTTGTTTTGTAGCCATTCGGTCAATGTAGATTCAAAACAAAAATTTGAACAAGTTTTAATGTGGATAGGGAGGTTGTTGTAAACACATATTGCCATACAGAAGGAATTATGCTTGTGGACATTTACTCTTGAATAGGGAGTTATACTCTTGAATAGAGAAGTCTAAGAAAACATAGCCATGCCGCCTAATGCGTGACCGCAGGCCGAGCTCCTTATAGGAGGTCCTCGTAGGGCGCAGCCCGAAGCACCCCCTGCGAGGCCGTAGGCCGGGCTACGTGTAGGAGCTCCGCGTAGAGCAAAAGATTGGCATCATCTCACCTGATGGTAAGTGACGATGATGCCAATCAAGCCGGAACACATCAATACCACAGTATATATATTAGTACTAACGTACAGTATGGACACTCCCTGCCGCTCTCTAGATTCGACCTCACCCCCCCGTCACTCAGATTGGGTGTAGACTGAGTACCAAACGTAAAGGACGAGCTACGCGAGCACTTTTATTCACTATATTCACTTTGCGCGCCGCTGTGATTTCGTTCACAAGCATAAAAACCAACCAGTTAGCGAACGTAAAGGCCCAACTGAACTCTTTTTTTTTTTCATACTTGTCTTATGTTGTAAATAACCACCGCTCGAACAAAAAACACCACTTTCCGAATACACCATACACAATATGAGACTATAAAACATTGTAAATGGTAACTGCGATGTGGACGTATGAATTAACACTGAAAACTGCTATTATTTTATACATCTTTTAACACTTTTTCCATAAAATTGCGAAATTGATAAAGGATTTTGTCACAGATTAAAAATCGACATGATAGTTTTGTTGCTTTGGTGTAGAGATGGGATGAAGTGAATGACTGTATGAATGATTTTGAACTGTTGTTGCGAGGTAAAAATTGGGTCATCTTTGGGCTCAACTGTACAATAGAGTACATCGATTTGGCAGTCCGCGATTTTTTGGTAAGAGGTAGGCTTTAGCTGAACATCCATACCATATTTCAAGGTTAGGAAACCAGCGGTTTTTGAGTTATGAATTTTTGAAAATTGTATTTTTAGGTACTCTTTGGTCTTTGTTTTGTGAGTTTATGTAGGACCAAAGAAGATTCATAATATGGGGTTAAAACCCTCAACAAACCTTCGGGATCCGAGGGGGATGTGGGAGTATCAGGGCGGGGAAAGCACGCGGGGCCGACTTGAGGGCAGACAAACTTGGGGGTAACAAATCGAAAACCAGGGGGTAATCCGTCAAGGTCAAGGTCATTTCAAGGTCAAGGTCTAAGTCAATTTGATCTCAAAGATTCATAATATGGGGTCCGCGAGTGAGGTACGGGGAGTTCTAAATAGAAGCGGGTGCGAGCGAAGCGAGCTCGGACTTTCGGAGCACCCTGACTCGGATCCGTTAGGTTCGGAGACTGTGCGGGGAGGCAAGCTAAGCTCGCTCGCTAGCGTGTTAGGTTTAACATGAGAATGAAGAAGTAGGAGCCCCGAGTTTGTCGGCCCCGCGTGCTTTCTCCGCCCTGATACTCCCACATCCCCCTCGGATCCCAAAGGTTTGTTGGGGGTTTTAAATGGGTGACGGGGGCTATGCCCCCGTTAGGGGTCCGGGCCCCGCGTCTGTCCCCGCCCTGATACTCCCACATCCCCTTCGGATCCCGAAGGTTTGTTGGGGGTTTTATTGCCCCGCCCTGATACTCCCACATCCCCCTCGGATCCCAAAGGTTTGTTGGAGGTTTTAAATGGGTGGCGGGGGTCCGGGCCCCGCGTGCTTTCCCCGCCCTATGACCTTTTTGTAATAAGCGGTAGCGATTTGTGGATGACCCTTTTTTTATTAAGCGGCAGCGATTTTCGGCATCATGGAAGTAGATGACCTTTTTTTAATAAGCGGTGGCGATTTGTCGGTCAAAGACTACATTTTGTCACCATTAAGTTTGCCCGCCCTCAAGTCGGCCCCGCGTGCTTTTCCCGCTTCGCGGACCCCATATTTGGAATCTTTGGAATCAAATTATACAATCAGTTTTCAGCTCGCAACAACAGTTCAAAAATCATTCATTCAAAGTAACTATTTAGTAATCTGTGACCAAACCAACAAAACTATCATGTCGATTTTTAATCTGTGACAAAATCCTTTATCAATTTCGCAATTTTATGGAAAAAGTGTTTAAAGATGTACAAAATAATAGCAGTTTTCAGTGTTAATTCATACGTCCACATCGCAGTTACCATTTACAATGTTTTTAGTCTCATAATGTGTACTTATGGTGTATTCGGAAAGTGGTGTTTTTTGTTCGAACGGTGTTTGTTTACAACAGAAAAGTATGAAAAAAAAGAGTTTAGTATTCACACTGTTGCATTCAGTAAATAACTAACAAACATTTCGTGACCAATACCGCCGGTGTGATTCAACCCTACCTGCATTCTCGCCTATAGATACGTCAGTTATAATTATGTATATCATTTCTCGCTCGTTTGTATGGAGTGTCCGGGGTGTGGCCAAAGTATATTATTAGTACTAACATACAGTATGGACACTCCCTGCCGCTCTCTAAATTCCGACCTCACCCCCTCGTCACAGTATATATATTAGTACTAACGTACAGTATGGACACTCCCTGCCGCTCTCTAGATACGACCTCACCCCCCCGTCACTCAGATTGGCTGTAGATTGGGTACCTAACGTAAAGGACGAGCTACGCAAGCACTTTTATTCACTATATTCACTTTGCGCGCCGCTGTGATTTCGTTCACAGGAATAAAAACCAACCAGTTACCGAACGTAAAGGCCCAACTGAACTCTTTTTTTTCATACTTGTCTTATGTTGTAAACGAACACCGCTCGAACAAAAAACAACACATTCCGAATACACCATACACATTATGAGACTATAAAACATTGTAAATGGTAACTGCGACGTGGACGTATGAATTAACACTGAAAACTGCTATTATTTTATACATCTTTTAACACATTTTCCAAATTGATAAGGGATTTAGTCACAGATTAAAAATCGACATGATAGTTTTGTTGCTTTGGTGTAGAGATGGGACGAAGTGAATGACTGAATGAATGATTTTGAACTGTTGTTGCGAGGTAAAAATTGGGTCATCTTTGGGCTCAACTGTACAATAGGGTACATCGATTTGGCATACGCGATTTTTTGGTAAGAGATAGGCTTTAGCTGAACATCCATACCATATTTCAAGGTTATGAAACCAGCGGTTTTTGAGTTATGAATTTTTGAAAATTGTATTTTTAGGTACTCTTTGGTCTTTTTTTTGTGATTTTATGTAGGACCAAAGATGACTTATTACTGATTGTATAATTTGATTCCTAAGATTCATAATATGGGGTTAAAACCCCCAACAAACCTTCGGGATCCGAGGGGGATGTGGGAGTATCAGGGCGGGGAAAGCACGCGGGGCCGACTTAAGAGCAGACAAACTTGGGGGTAACAAATCGAAAACCAGGGGGTAATCTGTTAAGGTCAAGGTCAATAAGTCAAGGTCATTTCAAGGTCAAGATCTAAGTCAATTTGATCCCAAAGATTCATAATATGGGGTCCGCGAGTGAGGTACGGGGAGTTCTAAATAGAAGCGGGAGCGAGCGAAGCGAGCTCGGACTTTCGGAGCACCCCGACTCGGATCCGTTAGGTTCGGAGACTCTGCGGGGAGGCGAGCTTAGCTTGCCTCCCCGCACAGTCGTAGTTTTAGGTTTAACATGAGAATGCAGAAGTAGGAGCCCCGTGTTTGTCGGCCCCGCGTGCTTTCCCCGCCCTGATACTCCCACATCCCCTTCGGATCCCGAAAGTTTGTTGGGGGTTTTAAATGGGTGGCGGGGGCTACGCCCCCGTTAGGGGTCCGGGCCCCGCGTGCTTTCCCCGCCCTGATACTCCCACATCCCCTTCGGATCCCGAAGGTTTGTTGGGGGCTTTAAATGGGTGGCGGGGGCTGGGCTCCCTGGACCCCATATCATGAATCTTGGTGATCAAATTGACTTACACCTTTTTTTGGAATAAGCGGTAGCGATTTTCGCCGTCAGAGAAGTGGATGACCTTTTTTTTTACTAAGCGGCAGCGATTTTCGGCGTCATAGAAGTAGTTTTCGATTTGTCACCCCCAAGTTTGCCCGCCCTCAAGTCGGCCCCGCGTGCTTTTCCGGCTTCGCGGACCCCATATTATGAATCTTTGGAATCAAATTATACAATCAGTAATAAGTCATCTTTGGTCCTACATAAACTCACAAAACAAAGACCAAAGAGTACCTAAAAATACAATTTTTAACTCAAAAACCGCTGGTTTCCTAACCTTGAAATTTGGTATGGATGTTCAGCTAAAGCTTATCTCTTACCAAAAAATCGCGGACTGCCAAATTGATGTACCCTATAGAACAGTTGAGCCCAAAGATGACCCAATTTTTACCTCGCAACAACAGTTCAAAATCATTCATTCAGTCATTCACTTCGTCCCATCTCTACACCAAAGCAACAAAACTATCATGTCGATTTTTAATCTGTGACAAAATCCTTTATCAATTTCGCAATTTTATGGAAAGTGTTTAAAGATGTACAAAATAATAGCAGTTTTCAGTGTTAATTCATACGTTCACATCGCAGTTACCATTTACAATGTTTTTTAGTCTCATAATGTGTATGGTGTATTCAGAAAGTGGTGTTTTTTGTTCGAGCGGTGTTTGTTTACAACGAAAATATGAAAAAAAAAGAGTTTAGTATTCACGCAGTTGCATTCAGTAAATAATTAACAAACATTTCGTGACCAATACCCCCGGTGTGATTCAACCCTACCTGCATTCTTGCCTATAGATACGTCAGTTATATATATGTATATCATTTCTCGCTCGTTTGTATGGAGTGTCCGGGGTGTGTCAATACTGTTATGCTAGTCATCTGAGTTACTTTTAATCATCTGTCAAAAACGACACTTTGTTCGAAAAATGTTTGAAACACCCAGGCGTGACGTAATAGTTAAGCAGCCTCATTTATGTACTCATTTTGTGATTTTGGTGAATTAAAAATGGAAAACAAAACGAGTAAAGTTTTCCGAAGTTTAAGTAGGTGGGCAATTTAGTGATCAAGAGTTCATAATTTATTTGTGATGCTGTCGTCATCCTTATTCATATCATTCAGTTCAGCCCTACTGACCCTTGATTGTCAGAACCAATCGCTTAATTACTTGTGCACAATACACATTACAAACTGTTCTACATATTATCTTGATCCAACGTCCTATTATTTTATGCTTACCTATCTACGACCGAGAGCAAGGCCTCCTTGAAACAACTTTGACCTTTTTTGTAAGGCTGTCCAAAACCTACTATTAATTAAATTAAATTAACGTTGGAAACAATTGGATTGCGAGTACGGTCATAAATCACTTACAAACTGCATTGAACTCTGATACACTTTAAAGAAACAAAGGTGTGCCTGTAGCTTAATGCATTTTTGATATAGATAGAGCTTGCTCAATGTAATTAATTAAAACTTTGTAGTGGATATGTTACCCAGTTTGTGTTGTAAATTATTAAATTAAATTAAAATTATTTTATTTAAGACAACCGAGATCCATATTTGTGTTCACAGAATACTTTATATAAATACACAGTTTAAGTAACTAAGAACCTATTGAACAATAAGCTAGTCCAATGCTTAAATATGTCGTAACGAAGAACTACTTCATTTAAAAGGACCAATTCACAAACAAAACCCTAACCACTCCAGGAGTGCCGACAGAAGTGAAAACTTTTAACAGTTTTATAAGTTTTGGCCCTGCGAGTGTTTCTGGCGGTGTCGGTTACATAACAGGTTACAGTGTCACGATTTCAATGGTTTTCTCCCATTTCAAATACAGTTTTATAAGTTTTGACCCTCCGAGTGTTACTGGTGGTGTCGGTTACATTACAGGTTACAGTGTCGCGATTTCAATGGTTTTTCTTCCATCTCAAATACAGTTGTATAAGTTTTGACCCGCCGAGTGTTCCTGGCGGTGTCGGTTACATAACAGGTTACAGTGTCGCGATTTCAATGGTTTTCTCCCATCTCAAATACAGTTTTATAAGTTTTGACACTCCGAGTGTTCCTGGCGGTGTCGATTACATTACAGGTTACAGTGTCGCGATTTCAATGGTTTTTCTCCCATCTCAAATATAGTTGTATAAGTTTTGACCCTCCGAGTGTTCCCGGCGGTGTCGGTTACATTACAGGTTACAGTGTCGCCATTTCAATGGTTTTTCTCCCATCTCAAATACAGTTGTATAAGTTTTGACCCTCCGAGTGTTCCTGGCGGTGTCGGCTACATAGCAGGTGACAGTGTCGCGAGTTTTTTTCCCATCTCAAAAAAAGACCAACGCGCCAGAAGTTTTCACTTCAAAAATTTGATGTACCTTTTACTTATATAGGGGGGGGTACCCCTAATATTTTTTTTTACAAAAGCTGTATTGTTAATCCAAATTGATTTATCAGTGCCACACTCTTTATATTAAATTTATTTATTTTTTTATATTAGGTAACAAAGTACAACGTACAGACCCATATTATAAGGACGCATAAGGACGTTAAATTTTAGGACGTCTTTAAATACTTGCAAAAACCGGCCAAGTGCGAGTCGGACGCGTAAATCAAATACTTCACGTAGTTCCTGTTGACCTGCAATCATGATATTCAGCAACAAGCAGGGTTTTATTGCTACAAGACCATTGCAGTGAAGAGAAAAAGCGTCGGTGGCTCAACCGGTAGTACATATACTTACCGATTATTTTAACATCTTGAGGAAACCTGCACATCTGATTCCAGATGTGTATGAAGGTCGCGTTGCACACGTCCGTAGGTGTAAATCTAAATGCCCTACACGTGACCGCGGGTGATGCTAAGTTCAACACCAAGGCCGTCTATCCCTTGGATAGCACGGTTAATTGTGCCACACGATAAATAAAGGGGAAAATCTGAAAATAGTAAATTTGTAGTTAAATCACATGAACAATTTTTTTTTGTGATTACAAACTTACATTTGCAGTTGGAAAAATAAATGACCGTAACGTATATCGATATATTGGAGATCAATCAAATCAAAATAATTTATTTTAAATAGGTGTTTACACACACTTTTAAATAATCAAAAAAAAAATTATTGTATATTACAAATAATGTCATGATACAGATTAAAGTCTCAGGTAATGGTATTTGTTATAGAATCAACATATGATGATGATAATGATGATGATCTATCCGATTTCGGTCATGGCGACCACTTCGACTCCTAGTCGGTTTGTCGCGCGTGCGCTCGAAGATGGTTTATATATATGATCAACATATATATGTTTGTCATTTACATATTCTATTATTTTATAATATCCTCTAGAGCACAAGCATTTTCAATGCACCTTCAATAGGGACATGCACAGTGCACTTAATAAACTGTTTCATAACAAAACAGTACAAAATAAACAGTGAAAGGTGGTCGCTAGTTATAAGCGTTGGGCAATCTTTGTCAAGTGTACACTACTTTTATCCAATGTCGATTATCGACCTTGGGCAATGGCCACAAACAAGGCAGTGCAGTGGTCAGGTCAGGTCAAATCGAGACGGAAAGTATAACCGCAATGAGAGCAAGCTTTCTTCAGTTTATTTCGAAACCCCTAAAACAGGGTTTCTTAACCTGGGTTCAGGCCATGAGTGCTGAGGCTGAGGCCCATGGCTAGCCTAGATCCTTACTTATAATATTATAAATGTGAAAATGTGTTTGTTTGTAACCTTTTCACGCTTCAACGCCTTGACTAATCTTAATAAAATTTGGCATGCACGTAGCCTGTGTCACGAGGAAGGATATAGGCTACTTTTTATCCCGTGAAAATAGCACAGTCCTATGTAGTTCCTGAGGGAACTGAAAATATACTCTTTTTTGGTTAATTTATTTAACATCGCAACGGAACAATGGATTGTGTGATTTTTATGCACCGAGATGGTTGAGGAGGTGGGATATGACATGATTTACTAATTAGCATATCCTGACATAGTTCCCGAGGAAAAAACTATTTCCACGCGGGCGAGGCCTCGGGCAAAAAATAGTCAATGATAGAGATCGTGTAAAATGATCTTATTGGCTTGATATCCAGAGAAGTATTGGGAGATCATATTTTTAACCATTAATTTGCCCTCGCCTCGTTGAACGAGCCATGTCCATCCTAATTCCGTTTACAACTATCTACGTATACAGTGTTTTTACGGTTCCGTACTCAAAGGATATAAACGGGACCCTATTACTAACACTTCGCTGTCCGTCCATCCGTCTGTCTGTCTGTCCGTCTGTCACCAGGCTGCATTTCATGAACCGTGATGGCTAGACGGTTGAAATTTTAACATATGATGTATTTCTGTTGCCGCTATAACAACAATCACAAAAATTCGAAAAAGTTAAAAAATAAGGGGGGTCTCCATACAAAAAGCGTGTTTTTTTAATCGTGAAGAAACCAGCGTCATTTAGTATGATGGTACGGAACGGAACCTTATGTGTGCACTTCTGACTCGCACCTAGCCGGTTTTTTAACACCGAGCAAGCTGTTAAGGGTGGGCTCTACTCATGAAACTGAACAACTTTCCTCAAGAAACCCGTAACGAAATCGCGGAAAAAAATTTACTCTCCATACAAACTTGGCTAGTCGAAATTATCGACTTCTATGAAAAGTCAAAAAAAAAAGATTGCGTTTTCAGTATGGGTTTCTTGGGAAACGTTTTTCAGTTTCATGAGTAGAGCCCACCCTTTGCGGCTTGCCCGGTGTTAAAAAACCAACCTGTATTTTCTGTGGATTGGGGTTTTTAGTTATAGTTTCAACTAGCTTTTGCCCGCGGCTTCGCCCGCGTGGACATGGGTTTTATGACTCTTTTTGAGGGTGAGTGGTGCGCGAGCCTCAATCAGCTCGCAAGCGTGGACATGAGTTTTCTCCAGGTACCTCAGGAACTGTATCGGGCTATTCGGATTAGCAGTCTTTGTCACTTCCCACCCCCTCAACAAATTCTATACAAAAAATAACTCTAATCCGTTGCTCCGTTGCGATGCCACCGACGTGCGCGAGCGTAAACAGTTGTCCCCAGATCCCGCGGGAACTATGTCAGGATATACTTATTAGTAAATTATATCATTTTCCACCTCATCTCTGTGCTGAAAATCACACCAACTCATTTTTTCGTTACGATTTTAAATAACTTAACGAAAAAAGAGTATTGTTTTAGTTTCTTCAGGAACTGCATCGGGCTATGAAAATTTCCACAGATATAAAGTTGACTATTTCATTCCCAGTGATACAGGCTACCTGCATGCCAAATTTCATCAAGATTGGTAGAGGTGTTGAAGTGTGAATATGTAACCAACAAACAAACACATTTTCACATTTATAATATGAATTAGTGAGGATTTCTAAATCTTAAATAACATATTATAGAGCGTCGGTGGCAGAACGGATAGGGCCACCACGTCTTGTGAATAGGTAACAAACAAACAAACACATTTTCACATTTATAATATATTACTTTATAAAGTAAGGATTTCTAAATATAGAGCGTCGGTGGCAAAACGGTTAGGGCCACTACCTCCTGTCCGGAAGGCCGTGGTTCGAATCCTGCCACTTACCAATATCTATACGAATATCGATTTCATACTGGTATGTACGTTTATCCGACGCTCTTACGGTGAGAAAAACATCGTAAGGAAACCTGCACACGCCTGCGAAGAAATTCGAAGCTTATGTGTGAAGTCAATCGACCCGCAATGGGCCCGCGTGATCGTCTAAGGCCAGATCGCCCTAACTCAGGGCAGATCGAGCCCCTTGGTGGGGAAGTATATAAACTGATATGATGAAATAACACATATACCTATATTATCAAAAAACTAATTCAAATCATTATAGGTATCAATCTAGTAATAAAATTTCCTAACAATATTAATATGGGTCAAATCCTCGAGTCGTATCAGCTCCAAAGGAGCCCAAGACGCACTTCTCGTTGCCGCGCTGAATGGCAATAGACAACCTTAGCAGCAGGTAGGACCTCACGTCACATCTCCTCTCTCGAAGGCGAAGGCCAATCTTCTTTGTGAAGGCAAAGGCCTCTGAGGGTTCAGCAGCCGGATGTCTCACAGACCAGCAGCACAAAGCAGTAATTTGCCTCCAAGACCGAGAACATACTTATTATGCTTCTTTCTCACCGCAAATTGAGCAGCAGTACCGTACGGGTGAGGAGTGAGGCAGAAAATGTGACTTCCTAAAGCAAACACGTTCCTCTCTGCCATAGCACCTGTTTAAACTCTCTGGCCTTTTGCCATCAGATCGACTAAAGCCCGGCCGGCGCCTGCATCAAAGATGGAATATTCCATCTGGCCGAGACCAGTGCCCTCCGAGTGAGGTCATTAAGGAATTGGTGACGTGGTTATCTTCACAAACACGACTGCAACTCAGTGAGTGATGGCCAATTGCCGCCACCGAGGACCCGCAAATACATTGATTAGGTTCACAGATATTGATATTGCAGGCGGAGAGCAACTGCCACACGCAAATAGTCGCCGTCAGAAGAGTTCCCATATCTGTACCTCCTGTTAATAGATGTTAAACTCGATTTATGTGTTTTTATTTTTTTACGCGATTGGAATCTGTAAAAAAATACCTCTCTGTTCGTCTATGAAACACATCGCTACGTGCCATAGTTCCAGTTTAAAGTAGCGTATGCTGAAAAATACATAAAAGAAATCCACTCAAAAGTATGGAATAATATTTTAATGTTTTAATACAACTTAAGCGCGTTTTATTATCCCTGCAGTGCCATCTATTGACATTCTGCTACTATGATTATAATGTTTGGTATGTGTAGCTAATATATAGAAAAAACTACTCTTTTGTTATTATTGTATGTATCGATAGATAATTTCCCACGGGACCTCTTTAGTTTTCCGGGATAAAGAATACCCGACTATACAATGATGGTCAAAACACCCCATCCCAATGTAAAGGTTTCATATTGTTAGGTGGAGTCATTCTAAAGATACATTTTTTTGCATTCCTGTAGGAACCCTAATTTTTTTGGGATTCACAATGTCCCAGTTTTAGTTCGCGATAAGGGTATCAACGTGTAAAATTTGATTGTAATAGGTCAAGCCACATTTGCGTGGTGAGCCACTCTATAAATGAATACTTTTGATTTTCCCACGGGAACTCTTGAATTTTCTGGGATAAAAAGTATCCTATATGTTAACCCGGGCTATAAGGAACCACCATACAAAATTTCATCAAAATCGGCCTGGTAGTTTTTGCGTGATGCGCGAACATACAGACAGACAGACAGACAGACAGACAGACAAAAATTCCAAAAGTTGTTGTTTTGGCCTCTGTATCGTTAGTAATGTCCACCACAGTTATTATTTTCCAAAAATATTTCATGTACAGACACGGCCCCGTTACAGTTTTATTATATTATAGATAGATAGATATAGATTAAAAAGATAATTGACAGCGTAAAAAATAGACTTTAATCTCAATTATACGAGTAACTAAGTATTTACAAATATGCTATTTTTTGTTTTTGTTAATTTTCTAAAATTAAGTAAAATTACGTCCTACATTATATTAACTACTCGCTGTGCCTGCGACTTCGTCCGCGTGGAGGTTTTGAGTTTTCCCAGGGGAACTCTTGAACGTTCTGGGATAAAAAGTATCCTTTATGTTAACCCGGGCTATAAGGAACCACCATACAAAATTTTATCAAAATCAGCCTGGTAGTTTTTGGGTGATGCGTGAACATACAGACAAAATTCCAAAAGTTGGCCGTGTTACAGTTTTATAATTATAAAATACTAGCTGTCCCGGCGAACTTCGTACCGCCTCACACTACACTACACAACACAACCGCTACCGCTACCGCTACACTACCACTACCACTATCCAAGAACTAGCTAAATACGCTAGGAAACATTTGTACACATGTTCGAAACCGTCGGCCTATCGCATCAATTTAATACTAGGCACCAAAATCGACTTCGATTACCGATGCACCGACTAGTTAAGTCGAAGGTTTGTATAAAAGCAATGGCACCGAAGGTTTACAACAAACTACCGCAAGGAGTGAGAGACAGCCCTAGCTCTAGCTACGCGACCTTTATGACTAAATTAAAGGAAATCTTGGTTAATGCGGCATTATAAGACACAAATGAATTCCTTAATAAAAAGTGGTCCAAGTGACTCAGCACTACGAAGGTAAAATAGAAAAATTAATTTTTAATTAATCATATTATCATATTATGTTTTAAATTGTGACATGTAAATTTATTCAAATTTATTAATAAATGATTGTATTGTATTGTATTGCATTACCACTACCACTACCACTACCAATACCACTACCACTACCAATACCACTACCAATACCATTACCACTACCACTACCACTACCACTACCAATACCACTACCACTGCCACTACAATACCACTACACTACCACTACCACCACTACAATTACCACTATCACTACACTACCACTATCATTACCACTACACTACCACTACACTACCACTATCATTACCACTACCACTACCGCTACACTTCCACTATCATTACCACTACCACTACCACTAGCACTAGCACTACACTAGCACTATCATTACCACTAGCACTACTACTACACTACCACTACCACTGCCACTACAATACCACTACCACTACCACCACCACTACCACTGCCACTACAATACCACTACACTACCACTACCATTACCACTACCACCACTACCATTACCACTATCACTACTACACTACTTTTTGTAGATATTGCAGAAATTTTTAGGTCATTTTTTACACCTTGGTTTACATTATTTGAGTTTTAGTAAGGATCCCTATTATTTTGAAAATATAATATAGCTTATAGCAACCGCGGATAGTGTAGCTTCCCAACGGTAAACGAATTTTTCAAATCAGTTCAGTTGTTTTAGAGCCTATTCAAGACAAACAAACAAAAAAATCTTTCCTTTTCATAATGGTAGTGTAGATGTAGATGTAAAGAAAAAAAATTCATGTACAGACACGGCCCTGTTACAGTTTTATTACATGTATAGATTTTGAAATTCCATTGTTTTCTTTTCCTACAGTGCTCTTCAGAAAAAACCCGTGGTAAGTTTTTTTTTATAGCTTGAAAGTGGTCCACGACCATAAAATGGTTAAGAAACTAAGGCCTAAAGATATAGTGTGGGTTTATAGCGGAGACTCATGCCAAAGTATATATATTAGTACTAACATGCAGTATGGACACTCCCTGCCGCTCTCTAGATTGCGACCTCACCCCCTCGTCACCCAGATTGATACAGATTGCTTTTCGAACGTATGGGGTTTCGCCGTGATTTTGTTTGCTCCGTCATTTGTTTTTAGAAATGTCATTACACGACCGTTGTATGCAGTGTCCGGGGTGTGCTCAGCTCATGCAGAGGACCGGTTTGTCGAGAAGAGTTTTAAAGTTATTCGTTTTCTTCTGACATGTCGACAACAAGACTTATCTCTCCTGCCCAGTTTGGGGACACCTTCATGGCGCCATGGGCAGCATCCATTAGCGCCTCTCGAATGCAGTTATTAGGTCATAGGACATGAAATCAAATAGGCCATTGTTTGTACCCCCACCCCCACCTTAACCAAACTCAACGTTATTTACGATTGGGAAATAAATTCTGTGAGAAGCGGTCATAAGAAGAGAATAGACTTGCAAAGACATTCTACGCCCTAAGTTCCAGTAGCTGGCCTGGCGACGCCATTTGGCAAGGCTCCTCGAAACGCGCAATCTTTTTTTTGATGCGAAACATCTATAGCCGCACGTAAAACCGATTTCTGGCGTGGCGACGCATGCCGATTCCGTGGCGACGCGTCTACACACACTACTACATATAGACTTATGTATAGTAGTGTGTGTTTCACAACTAGTATCTCATCTGTGCAGGCGTCCTGTGACGTCTCGTTTTTTAACCGACGAAAAAACGGAGGAGGTTCTCAAGTCGACGCGTACGTTTATTTGTTTTTTTTTATTATTCATTCACATCTTTAAGGAACCATGACCTTCAATGGACACGGCGTTTCAAAAAAATAAAAAGAAAAGTAATTAATTAGTCTTGATCCCGTGAGTGACACAAGGTATATTTTTACCTGACGGCCCAAAAAAGAGAGGTAAGGTTTTTATGCAGTCTGGTTTTTAATTTTAATTAAATTGGTTGGGTTATTTTAAAAGAATTTACACCTATCTACTTCCCGAGATGACACAGAGTAAGTAACAAAATAAAGTATAAAAACCCAAACTCCACGCGTAGTCCAGCCAGCTATGCAGTCATAAAAACCGGCCAAGTGAGAGTCAGAAAGGGTTCCGTACTATACTAGATGGCGCTAGTTTCTTCACGTTAAAAAAAACACGTTTTTTATGGAGACCCCTTATTTTTTCACTTTTTCTAATTTTTAGTATCTTTTGTTAAAGCGGCAACAGAAATACATCATATGTGAAAATTCCGGCTGTCTACCTATCACGGTTCATGAAATACAGCCTGGTGACAGACGGACAGGCAGACAGACAGACAGACGGACGGACAGCGAAGTCTTAGTAACAGAGTCCCGTAGGGTACGGAACCCTAAAAACTATGTCCACGCGGGCGAAGCCGCGAGCAAAAGCTACATAAATTGACATAAAAACCCACCCAAACCTGTCCGTATTAAAATCCACACTGATTTTCGACAATTTTCCGCCTGTTGACGCGTGAAACAACTCGCATTCTTATTTTAAAGCTCCATTTGATAACTCAATTCTCGATTGAAGGCTATTTACCTAAATCGACGAATCGATTTCATACTGCGTAATCGAAAAGTTAGATAATACCAAATCACAAATTAGATTAAGGTACTTAATCGATCTCTGTGCGGTGTGTAAAAGTCTGTCACGAAGTGTGCTCAATATTTGTCAGATTCGATGATTTATTTCATATTTAGCGATTTGATAGATAGCGTTCAGTTTATGGGTCAAAATAAAGCCAAGTTACATCATGCTGAGTTGTAACTATAAGTTTTACATTGTTCTGATTGATAGGGATAACGAATGCTAGTCATCTGATTTACTTTTTATCATCTGTCAAAAACGACATTTTGTTCTAAATATGTTTGAAATACCTAGGCGTGACGTCATAGTTTTGCAGCGTCATTTATGTACTCATTTTGTGATTTTGGTGAGTTAAAAATCGAAGACTTGATGGAAAACAAAACGAGTAAAGTTTTCCGAAGTTTAGTAGGAGGGCAATTTAGTGATCAAGAGTTCATAATTTATTTCTGATGCTGTCGTCATCCCTATTGTGTGTTTGGTGAATAAATTGTTTAACTAGCGCAGCGAGGGAATCATTGTACTTACGTCACTCGAGTTTAAAATAGTGTTGCTCCCGAGGTAGACACGCTACTTATTAAGCGACTTCCAAAAAGGAGGAGGTTCTCAATTCGACTGTATGTTTTTTTTATGTGTGTTACCTCAGAACTTTCGGCCGTTCCCAGTAGTCTTACCGAGTAGTCTTACCATTTGACTGGGTGAACCGATTTTTATAAATCTTTTTTTATTTGAAAGCTAGTGCTTCTCGTCTGGTCCCATAAACATTTTATTAAAATCCGTGCAGTACCTACTTTATTATAAAATTTACAAAAACCAAAAATAATAATGCAAAAATGTACTAAGTTGTTTTGATGGAAGTCATTTTATTTTATAACGTGTTTAGCGTTTTCAATTATTAACAACCTCTATATGAGAAAAAAGTAAGTCCAACTTATGAATAAGAATAGTACGTTTATTTATTTACATACAATAAGACATAACATAGAATTACATTTTCCGAAAAAGATTTTGTTTCTCTTGCATTTTTCTAAAGCATGAAATTGTAATATGATTTCATATATTTTTCATAGGGTATTTTGTGGGAAACAGATTTTATATCACATTTTTAGCATACCGATACAATATTATCTGAAGTTATACTTTCGTTATCACTGCTTGAGAAGGGCACACTCATTTTTAGGCTTCCGAAGTATACAAGGAACCCTTATAGTTTCACCATATCTGTCTGTCTGTCTGTCCGCGGCTTAGCTCTGGGAATATTAGTACTAGAAAGCTGTAATTTAGCATGGTTATGCATATTATTGACGCCGACAAATTAAAAAAAATAGTTTAGGGTACCTCCCCTACATAAAGAGGGGGTAATTTTTTTTCGTTGACGTACCCTATCGTATGGGGTATCGTTAAATAGGTCTTTTGAAACAACTGAGGGTTTGCTAAAAACCATTTTTGAATTCAGGGATCGGTTTATAAAATATTAAGTTTGTTAGAGTCAAGTGTCCTCTCCCCCCCCCCCAAATGAAAAAAATACAAATCTTGTTAGTGACATTAAAAAAATAAAATAAAATATTGACATAGTCCCTATATCTGGACACCGGCCAGCCGCTTGTGTAGCGTTGTCCAGTGGCCAAACATAGGACAGTCCGGCTTGCTGGCCATAGCTTTCAGGATGCCGTTGGTGCTGGCTGCCCCTGCTTAACCGCTCTTTCAGGACATCTGAAAAAAAAAATAGTAGGACATATATTCAATTTAAAAGGAAAACTATCACGGGTAAGTAGTCACAGATAAGTAAGTAAGTAGTCTTAGTTTAGGCACAGATGAAACACTAGTTACTTGTTTAGGAGTAATAGTCGAGCAACTTAAGATGTGAAGTTGGATTTGTAAAAAGTTTTCCAAAGTTTTGCCGCCAAATTTCAATGTTAACAGCATTGATGTCTTCCGGCATGAACGAATATAGATAGATAGTTCCCCATTACGTTTGGCAATATCTTGGCAAGTCCGCTTCCAGCTACGGCACTATCAGGTAAGATGATGCGGAAACTTATTAGTGGTGGAAAAAATATAAATAAAGGGTCCATCAAAAATTTTTTTATATTTAATTGTTTCACAATTGGTAATCCCTTGGCATCATCTCACTTGCTGGTAACTTACGATGATGCGAAGATGGAAGCGGGCTTACCAAGATTCCCCAACGCAATGGCGATCTGGCTATCTTATCTTCAAGCCGAAACACATCAATGTTGTTAACACTGATGTTTGGCGGCGAGACTTAGATAAGATGGTGGTAGCTAGCCAGGCGGGCTTAGAAAATGCTTAATTAATTATTTATGCATTGATGATATGGTTTTGTTGGTTTTCTTCGCTCTACCTATTACTAATATATATACTGTGCCTCTACCTTACGTCAAATTTCGCTTACAAATAATAACTTTAGGAATTCATTACAAATTTAAAAAAACGACTGCGTAAAAACTTAACCCTTTTTTTTGGCGAGTCGGGTAAAAAAGTATCCTATGTCAATCTAGAGTTCAAGACGAATCAAACGATACCTCATATGTTAAAATCCTTCAAGCCGTTCAGGCTGTAGCAGGGAACATAGAAATCTACATACATACATATTATGTACACTCGAAAACATAACCCTCCTTCTGAGGCAGTCGGGCAAAAAGTAAAACTAGAGATTAGATCATTTTAATCCGATAATAATTAACCTACTAAACAAGTTATAACATTCAGCCTACACATAAGACGATCAACACAATGATTGATCTTCGCTAATGTTAATCCTATACTACACTGCGCGCGCACATCACCACGCCACACCACACGAAGACATACAGGGGCACTCTTACCAGGTAAGTTCGAAAACTTGTTAATGTTCATAACCACGCCTTTTAAGGGGTGGCTAAGTAACAAATTTAATGTAGAAAAGCTTTGGGCTTTAATCTTTAGTGGGTCATCATATATCAGCTCATATACGTCCCCACCGAGGGGCTCGAGCCAACCCTGAATTAGGGCGATCAGAGGTACCTACTAAGCAATTTTCCGAATAAAAAAATTGCAACAAAAATAAATTTCCTATAATATTGCTATTCGAATTGTTTGGTTTATTATCTAGCTAGGTTTTGCCCGCGGCTTCGCCCGTGTGAAAATTGTTTTTCTGACCATATCCGAGGCTGCAAGAGTCTCACGAGCGGGAAATAAAGTTATAACTATTTCCCGGGTTTGCTGGAAGAAATTTCTAATTAGAAATAAATAATACCTATTGTATAATTTAATTTTCTGCCTGTTATGTAATCTTTTTTGTACACAATAAACTGTTAAATAAATAAGTTATGCTGATTCCTCGGGAACTACGCATTTTTTGGGATAAAAATACCTATTCTATGTTTTTTTCCGCCCCTTAGCCTAATCTATTGTGTAGTTTTAACGTGCAATATTAACAAATATACAGACAAACACACTTCGGGATTTATAATGATAGTAAAGGATGTAGAAAAACTTACAAATGAATTATAGGTTCCTTGAAGACAATTTTTCAAGGTCATCTGTGGAAACCACCACAGAGAAACGTCAATAGCAAAAGTGACAAATCAAATGTTCAACACCCTGTACGCTCATCATCACATTGCCCACGTGATCGCTTTCTCTACTCGGCGTCGCAATCAGTCACGGAACAATTCTTTCCCTCTCAATAACATGTACTTCCGAGTCGGGGATAAGGCCTTGGATGGTGTCCATTTTTCAAGACGATACGAGACAAAAAGATACATTGTATTTTAAGCGGAGTCAGAATTTTGTTAACTCTTCCTTTGTTAAGCTATTGTATAGCTTTTATTGCGGGCTTTCAGGGGACCGAATCAAGAAATTTCGTTACGAAAATAAAACATGACACCCCAAAAAAAAATATATTGAGTTCTAAAAAACTTACACTGCCATGATAATGATGATGATGATGATGACGATGGCGATTGATGATGATGATGATGAACTTTTTTAGTGTTAATTTATTATTACATAAACATGTGTAGTGTAAGGTGGAACAAAGTTCGCCGGACAGCTAGTACTGCATAAATAAAAAATAAATAATTACAATTGCATAAGTTGATAAAAAATGCTATGCAATAGCTTTACCGCGACAGTGCCCGAGTTCCGAATACGGAGGAGGGAAGAGGATAAATGCGTTTATGTTATGTGGGACTCACAGCCCTGCGCCTATATGCATGTATACACACATATATAGCTTTAGCTGCACTGCACCTCACCTGATGGTAAATGCCGATGCAGCCGAGGATGTAACACGCAAGCTCAAATAGTGCCTTCGAGAACTTTACTACACCAACGGCTATCTGTTCTACGAGCTATGTGCACCGCCCCTTGCAAATAAATATTAGATTCTAATCCGTTGTCCCATGCCACTTAAATTTAACGATTCTGTGAGCTGTGTCAGTTACCTTAGTTCTACTACGGATCTCCTCAATTCAGATTCGAATATAGCTCGCTCCATCGCCCTTCGGGTGACTGTT
This sequence comes from Coleophora flavipennella, assembly GCA_947284805.1. Lineage (NCBI taxonomy): Eukaryota > Metazoa > Arthropoda > Insecta > Lepidoptera > Coleophoridae > Coleophora > Coleophora flavipennella. Next base: position 10,763,582 of record OX369256.1, on the reverse strand, counting down.
CAATTCTTGAAATTTGGTCAATTCCTCAATATTATCGAAATATATTTTTGGCAATATTGTGCTACATTGATCGCCTCCTTAGGTCTTCTGTTAGACATGTTGGCCTTTAGTTCACGTCACACCCTGGACACTGTATACACCGGGCCAGAATGACATTTCAAAAAGTAATGACGGAACAAACAAAATGGCGGCGAAATCCTGTACGTTCGACAACCAAACTGCAACCAATCTGTATCAATCTGGGTGACGAGGGGGAGAGGTCGCAATCTAGAGAGCGGCAGGGAGTGTGATCCAGACTGTATGTTAGTACTAATATAATATATACTTTGATCGCGTTGAGAAATGTGAAGTAGTCTGGGAATGGCGTGTTCAGGAAGTATTTTCCATTTTTACAGGCTATCCTTGGATCGTGCTGCACCTCTGCTCATACTCGTGTTAATCGATTTAGAGCTTTCCCAGTTCTCCACTCATTCACTATGCCTCCATTTCTAGAATGGGTCCCGACTGCTACAATTTTTCTTAAGTTAAGTGCAATCGGGTATGACGACTTTCTTGTTTTAGGGTTTTTAATTTCCAAATTACACAGAAACGCAGTCGGGTTTTTTAGTTTTTAAATTACCGTTTTTAAGCTTTTCCAGGTGGTAACAGATTGATCATTTGAACAAAGTTGGGAAGTATGAGTACTCTTCTACTTTATATCTGGTCTCACCATGTACGTCACAGCAAATAAACCAAAGAAGATATTTATTAAATAGTGCGAGTCAAAATGTACATTTGTTTCAAATGATTATTTAATAACTCGAACGGAACAATGTTTATAATTACGAAATTGATTTTTAAGAGGATTGTGAAGCTGCGAGTTTTCATACAAACGGCGTTAACGATTTTCGCCTCTTAAATGTTATCCGATTTGGAACAATTTTTGATAGGTTGTCAGTCAGAACATTATACGTTTCGTTTTTTTAAATTACTAATTATAAATAAACAAAAAATGGCCGAAATTAGTTTTTTTATGAAAACACGTGAACGACAATAAAATTAAACTTATTAGCTTTATCGAAAAAACAAAAACGTAATAGCCTTGCTTTTGTTCTGATTGACAACCTATTAAAAATTGGACCAAATCGGTTAACATTCAAGAGGTGAAAATCGTTAACGCCGTTTGTATGAAAACTCGCAGCTTCACAATCCTCTTAAGGGTTCCGTTTTGTTAGTGGCTTGAAAACTTTGAAGATGTTTTTCCATAATAAAGGAAAAAGATTACATTTTCTCTGCAATAGATCATTTCATGGAGCGTCAGTGGCGTAATGGCAAGGGCCGCTACCTCCTGTCCGGGAGGTCATGGTTCGAATCCTGCCACATACCAGTGTGTTTTCGAATTTCGATTACATTTGAATGTTTATCTGACGCCTTACGGTGAGATAAACTTGCGTACGCATGCGAAGAAACTCGGAGGTTGTATGTGAAGGCGACCAACCCGCACCGGGCCCGCGTTACACCCTGGACACTTCATACAACGGGCCATAAAAGACATTTTTGTAAAAAGGAATGACGGAACTCCTATACGTTCGACAACCAAACTGTAACCAATCTGTATCAATCTTGGTGACGAGGGCGGAGGTCGCAACCTAGAGAGCGACAGGGAGTGTCCATACTGTATGTTAGTACTAATATATATATATACTTTGCCCGCGTAGTCGACTAAGGCCCGATCGCCCTAATTCATGGTAGTCTCGAGCGCCTCGGTGGGAACGTATATGAGCTGATATGATGAGATCATCAGCGTGTTGCAGTGGAAACGCACACACCCCTGCTCCCAATAACACCTCTGACTCTGCCTCAACAAACAATGGACCACGGCCCAGTTACCTAACAAGTCACGATACATTAACCGTCTTCTTCATTAATAACTCAATAATGTTGGTAGGTACATATTTAGAGTATTAAGTAAGTATTGTCAAAGTGTATTGTGCTGTGTGGGGGGCAATATGATAGGTCATTTCCTGTATTGACACAAAATTAACAAATGCAATAAGACATGGACGCTTAATATGGGCAAAGTATATATATTAGTACTAACATACAATACGGACACTCCCTGCCGCTCTCTAGATTGCGACCTCACCCCCTCGTCATCCTCATAGGTCATAGGGGGAGGCCTATGTGTAGCAGTGGACGTCCTTCGGCTGATATGATGATGATGATGATGATACAAAACTATTTTCATATATATGCCCGGGGTATGAAAATTTATGGGGAGTAAAATTAGGCGTTATGCGTTAGTCAGGAGAACTCCAGTCGTGTGTTTATTTATAAATGAAAAACGAAAAACGATAATTAACGATAAACAAAAAACGAAAAATATAAATTCTACTTTAAGATCTTTCGCTTAGCTCAGAATTCAAACTATCGCATATCAGAACAAAGTATTACATTGTCCCCATGTTACACAAATAACTATTTCATCCACCCATCTCGGAAATTGTATTTTTGCTCATCGATATCTGAGTGCAAACGCCGTTTTTATTCGCTAGAGGATAAAGTAAATCGAATTTAGAACATCGTGTGCACTAAGTTTGTGAATTCAAAACATTCTTAAACCTATTTACTTCTACCTCCATGATGCCAAATTTGTCATGTAACCTTTTTTAATTTGTTAAAAACTCAGACTTGGAACCTTCTTGGTGTACTTTTTTTTTATTTGATTTGCTCGCGCCATTTTCTTTTCACGTCATATTGTTAAAACCTAATGTTAAAAACAAGAAACTTGAAAACAAGTGAAAAACCTAAAATGAGTGATTATAGCGACGAGGAAGTTTATTTGACGCCCACAGAATTGACTTAAACTGTTTGTAATGCGCAATTATTATTTTTTTACCGTCTTCAAAAAAGGAGGAGGTACTAAGTTCGACTGTATATTTTTTTTATGTATGTTCACCGATTTTTCCGTCAATTGTGGACCGATTTTCAAAATTCTTTTTTCATTCGAAAGAGTATACTCCCGAGGGGGTACCATTGTCACTAAGTCAGGATCTGATGATGGGATCCCAGGGAAATCGAGAGAGACCCTCAAATTACTCATTACGTAGGCACTTATTACGTGATTCATATGTTTTCTAAATCTATTAAAATACTTGCGTCTGTTAGACATCATTTCATGTTGATAAGCTGATGAAGGAAGGTACAACTCCTTAACGGTTAGGAGTTGAAGGAAAATTCTTTGAATATTATACATAGATACATACGTAGGTATGCATAGATAGACCGATAGGTTGTATTCTTTCAGGTTATTCAGATGAGCTTATGATGGACGATTAACTCTATAACTTTCATGTTATGGAGTTAAATCGTCCATCATTATCTGCTGAGATGATGATGGAAGCCACAGGACTTTGTATCTGATAATGAAACACATGTATTATGATTTGATAATTCCTATTGGTGAGTAGGTGATTGGGTTTAACGTTGTTAGATAGATAGCATTATCACTAAAAATAAAGAAAATAAAAATAAAAGTTTAAAAAAACTAAAAACCGACTTCAAAATGAAATTCACTCAAAAGTATGAAATAATATTATTATACTTAAATAACAACATTAACCAACAATAACGAAATCAAGGTGGGTACGAATTGAATTAGGGGCTTAATTTTTTTTTTAGGTCGGTGTCACCAATGCTATCGAATCTAAAATATTTGAAGCGTAAGTAACTGTGTGCTGGTACCGGCCTCAAAAAAATTTTAAACACCTAATTTAATTCGTACCCACCTTTGATTTCGTTATTGTTGGTTAATGTTGTGTATTTAATTTAAGTATAATAATATTATTTCATACTTTTGAGTGAATTTCATTTTGAAGTCGGTCTTTTTTGTTCGATAGGGTATGCTCGCGAGTTTGTCTCATTAATTTTATCAAAATCGGTGCAGTACTTTATAGGAAAATTAACAAAAACCAAAAATAATACTACAAATTTGTACTAAGTTGTTGCGATGGAAGTCGGTTTTTTAAAGTGTAGCGTTTTCAGTTATTGCCACAAAAAAAAATTATCTGTGGTTATTGCAGTTGGCAAAGAACTTATTGTATGGGAAAATTAATGCGCCGCCGGGGCTCACGCGGGGAGAGTAATTTTGCCGGACGGATGTGCATTTGGCGCTTTGCCGATATCCAAGGTTTTCGCAGTATTTTTGTATAAAACTTGTACTTATTAAACCTGTAAAAACTAATTACTGTTCTATTAAGCTAATGAAATCTTCTTTCTATCTATATCAATTTAAGCAATTTAAGCAAACCATGTTATTATTTTTTGCTTTTTTTTTCGACGTTTGTGTGAAATTTGACACTAAAAAGTTTAGAAACCTTTATTTTGGAAAAAATAATCTATAAAAATTTAAGTAATAATAAAAAAAAATACTCAAAAATATGAAATAATATTATTATAATTAAAAATATCTATGGAATTACTTAAATTAACGATAACTAACTAAACTACGCTTATTGAAAGGCGACGACGCGACGTCGCGACAAATTTAACCTTTGGCTTGACATTACATTCACTCGAATTGAACTGATCTACTCTGTATGTGATAGTCTGTGGGCACAAAGTAGATTGTAGGGCACTGGACTCTGGACCACAGCGTCACTGTATATATATTAGTACTAACGTACAGCGTACCTTAGTGATTTAGTATGTATAGTTTACTGAATGACATCCTTTGCATGGTCGTCCTGGCGTGAGAAGGGAGGGAGTAGGGAAAAGGCACTGAGCATATTATTTACTATGAACTTCAAAGAATAAATGTAAGTATAATTCTAAAACAAAGTTCTTTTCAACCAGCTTTCAAAAAGGAGGAGGTTCTCAATTCGACTGCATGTTTTTGGAGTTAACAAAGGGTGCCGTACAATTGTACTAGATGTCGCTAGTGTTTTCACGTTACAAAAAAACACGTTTGTTGTATGGGAAATTAAATATTTATTTTATTTTATTTTTAGTATTATTTTGTTGTTATAGCGGCAACAGAAATACATAATCTGTGAAAATTTCAACTGTCTAGCTATTATGGTTCATAAAATACAGCCTGGTGACAGACAGACGGACGGACGGACAGTAATAGGGTCCCGTTTTTACCCTTTACGTACGTAACCCTAAAAACCGACTTCGATCACGACAACCAAGTACAATTTTGCTACATTTTTTTGTAAATCTTATAGAAAAGTACTAAACCGATTTTGATGAAATATCTGTGGAACCAATCTGAAAGCAGGTATATCCTTTCAAAAGAAAAATATTTTTTTTAAATTAGTTTATAAATAACTTATTTCTGAGATAACAAACATTACAAAATGCAACCGAATTAAGAACCACCTCTTATCATTGAAGTATTTAAAAAAATATACTTTAATTTGTTCTAAAAAGTTAATTAAAGATTGCGGGAAGCCGCTGGATGCGGGCACCGCGGGACCGGTCGTCGTGGAAGTCCTTGGGGGAGGCCTTTGTCCAGCAGTGGACGTTTTCCGGCTGATATGATGATGATCTCAAAAGTAACCATTTTCCCGGGAGTTACAAGTACACTGAACAAATCACGGACAAAAGCCCGATAAATAAATAGGTAGTTTTTAATGAAAATAAAATTACGTAGATTCACCACAAACGAGTTGCGTGTGTATGTATGTATGTATATTTCTTTGTCATGCTCTGTAGCCTTAGCGGCTTAATAGATTTTCAAGCGACTTCCAAAAAGGAGGAGGTTCTCAATTCGTCTGTATTTTTTTTATTTTTTTATGTTTGTTACCTCATAACTTTGGGCTGGGTGAACCGATTTTTATGATTTTTCCTTTTTATTACAAAAGCTAGTCCTTCCCGTGTGGTCCCATTTAAATTTTATCAAAATCGGTGTAGTACTTTTTTAGAAAATTAACAAAAACCAAAAATAATGATGGAAAAATGTACTAAGTTGTTCCGATGGAAGTCGGTTTTTTAACGTGTTTAGCGTTTTCAATTATATCTTGAGAGGTGTGGTTGGATTCGTCGTAATTGTGCGAGTGTCAAAATTATAATAAGTTAAAATGGCGAATATTTGGCGTCAAATTCTGTGTCTTCTAATTTTTTTTTTACTTTAAAACCTACCTACCGAGTGGGGTATTAAAAATAAAGGGTTATAATAGGCTTACAAAAATATATGGAACTTATATGTTTAAATGTAATTTGGAAGGAAATGCTATATTATATAACTTTTTGTAAAAGAGAGATATAGCAATAGAAAGATACGAAGACACAGATACCTAATCTTACTTCGAGGGGAATCTATTAACGTGCAGATATTCAAATAATAAATTAATTCTGCCCCGGACAGTGAGAACCGTCGGTTCTGCTGCGGAAGCAGCGCATGCCATAAACACGCGAAGTACGCCACGCTTGAGCCACACCCCGGACACTGCAAACATATGGTCGTGAAATGACATTTCTAAAAACAAATGACGGAGCAAACAAAATCACGGTGAAATCCTATACGTTCGAGAACCAAACTGTAACCAATCTGGATCAATCTGGGTGAAGAGGGGTGTGAGGTCGCAATCTAGAGAGGGGCAGGGAGTATCCATACTGTATGTTAGTATTGATATATTATATACTTTGCTTGAGCTGTAATACGATTTCGTTCCCTTCGCGGTTGAAACGGCTGGCCCGTGGGGCATGGAGGCATAGGCCTTCATAGGAGAAATTGTGCGACGACTTAGAAATAATGGGTTTGACTCCCGCTCCAGATCCTTCCTGGTGCAAAGGATATCTATAGCAATACAGCGTGGCAATGCTGCGAGTCTCATGGGAACCTTTGGAACCACCGGGAACGATTATGGGTGGATTATGAGGAGGTTAGTTTAATTCGCATGTTATTTTTTAATCCTTACTTAATATTATAAATGTGAAAATGTGTTTGTTTGTTTGTTTGTTACCTTTTCACGCTTCAACGCCTTGACCAATCTTAATGAAATTTGGCATGCAGGTAGCCTATGTCAAAAGGAAGGACATAGGCTACTTTTTATCCCGTGAAAATAGCATAGCCCGATGCAATTCCCGAAGGAACTGTAAATATACTCTTTATTGGTTTTTTTTTTAATGTCACAACGGAACAATGGATTGTGTGATTTTTTGCACAGAGATGGGATGGGGTGGGAAATGGCACGATTTACTAATAAGCATATCCTGACATAGTTCCCGAGGGATCTAGGGCAAATTCATGTCCACGCTCGCGAGCCGCTTGCGGCTCGCGCACCGCGCACCCTCTAACTCGATCACAGAAACGATGTCCACGCGAGCGAAGCCACGGGCAAAAGCTAGTAATATATATTTTACCTAATTTTAATAAAAAAATTAAGCATGAGTGCTAGTATTATAGTATAAAATTGCAGTAAATAAATTGAAAATACTACCTAAATTGAAATTGAAATTCGTGACTTAGATTTATGTAGGGTAAATGTCATGCGTGTCGTACTGTAGATACATTATACAATAGTATAGGTACGATACATATAGGTACCTACTAAACTAACTGATTTTACGCAAACTAGTGCACAATCCCACGGTCTTTAGCTGAACTGTGCCTAATCTATTTATGATAATCCTATACGTAGTATTATTCATAGGTAGGTACTTATTTAACAAGTAGGTGCGGATTTTGACTTATTGTTTTCAGTTCTGAGAGTCGTAGGATAACCATATGGCTGAAACGTAGTGTATTATATTCTCTTTGGCCATGGCTAAGCAAACAATCATAGGTACGTATGGGTAAGTCCTAATTCATGCTAGATCTTGAATTTCTTGAAACCTTGGTAATTTTCACACTAATTTACGAAACAGAATTTACTAAAGTGATACAATAACTACTGAACATCTAAGCCTGCCTCCTAGCCAGGAAGAAGTACCAGGTACCTCCCTTCTACTGCAAAGAGTATAAAATAAATTGTAAGTACAGCCACGCTGTGCATACTTTCTCGCCAAGCCTTCACCGTCTGTCATAGTCGGGCATACACAAATCAACAATAAACATTACACTTATTTAGTAGGAAAGAATAAAGAATTAAATAAAAAAAGTGTGTGTGTCAGCTCCGACGCACGACTGGAGTTTACTCTACTAACGATTACAAATGTCTTGGCGGCCAATTTTTTCAATTCTGAAAACGGATTCGTGATTAGGGACCTCAGGGACCCTCAGATATCGATTTTGGAAGCAATCGGTCCAGAAAGTAAAAAGTTCAAAATGGCGGCCACTTTTTTTCAATTCTGACAACGGATTCGTGAAAAAGGACCTCTGGGACTCTCACATTTTGGAAGCAAGCGGTCCAGTAACTAAAAAGTTCAAAATTGCGACCACTTTTTTCAATTCTGACAAGACACGTCTAACGACACCTCACACTCGGAAATCCATCTACACACATATTTCACACATTACACACATATGACACACACACACTACACCCGCATTACACACACACTACACCCACATTACACAAATTACACACACACACACACACATTACACACCTTATATATTACGAAAATCAATTCTTAAGGAGTAAACTTCAAAAACATAGGTGTTTCAAAAAAACGTGACACGGTCATTCGATCACTAGATTTTACTCATTTTTTTTTCATACCGGGCGCCTTATATGAAAATCGATTCTTAAGGAGTAAACTCCAATAATATCAGACTTCATAAAAAAATAGAAATAATTTGGGTTTTTTTGGGAGGTAAGTACCTTACTCAGATTTTTCTGGAATAATAAATTGTCCGGTGCACCCAAATCCGTCTAATAAAATAGTAAAGGCAAATAGTTCGGGAACTGGAGCAGCGGGCGGAGACGTGCAGCCACACACACACACACGCACACATACTTACATTTTTTATTTATTTTTTGTTTTTAGACTCTATTAGCACTATTAGTGTAAGACAATCGATCCCCATCAAAATCTCAACTTTTTTTTTGCCATCACAATACCTACTTCACTCCTTCGTCGCCCGAATGTAAAAACGGTTTGGGACCGCTAATTGAAAATTCTACTCATAACACTGAACAAATTTATCCAATGTGATTCATAGTGAAATTAAAAAAATATACACTTTATTTGTGCATTTTTGTATTGAGGGTAATTTTTTAAGACTGGACTATGGATCTCTTGGGGAAAGTTTGTCGTTAATATTTCACCTTTACGCACGCAGCGTTTTGCTTTTTCGTTCATTATGCGAACGGCCAATGAGTGGAATTCCCTGCCGGCGTCTGTATTCCCCGATTCGTATAATTTAGGATACTTCAAGTCGAGAGTGAATAGGCACTATTTGAGCTTGCGTGTAATATCCTCGGCTACATCGGCACTTACCATCAGGTGAGATGCATTCAAACGTACTCAAATTTTTAATAAAAAAAAAGTGGTTAAGTATGATGAATAGAAGATCCAGTTAACGGATCCAACACTAATTTCATTACACCCTGTATAGTAATCACTGAGTTGGAATACGACACGCGGATAAGCAGCAGCCACTCTCTTGACCTCGCTCTTATCCTCAGCGTTAAAAGAAAGATGAAAATTAATTGAAACAAAACAGTCCTTGACGTTCGCACCACGCCTACTCGTAGGCGGGCGTATCCGGAATCTGGCTACCCGCACATTAGTATCCAACGTTATCACGTCTGACTGATCTGACAGTTAGATCACTCGGACGGATATCGTGACTACCCTAACTGGTCAAAACAACATACGCTTTGCAATTTGAATTATTTATTTCAGTGACCTCTGGCCTTTACGTATTAATTGGAATTTCTTATTATTCGTGACACCAATCACAAGAGAGCGCGACCCACACTGCCTTTGCTCCCGCTTTGTCATAGTAACGGGCGGGGAGATTGCGATAGCACCGAAGTAACTATTTAGTAATCTGTGATAGCACTCTGCTCGCTGCCAGAGTCATAGGCGTATTTAAGGGTGAGCGGGTGGTCCGTGCCCACTGCAGAATGGTCTGGTGCCCAACCCAGGCCACATCAACACTGCTCTTGATAGTTTGACAGCGGATGCCTGGAACAGCCCTAGCACCGTCCAACTCGAAGACTACATTGACCTGACCCCTCAGAGGGGCCACCTGTCCCCCAATACCGGAAACTCAGGACATGACCTGGTTCTTCTTCTAACTAAATTGTCATCATTTAGTATGTCTAAACGCTAGACACTTTGAGCAACTAATACCTACATATACTGTGCTTTGAGTATACATTCAGTAGGTATGAATACTCTAAGTTCGGCTACTTATAAGTAAATTAACTTTATAACTTCGCTACTTAATACATGTAAATTAGGCATTATTTCTCTTTCCTCTAACTTTGATCCCACCAAAAACATTCTGTAAAAAACTAGCCAAGTCTCGATGGAGCTGCTTGTTTATCTCTAAAAAGTAATGAAATCTAGACAAAGTCGTGCCAAGTCTAAGGTTCCTTACTGCGATTTCTTTATTATTATAGTTAATGTTGTGTGACTTGGCCGTTGAAGGGTACACAAGGGTACAAAACCAGGTGCTTCATGACACCATTGCACCAATCTGTCGCCAGAACCGCTACCCATGGACGATGGAAAATTGCCACTTGGAAAACGTTGATTCAATAACCAGTCAATTGTAGACTTGATAAAGCTGCGTATTTCAATAATACTCATGTATAGGCGAGCCTGAAACAAACACTTCTTTTTAATTCTATGAACGTAGCAACGAGCTGAAGTGATAAAACAGCGTCCCACCATAGAAAATAATAGAGAAAAAAAAGTTTAGTCAGTCCTTCGTACGACGCGTACCGTAGTGCTCGCTAATTTAAGTGGTTTTTCAGTGATTGTTGTGTTTCGTACAGTGTTGTTTGTGGCAAGTTTCATCAAAAAAGTAAGTACACGTGAATTTACATGTAGTATTAATCTGGGGTGCCAATCATAAGTTATTTCAACGAATTACAACACACCTTCTATTTTTTTCTGGAAATGCCATTACGCCATGTTTAACATTGAACTAAAGCATATAATCATATGAAACTTGGAATGAATAGAAAGCTACATTCAACACTATTACAAAAAACATCACATGAGGACTGTATTCAGAAAATCCTACTCATAAACAGCGATAAGGTGAAGCGCGCCGCCTCACGACATCGGGTAAAATTTTTTGGCCGACTTCAGGTCAATCTACGGTCGAATTAATTGTGCGCCAGGTCAACGGAGCGGTTATATGTGTATTAAAAGCAGAAGGGGAGGCATTCGCCCAGCAGTGGGACGCTATAGGCTAGATTAAATTAGAAGATGTGTCCCACTACGCTGGATTTTTGCAATGACAGTCGATTTTTTTATGTACCAATAGTAGAAGGGGGCATTACCATATCTCTAATACAGTTGAGACCAGCTGAGGGTTCTTCATCAGATACTTCAGACCTTCGATTTTTGACATCAAATGAAGCGGCCCACCAAGTTGAATGTTTTTTGTAAAGGCGGTATGTCGATCTCTAATAGTTTGGTTGGGCTCTTGTGTTTTCTAATCAGGGTCACCAGGTACTCCAGATCTTCGATCCTAGTTTTTATAGTTTTCCCTTTATGTGGCCATTAAACCCTAAATCTGTACCAAATTTCAGCTCTCTGAGTTTATGGGAAGTACTAGTTCTATTCTGATGATCATGAGTGAGTGAGTGAGTGTCATATATGCGAAACTTTGCTTATGCTTAACTTCGGAACTAAATGACCTACAGACATGAAATTTTGGATTTTAAGTATGTGATTATAGCTTACTGGATGACGAAAATTTCTGCGTTCTGGTCTTATCCAGATGTTCTCAAATAGGGGCCTGAAAATGCGGCGAAATGGTTCCAGTAAAGGATGGTACGGCAGTGTTTGCTTCGCCCTCGACTTCGCGGGGGCCCTGCCGTGCCCCCCGATAGAAAAACTCCTATAAAATATAGCTTGATTAGTGGTCTGTCCTCTGGACCGTCTTTCGTTTGTGTGTGGTAGCCGTGTCCCGCGCTACCGTAACTGTGCCCGGACCTACCCTCACTTCGCGATCTCGAGGTAGTTGCTGATGCAACTACCCTCCGAGCAGCACCCGACGTTTTTCATCGCGTCGGAGGGGACCACCTACCCTCAATAGCACCGCGGCGAGTAGATGCCGTCTCCGCGTGGGCAAGCCAGGTCTGCCACCAGCGGCAAGCCCCGGGTAAGTCCACGCAGTGCGGCACCCGTCCTACTCGCTGCTTTTGGTCGCACGCGCACGCGAAATCCCGTGGAGCTACCTACGAGCGCCAGCTCCAACCACAGCGTGATGGCCTCGGGTTCCGACTCGGGGTCACCGCACGCATCCCGGCCGTCATCGTCGCATGACGGCACCCCAAAAGAAGATGCCCCGGCGGAGGACCTCGCGCCCACAGCGAGCGCAAGTACTCGCCCACCGCAGCCCCTCTCGCCCAGGTCGGCGCTGGACGTCGACACCGTGGTTGTCGCACGCCTGTGCCAATCACGGATCGGGTCAGAGGAGCTCCTGAGGGCGATGGCGGCGCACCTAATGGAGCGCGAGCGCCACCTAGTTGAGACCCCCGCTGAGCCACCACCATCGTACGCCGAAGACAGCTTCGTCGCCGCCTGCCTCCAAGCAGCGCGCTCCGAGCTGAAGCAGATGCCTGCAGATCTGGAGGTCTGTGCCGCCGTCGTCAGGGACACGGTGCCGGACTTCCAGATGAAGCCCACCCGTCGCCTCCGCAGCCCCGAGGACTCACCCGAACAGCTGGCGAAGCGCCACTGCGGTGAGTTCGGCGACCCCCTGCCGCCGTGGTCGCAACGCGACCCGCGCCGGCAGCCGCGACCGCTACCGCCCGCACCGGCCCCGAGGCGCTCAGCGCCCCCCACCGCCGCCGAACCCCCTGCCCGGCCCACGTATGCGGACCGAGCAAAGACGCCGCCCATCCCGGCCCCACCCGCCACCGCCGCCGAGCCGCCCCGCACCGACACCGAGCCGCCCCGCGCCGAGACGCCCCGCGCCGCACCACCCTGCGCTGCCGCCACCCCGCGCCGCCGCCGCACCACCCCGCACCGCCGCTGCGGAGCCCGCCGCCGCTACTGCCGCTGCGAAACCCGCCACCGCCCCCGCTGCTGCCGTCGGCCAGCCCAATAAGGCCCACTACCCGCCTCTGGTAGTGGAGTCCCTCCCGAACTGGTCGACCCACTTCAAGAAGCTTGCCGAGGAGCTCGGGCGAGCTCCCAACGCCCGTCCCTACGGCAACGGAGTACGCTTCTCCCCTGAAGACGGCGACGAGTACCGCACGGTGCAGCGGTACCTGTCCACGCTGCCGGAGATAAGCTGGTTCTCGTACACGCTGCCGGCCGAGAGGCCCCTCAAGGCGGCCATCCGTGGCCTCCCTTCTACCACCGAGCCCGGCGAGATCGTCGCCGCCTTAGCCGAGCACGGCTTCGAGGCGGAGTACGTAAAGGCCATCCGGGCGCGCGCAGGACGCCCTGGGTGCCTCTTTTACGTGCAGATCCGGCGGACCTCTAACATCGCTGCCCTCTACGCCATCGTGGAGCTCCTGCACATGCCGGGCATCACTATTGAGGCCTGGCGTGGCAAGCGCGGACCCGCGCAGTGCCACCGGTGCCAAGCATTCCTGGACTCATCCCATGGCTGCCACCGCCCGCTGGCCTGCGTCCGCTGCGGCGATCCTCACGCCGCAAAGGACTGCCCACGGCCGCGGGAGGACCTTCCAACCTGCGCCAACTGCGCGAGCCCGCATCCCGCCAACCATGTCTCGTGCCCGGTGTTCCGAAGGGAGCTACGGTACAAGAGGGCCGGGACAGTCGCCCGGACAACCGCCGCCCCCCGCCCTGCAGCGCCCGCTGCCACTGCTGAGCGCGCCGCACCGGCAGCACCCGCCGTGCTGAGCGGCTCGGCAGACGCACCCGTGTCACGCCAGAAACGCCGCAGAACCCGCCGGAGGAGGAAGAGGCCCTTAGCCCCCGCTTCCGCCGCCCCCACCGCCGCCAACAACACCACTGTGCCCTCCCAGAGTGACCTCCTGCATGCTCTGGGAGTACTTCAGCAGTTGCTCGCCCCAACCGGGGCTGGAGTGGCTGCCAAGGGCCCCGCGCCCACCCAAGGACCCGCTCATCGTGATGGGCGCGGAAGCAGCCACGTTAAGGAGGCCTCGCCTCGGGAACGTTTCCCCGTCGCCCCCTTCGGGGGCAACGAGAAGAATACCACGGTCTGTCCTCTGTTAGGGCATAACGCAAGTAATAAAAGGTCGTCTTTGCCTAAACATAAACAAAACGCACAGTAGGAAAAACTACAAAGTGAAAAGTGAGAAAAAAACCTGAAATCTGACAGTTGCTTCTTTCTATCTATGGTTGGCGTTTACTTATTGTTCTTTGTTTGAAATTTGAATTGAAATAGTCAACAACGGCGATTCTAGAAATAATTGAGAGTTGTGAAAATTAAATGTTTTTACTAAACCCCAAGGATGGATACTGCTGATTCGGTGAATACCACTAGGTACGAAAATCCTTACAACTACCTATTTCAAACACGCCAACGGCGTTTAAACTTACGCGCTAGAAATTATTGATTTTCCATCCAAAAATACCTTGGCATGTAAATAAAACATTGAGCCCTTCTCTAGGACTTCATTAATTGATATTGAGCGATTTTTGTGAATAAAATAGAAAGGTGATATACTTATTATGTTTTTATTGGTATACCTTCAGTGCCACCGTTGCGGATACTTCAAGCTTTTCGCCCGTGAAACCCAGATTCGGTAAATTCGATGACTTCTATTCTCCTGAACACCTGAACTTGACTCCGAAACCAGTAAGTTTATATCATCAAAATCAACTACTTAGCTATACACCAAGTAAAATACGAGTCAGCTCATGTCGAGGCAATAAAAGCATAAGCTCTTATTTTGAATAAACTTATAGCAAGCAAATTCTTGCAAGTTCAACTTCAATGTCAACAAAAAACTGACAGGAGGGTAATTTTTGTTTGGTGTTTGTGTTTGTATGCACAGTTTGTGTGTAAGTATGTATGTATGTCTGTTTCTTTGGCTGATTCTGTAGCCTAAACAGTGCAGTTGATTTTGGATTGCAAGGTTTTGTTAGATTTGTCTTGATGCTGTGATACATACATTTTTACTCAACAGCTGAAAAGAGGAGTGGAATTTTGCATTAAATTGGTTAGTTTATAGCTCTGATTCCATATTAATATGATACCCGTAATCTACTTACTTGGTGACAGACAACGGCTGGGGTGCACTTATATGGGCTGCCATATAAAAAAAATATCTGTACTTACAAAAAAAAGGTTTTTTTTGAGGCCTGCAAAAATTTTAGTATGGCAGCCCTGATAACTACACTCCAACCATGAGAACATAAATAAATAATAAAAAATATATTTTAACATTGACCCCACACTTGGGTACCACCAGTATTGTGGAAGAGTATATAAGTAGAATACTACAAAGTTCTAAATCATCATCATCATCATCATATCAGCTGAAAAAAAAACATCCATGGCTGGACAAAGGCTTCCCCCAAGGATTTCAAAATAAAAATGGGTAATCACGTGAGGTTTGAACAGGCGGGATAGAATCAGAAAAACATCACAATGGGGGTATAGTGTCGCAATCATGTGTACCTATTTCTTTGTGCAATGAAAAAATTAAATTTTTTGAGAGCTCTGTAAAACTTATACACACATAAGTACCTACTAAATTCTCAATTTTTAAAAATTAACTGTACAGCAGCCTGTACTTAACTTTTTCAACAATTTTTTTTTTTTTTTTTTTTGCATACAAAAATTGAACAAATAAAATTGTAATAATTTTTATGAGTTCATGTTGCATGACCAAATATAAACTTATTTGTAATACATGATAATTCAATAGCTCAAACCATTTGTGAGTAAATCGCAAATTTCAATTTCATTTGTAGGAGAACCATACAAACACAATTTTTCCAAGACCAATGGGTATTACTATGTAATAGACAAACATAAACAACTATGATGTGTAAAGTTTTATCAAAATCGTTATAGCTGTTTATGAGAAAAAATAAAACATTTTTGTTGAATGACAGTTACTCTTCAAGAAACTTTTGTTAATCCCTTGATGAAGTAATCTAAAACTTCCAAATTTGGTCCCAATCGGACTAAAGATTTAGCCTTCAGATCCAAGTGTGACGGACAGACGCACACATGGATGGATGGAATTGAGATGTTTCGTTTTTTGGTATGTGTTAATGATACATAAAACATTTTCACAAAAATTTGAAAAAAAAATTTTTCGCCATTACAATACTTTCTCTACCCTACATATGTACGTACCATACTATGGGGTCGAGAAAATAAAAATACATGTGATACTGGGAGGGAGGAACCTAAAATCTCAGATGCATCACCAGGGGTGAGAGGGTGGGTATAAAAGTAGTCTTAAAAATTAAAAGGCGGCCCCGCAACATTTTTATTCGAGTGTGTTTGTCTGCAACTCAGTCGAGGATGGTACACACAAACTCAAATAAGCCTTCAAGGTACTCAGATTACAGGAGTCGGGAAACAAACATTGACACGGGCAAGGAGTTCCACTCAAAATTATATTCATTACTAGCTTTTGCCTGTGGCTTCGCCTGCGTGGACATCATTTTTATGACTGTCTTTTGTCTTTTCTCCAAATCCCTCAGAAACTATGTTGGCTATTCTGATTAGCAGTCTTTGTCACATCCCACCCCCTAAATTCGCCGACGGGCGCGAGCGTGGAAATGAGTTTTCCCCAGATCCCTCGGGAACTATGTCAGGATATGCTAATTAGTAAATTATGTCATTTGCCACATTCTCAACCATCTCTGTTGCAAAAAATCACAACAATCCATTGTTCCATTGCAATGTTAAAGACATGTGAAAAAAAATTAACCAAAAAAAGAGTATTTTTACGGTTCCCTCAGGAACTACATCGGACTATGCTATTTTTACGGGATAAAAAGTAGCTTATGTCCTTCCAGTGACACACGCTACTTGCATGCCAAATTTAATCAAGATTGGTAGAGGTGTTGAAGCGTGAAAAGGTAACAAGCAAACACGTTTCACATTTAAGGATTTATACAGTAAGGGTCAAATCTTCAGTAATTAATAGTAAAAATTGTTTTCAGAACCCACGACTGTGTTTACTTGAGAGAAGTAATGGTGACCAAAACTTGTTTACACCTGAGGAGCTGTTGGAATCTGACCTCAAATGCAGGTAATTGAAGGAAAACAATTTTCATCTAGCTTCTTTTTATCTATACCATATATGGGCAACCCCCGGGCCGCCCCAGCTTTTAATCGTAAACAAAGGAAAATGTTAACAGGATAAGGTGTGTAGCATTAAATATTGTCGCTTGGCCGTGGCAAATCGCCATTTTTACTACTACCTTAGTCTCAGATCTTGATAATTGCAAAAACCAATTATACAAGATGTAAAAAAAAATGTGTAGGGGTTCTACTCATCATACTGAACAACTTTCCCCAAGGAACCCACGGTAAATTCTCAAAAACAATATGTACCCTCTATATAAAGAAAAATGCGCAAAATTGATTGATCAGCTGATCGATTTATATGAAGAGTAAAAATTATTTTTTGAGATTTCAGCAGCCATAGAACAAAAGTTGTTGAGTAGGATGAGTAGAAGCCCCAGTTAACGGAACCTACACCAATTTTGTTACATCCTGTATAGTGATCTTTGACAAAATACTAGCCTCGCATGTTAATCCGACCACTATTTAAGGTTCCATGACGTATCAAAACGTGTCAAACCTCGAACTCAGAAAGTCACAAAAACGAAATTGTTGATAAATACTGCAGTGTCCCAAGACTAAGATCTTGGAACAGTGTGTGCTGCCAGAGTGATGACATGTACTGAATTGAGACATGGTCACTTACTATGCGCCTCATAAGAAGGCGCAAGGTCACCCAAAAGGCAATAGAGTGAGCTATGCTCGGAGTTTCCCTACAAGATCGAATCAGAAATGAGGAGATTCGTAACCCACATAGTTCACAGATTCGCTAACCTAATTGGCAATGGGCAGGGCACATAGCTCGTAGAACAGATGGCCGTTGGGATAGTAAAGTTCTCGAGTGATGACCAGGCACCAGAAAATGTAGCATAGGCAGGCCTCCCACGCTGTGGACCGACGACCTGTTGAAGGTCGCGGAAAACTGCTGGATGCGGGCAACGCAGGACCGGTCGTTGTGGAAATGGCCTTTTCCAGCAGTGGACTGCTTTCGGCTGATATGATGATGATGATTAATAATCGTGAATAAACTCACTTAAACAATTAAAAGTTATTGTTATTTTTCTACATACCTAATATTTTTGTATTTAAATTTTTAGTAAAAAATTAAAGAGCTAAATATAAGAGTTATTGGAAAATTATCATAGAAAATAATTATCTTGATGATTTCGAACACTGCCATCATCATAGCTGAAAGACATCCACTGCTGGGCAAAGGCGTCATCGTTTTAGGGTTAATCTATTCTTTAAAAGTTTTTAATATACTTGCGTGCAAAATCAATCATAGGCAATGTTTGTTAAACAAGACTTAGGTATTTAAATAGCTACATAAGAAAAATGATGTCAAAAATTATATTGCTTCAGGACAGTCAAGCCCCAATCACGGCTGCGACATGCAGTCAGACACTGCTCCTTTGAGGGCAACCAGAGCTACCCGCGCCTGAGCCGACGGGTGCGCCCCATTAAGATGGAGCTCGAGACACCACCCAAAGTGAAGCACAGCATTGATCTTGTTCGAGGTATGTTCTTTAAAGGTATAGGCATACCTACACCAATTTGATAAAATGTATATGGAACCAACTCGGGCGCATACTCATCATGAAAATCGTTTCACAATCTGCGAATATATCGCGTAACACACACACACACAAAAACATACAGTCGAATTGAGAACCTCCTCCTTTTAGGAAGTTGTTTGACAAGCAGCTAAATTTCCAACTGCGTAGCTGTATAGTCTTTGTGCAAAATGGCTGTGACATACCGATGGACAGACATACAAACGGACGGACATGGCGAAACTATAAGGGTGTTATTTCGACTATGGATCCCTAAAAAAGACTGATGTAATGAAATTACCTGAATCATCATATCAGCCGAAGGATGTCCTTTGCTGGACATAGGCCTCCCCCAAGGATCTCCACGACGACCGGTTCTGCGCTGCCCGCATCCAGCGGCTTCCCACAACCTTCACCAGGTCGTCGGTCCACCGAGTGGGAGGCCTGCCTACACTACGCTTTCCGGTGCGTGGTCGCGTAAATATGATAAATAATATATATCATATCATCATCATTACAGCTCATATACGTCCCCACCGAGGGGCTCGAGCCTACCCTGAATCAGGGCGAAATAATATATATGCGTATATATAATTATTTATTTTATAGTCCGAGTAAGTTTTATTTATTAAGTACTAGCTGTCCCGGCGAACTACGTTCCACCTAAGTCGAAAAGTGACGAATGTGTACGGGATCCACTATACTACCCTACCCTACCCTACCCTACACTACACTACACTACCCTACCCTACCCTACACTACACTACCCTACCCTACACTACACTACACTACCCTACCCTACCCTACACTACACTACCCTTCCCTACTCTACAATACCCTACCCTACACTACACTACACTACCCTACCCTACACTACACTACCCTACCCTACCCTACACTAAACTACCCTACCCTTCCCTACCCTACACTACACTACCCTACCCTACACTACACTACACTAAACTACCCTACCCTACCCTACATAAGAACCTTCTCCTGACAATAATGAACTCGACAAAAAAAGAATTGGTCCAGCCGTTCTCGAGTTATGCGCTTACCAACACATTTTGCGATTCATTTTTATATATAAGATATGGTATTTTATTTTTTTCTAGCTGTCCCGGCGAACTACGTTCCACCTTACACTACACTATACTACCCTACCCTACCCTACACTACACTACCCTACCCTACACTACACTACACTACACTACCCTACCCTACACTACCCTACACTACACTACACTACCCTTCCCTACTCTACAATACCCTACCCTACCCTACCCCTACACTACACTACCCTACCCTACACTACACTACACTTCCCTACTCTACAATACCCTACCCTACCCTACCCCTACACTACACTACCCTACCCTACCCTACACTACACTATACTAAACTACCCTACCCTACCCTACACTACACTACCCTACCCTACTCTACACTACACTACCCTACCCTACCCTACTCTACCCTACCCTACATAAGAACCTTCTCCTGACAATAACGAACTCGACAAAAAAAGAATTAGCCAAATCGGTCCAGCCGTTCTCGAGTTATGCGCTTACCAACACATTATTTGCGATTCATTTTTATATATAAGATTATTTAAAAAAGTGATGAAAACTTCATACATTTTAGTTTAAGTTTAACATCTTCGGCATCATTGTCACTGTAATTACCATCAGGTGATATGATGCCAAGGGCTTACCAATTATGATTTTTAAAAAAATGTATTTTTTCTGTTCTTTTTGCTTGCGTATTACCTGTCTCCTTGCGTTTTCTCCGAGCACTGATGGGTTGTCTGGTAGAAATCGCTCTCAGCGATAAGACTGCCTAAATTGTACGTCTTTTAGCTGTTTATTAAATTTTGTATATGTATTTACTTATTTTGATGTACTATAAAGAGCTGTTTGAGTTTGAAAATTGTTTGTTTCAAGATACCCTTAATCGTTATTTTAGGTCCAATAATTTAGATACATCAGGGACACGTTTTAACGACTTTGTCGAGCTATTACAAAAATTGGAAACGGATCATTTGAAAAACATGCTGTTGGAAAATACTACTTCATTTATTTGAGTTTGAGTTAAGATTAAGATTTGTTTCTTATTGATTTTGTACTTGCAGTGGATGGACCGAATGGCGTTCGCTTCAACAGCTCTTTGGCGTCGGGCGCGGGTGACGCGAGCAGTGTGCAAGCGGCCCCAGTAGCGGACCGCCCACCTATCCTGGCTAGCCAAGCTGTTTTCACCATTGAACCTAACACTTCTAAGGTTCGTTTACATCATCATCCTATCAGCAGAAGGACGTCCACTGCTGGACATAGGCCTCCCCCAAGGATTTCATCCAGCGGCTTCCCGCGACCCTCACCAGGTCATCGGTCCACCGAGTGGGAGGCCTGCCTACGCTAAGTTTTACGGTACGCGGTCGCCACTCGAGAAATTTATTGTCCCAACGGCCATCTGTTCTACGAGCTATGTAAATATGCCTAAAATCTTGAACTAATCACAGTATGCATAGATTACAATTAAATCTAAAGCCTTTCCGTTACCAAAGGAAAAATTAAATTTCGAAGTCCAGAATAATTAGAGCCCTATTTACTTAGAGCAAAGTATGTACTGAGGGGTCTTGTTCTGTGGGTAATTAAAGTTTTGGTGGTGTTTTGTGTGACCTCGAGTCGCACTGGCTGGTTTTTTTTTTGTTTATACCAGTAACAGAACACAATATGTTGGGTCATCATTACAGCTCATATACGTCCCTACCGAGGGGCTCGAGCCTACCCTGAATCAGGGCGATTAGGCCTTAGTCGACCACGCGGGCCCAGTGCGGGTTGGTCGAATATGTTGGGTAAAGTTGTAAAAATCTTATTATTACAAATACAATATTTTATTTTGCTCTCTCGCTGCGCTCAGTCGCTCGAAAGTAAAAGCAAGCTAGTAGTATGTGAAGCTCATTCTCTAACTTGTCACTTTTTATTGCAACAGATCCTAATAGTGAATAGCAAAGCGTGCTCCTTGCTGGGCTACTCTACGGGGGAGCTCTGTGGACTGAGGTTCTCCGATCTGCTGCGCAGCAGGAACTGCAAGAGTTTCAGCCTCCAGGAGCCTGAGGACGGGGACGCGTCTGAAGATGGAACCATTGTGCTGCTTAGTGGAAAAGTATGTTGGTAGAATTAGGGGTGACGACAGCATCAGAAATAAATTATAAACTCTTAATCACACTAAATTGCCCTTCTACTTAAACTTCAGAAACCTTACTCGTTTTGTTTTCCATCAAGTCTTCGATTTTTAATTCACCAAAATCACAAAATGAGTACTTATTACATTTTTACAGGTCTGCCCAAAAATGATTGGGGCAATTTTATTGTTGCATGCATTCGGGTTTTAATGTTTCTTTAAATTGGTCAGGTTAGCATATCAACTTCAACTGTTTATTCAAGTAAACCATTATTTATATGACGCTGCTAAACTAAGATGTCACGCCTAGGTATTTCTAACATTTTTAGAACAAAATGTCGTTTTTGACAGACGATAAGAAGTAACTCAGATGACTAGCATTCGTCATCCCTATTGCTAATCAGCTTGCTATTTTAAACTCGAAAAAAAATTAACATTATTAAATTTTCGGTAACATTTCCAGTACAACGATAAAACAATAATGTGCGCATTTACGCTTTGTACACGACGGAGCGGGGCGGGGCGGTCAACTTCGCCGCCAACGATAGCACAAAGGGAATCCTATACTACCAACGCACATGGAGAACAAAAAGACCGCGCCGCCTCCATGTGCGTTGGTAGTATAGGATTCCCTTTGTGCTGTCGTTGGCGGCGAAGTTGACCGGCCCGCCCCGCCCCGTCGTGTGTAAAGCGCCTAAGAGATGAATTTTGAAGTTGGTCTCAAAGCCAAAAGACTTCCACTGCTAGACATAGGCCTCTCCAAAGTGGGGGAACCCAGCAAACCAACCCGCACTGTGCCCGCTTGATCGACTAAGGTAGATGGAGCCCCTCAGTGGGGACCTATGATGAATATATTTTTCATACAGTCAACTACCCTATATAAGGTAGTTATTCATCATATCAGCTCATATACGTCCTCACCGAGGGGCTCGAGCCTTGTCTGATTTAGGGCGATCGGGCCTTAGTCGATCTTGCAGGCTCAGTGTGGGTCGGTCGACTTCATCTTGGAGTTTCTTTGTAGGCGTGTGGAGGTATCCTCATGATGTTTTTCTTCACCGTAAGAGCGTCGGATAAACGTACATATGAAATCGAAATCCGAAAACACATTGGTACGTGGCAGGATTCGAACCACGACCTCCCGGACAGGAGGTAGCGGCCCAAGCCGTTACTGCACTAACGGTTAATACGAAAATATGTTATTCATTACTTATTGTACTTGTTCTTATTTAATATTTAAAGTGGACATATTATTTAAAGTGCACAAATTTAAAAAATGCTAGGTCGAGTTGGTAAGTGAATAATTTTGAAAGTGGTCAAGTTAGGAAGTGAGCGACCCAATCCATGACGGAAAGGGACTGAAATAAACAACAATGTCACACCCCGGACACTGCATACAAATGGTCATGAAATGGCATTTCTATAAACAAATGACGGAGCAAACAAAATCACGGCGAAATCCCGTATGTTCGTGAACCAAACTGTAACCAATCTGTATCAATCTGGGTGACGAGGGGGTGAGGTCGCAATCTAGAGAGCGGCACGGAGTGTCCATACTGTATGTTTGTACTAATGTATACGATAAGATAAATATCCTTTATTGCACACCAAATATACAAAAATGAAAAACTTATTAACTAGCAAAATAAACAATGATATGCAAAGGCGGACTTTATACAGGGTGACTTTTAATTAGTTCTTGATAACAAAATATATGCATGTACTCGTGATTACAAACAACTTTCTCAAAGAAACTATATGTCTAATACGAAAAAAAATTGTTGGTCCTCGATACGTAACACGTTATCAAATCTGCAAAGATGTATAAAGCACCAAAAATTTTTATCATATAAGACATATAGTTTCTTTGGGAAAGTTGTTTGTAATCACGAGTAAATTCATATTCCTTGCTATCAAGAACTAATTAAAAGTCACCCTATATATACTTTGACAATGTTTAAACGGCGCACCTTTTTTCACGTCCCTTTGTATGTTATTTGCAGGTTGTGGAGCTGGTATCAAAAGACGGTGGATCTGTGCAGGTTTCGCTGTGGATCCGGCAGCTTGACAGCGACGGGCCGTGCCTGGTGGTCGCAGAGCCTGTCAGCTGTAAAACTGTTGTTGTAAGCAAAGTTATTATTATTTCAAGATATACAATTCAAGCTACTCTGCTCACTTGGCACGAGGCGAAGTGGCACCTCCAGCGGAAGCACACTCGGCTGGAGTTCAGTGCGACGGGGAGAGAAAGCGTCGAACTATCCGGGCATTATCGAGGAGGACTGCTTTCTGCATTGCTGCAATTATTGGTCTGCCTCGGAGATCCAGCCGCCTTAGGTAACGTTCAAGGTCGGCTGAAATAAGTCCATTCACGGACAGGACTACGGGGATAATTTCAGTGGATTCCACTCGCCACATATCAGTAACCTCGTGCGCCAGGTCCCGGTACTGGGTCCTTTTATCGGCATCAGCCTGCATGAGGTTTTCGTCATATGGGATAGTGATGTCAACCAAAAACACCCTTGACTGCGCCCGATCCATCAATACGATATCAGGCTTATTCGAAGGATGATGGGTCGCTCCCAGTAGAGCTTGGCGCGGTTATTATTATTATTATTATCTTTAATTCAGGCTGTGCCCATAATTTGTTAGTACAACGTATACTATGTTAGTAAACAATAACATATAGTTAAAAACGAAATGAAATTAAAATTTACCATACATGGCGACCCTGGACGCAATGTGAACATGGTTCCAGTGCCGCACAATCGGGCAGTCCACCCGCTCCAGTATGGTGTTAAGGAGGCCGCTGGGGCTGTCCCGCTCGCGACGCATCAGCGAGGCGACTCTTTTACGCAGAAACTCTGATAAGAGTCAGTGTGTGCCTCTGCAAACATTTCTTCTTCTGCAAACATTCTTTGATGCGCTTCAGAAACGAGGCAAACCCATCAGCATCCTAAACCAATTATTATATTGGATGCGAAGGGCATTAAAGGCCTTGAGGGTATATCTGACCCACAGGCTGCAGGTGTAAAATGTTTGTGCAGAACGCCTTAAACAAGGTTAGTTTTACTTCTTCAGAGCAGCGTGCGAACCTGCGAGCCAGCATATTGCACTTCACGGCCAATGCCCTACGCTCCCTCTCCATATCCATATCATCAGACAGATCCTCAGTGACCCAGTGCCCCAGGTACTTAAAATGTGTGACTCTACTCAGTGCACTTCCTCCAAGATAGACTGGTGGTACAGCTTTTGGCCACTTATTGCCTGCTTTAAATATGAGTAGTTCACTTTTCTTTGTATTGTACCTGAGGCCATGAGCGAGGGCAAAATGTTCACACAACGTCAGGAGCTGTCTGAGGGCTCCTACAACTTACTTATACAAATTTTAAAATAACTTTAGAAATTCATTAAAAATTAAAAACCCGAATGTATAAAAACTTAACCCCTTTCTTTGGCCAGTCGGGTACAAATGTATCCTATATCACTCACGGGATCAAGACAAATCTAACGATACCTCATAAATTAAAACCCTTCAAGCCGTTCAGACTGTAGCAGAAATCTACATACATACACTCGAAAAACACAACTCTCCTTCTGAGGCAATCGGGTAATAATACTTTGTAAACAAATGGACTCGTGCACAGTATATTTGGTATATGTCACAATCTGAAGGATTAGTGACATGTGGGTCATGATCAAAGCCTCAAAGGTCATGATAGTATTTTTTTCTTTCTTATCGTATTGCCTTATTACTTAATCATACACATCTGGAATCAGATGAGCAAGTTTCTTTCATCGTTAAAACAATCGGTAAATAAATAAAAAATCATTGGTACATTGACCGGCCCAGCAGATGGGCGTTGGGACTGTCAAGTTCTCAAATGGCGACCGGGCACTGAAAGACGTACCATAGGCAGGCCTCCCACTCGGTGGACCGACGATATTGTGAGAGTCACGGGAAGCCGCTGCAAGCACCCAGCACAGGATCGGTCAATTTGGAAATCCTTGGCGGAGGTCTTTTAGCAGTGGATGGCTTTCGCCTAATATGATGATGCAGATGATGATTGATTGGCCGCCCCGTTGGCTCGTACCTGTTTTGGACGTGATGTGCTTGGAGTATTTTAGAAACACGAAAGCTGCAAATGTTTGTGCGGATGGTGGCGCATCGGGAGCCGGGTCGTTCCTTTCCCTCTAATATGGTTGATGGGAGCGATGGTTGACTCTCGCGTTATACTACTCGTGACAGGGTGCTGTCTTGTCTGTGTGAACTGGCCTACTCTTGTCATAGATATCATTGAAATTCATTTATTTTTATGTATAACTCCGTGTCATTTTGTTTTCATGTTCTAATGACATTATCTGGTTTATTTCAAGGATTGAATTTTGACATAACTAATGATTGTTTATTTCTTGATTTTTCACAAATGAATTTATGTTATTACTATTTATGGCTTTCAGAAAGAGTGTAATTTGCACCTATTTTGAAAAAATACCTTGAATTTTTAAACAGGATCAGGGTTGAAACCTCATCAATACTGCTGCTTTATGTCCTATAATCACACTTTTGTATTTCAGCTAACAATAGACGCGGAATCGGGAGTGATCTTATCCTGTGACGGTGAGGACGCAGCCTTACTATTCCAAGCTGACTGCAGCGAGAAACTGGTGGGCTTGCCGATAGCCTCGCTCATACCGTCCATTCAGTTGCCGACCGACGCGTCAATATCAAAGAATGTGTCCAAGCAGAAAGCTACTGGTAAGTTTACAACTATACATACATTTTGTATGCCGAATGTCCGCTGTCCACTGCTGGGCAAATATCTCCCCCAAGGATTTCCACAACGACCGGTCCTGCGCTGCCCGCATCCAGTGGCACCCGGCCGTCGATCCTTCGAGTGGGGGGCTGACTACGCTACGTCCTTCGACCAATCATAACAGCTATGGACCGGCCTACGCGAACAGCGATTTAGATGCCTATGGAATGAGCGCATTCTCTCATTTCGTCCCAGTTGATCAGTATTCCCTAAATCGGTTAAAGGTTGAAATGTGTGAAATTTGTTCTCATTCATGCTATTTTCGGAGGACGTCTCTCTATCTCTTTCATTGTGTATATTTGAACGATATCTGGTAGACTATAGCGGTGTGAGTGTGTGTTTGCGTGTAGTTCTATTTGACTCATTTTGTATGAGATTAATGTATGGATAGGGCCAGTCCATTATATTTAGTCGACATTCGACATTTGGTCTTGGCCTATATTGTGATCCATTTCCTTAGGAAATAATTGATTTCATTTTTACAAATTTTCGATTTCAGGACGTACATTAGACGGCGGTTGTTTTCCACTGTGCTTGTGGATATCGAGACCGGAAACGGAAACATCGCCGTGGTCCGGTGTGAAGATACCAAGAGACAGAGCAGTCTTTGAAATCCACGTTAGGGTAAGACCTAGTTGATACTACAGGCATGACAGTGAGACACGGCTTTTACCCGACCGCCACAAAAGAGAGGGGTCTATGATTAACATCTAGAACAAGCTGCCTCAGGTTGTGGTTGATGCCCCCTCCGTAAATTGCCTTTAAAACAGACTGGACAAATGGTGCAAAGACAATCCAACTTAGTGCAGTTGGACTATTTTTAAACACTTACACAGATATAGGCACATTAGCTATAAGCCGCTCGCCTATTACAACATATTAATAATAAAAATAAATAAATAAATAAATCTTTAATGCAGCCAAATATAGCCTATATATTTAATTTTATTATATTAAATATATATTATTAAATATATTTGATTTGTTTTGTTTTATTTGATGTTTGTAATGGGACGACGACGGCCGCGTCCAGTACAGACTAATGTAGCGCGAATTAATTATGTAAATAAAAGACATTTAATCTACTCTCTTATTTAACTTGATAATCCAACAGTGAGTATGGAGCGTACTATGCTCGGAGTTTCTCTGCGTGATCGAATCAGAAACGAGGAGATCAGTAGGAGAACCAAAGTAATCGACATAGCTCTCAGAATTGCTAAACTTAAGTGGCAGTGGGCGGGGCACATAGCTCGTAAAACGGATGGCCGTTGTGGTAGTAAAGTTCTCAAGTGGCGACCGCGCACCGAAAAACGTAGCATAGGCAGGCCTCCCACTCGTTGGACCGATGACTTGGTGAAGGTCGTGGGAAGCCGATGGATGCGGCTAGCGCAGAACCGGTCGCAGTGGAAATCCTTGGGGGACGCCTATCTCTAGCAGTGGACGTCCTTCAGCTGATATGATGATGATGAGTATAATCCAAACATCTAAAACCTAACAAGTGTACTAATATAGTGTCGTGTGACGTGTCCAAGGGGTCATAATTAACGGCCCTACAGTAGTTGTAATAAATTCAATAAGAAATACAATACAATACAGGTAACATACAACGTGAGCGGCCTCCTAGTGGTCGACGAAAACGGCGTGATAACGGCCTGCAACCACCACTTCGCCATGCTGACGTTCGGGAAACCGCACTCCGAAGTGATAGGCCGGAACATCGAGCATGTTATACCCAACTTCGGCCGGATCGCCGACATGGTGAGGCCGAGCGAGCGAGCGAGGGATACGACGCTGTCGCCCGTCAATGATCGCAAGGACGGATCAGGTTTGTGTAATGTATTTTATTTTGAAGGAAAAGAGTAAGGCCTAATTACACATGTTCGCACAGGTATGCATCATGATCCTGTCTCCTTCTGACACAAGTCATAGTGGATAAGTCTATATCCTTTCTTCATACGGGTGTAAGCAGATCAACCTATCTCTCTTCTTTACACTGCCACACTGTGGCTATGTCGGAAAGACCCTATCAGAAATAGTCTTCCATACAAGTTAATAATTTAAATTTCTCATAAGTTATAAAACTTATTCTTATTCTTAAAACTTTATTAGTAATGGACTTAATGGACGCCACAAATCGTGCAGTCGAAGTGGCTAAGTTCTGGGCCGGAATGATTTAATTTGTCATCGACACGCAAAGAAGAAGAAGATTAGTAATTTAAACTTTTTTGTGTTTTTTTTATCAAATGTTTAGCTTAATTTTATGTGCGGATCACCAGGGAAATTAAATACCCTTTCAAATGAGACTATTTTGAAGTCTGTAGTGCTATCAATTCAAGAGAAAATATATTTTTCATGAACAGCTACAAAAAATAAATTGAAAATAAAAATGGCTGCCATTGGGGAGATGAATGCGACCCCCTAATGGAGGTGTTTCATCGATGAAATGTATTATTACATGCCCTATCCGATACACACTGTATATAGCATATCTCTAGGGTACATATTGAGTTTTAGACAAACATAATAGCGTGAGGTGAGACGCCATAGTTGAACGACGAACGGTGAAGGAGTGGAATCCCCTTCCGGCGTCTGTATTCCCCGATTCGTATAATTTAGGAATCTTCAAGACGACAGTGAATAGGCACTATTTGAGCTTGCGTGTCACATCCTCGGCTGCATCGGCACTTACCGTAAGGAGAGGTGCAGCCAAACGCACTCAAATACTACTATAGAATTTGGGCTCTTATTTAATTTATTAGGGAGTTATTGGTTGGAGCGATTTAGGACAGATGGACCGACGGACGGATTGTAGGTAGTGTCCGGCAAAGCGCCAGAACTGACTCGGTGGCTCAGTGGTTAGTGCTCTTGACTGCTGATCCGAGAGTTGTGGGTCCCTCTAATATATGGGAGCGAAGGCTGACTCTCGCGTTATACTCGTGACCGGGTGCTGTCCGTGTGAACTGGCCTACTCTTGTCAAAGGTTTCAATGGAATTCAATAACTGTGTATATAACTTTTCGTGTCATATTGTTTTTATGTTTTAATGACATAATCTGGTTTATTTCTAGGAATTAATTTTGACATTTTTAACTAATTAATGGTTGTTTATTTCTTGATTTTTCACAAATGAAATTGTTATTATTAATTTATTACTATCAGAAAGAGTGTAATTTTCACCTATTTTGAATAAATACCTTGAATCTTGAATCTTCGATCCCCACCCAGGACAAACATTTGTGTGACGAACAGATTTGTTTGCTCTGTGTCTGGGTGTTAAATATCTATATATGTATATATTTAAACGTATATAAGTAGTTATATCAGTCTCTGGTTCCCATAACACAGGGAATCCTACTTTGGGGCCAGATGACCATGTCCCAGAAAAAAAAGCGCCAGAACCAACTTTGTTACCCTGGTTTACTTACCACTGGAAATGTGTCACTGCCCAGTTGTTAATTTTACTGCCTATTTTATAGATTTTTGCCGCCCATTTTCAGTCTATTGTCGATATTTAACCGCGCAAGCAATTATTCGTAAACCGCTCAAAAAGTAATATTTTACTGTCCACATAAAGAAACAATTCAAAAATGTCAGCGAGTTTTTAGCGCACCAATGAAATATGATTTATGCCGCGATAAATATTTGACATTTGTTCTCATTGTTTACGAAATCAAACCCCGTTAAGATAGCATGTGCTAGTCCAGGCTGATTATTTTATGCCGCCAGTAACGCGCCGTGTGAGTAAGTACACGTGTAAGATAGTTGTATGTGTAGGGCCGTAATTCAGTCGAAAGCTCCAACAGAGGACGCTTTTATCCTACAAAGGGTTCTTTACAATACGATCAAGTTGTTTGCTATTGACACATCGTTTCTTTATTTGCACGGGTTATACGGGCTGACGACGGTGATAAATACCACAGTCTAAAAAATTCATACAGTCGTCCAACGGAGACGTCTAAACAGAGCAATTGCGCGGTAGAAGACAAGTGCAGGGGCTCTCGCCCTCGGGCAAAGTATATATATTAGTACTAACATACAGTATGGACACTCCCTGCCGCTCTCTAGATTGCGACCTCACCCCCTCGTCACCCGTATTGATACAGTTTGGTTGTCGAACCTATAGGATTTCGCCGCCATTTTGTTTGTTCCGTCATTCGGTTTTTGAAATGTAATTTCTGGCCCGTTGTATGAAGTGTCCAGGGTGTGCCTCGGGGAAGCCGAGCTCTAACTGCCATAGGCACCGTTGTTCAGCCGTTTGGGACAACTCATTCCAAAGGGTGGAGGAGGACGAGGACGTGACCAGTGACAAGTGATGTCGCCTTTAACGCAAGCATCAGAGGTGTTGGACCACTGTATGGTTTCTCATACTGACATTACGGTATGTCCTGACATTGCGTTGGGGAATCTTGGTAAGCCCGCTTCCACCTTCGGCAACATCGTCACTTACCTCCAGGTGAGATGTTGTCAAGGGTTACCAATTGTTAATAAAAAAAATGACCGATTTTGTTGTCACTTGATAACTATATGTGTTTTCGAATTTCGATTTCATATATACGTTTATCCGACGCTCTTACGGTGAAGGAAAACATCGTGAGGAAACCTGCACACGCCTGCGAAGAAACTCGAAGGTTGTGTGTGAAGTCGACCAACCCGCACTGGGCCCGCGTGGTCGACTAATCGCTCTAGTTGAGGGTAGGCTCGAGCCCCTCGGTGGGGACGTATGTATATATGAGCTGTTATGATGATAGCTATATATAAGAACTTTATCATTTCAGCGTCAGACACAGATGAGGATTCCTGCGGCGCTTTCAACGGCAGCCAGAAATCCCTCAACGTGCAACCTTCCCTTATATCGACTACGACCAGAGAAAAATCCTCCAGCGCTCTATGCCTCGACAAGTCTTGCGATCTAGTCACGCACACACCCACGCCCACACAAGACATGGTCTCTAGCATCAGCACCACAGAACAAAAGAACGACATATCTGCGCTGCCCGATGTTACCTCCGGCATGTCGGGCATATCCATAGACGAGGAAAACTATTGCCTAAGCAGCATATCGAAGTCGCGATCAGAGAATATTCTCAGATCCGAGCAAAGCCATCCAGTTGCGAAACAAATCAATAGGAACTGTGAGAAGTCCGAATCGGTTTATTACACTTCAGAGCAAGAAGTTACACCCACAGGGAACACGCCCAGAGTGAGAACGAATGACCCTTCGTTAAGGCTATCCTTTGATTCAAGTAAATATAGGTCGCTAAAAATTAATTTGCCCGGTCAAGTAGTTAAGGATGACAAGAGCAGTTTGTCGTTGGACTTTTGTGATTCGAATGAGACAAGTGCGGACTTCCTGACTCCCATTAATGAGATGCCGCCCTCTGGGTGCGAGATTGAAGACCTGCCGCAGCTCAATGGGAACGAAAGCGTGGATAGTTTGAGCAATGAACTGGATTTGGAAACGCAGACTGAGTCGGCGCCAAGGAGGCAATATGAAGGTAAGATGGTTAAAGCAGTTTACACTATAAAGGAGCTGTGTACATTAAATATTTTTCGAAAATAATGACTAGGATGTGGGGAACAGGTTCTGTTTTTTTTTTATATATCTCTCCGTCTGTGTTCACTGAACCAATGAGTGGAATTCCCTGGCGTTTTATGTGCTCCCTGATACGTATAATTTAGAAATATTCAAGGAAAGAGTGAATAGGCACACCCGCGGCTGCATAGGCACTTACCATCATGTGAGGTGCAGCTAAACGCACTCAAATTTTTACACAAAATAAAGCGATTGAATTAAATTTTGCTCGGTATTATCCTGCATCCTGGAGTTTTTATCCCGAAGAAGTCGAGGGTTCCAGTTCGCTCCTTTAAACAGTATTTTTAAAAGAGCTTCAGTATGTACAATTATCAGCGCCACCTAGTACTTCACTATTCTAGTTTCGGGTAACATTTCAACGAGTAACATTTTGTGGCTTAGTGGTTAGTCCACTCGCTTCACACCATGAGGTCGCGGGTTCGATTCCCCAGCGGGGCAAGACTTGTTTTAGTTGGTGGTAATGCATTTCCTAAATCCACCTGACACCATTTTATCTAACCGCCAAACATTAATTTTAACAGCATTAATGAGTTCTGGCAATGAGGATAAGACAGCCACTTTCCTATTGCGTTGAGGAATTTCGGTTAACCCGCTTTCATCATTGGCAACATTGTCACTTACCATTAGGGAAGATAATGCCAGGGGCTTACCAATTCTGCTTTAAAACATTCGAGCCCATGGCATGGCTTACCTTCAGTGCCTCATCCATAAGTGCTTATCAATAGGGATAAAGAATGCTAGTTACTTTTTATCATCTGTCAATAACGACATTTTGTTCTTAAAATGTTAGAAACACCTAGTCGTGACGTCATAGTTTAGCAGCTTCATGTATGTAATCATTTTGTGATTTTGGTGAATTAAAAATCGAAGACTTGATGGAAAACAAAACGAGTAAGGTTTTTCGAAGTTTAAGTGGGAGGGCAATTTAGTGATAATCATTATCATATCAGCCGAAAATCGTCCACTGCTGGACAAAGGCCTCCCACCAAGGATTTCCACGACGACTGGTCCTGCGCTGCCCGCATCCATCGGCTTCCCGCGATCTTCACCAGGTCGTCGGTCGGTCCACCGCGTGGGAGGCGATTTAGTGATCAAAGAGTTCATAATTTATTACTGATGTTGTCGTCATTCCTATTGTGGATTTTAAAATATATATTATTCCTTTAGATGAAGCACCAAAAACTCCCTGCGTAGCCAAACGCCTACTGCGTACTCAAGTGACGACGTCAACGCCACAACACTCGAGGAGATCTGAGCATTGCGAGTTCGAGAAGCACGCGGTAGATGGCACTTACAAAGGTGTAGTGTTGCACAAGGATGGCACTGAGCTGAGTGAGTGGCGTGTTTTACAATTTCTGGTTTCCCCTCCACATTCAATGAACGTGTAAATTTATTAATAGGGAAATTGTCTGCATCAAAAAGCCTTACTAATATTATAAATGTGTTTGTTTGTTACCTTTTCACGCTTCAACACCTCGACCACCCAGCCTGTTCCCTATTGCGTGGGGAATCTTGGTAATCTCGCTTCCATCTTCGGCATCATCGTCACTTACCATCAGATGAAATGATGCCAAGGACTTGTTAATTTTGTATATATATAAAAAAATGGGAAGAGACCTGTTACATATAGTACCTAAAGTAGAGGTTTATTAGTGTGGCAATGGCAACACAAATAATAGGAACTTAAAATGTATGTGTTGGCATCATTGGTGAAATAAAGAACGTGGACGATTACAGTGGCTTTCTTTTATAATTCCAACTAGCTGTTTCCCGCGGCTTCATCCGCCTGGATAACGTTTATATGACTTCGAGGGTGCTCGTGCTTCGAGCGTGGAAGAAAGTAGCCTGTGTGTTAACCAGGTCCTAATCTACCAACCAAATTTCAGCCAAATCCGTTCATTAGTATTTGCGTGAAAAAGCAACGAACATATATCCAGACATTCTTACAAACTTTCACGTATATAATATTAGTAGGATTTATAACAGACCCGTCCCCGGCAGTGGCGAACGTTTATGAGTTGTTAACCATCCAAACATTGTGAGATCACTGTGTGAAAATGTTGTAATCGCGTTTCAGATGTCCTGTACACAGTATCCAGTATGCAGCTAGCGAATGGGAGCCGAGTGCTATGCGTTTGGCTCGGCGTCCAGCTAGAAGAGGGCCCTAAACACACCACCTTAGCCTCCAGCGTTACATCTACAGCTGACAACTCGCTTGTTCTGGTAATAATTATTCTCTTTAGAATCAAAAGGATACGAAGCAAATAATTTCCATATCTCCTGAGGGAAATTCTATACTACGTAAACGGCCGTTGGGCTAGTAAAGTTCTCGAGTGGTGACCGCGCACCGGAAAACGTAGCGGAGGCAGACCTCCCACGCGGTGGACCGACGACGTGGTGAAGATCGCGGGAAGCCACTGGATGCGGGCAGCGCAGGACCGGTCGTTGTGGAAATCCTTGGGGAAGGTTTTTGTCCAGCAGTGGATGTTTTTCGGCTGATATGATAAAACGGTCTCACGTTTGATTATTCCATACGGCATACTCCTCATATGTTACTGTAATGAGAGGGAGAAGAATGTTGTGTAATTGTCATACAGTTTATTTTTCTCAGCTACGTCTTTGAATATAGTCCAGTCATTTAAGCTTAAATTAGGTAAGAATTGAGGAATTCGAGATACCCAGCTGTAAGTCTGTAAATACTTGTATATTGACACCCTAAAAGTTGTCTCAAAACCTACATATGGTAGGGTGTAAGCAACTATTAAATTTCAAGGTCAAAGGTCACAAAAATCGGTTTTTTGCGCTTTTTTTGGAAATATCTCATTTCCTATGGGTTTTTTGCTATTTGTATTTATTATCGATATTGTAGAATACAAAATTCTCTACAAATTTTGTTTAAAAAAATTTTTATACGGTGAACCGTTTTCGAGATAGAGGGCGGAGAGCACGCGATCACAGCATCACTTCAGGTCAACCGGTGCCTCCGGTCGAAAACGCGCCATATATAGTTGATGAACTATCGATAAATCAATGATTATAAATATTTGTAAATTTTTATTAACTATTATATTATATTTTATCATTTTCTTCATGCATTAAATCTATATCTATTCAATAATACTGATAACCGTTTACTAAAATTTAACATATTTTATTTCTGCACGCATTAAGTGGCTGTGACACAACTTCTGCGCTTTTTAAAAAGGGAAAAAAAAACATTTTTAAAAGTTTTTGAGAAACTGACAAATTTGGATGAACTAGCTGCAGCATTTGAGGAAGAAAATTGTTCGGCCCAGAGATAAGAGAGTGGAACTCAAACCTTATTGGCAGTCTATAATGCTCCGAAATCTGTGAAAAGTCTCGATCATCTTCGTTATATGCATTACGTCAAGTCTACAAAACTTAATAAACCTGTGCAGCTTTCAAATATTCCACCAACAAGTGCAGCTGCTCATCAACATTTCAACCGTGTATATTATCAAGTTCAAACTTGGTTAGGACATGATTTGGAACCCCAGGTATGGGGTTGGTCAATGCGAAACGATTTTCTGGAGCCTATCATGACAATTTTACCACCTGCTCCAGAAGATTTGCTGAATACAATTTTCTGCAACTGCAAGAGTGGTTGTGGTCCGCGATGCGGATGCAGGAAAGCGGGCTTGCAATACTCTTTAGCTTGTGGCCAATGTAATGGGCAAGCTTGTCTCAATGCTCTACCATATCAGAGCGACATTAACGAAGATGGAACCTTTGACCCCGAAATCATGGAAGAACTTGAGACAAATGTCGTTGAAGACGATAATGAAGACCAGTTTGAAATTTACCAGCAGCCAGAAGACGACGATGAAGAGGAAGAAGATGATTAAAATTATAAATTGTAGTTTTTGTACCCTTTATTCCATTTCTTTACTTTCAATAAAAATAAATGTATTCAATGTTATTTTTTAATAAAAAGATTAATTCATAATTTATTAGTTTTTTTTTTTCATCATGTAAGAAGTTATAAATATTAATTAGGTTAAAATTCAAATATAATTCCTATATTTTCAATAACAATTCTGCAATTACATGGGCAGGTAAGTGTTGTTAAATAAATTAATACTGAATAAAAAGTGGATAAGTTAGGAAAAAAATGATAAAATATAATATAATAGTTAATAAAAATTGACAAATATTTATAATCATTGATTTATCGATAGTTCATCAACTATATATGGCGCGTTTTCGACCGGAGGCACCGGTTGACCTGAAGTGATGCTGTGATCGCGTGCTCTCCGCCCTCTATCTCGAAAACGGTTCACCGTATAAAATTTTTTTTTAAACAAAATTTGTAGAGAATTTTGTATTCTACAATATTGATAATAAATACAAATAGCAAAAAACCCATAGGAAATGAGATATTTCCAAAAAAAGCGCAAAAAACCGATTTTTGTGACCTTTGACCTTGAAATTTAATAGTTGCTTACACCCTACCATATGTAGGTTTTGAGACAACTTTTAGGGTGTCAATATACAAGTATTTACAGACTTACAGCTGGGTATCTCGAATTCCGAAGTGAACTTACTATAATGACTGGACTAATATGCAACTTGATATCACTTCGCCGTCGAACCCTGAATATACATTTTATCTATAGAAATATTTCTTGGAATTTTCTGTCTAACTACCTCACTCAACGTTAGTCGATCTAGTGAATTACTGACCAATTAACATCCTTTTTTCGTGCCAATCTTATTTATTGCGTGTCCAATTAATCCAAAAGTCCTAAGTTATTTATCAGGGTAAGCCTTATGTTGGTTGAGCGACGGGTCGGACCTGCGGTGTAGGCGTGGTGTTCCTCAATTCATGTCCTGTGTGCCCTGATACCTGCACTCGGTAAGATTGGACGCCGACCGCTGATACCGCCGTTAAGAGCATGCTCCCAAATTTTGTGCGTTTTTGCTTAAATATGTTGAGTCAGCCGCTTGCTTGTTGAACGTGAAAACTGCAAATCTGATTCTTTGAACCTTTTTCTTTCGTATAGCTAAAACAAAAACACGATTTATTAGTTTTCGCTCGATACTTTTTATTTGGTGAAACTTAGTTTTGAGAGATTATTAGATATTTCTCCTAAATTACATAAGTTAGGCGCATGAAACAAATACCGACAGTAAGAGATTAAAGCTATTGATAAAACGGCTATGACGAAATTTTCCTACAATGTTTACTAAGCTCGCAATAAACGAAAATGTGCATTTACGCCTGAAGCAAAGGACGTAAGTCGCGTTAAGACACTCACGCGAAATTCAACTGCAAAGCTGATTCCATAACGTTAAATATCAGGTTGTTCGCCAGTGCCGCACTGGGAGCCTGCTCTTAAGGTGGCCACGAGAGATATAACTTGTCGTCGACACGACAGAATTAATGATGAATGGCGGTGTGAATCTCAATAACCAAATTCGCTAATTTTGCGGAAAAATAAAAGAATCGACTCGATACGACCAGGAGTGCGAGTGTTGTTCCGTTAGGGGACTACATCACAGATTACTAAATAGTTACTTCGTAACTACATTGCTATTGCTAACCCACTATTAGCTATGTAGAGTAGCAAAAAATCTTATTCCATAAATAACAAAATAGTGAATAAGTTAGCAAAAGAATAAAAGACTGAATGGTTTGATTGAAATTTTGACATTCAAATCATTTATTATCTTACTAACCCATCGCGAATCCTTTTTACAAGCTTTTATTTAACTTGCAATATATGTATGTTTGTTCAGGTGGAATCTTGCAAGTTAAATTTGACCCACTTCCCGGTTTCCGATCGAGCTGAAATTTTGCAAGCATATGTATGTCGCGTAACAATGCAATATTAAAAGCTTGTACCTAATTTTTTTTTTAGGTTTTTCGAAAATTATTACTAGCGATAAATGGGTAGTTAACAGCATCAAAAATAAATGATGTAATAAAATTCACTATAATATACTTTGTTTTTCATATTATTTTTTAATTACTATTTATCAAAAACACAACACGTCAATCCCAATGAAAAAGGAGGTACTCAATGCCACGCGTATGTACCTAATATTGTTGGAATTGCACAATTTTCGTATATGTGGGCTTCTAAACCATATCATATTTTTCCTTTACCGTAAGAACGTCGCGGGTAAACGTACATATGATTTCGAAATTCGAAAACACATTGGTACGCGGCAGGATTCGAACCACAACCTCCCGGACAGAAGGCAGCGGCCCTAACCGTTACGCCACCGACGCTCTTGTGTGTACCAATCACTGGAAAAAACACGTTGTTGGTTTAACACAGCAATTCTGTGATTAGTCAGTTGTTCTTAACGTTTTTAGCGTTGTCAATTAGAGTCAAAACCGCACACAGGGTTCCGTACCATCATACTAGATGGCGCTAGTTTCTTCAGTTCCGTACTATCATACTAGATAGCGCTAGTTTCTTCAGTTCCGTACTATCATACTAGATGGCGCTAGTTTTTTCAGTTCCATACCATCATACTAGATGGCGCTAGTTTCTTCAGTTCCGTACTATCATACTAGATGGCGCTAGTTTCTTCAGTTACGTACCATCATACTAGATGGCGCTAGTTTCTTCAGTTCCGTACTATCATACTAGATGGCGCTAGTTTCTTCAGTTCCGTACTATCATACTAGCCACATGCGGGCGCACGAGAAGGCGAACCAGCGGGACGCTTGCAGCTGAGCCGGACAACTCTGCGGTCGCTGTAGCCGAAAACGGCTAGGACCATCATCATCATCATACTAGATGGCGCTAATTTCTTCAAGTATAAAAAAAACACTTTTAAACTTGAGACTCATATTTTCTAATTTTTAGTATTTGTTGTTATAGCTGCATCAGAATTACATCATCTGTAAAAATTTCAACTGTATAGCTATCACGGTTCATGAAATAGAGCCTGGTGACAGACGGACGGACACCGATGTCTTAGTAATAGGGTCCCCTTTGTACCCTTTGGGTACGGAATCCTAAAAAGCAAGTCAGAACACTCGTATGACTATATAGTTGTCGGGTTAAATTCGAAATTTGAAATTTGATTACGTTTCCAAATTTATATTTTGAGGAGCTTACGGAATAGCACCCCTGAACCGTTTTTCTGCGAAACCACGGGAAAACTTGTATGAAAGATTCATCATACCTACTGTAAATTTGTATGTTTATTTTTCAGGGTAACAAATCGGTAAGCAGTCGGCCGCAGTCGATGTCCCTGGTGAGCCAGTGCGGCGAGGAGCAAGTAGCTGGCGAGTATGGCAAGCACTACGTGACATTGAAGCAAATAGGTAAACACGCTTTATCGTAACGTTTTATGTGTTCCCCCTATATGTACGTGCAGAGCCAACTTGCCTCCAGGAGACCGCCGCAGTTACAGCTTACAGGACCTGATCAAATCAAATCAAATTTAATATTTATTTCAGTTTTGATAATCCATCATCATATCAGCTCATATACGACCCCACCCAGGGGCTCGAGCCTACCCTGAATCAGGGCGATCGGCTCTTAGTCGACCACGCGGGCCTAGTGCGGGTTGGTCGACTTCACACACAACCTGCGAGTTTCTCCGCATAGAATAGTTCAACTGTCTAGCTATCACGGTTCATAAATACAGCCTGGTGACAGACAGACGGACAGCGAAGTCTTAGTAATAGGGTCCCCTTTTGTTCGCAAAAATCGTGTGATATAGACTCCTTGCCTATTGATTATAGCCCGTACCCACGCTCCTAGAATTAGTTGGGTTGGCTAGACTAGCCAATCACATCTGCGCGTATAAAAGAACGAAAGAGAGTCTAAATTTGGAAATGGAGGTCACTACCAATACTAATACCAATCCCCCCTCCCTGCTTACCTTTATGTAACCGACTCCTTTGCACTCGATTTTGACCCACTTTAAACGGACAGATTTAATTCAAACTTTGTACATTTATCAAGAATCAGTGACAATACAATTATTTCATAAGTTATATCATTATCCTGAACTAAAAATTTTAAAATAAATATATAGTTAAAAAAAACTAGAAAACACGCTTTTAAAGCACATCAAACTAAAAAGTAATAATTAATTCTTAATATAAGCTGAAAACAATAAAGAACGAAAAATACCAATATTATTGTGAAAAAAGCGTGGGGCGCCATATTTGTACATAGTTGTGCCATATTTTTCGTATACCGAGCAACCCACGCTTTTGTCACAATAATACTAGTATTTTTCGTTCATTATTGTTTTCAGCTTATATTCAGAATTATTTTTCACTTTTTAGTTTGATGTGCTTTAAAAGCGTGTTTTTTTAGTTTTTTTTTAACTAAGTTTATTTGGTTTTGCGTTAGACATGTAACTCCTCGTCTTTCCACATAAGCTGATAGCATGGGCCTTTTACCTTTCACAAAACTGAATAGCAAAAAACAAGCAGAAAAGCCTACACTAAGACCGCCCAAATTGTACCGCTATAGTTCATTTTTTTATACTGTGCTTGTTTTTTTTATATTTTTTGAGTTTTTTTTTTAAGTTTTTATAATTTGTTTATATTTTTATGAACTAGTGTGTACATTCCCTCTCGTATATCTACCAGATACGCTAAAACTACCAGGTTTATGATATAGCGTCCCCACTCTCCTACCCTTTGGGCAAACAGTGAGGGCCGCTATTCCTGCCAACACCATAACTAATGTGTACAATAACGAGTATTTATCTTTATCTTATCTACATTAGATGAAGTTTGTCTGACTCTTTGGTCCAGCGGCAGCGCTCCTGCCGGCTCGGCAAGGTCGTGGGTTCGATCTCCACCTCGAGTGACAACTGTATGGGCTGTGATCCAGTTTGTATCCTCCGGTGCGCTGCGTTGTGCATCTTACCAGGTCGGATCGTTCATAATGAGACATGAGGGGCAGTGGGCATGCTAAAGCAATTTGCGTGTTTCAGAGTTTGCTTTTCGTGCAAGTTCTATCAGGCTTTTTAAGTGCCCAAGGTAGCGCTTAGGATCACTTCACAAAATATATTTAACCTTGGCAGCCTGGTTGTTGGTGTCTATATCACTACAAAAGCACACCCTGGACACCTTATTTATACAACGGGGCAGAAATGACATTTCAAAAAACGAATGACGGAACAAACAAAATGGCGGCGAAATCCTATACGTTCGACAACCAAACTGTAACCAATCTGGGTGACGAGGGATTGAGGTCGGAATCTAGACAGCGGCATACTGTATGTTAGTACTGATATAATTACTTAAAAGCGTTTTGCTTTCCTGAGTGTTAGTGCTTATTTTAACCCGATTTCTGTGATCTAATACGTTTTTGTACCGGTACTGACTTTTTTTTATATGCGGTCCAGTCATGGTCCTCACGGGTAATTCTCTCCTTATTGAACAGAACCTTGAGACAAAGTCTATCATCATCTTTATATCAGCCGAAAAACGTCCACTGCTGGACAAAGGCCTCACCCAAGGATTACCACGACGACCGGTCCTGCGCTACCCGCATCCATCGGCATATGCCGCCTATGGAGCTATCTTCTTTGGATAACCAAAGCTCTCCACTTCTTACATGCTCCTGCTATTATTGCCCAACAGTGTCTAGCATTTTTTTTGATCTCATCACTTCATGTTTGAAGTGATTTTCCTACTTTGCTTTTATTTTTCGTACTCGCGCATATTTTTGTCGCTCGCGTTGATGTCATTTGTTTTTAATGTGAATAGGTAACTGGTCCACCTTTCGTCCTCTTATTGTGTTGCCAGTGCATTTCCATTTCAGTCGCAACACTTGAATTATTTATTAAGAGGATTGTGAACCTAAGGCGGAAATTAGAGACAATTCATGCAAAATGCGATAGCGATTTTCGCCTCTTAAAAGTTAACCGATTTTGATAAATTTTACATAGATTGTCAGTCAGAACAAAAGCTACGTTTCATTTTTTAAATCATTGATTAAAACTAAACGTTGAAAAAATATAAAAGTTTTGTATGAACACACTGAACGTCAAATAAAAATGAACTTATTTGTATTGAAAAAACGAAAATCTATAAACCTAGCTTTTGATCTGACTGACAGACAACCTATCAAAAGTTGATCCAAATCAGAACTTTTACAAGGTGAAAATCGCTTTCGCCGTTTGTATGAAAAGTCGCAGGTTCACAATCCTCTTAACATCGCCTTTGTTCTTTTCCTAATTAGCTTATTTTCAACAATCCAACTCCTATTCCAGGAAAAGGTGCCTACGGTTGCGTCAAAATGGCGTACCGAAGGTCGGACCGACTACTGACAGTCGCCAAGTTCATTCTGAAGGAGAAAGTGGGCGCGCAGTTCTGGGTGGACGCGCCCGACGGACGCAGGATGCCGTTGGAGCTCAGCTTGCTGCTGACGCTAAAACATCCTAATATTGTAAGTCTCTCTTTTTTATTTAAAATTTAAGTGCGTTGGACTACACTTCACCTGATGGAAAGTGACAAATGCAGTCGAGGACGGTACTCGAAAGCTCATATAATGCCTATTCACTCTCGCCTTGAATATCCCTTATTTGTAAGAGTCCGGAAACACAGCTCCACTTCATCTCTGTTCCTTCCTTCATAATCAGACGAAATCCCTGGGATTTTAACGCTAAGGTGGCATATTTGTCCCTAATACTTTTTGGCCCTAACACCTAAAGGGACTTTCAAGCATTGCTATAGAAACTTTTTGGCATTTTTATCCCAAATACTCTTTGACCCCTGATAACTGAAAAAACTTCCCTAAAGAACTTTTATCTAGCCCCGATACAGTTTGGCCCTAATATCCTAAGGGACTCAAAACTTCTAGAATGACTGGTACATTACTTCAAATAGCTGATAACTGCAAAAACTTTCCTACAGATCTTTTATTTAGCCCTGATACAGTTTTGCCCTAATATCCCAAGGGACTCAAGCTATAGAAACTTGTTTTCTAGAATGACTGGCACATAACTACACACATCTAAAGCCTAAGTCAGTGACTTGAGAAACTTTCCCTCTGGAACCAACACTCAAATTGGAAAAATATTTTGGACTTCCCAAACTAATTGGTCATATAACCAGCTAACTGTATGAGAAGTACAAAAATTTTCTTTGCTATATAGGTTTCTTAGAGAAAAAGTTTTCAGCTACATGAGCTGGATCACCAGTTAAAGAGGTTTGCAGTTACATATATCACCAGCCACTTGTATAATCGTACCTATATCTTGTTATGGACTGTTACACCGGTCATATCTTTCAATTGAAACGCTAAGCGCGATGTAACGTTGCATTTTTGGTATTTTATTTGAACCCCTTAGGGGAATGTTAAACTGTATTTTGCATGCAAAAAAGTTGAGCTACCTGCGTAATACGTGAGAAACTGCAAAATTTTCGGCATTTTTTCATTTTTTGAAGTTCAATTCTTAAACTATGGGCTTCATGACATTAGTTGCTGTAATTACTTTAAAAGTATCTTAAATTTGAGACGATTGAAGCCCACCCACAGCTGCGTATGTCATATAATTTTTGAGATGTAGCGCCTCAAAAAATTTCTTTTTTTTTTTTTCAAATATAATGTAACTGAGTTTTGCTTACGATTTTAGTCAAATATCAGCACAACTGCTCATGCTAAGAGAAAAACTATAATGAATTAAGTTTTAGCACATTTAATTACTTGTTATCAAAGCGCAAAACGAGGTCAGTAAACCTTATAATTCTCTTGTAATTTTAGAAATATATGCAAATATAGTGTTTCCCGATTCCTATAATTTGGTGATCTTCAAGGCAAGAGTGAATAGGCATTATTTGAGTTTGCGTGTACCATCCTCGACTGCATCATCACTTACCATCAGGTGAGTTTTAGTCAA
This sequence comes from Coleophora flavipennella, assembly GCA_947284805.1. NCBI lineage: Eukaryota > Metazoa > Arthropoda > Insecta > Lepidoptera > Coleophoridae > Coleophora > Coleophora flavipennella. Next base: position 10,719,283 of record OX369256.1, on the reverse strand, counting down.
ACGCTCTCAAATCAATAATAAAAAATCAAAATCAAAATTATGGGGCTAACCTAACACGAAATTGTGGGAATTAGATAATAGAAAAACCGGCCAAGTGCGAGTCGGACTCGCGTAAGGGTTCCGTAGTCTTTTCAAAAAATAAATGTTTATTTTAAAAAACATGATATATTTGCAGTTGGTAATAGAACATCTACTATATAAAAATAAGTCGGGTTTTCCTTCCTGACGCTATAACTCCAGAACGCACGAACCGATTTCGCTAATTCTTTTTTGTCGAGTTCGTTATTGTCAGGAGAAGGTTCTTATGTAGGGTAGTGTAAGGTAGGGTAAGGTAGGGTAGGGTAGTGTAGGGTAGGTTAGTGTAGTGTAGTGTAGGGTAGGGTAGTGTAGGGTAGTTTAGTGTAGTGTATGTAGGGTAGGGTAGTGTAGAGTAGTGTAGGGTAGGGTAGTGTAGTGTAGTGTAGGGTAGAGTAGAGTAGGGTAGGGTAGTGTAGTGTATGTAGTGTAGGATAAGGTAGTGTAGGGTAGGGTAGGGTAGTGTAATGTAAGGCGGTACGTAGTTCGCCGGGACAGCTAGTATTGTATGAAAAATCTATGAACTTTTTACAAATCGAACTGCTCAGTTGGTCAACTATTTCACATAAACTAAGAAAGCCTGCTTAACAGTGATAGTTTTCCTTTTAAAATCATTATATAGACTACTTTCATGAATTTTTTCAAATTTCCAAATACAGCTGTTTAGTTGTTAGGGGATGGAGACACTCGACTCTAATAAAATTTAGCACTTTCAAGCCTATTTTTTCGAAAACAGAACCCTAAATTATAAAATGGTAATAGAAGGCCTCACAACTGTTTTCTAAGCTCTAACCAACGATACCCCACACGACTGGGTTTGACGAGAGAAAAAGACATCCCCACTTGTAGGGGAGGTACCCTTAAAAAGATTTTTTTCTTTTATCCAAATTGGATCCTAGTCCATTTAAGAGAACCAAGAGATCGACATCTGTTCCAACTACTATAACTTTTTCATAGGAACAGCTTTTGTTTAGCGCTGTTCTCACTACGTACCGCCTTACATTACACCACCCTACCCTACACTACACTACCCTACCCTACCCTACACTACACTACCCTACCCTACACTACCCTACCCTACACTACTCTACCCTACACTACACTACCCTACCCTACACTACTCTACACCACCCTACACTACACTACCCTACCCTACCCTACATACACTACACTGAACTACCCTACCCTACATACACTACACTACACTACACTACCCTACACTACCCTGTAATGTAATGTAAGGCGGTACGTCGTTCGCCGGGACAGCTAGTCATGAATATATCAATGAAATATGTAACACCATTGACATGGCTACAGCATGGTTGACATCAATTAATTTAAGAGAACCAAGAGATCGACATCTGTTCCAACTACTATAACTTTTTCATAGGAACAGCTTTTGTTTAGCGCTGTTCTCACTATAGTATAGTTTCCATCTTCTGTAGCTTGCTTTGTTTGGATCGCTTCGTTTTCCAATGCTGACCGATCATGCGCTGCCGAGAGCATTAACGCCAAGTAATGTCAAAAAAGCAAAGTATAAAAAAACTAAAACTCAAATTTTAAAACTTTTAATTGCAAGAGCACTATAAGGTTTACTGACCCCGTTTTACGTTTAAAATAAATGTGCTAAAACTTAATTTCTTACAGTTTTGCCCTCAGCACGAGTGGTTTTGCCGATATTTAGCTGGAAACATAACCGAAACACAAAATGTAAATATTCTTCAAAAAAATGACGATTTTTGAAACTTCATATCCCAAAAAATATTAGAGACATACGGAGCTGGAGCTGTAGTGAGCTTGAACCGTGTGAAATTTAATATACTTTCGAAATGATAATAGTAACTATATCAACAAAAAAACCCATTGTTAATGAATTTAACTACAAAAACTTAAAAAAATCCGCAATTTTTGCAGTTTTTCGTGTAATTTACCAAAACCACAAAATGAGTACATAAATGACTCTACATAACTATGACGTCACGCCTAGGTATTTCAAATTCGAATTAATAAACTTACTAATAATCAGTGGAGTGGATGATAGCGAGAAACATTGAGAAAATAGTTATGTGGCTGCCTAACTTTAATTATGAAATGGCTGGCTGGGATGTAGTTTAATACTCGTTTTTATTTTAAAATTCAATTTATCTACCTAAATTAATACCTATTTATTATGTGATATTTTTTTTTACAAAAAACTAATTTACCTACTATTTCCAAAAGCACAGACAGTAGTTCCACCGTCCGCCGCTAGATGGCGCTGTACGATTTTAGAACGCGCTATTGTTTCGTTCGCGCACAGCATGACTACCCCTCAGCGGGCAGCTGAAGGCATACTTACCTGGCACAGGGGACACCGTGATCAGGAAGGCGGTTCCCCCAGGGTGAGGCCCCTCCATTGCACTGCGGTGGGGTTGACCCTTGCGATTATCCCTAATGTGGATAACTCGGGTGCGTAATTTTTGATAGTGGGGACTGCGTACGCGCTGTCCCCTCCGTAATTTAATAGCAGCGTTTTTCCTAAAATAAAACGCTTATTAAATACTTACCTTATTTGAAGCATAAAATGTTTGAGATAGGTCCTACGTTTTCCGCCTTCCGTTTTTCTTCCTTTTCTATCTTATAACGCCCTCTCGCTCGCACGTCTCCCTCCTGCACCACCACCGGCTTGGCCCGAGGTTGCTTGCGAGCCTCGCGCCATATCTGCTTCATTGAGTCGAAAACACCAGGCAGGAATGAAACTTATGCTTCAAATAAGGTAAGTATTTAATAAGCGTTTTATTTTAGGAAAAACGCTGCTATTAAACACTTGACCGTTATTTGAAGCATAAAATGTTTGAGACGTGTTTGTTATCGCCTGGTGGTGGTGGACGCCAATGTGATGTCCGTAATAAAGTGATGATGTAAGATCAGACTGATTTAAGTAGGTACATACGTAAACCTTTGAAAGGAAAACTATTGAGTTAAGTTTTATGGGTAGGTAAGAACCTAGTAAGGTAAATTCTGGAAAGAACATAATGTAGGTATGTAATGTACAGAATTAAAAATTAAAAACAGACGTGCGAGATAAACAGAGAACTTTTTTATTTATATCATAAAAAGAAATAGGTACTTAGTAACCTTGTAACAAAAAACAACTTCACTAGGATTACAGGTGAAATCAGTCAATGAATACGATAATTATTAAAATTAGTATACAATCAAAATGAGAGGTAATTATTACAAAAAAAAAAGCCTCAAATCAATTTACGACAGAAAACAAATTTGTGACACTGTTATTATTACACGCTGTCGCTGGCATTACTTCACGCCTGTAAAAACGCCTAAACGTATTGCTCGATTTCCAGTTGCCACGCGATAAGATTTCATCGACCGGCGAGTTGCTAGCCCAACTCTTTGAAGCAACTGCTGAGCGTACGCTGCCAGGCGTAGCGACTATCCCAGCTTCAGCGAGTATCGTCTTGATCCATCCCGCAATCACAGTTCGAGATGCTGCTTTTGATTCTCCTCTGACCGTCATAAATAATCTGGCACAATTAGCCGTGTTACGTCTTTCACAAAGTAATTCAATACAGCGTTTAATCCAAAATACGGGGTCTAGGTTTCTGGAGTGTACGTTTGTTAGTAATTTCCAGCCCGATTGCCTGTAATCAGTATTGTCTGTTTTAGAGCCAAAGACTGGCCACAAAATAATGTGATCATCAAATAGCGACAAATGTTCCGGATCTATAGCTAGGAGAGTTAAGTCATGGACTCGTCTGCCTGAGCATAATAAAAGCAGTATGGCAGTATGTCTGCTCACTTGAAAGTTATTATTTACGTTAATCCTATAGTTATTAAGAAAGGCAATTAAAGTGTCGACATTCCATACAGTGGTTTTATGTGATACAGGGTTCTTTAAGGCAATTGATTTTAGCACATGTTTCACCAAAACATGACTGCTCAAACTGCCAGATACATCTGTGTTGCATAAGGTAGAGACTGCAGCTTTGTGTACTAAAACTGTGTTGTAAGAAAATTTCTGTTTAAGAAAAAGATCAGCCAAAAACTTGGCTAAAATAGATCCAGTAGGACAAAACGGATCATTTTTATGATTTTTAGACCAAACTAGCCATCTTTTCCATGCTACTTTGTATGTTTTATGAGTGGAAGGGCGCCAAGACGCTAGAAGGAGATCTTTTTGCGACTTATCCCAATCAATCAAATTATTTGACCTCCCCCACATTTCCATATTTCCATCGTCATTTCCTTGGTTTTGGGAGGTGGAAGGCCTGTCGAGATGTCCATCAGGCAATTGCTCAGATGATGAATTGTGAACGGGGCTGCTAATGCTCTGGACTTGAGATCCGCTCTTCAAAAGACACGTTTCCAACGAGGGACTACTAAGAGGAACACCCCTCGTGCCTGATTGAGATGAGCCAGAACCCTGGGAATCAGGTAAGGTGGAGGGAAGATCCACGCCAGGTGATAATTCCATTGCCTGGAGAAGGCATCGTGAAACAGGGCTTGATCGTCTTTCTGGTCTATGGACACATAATTCGACACTACATGAGCATTCTTCGATGCAAATAGGTCTATCAATGGCACGCCGAACTTCCTGAAAACGATTTCCGTGCAAGTCGGTAACAGGTGCCATTCTGGCGGGGATCGGAGACGCGATAGATGATCGGCGTGGCCGTTGAATTTTCCTGGGATGTGTTGAGCACATATGTGGATCTGATAGAGGTCGAGTAGATGAAAAATATGGAAAGTTATGTTCAGGAGGGCCTTGGACTTTGTCCCACCTTCGTTCCTTATGTAAGCGACAGCAGTTTTGTTGTCGCTTTGCCACAGAACTGTAGAATGACTTAGGTACTGAGACTGATCTTGTAATACTTTTAATATTGCTAGTAGTTCTTTTTGGTTGCAGTGTAACCGTTGTTCCTCCTCGGACCATTTTCCTGATAGTGGACGACTGTCCATCTGTGCTCCCCAAGCTAGATCGGAAGCATCTGTCGCGAGAAAATGGGAGGGGGGTGGCAGGTGTATCTGAGAGGCTTGGTGGTGATTGTGTAGCCACCAGGATAGGTCGTTCACTACTTCTATTGGAAGTACGTAACGTTTGGCTACTTGCATCTTTATGGTGGTGTTGAGAAAACCGAGAGCAGCTCGATAGTGTAGTCTGCCTCTTGGTACTACAAAGCTTGCAAAATTTAGTAGACCGATTAAACTCTGCAAGCCTTTCAGATCCACCGAACCTCTCTCCATTATTGTTCTGATTTTGGAAACTAGTGTTATGATCTTCTCTGCTGGAAGAGTCTTTTCGTTTGTCGACGTGTTCCACTGAACTCCTAGGAACACAAGACTCTGTTGCGGAATTATTATTGACTTGTTGAAGTTTACTTGCCACCCTAGGTATTGCAATCTTTCTAGAACAATGTGGACATGTGACTGCAAAATCTGTCGACTCTGATGGGCTAGGAGATAATCGTCCAAATAGACTATAATACGTATTCCCTGGTCTCTTAGAGTTTGAGCTACCCAATTTGAGAGAGAGGCAAACACTTTCGGTGCCGTGCTTAGGCCGAATGGTAGGCACGTCATTTCCATTAATTTTCCTTTGTAAATTAATCTCAGGAAACGTCTGTGCGATCGAGATACTGCTAGGTGAAAATAAGCTTGTGATAAATCTATCTTGCACATCCAGTCGCTTGGCTGAAGGAATTCGGGGACACGGTAAACATTTATTAGTCTGAAACGGTCCGTTATCACATAGTCGTTTAGGGCCGACAGATTGAAAATCGGTCGGTGTGACCCGTCTCTTTTGGGCACTAGAAACATTGGTGATATGAAGCTTGGAGTGGGCTTGACTACTTTTAGAACACCTTGATGCTGCATTTTTGTAATCACAGTCGTCATTACATCCGATTCCAGCGTTTCGAATCGATTTTGTTTTAATCGAGGAATAATCAAAGGCGGTTTTTGGGCAAAAGGTATGCGATACCCTTTTATGATTTTTAACAAAAAATTTGGAGCACCTAGTCGTCTCCATCGATGGTGAAATAAAAGTAGTCGACCCGCTCTGAACATTTTCGAGTCAGAACTTACGTCTTTTGTTTCGAGAGTAGTCTGCGGGTGATCCGGTGCGTTTCCGGTTGCCTCTGTTAAATTCCTGGTGCCTGTTGACTTGACGACCCCCTCTCGGACGAAAGGAGCCTCTGGGGTTGCTAGTACCAGGTGTGCGATTGTCCAGATTATTAGGTCCATGTCCCTGCGAGGGACGAGAGTACAACAAGAGCACAACATCCATGCGTAGTTCCCTGCGAGGGTACATATCGCATCGTCTGCCCCTGCGAGGGGTAACGAACAGGTTTGCTCGGGCCCGCTTGCGGAGCGGAGCCGGTATTCGCCTGTTTATTTAGCGGTAGAAAAGTTTTTCGTACGCCGCCTGCTTTTTCAAGTACCGTTGTCAACGCATCGGTATTAAACACGTGCTGACATGAAGGTGGAATTTTACGCAATGCTGCTTTTATAAGAGGATCACGAACATAGTTAATAATGCCGTCTCTTCTCATTTGAATGACTTCTGCTCTGTGTCCACATGCTAGCTGCAAAAGGTCTGACGACACTTTAGGTAAATCCCCCTTTAAAAACAGTTCGTTAACCTTTTCGGATAAAACTTCAGCTTCTATGCTCTCAGAGGAGTGAGCCCACTGTAGGAGGCTTCTGAGTGAGGTTTGTAAGGCTTCTCGTTGTTTTAGAATGCAAAAAGTAAGCGCAGCGTACGCTTTGTCAGCGTAGGCTAAATGGCGTAATGAGTCATAGGCTTTGACTTCGTCATTTGTTTCAAGGTCAGTAAATCCGGGTGTATGGTTATACAATTTTTGCACCTCGGAATAACGAACTTCACACCATTCACTTGTATCAAAATGTTGTATGTCTTTTAGCGTATCCAAGAAAATTTTGGGGGTTTTAGGAATAGAGGGTTCCTTTAATTTTGTCTCGATATCAAAAACTAAGTCATTCGTCGCAATCGTCACCGGCTCCGAAGGAGCTTCAGGGGTACAGCAGGTATCGTTATATAAATCGCGACTTACACAGTCGTCAACCAAAATCTCTTCATTATGTGTATTACACGTAGCACTTAGTCCTACTCGCTTTCGAAGTTCGTCTACTTCGCGTGATAACTCGTTTAAACGGCGGCCGTCACGGCGGCGACTACGTTTGGCCCCCCTTTTTTTGTGTCGGTGACGCTTTCTATTATTACGCGAAGAAGCACTTGATGAGGATGTTGTACTCGCGCTAGAACTCGAAGAGCTATCGCTACTGCTTGAGATTTTGTCGTTTTTATTACTTTCCATTATTAGGTACTATTCCACAAACCTAGGAGGGCGCAACGATCAAATAAAAATGAGGGTAGATCAAAATAAAGTCAATCGCTTAAAAATTTTAAAGAGAACAGCATAAAATATTATAGATGTACTAATGTACCGAACGGTAACACCGTTTTCACTGTATTATAAGGAAGTTAAAAGACTTACGTGAACACGTGGGTGTTAGTCACTGCAAGTTATAAACGGAGTGCTGAGCACTACTTTGTGCGGCGGGAAACAGGACGCCAATGAAGCAGATATGGCGCGAGGCTCGCAAGCAACCTCGGGCCAAGCCGGTGGTGGTGCAGGAGGGAGACGTGCGAGCGAGAGGGCGTTATAAGATAGAAAAGGAAGAAAAACGGAAGGCGGAAAACGTAGGACCTATCTCAAACATTTTATGCTTCAAATAACGGTCAAGTGTTTAATTAAACATTCTTAACTGAGAAAACATGGGCGTAGATCTATAATTCACTTTTGGCTCCTCATCACATTAATGGGCTAGCATTTGCCATGCGATGTTGCAACTTGTCCATGTCTACACAATGGAGGCATTCAGTTGTTATTTCTTTCATCATTTATCGAAATGGACGAAAAGATTTACTCGCTGCGTTATTTCCTTAATGTACAAGAAATAAACTGTACGGCAGCCCGCATTCAACTTTCTCGACAATTCTTTTATTTATATGTTTTCGATACCAAAATTGAATTTTAAAAAAATTTGCGACGGTGGCGTAATGGCAAGGGCCGCTACCTCCTGTTTGAGAGGTCTTACTTTGAATCCTGCCACGTACTAATGTGTTTTCGATTTCATATGTACCTTAATCCGACGCTCTACGGTGAAGGAAACCTGCACACGCCTGCGAAGAAACTCAAAAGTTTTGCGTGAAGTCGACCAACCCGCACAGGGCCCGCGTGGTCGAATTAAGCCCGATCGCCCTAATTTAGGTAGGCTCGAGCCCCTCGGTAGGAACGTATATGAGCTGATTTGAGGATTGATGTAATAATTTTGATGAACTCATGTTAATAACCAAACATACAGGATGTAACAAAATTGGTGTAGGTCCCGTTAACTGGTGTTTCTACTCATCATACTGAACAACTTTTGTTCTTCGACTTTGCTGAAAGCGTAAAATTTTTTTTTACTCTTCATATAAATTGATCAGTTGATCGACCGATTTTGTGCATTTTAGTATATGGAGGGTCCATTTTTTTTTTTAAAGAATTGACTATGGGTTCTTTGGAAAAAGTTTTTCAGTATGACGAGTAGAACCCCCAGTCAACGGGACCTACGCCAATTTTGTTACACCCTGTATACTTATTCGTAACCAAATCTACTTATGCGTAATATATAAAAATTAAAAAGCTCCAATTCAAAAGTTTCAATTTCATGTGTAGGAGAACCATGCGAACATGATTTTTCCCACACAAATGTAATAAACAAACAAAAGCAACTATGACGTACAAAGTTTCATCATAATCGTTAGAACCGATTTTAAAAAACAAGTCGGCTTTTGTTGTATGACAGCTACTATTCGATTTGACAGTACGAAGAAACTTATGATAATTCCTCGATGAAAGAATTTATAACTCTTTGGTTACAAATTTGTAACTATGTCCCAATCGGACTAAAGATTTAGTCTCCGGAGCCAAGCATGACGGACGGACGCACGGACGGACGGAATTGAGATGTTCGGTTTTTAACCAAATGAGTGTTTTTTTTATGTTAAATTGAAAATAAATAAAACTGAGAGGTTTGTGAAATAATAGACTTTAGTGCAACTCTCGCTTCATTTAAGCCTCTTTTTAACCAACTCGATACGAATATTTGATTTCAATGAAGAACTAACCGTAAAAATACGTTTTTCTCACCAAGTTTAATCAGATACGCCTTTACAACTACAAAACACTTGGTTTTGACTTTGCACTTACATATCTTTCTCACACGTATTCTCTGAAATATCGCTCCATCTCTGGAATCGTCCATTAAGGCTGATATAACACGCAGTTTAGTTAAGAAACGAGTTAACTTCCTGTTTTGGGGATTTTGGATTCGCCATTTAAGTAGTAACTTAACGATTAAGTACAAACAATAGAATGCTTATTTTTTCGGCGAGTCAAATGCAAGCCCAACTGCCCGTGCGTCTCCCGCACTCCGACAACTAAACTCGCCGTGCGTGCAGACGGGCGATTTTAGTACAGTTCATATGTTGACCGTTCGTCATGGTCCGAAACGTGTTAAACTCGCCTGTACGTGGGGACGCAACTTGTTACCAATCTAAATCAGATTAGTTTATGTAATGTTTTCCTGGTGTGCAATAAAGGATATTTACTTACTTACTAAATCGATTAAGTTGCAACTTAACTCGCTATTTAACTAAACTGCATGTAAATCAGCCTTTCCGCCCCCAAATAACTAGTGCCGCGATCAATTAAAAAATAAGTACTCGCTGAGTACATACTTTACCGAAATGATTTAACAATAAAATGAAAAATAGATAATGTAGTTTATTTAGAAACTATCAACTCTGTAAACTATAGTTGCGGTAGTCACAGACCTTGCCGACTCGTAGCTCGTAGTCACACCAGATTATCACACCAGTATGACAAACAGGATTTTTTTTTCTCGTTTGTCACACTACTTATTTCTCCACGCCATTTATTGCATTTATTTCCTAACTAGTGCTGGCTGTCCCAGTTATACTCGTTGCCGACACCGTTAAATTAGAAAACCTTCAGATTAGGTATTAGCTTATATTTTTAACGCAAAGTTTCGAGGAAATGTCCCAATGATATTTCACCATTTAAAAGTTTTAACTGGCAGGAAATAACAAAATTATCTTTATCATTTTGGTCGACCCTTCTTTTATTTTTAATATCAATTTCCTTTTGATTTAATAATACTGTTAATAATTTTAGTATGGTTACGTAGTTTTTATTTATCTTTTTATTTAATTGGGAGTGCCAACTTTCACAAACGTTATTGGTTCTGTGCCTTTGGCCAACTACATTCGGCAACGGTCACAGATAGCATAAGTGAATAAGTGCTAAAAGAGGCCACTTTTTAACTGATTGCGGCGCTAGGCCTCCGTTAATGTTTGAAATGTATGAGTTGACACCCCATTAGTGTTTATTGGCGGACTAAAATGTCAAATACGTGACTTTTATTATATTGAATTCTCGGATGGGAACCCTAATCAAAGTATACTTATCAGTACTAACATACAGTATGGACACCCTCTGCCGCTCTCTAGATTGCGACCTCACTCCCTCGTCATCCATATAGATACAGATTGGTTTAAGTTTGGTATAGAATTTCGCCGTGATTACGTTTGCTCCGTGATTTTTGTTTAGAAATGTCATTTCTCGCCCGTTGTATGAAGTGTCCGTTTGCCCTAATGTCATATGATATTATATGACCCAGAATCTATTGCAAACTTGATAACGCAGCGCAATAGTTTCTTCAAATCACCAACTATCATGGTCTGCGCTCGCATTTCACGTGGAGTCGATAGTAAAAAACAACTAATTTATTTATAACTTTATTTCTTAACAGGTAAGCGTAATAGATGTTTTCGAGAACGACAAATACTTTCAAATGGTGATGGAAAAGCACGGCGCCGGCATGGATCTGTTTGAGTTCATCGAACGACGCCCGAGGCTTGACGAGCCGCTGCTCAGCTACATATTCAGACAAGTGAGTCACATAAGTACAGGTTAATCATCGGGACATGGATTTTGCATTGTGAGTGCACAGGGAACAGAGAGTGTGTGGTCGGTTGCCGTTAACAGTAGGTTATCTTCATACAACAGTACCTCGCGCGGTTTGTTTGTGTGCACACATGCACACATGGTGCGCACGCACACTTCAAGAATTCTGCGCTGCGAACGCTGCGTCAGACGGGGCCGCCACGCCTCGCATAGTTGCCTGTATTTCACGCTGCGTGTGTGGTCTCGATATTCGAAATAAATTATTTACTCTTGATCACTAAATTTCCCTCCTACTTAAACTTCGGAAAACCTTACTTGTTTTGTTTTCCATCAAGTCTTGGATTTTTATTTCACCAAAATCACAAAATGAGTACATTTATGACGCTGCTAAACTATGACGTCACGCCTAGGTATTTCTAACATTTTTAGAACAAAATGTCGTTTTTGACAGATGATAAAAAGTAACTCAGATGACTAGCATTCGTCATTCCTATTGTATGGTAGTGTATTATATATTGTGTATCATCATTCATCATATACGCCGACGGACGTCCACTGCTGGACATAAGCCTCCCCCAAGGATTTTCATGACGACCGATTCTGCGCTGCCCGGATCCAGCGGCTTCCCGCGACCTTCACTAGTTCATCGGTCCACCGGGTGGGAGGCCTACCTACGCTACGTTTGCCGGAGCGCGGTCGCCATTCGAGAACTTTACTGTCCCAACGGCCATCTGTTCTACGAGCTATGTGCCCCGCCCACTGCCACTTAAGTTTAGCAATTCTGAGAGGTATGTCGGTTACTTTGGTTCTACGGATCTCCTCGTTTCTGAATCGATCTCCGACTATATGAGAAATACGCAAGTTTTTGCTTTTCTTTTCTTTTGTTACATCCTCGGCTGCATCGGCACTTACCATCAGGTGAGGTGCAGCCAAACGCACTCAAATTTTTATTAAAAGAATAAAAAGTAGTAATTTATCAACTTGCAATGTTGTGACCGGTTTTGTGGCGTAATTGTTAATCCATTCGCGACAAACCAGGAGGTCGCGGGTTCCAATCCCGATGGGATCTAAGTAAGACTCTGTTTATTCGATGGTTGGGCATTTTCTACGCCCACCTGGCTAGCTAACACCTGGATAGCATTGGATGTGTTCAGACATGCAATCAAGAAAACCAGTTCCCCATTGCGTTGGGAATATTGGTAAGTCTGCTTCTATCTTCGACATCATCGTCACTTACCATCAGGTGAGATGACGCCAAGAGCGTATCGATTGTGGATAAAAAAATGAAAACCACAAGTGGAACTTGTCTTGTTATCTGTACCTTATTTTGAAACAGGGAAATAATGTTATAAGACGCGTTTTGTGGTGGAGAGTATTTCTATTCAATATAAATAAAAATAGGTGCAAATTACACTCTTTCTGATAGTCATAAAATAATATTAACAATGTGAATAATCAAGAAATAAACAATAATTAGTTAATAACGTCAAAATTAAATCCTTGATATAAATCAGATTATGTCATTAGAACATGAAAACAATATGACACGAAAAGTTATACTTATAAATCATTGAATGCATTTAACAAGAGTAGGCCAGTTCCCACGGACAGCACCCGGTCACGAGTATAACGCGAGAGTCAGTCATCGCTCCCATCAACCATATTGGAGGGAAAGGAACGACCCGGCTGCCGATGCGCCACCATCCGCACGAACATTTAAGCGAGCATGCACCACTCATGTCAATGCTAAGATAAAAATATTAATGAAAGAAGTACTAGACCTGTCGTCTTATCGCTGCCACGTCAATTCTTATGTTGTTTATCATTTTATTACTATTAAACATGATTAGTACTGTTGATAGAAGAAACACTGTCTACCGATACATTTTTGTCATTTAAATATTCTATATTAGATAGCTATTTATTAACCAGTACACCAGGCAACTGCCGTCTATCGCTTGGATAGTACGGTTATTTTTGCCACACGATAACAATAGAGAGAGAGAGATAGGTGTGTTGGTACTTCGTAAAAGGTACAGTCAGTTAGTTAGTTTCTGAGTCGCGGTTTCATTTACATGTAGAAATTAACGTTCCAATGTAATTTCATTACTTATCCTTTCACTCTATTACTTGCCTAAAAATATCTGCTCGAAGTGTTAATAAATTAGGCAATAGGATACAAGGAATCAAAAAAATGTGTACTCACAAGTCATTATAATTTATCATAAACAGAAAAAAGTGAAAAAATAATAATAAAATGAAACTACGGTTGTGTGTACTTATTGTATTTTCTATATATATTTATTTGTTCACAATTTTCACAATTTGCAAGCCCTTGGCATCGTCTCACCTGATGGCAAGTGAAGATGATGCGCCGAAGATGGAAGCGGACTTACCTAGATTCCCCAACGCAATGGGGAACTGGCCATCTTAAGAACAAAACAAGAGAACGAAGATGGCAAAATGTGAATCGATGACTTACATCATTTCGGTGTGGCCTTTATTTAATTAAAATAAAGCTACTGCATTAATCATTCATTTTGTACAAACATTACAGATCGGGCAAGCTGTGGAATACCTGCACTCGCTCAACATCCTGCACCGCGACATAAAGGACGAAAACGTGATCATAGACAATCGGTTCCACGTGAAGCTCATAGACTTCGGCTCCGCGACCATCATGAGCAAAGACACTCTGTTCTCAACCTTCTACGGCACTACGGAGTATTGCAGTCCTGAAGTGCTGGCGGGCAATAAGTAAGTTTTAGTTATTTGTTACGCGACTTCCTATGAAGGAGGCTAATGTGTTTAGGGTTCCGTACCTCTAAAGGAAAAAACGGAACCCATATAGGTTCACTTTGTTGTCCGTCCGCCCGTCTGTCTTCTGTCTGTCTGTCAAGACCCTTTTTCTCGGGAATGCCTTGAGGTATCAAGCTGGAATTTATATCGAATACTCAGGTCTACTGTCCCTTGGAGCTGTGAAAAAATCAAACTTCTAAGCCAACGCAATCAAAAGATACAGAAGTTTTCGACACTCGCAAGGGAATCAAAACCTACAGGGTACTTCCCGTGAACTCAGAATCTTGAAATTTCGTACAAAGCAACGTCTTATTTTATTATTATTTTATTCACAATTGGTATTCCCTTGACCACATCTCATGTCTTATAGCACAGATAAAGGAAAAATTTACAAAATCGTAAATTTTTAGTTACATCATATAATAAAAATATTTTTAATAGTTTTAAAATACCATAACTATGACTCGATTGTCGTTATAGGTGAACTTATACTTATATACCTACAGGTTTGTACGGAACCCTCGGTGCGCAAGTCCGACTCGCACTTGGTCGGTTTTTTTATAGTGTATGTTTCTTTGGAAAACTTTGTAGCCCACACGGCTTATTATATTGGTCTTGAATCCCCTTCGGAGCATAATGTAGAAAACGCAAAATGAGCACCACACTAAAAATGTGCAACACGCAGAATAAGCACAACACGCAAAATGAGTAAAACGCACAATGTTTAAAAAATAGGTAGGTACCTATAGGCTCTTTGACTGTGAAATCAATCAAACCTGACCGAACCTCTAATATCGCTCGCTTCGCTCGCTCATTCACAGTTTTCTTGAGTGTTTTGTGACCTCATGATAATGACCTCATACATACATAGCAACATGATGGCAACCAATATGAACTCATAGCAAAAATGCAGGATTTTAGTTCACACTATCTGAGCTATTTTGTAAATAATAATTTGTACTCATTTTACGTGTTGTGCTCATTCTACGTGTTGCACATTTTGAGTGTGGTGCTCATTTTGCGTTTTCTACATTACGCTCCGAAGCTCTTGAATCCCTGTGCGTGATATAGGACTCATGAGATACATTTTAAGCAGTATTTACTTTTGATCGACTGAGGAGCAAGCGTAAGCGAGCAACAAGGACACACCACGGTCAGTTTATACAACGGGTGAGAAATGACATTTCTAAAAACAAATGACGGAACAAACGAAATCCTTTACGATCGACTTCCAATCATAGTACCAATTGGTATTTATCTGGGTGACGGAGGGGGACGGAATTAATAGAGTCTAAAAATGCGTGTGTCCGTCTGGTGATCTAGTGCCTAAACTGTTGAATTGATATGAGTACAATATGGGCTAGGGCACATTTATTTTTAACCAGCCGGTTTTTTTTTCAAATTTTAACCCCTTTCAAAAAAGGAGTATGTTTGTTATATTGTTTAATTTGCACAATAATCGTATAATTATGTTAGTATACGTGGGTTTTTAAACAGGTAAGCCAAATTTCATAAATGAATGTATCTGTAGTTTATCTAACTTAAGGAAAAGATTTGTTTTAATATTTTTATTGTAACTATTTTGATGTTATTTTTATTTTAAATTTATGTCTATTTTATTATTATATAATTTTGACATGATAAAAGTACCTAATGGATTCTTCGCGTGTATTTATTTTTGGTATGTGTTGATGAACTGACGTATAGAAATGATTTGTTTTAATTTGGTTTGTTTTATTATTATTTTTTATTTTATTCTAACTAATTTGATAAGCTTATTTTAATTTTTCAATTATGAAATTTTGAATGCAATGTGTGTTGCTTAGAAATTAATGAACTTGAATTTGTTTGTCCACGTATTTATCACAAACTAGAAATCTAAATGCATTTTTTCAAGTGCAAGTTTCATTAAAATCGGTTCAGTCGTTTTTAATATACAGGGTGGCACATAAGTCCCTAGAATTGTAAAAAAAAATAATTAAAAAAGTAATTAAATTATGACGAATTTTTTTTTCGAACTAAGCTTTATAAAATGGGAATTATTTTTTTAAAATTACATCATGTAAATGTTAATCCGTTTCGATAGCGGCACTCCTGTAAATGACATCTAAAATTATCTATCACGGCGCGGCAAGTAAGCTCTGTAATGCTTGACATTTCTCGTAGGATATTTTCTTTCAGGGCATCAATTGACTCTTTACTTTTAAAATAACCCTATAAGAAAAAGTCCATTGGGGTCAGATCTGGACTACGTGGTAGCCAGGGAATATCTCCTCTTCGAGAGATCACTTTGTTAGGGAGAAGTTGGCGGATGACGGGCATAGCGGTGTTAGAGGTATGGGCAGTTGCTCCATCCTGTTGAAATCAGTTCCGCGTATTAATGCCTGGAAAATTCTGCAACTCTGATGTAAAAAAGTCCTCGATCATCGTCACATAACGCTGTAAAGTAACAGTAAGGCGCTAAGCACACGACGGGGCGGGGCGGGCCGGTCAATTTCGCCGCCAACGATAGCACAAAGGGAATCCTATACTAACAACGCACACGGAGGCGGCGCGGTCTTTTTGTCCTCCATGTGCGTTGGTAGTATAGGATTCCCTTTATGCTATCGTTGGCGGCGAAGTTAACCGGCCCGCCCCGTCGTGTGCAAAGCGCCTAACCGGCGCGACCTCTGCCGTCTTCAAAAAAGTAAGGGCCTATGATGCCATGCGCTGACATAGCGGCCCAAACTGTCGCTTTAGGGCTGTGTAAGGGCGTTTGTTGTTTACGATTTGTAATTTCGATTTAGATTTTAGCGGCAATTTTGCTTACTGACATGGCCGTTTATATGGAAGTGAGCCTCATCCGAAAATAAAACATTATTGAACAAAGTAAAGCGGTCCAACATTTCATTTGCGAAATTTAGTCTCTGTGTAACGTCTGTTGTCTTTCAATTGCTGCACTAACTGAATTTAATACGGGTGAAGACGTAAATCTTTCTTTAAAATTCGCTGTAAGTAGAGAATATACTGGGTAGGATTTACACGAACTGACCGGTTACCACGTTTTTTCTTTCACACGTTATGTCCTTGGGCGACTTGACCGCTGTTTATCCAATGTCGAACCAGTCTCTTCGAACTTAATATAATAACCCAGTTCTTAATCGTTTAAACACTTGGAGTGTCATTGAAGTTGCGAAAATTGTGATTTTCTCGAATTTTACGCCGCGCAACGGTTGTCGATTTATTGTTTCGATAAAACTCCCGCACACAAAAAGCACGGTCCGCCCCGGTGGAACACTCCATGGCGACTGAATTCCCAGAAACCGGCGGCACTACGCCCGCACCGAAATTTACATTTCAAAGGACTCATGAGCCACTCTCTATGAACTGTTCAATGTGTAACTGAAAATGCACGTCTTCGTCGCAATTTTGTGATACAAGTTCTTTATTATTATTATGATCCAAACTTAGCCTAGCAGTTACATGAAATGAGCAGAAAGTAGGTGTCAATGATAATTCGTTAACAAACTAATTAAATGTATAATATACAATAGCTTAAAGGTAGGTAAAAGAAACAATTTAAAAATGATTATCAGGAGGGTACATTCATTACAATAGGCCAGAGTTGTTTACGTAAGGTGACGATGCTGCTACCTACACTAGGGAGGTTGTGTTTAGGTAACAGCGATTTTTTCGTGGGGACAATATGTCATAATCTATATATATGTCGGATCAGGTTTAGGTGGAGTTCCCTCATCAGACATCGTGTGGGCCTAGTTGGGTAAGTAGAGTAAAGAGACAACAATAAACTTGTACAATGGTAGATTTATTGAAACACAATCACTTAGTTAGCTTCACTTTAGGTATGCTCTTGTAACCAGGATAGTTCCTAGGCAGGCAAGACACGACCAGCCCTCGTCGAAGCCTTCCTCGGAATGGCTTGGCCGGCGAGCTCTCGCGCCTAGGCTCCGTCCTAGCGCATGGGGGCGGAACCAGTCATCTCAGGTACCAACATAACCGATCTGACAGGTTAGCCAATATGGCCGCTCGTGCGCTGCGCTACAACTGAGCAACCGTAATCATACCGTCTCCGACATATATAAAAATGAATCCCTATTTCCTTTGGTCACGGCATCACGCGTGAACGGCTGGACCGATTTCGCTAATTCTTTTTTGGTCGAGTTCGTCATTGTCAGGAGAAGGTTCTTTTGTGGGGTAGGGTAGTGTAGTGTAGTGTAAGATGCTACGAAGTTCGCCGAGAATACTAGTGTTTAATATAATACTAATCTACATAAAGTAATGAATAACAAAAGAGTATTTATAATAGTCTTTGCAAGGTCTATACTATTTATAAGCAAGTAATAAGTACTGTTGAATTACATGTTTTTGGTCGCACGAACGCACGGGTGTGTGTGTGTGTGTGTGCGAGTTAGTTTTGTGTTGACATAAATTTATTTACAAGTTAGTTATTATGTGAAATTTAAATTTCTTAAGCATACTTTTACATTCGAGTGACGAAGGAGAAAAAGGAAGTTATACGAGTAAGCATGAAGTCCCGCCTAGGTGTTTCGAACGTTTTTACAACAACATGTCGTTTACGTCGTTTTGACTGTCGAGAGCAGTCGTCATCCCAAGTAGGCACAAAATCTAACAGAAATCTTGTTTATGTTTCAGATACGCAGGGCCGGAACTGGAGATGTGGTCGATGGGTATAACGCTGTACGTGCTCGCGTTCTTCGTTAACCCCTTCACCGACATCGAGGACACAATACAAGGCCCGCTGTCCTTCCCGCAGGACGTCTCTGAAGGTACGTACGGTCACCTTTAGTTACCTAAGTCTTGCCGTCTGTGGCGTAGTGGTTTGGGCGGGTTTTGAACCTACGACGACCTCCTGGTTTAAAGCGAGTGCGCTAACTACTACCCTGCTCGCTTTATACCAGGGGTCTAACTTGACTCGGTTTGGTTGGTGGTAGAGCATTTTATAAGTCCACCTGGCTAGCTAAAACTATCTTATCATCATATCTATCCAAATGAATAGATATAGGCGATATTGAATAGATATATGAGAGTGAATAGGCATTACTTGAGTTTGCGTGTACCATTCTCGACTACATCGTCGTCACTTACCATCAGGTGATATATAGTCAAACGCACTCAAATTTTTAATAAAAAAAAAATTAAGCAACATAGATGTGTTCCGGCATGAAGATAATATAGCCGGTTCCCCATTGCGTTGGGGAATCTTTATGAACCCGCTTCCAACTTCGGCGTCATCGTGTCACCGTTAGGTGAGATGTGCTAAAGGTACCAATTTGAATACCAATTTTGAATAAAAAAGTACGATTATCTTTTGTACCTACAGCAGTAACGAATGATGCGTTTTTACCCGACTGCCAAAAAAATGAAAGTTTTTCGGGTGTATGCATGTATATATCTGTTTCTTTGTCTGAATCTGTAGCCTTAACGGCTTGATGGATTTTGGAGTGCAAGGTGACGTAGATTCGTCTCGATCCCGAAAGTGACATAGGATACATTTTGACCCGGCTGACCAAAAAAATGTATTTATGCAGTCGGGTTTATAATTTTAAATTAAACTAGCTTTTTCCAGCGGCTTCGCCCGCGTGAACATAGTTTCTATGACTGTATTCGTCGTTACGCAGTGCGCGAGCGTAGTAAAAAGTAGCCTGTATGTTAATCCAGGTCGTAATCTGTCTACCTGCCTTTCATCCAGATACGTTCAGCTTTTGTGACGTGATTGAATAACAAACATCCATCCAACCTTTCACATTTATCATATTGGTATAGATAGATTGGTTACGGTTAGGTTATTAGTTTCTTCATTGTCTCAGTTGGATAGGTGGTAAAATACTCGTACGTATAGATATAAATATACCGCACCGGAATCGCTACTAAACTTAGATTGTAACGTACAGCTTCACGCTTTAGCTGCCTCTAGCCGCTCGACAGATTTATTTGATGTTTTTATTATAATGTTGTTTTATTGATAATTTTAGTAACATAGTTTTATGGATTTTTACAATCTGCATTAAAAATTGATTTGATAAGTAGTATTGTTCTTCTTTTCGAATAAACTGTGCTCTCATACGTAGTGAGTCATTTCGAACGAATTAATATAAAATACCTTAATAGGTCTAAAATTTTCTATAAAATATTTCTTTAAAAAATGAATCAAAAAAAATTGCTTAGTATTTAGTGCGGGTCGGACTTCGTTGGAACTGAGCTATGTGCCAAGTTTCGGTAAAATCGGTTAACAAAAAGTTAGTGAAATTCAAATGCATTGCACAGCCACGCTGTGCATACTTTCTCGCGAAACCTTCACCGTCTATCGTACCGTCTATCGTATGCCCGACGCATACACACACCAACAATGAACATTACACTTACTTAGCAGCAAATAATGAAGTTACACATCTCAATCTCAAAATAAAAGGACGGCTAAATGTAGTCAAGAAATAGAAAATAAGACGTAGCTGAGAGAAATTACCTTTATGAAAACTATACTCTACTAACTTTTGCCCGCGGCTTCGCCCGCGTGGATATCTTTTTTTTTTTTTTTTACAATTGGTAAGCCCTTTATGACGTTTATCGTTTTTATGACTGCCGAGCTTGGACGTGAATTTTCTCCAGATCCCTCGGGAACTATGTCAGGATATGCTTATTAGTAAATCATGTCATATCCCACCCGCTCAACCATCTCTGTGCAAAAAATCACACAATCCATTGTTCCGTTGTGATGTTAAAGAAATTAACCAAAAAGTGTATATTTTCATTTCCCTGAGGAACTGCATCGGGCTATGCTATTTTCACGGTATAAAAAGTAGCCTATGTCCTTTCTCGTGATACAGGCTACCTGCAAGCCAAATTTCATTAAGATTAGTCAAGGCGTTGAAGCGTGAAAAGGTAACAAACAAACACATTTTCATATTTATAATATTAAGTAAGGATTTGTTTCGCTCTCTCTGTTGGAAGGAGTCTGACGGACGTCATACTTAACGTGGGGCCATTTACGTCACATAGTCGTTTTATCTCTCTCTGGAACTGTAATACTTCATTGTAAATAGAATGTTTCCACCGTCAGACCTGGAGCACCTCCTTCGCTGGATGCTGTGCAAGGAGCCGAGCGTGCGCTGCACGGTGCCGCAGCTGATGGCGCACCCTTGGATCCGGCAGCCCGTCACCGTCGCCAGCTACGTGTTCCACGAGATTGTTGATTGCGGTAAGGTTGAGGACTTGTTGAAACTGAACAACTTTCTTCCAAAGAACCTATACAGACTGTAACACAATAGTGTAGGAGCCGTTAACTAGGGCTTTTACTCATCATACTGAAAATCTTTTTCCCACGAGACCACCCATAAGCAATACGCAAATATTTGGAAAGCCTAAACACGTTAAAAAACCGACTTCCGTCGTAACCATTATTACAATTTTGATTTATTTTTTGTTAATTTTCTAAACAAGTTCTACACTGGTTATGATAACCTATCGAATAAAGAAATAATCATTAAAATCGGCTCACAATCGGCGAAAATATCGCGTAACAAACTTACAAAAAAAACATACAGTCGAATTGAGAGCCTCCTCCTTTTTGGAAGTCGGTTGAAAAATGAACTCCTCATACAAATCAATCGGCTGATTGACTAATTTTGTGCATTTTTGTATGTGAAATTGTTTTTGAGTTTTAGAAAAGGCGCTCTCCAGCCTGTTTGGTTGTAATACATTTCTACTTTCGAGCGACAAACGAGCGAAGATGATATTTTGCATGATGGCAACAAAACTCTTAGTTGGAATTTTAATAGGGATCGATTCTCCTTCACTAAGAATACTTAAAAAAAGGAAATCTGTGTGTGTCCGGTGCTCTAGCGCATGATAAGCTACTGACGGATTTGGGTTATAGCAACGTTAATTTATCTCTCGCCAGTTTTTTTTTCTTAAATTTAATTAACTTTTTTAGGAATAGTAAATAATCACTTATACGTTACTATAACTTTATATAACCTACAATGTACTCCACGCTGTATGACATTATTCCGGGAAAAACCGTAATATAGTACCTCCCATACAAATCCAGATCCAAAAATTGCTCTAACGATTTTATTGAATCTTTATGAAGAACAAAGACTAAAATAGGCCTACTGCCCTGAGTAGTTAATTTTTCCAGGAAAATCTGAATAAGATACCTCCCATACAAACCCAAATGTTTATCAAATACACCTCTTTTTATTGCTACTAGGTAAGCGTAATGTTTATTGTTGATGTGTGTATGCCCGACTACGACAGACGGTGAAGGCTTCGCGAGAAAGTATGCACATCGTGACTGTACAATTTATTTTTTTATTGAATAACAATTAAACCCTAATAAGTCCGTTCTGTCCGTCCGTCTGTCTGTCTATCCGTATTTCAGTAAATTTTTTCTACCTTGGAGAGCGAATTATAGAAAAAAATAGAGTAGGAAAACTTTTATTCCCAGAAACACAAAACAATAAAAAAATTAAAAGAAAATCTATAATAACAAAAAGCTGTTTTATACATCATCATCATTATCATATCAGCCACAAATCGTCCACTGCTGGACAAAGGCCTCCCCCAAGGATTTCCACGACGGCCGGTCCTGCGCTGCCCGCATCCATCGGCTTCCCGCGGTCTTCACCAGGTCGTCGGTCCACGCCGTGGGAGGCCTGCCTACGCTACGTTTTCCGGTGCGCGGTCGCCACTCGAGAACTTTACTGCCCCATCGGACATCTGTTCTACGAGCTATGTGCCCTGCCCACTGCCACTCAGTTTAGCGATTCTGTGAGCTATATCGGTTACTTTAGTTCTCCTGCGGATCTTTTCGTTTCTGATTCGATCACGCAGAGAAACTCCGAGCATAGCACGCTCCATTGCCCTTTGGGTGACCTTGAGCCTTATGAGGATTCTTATTTTTATACATAACAGAGATAAAACCAGAAAATGCTACTAACGTAGGACTGCACTGTGTCTAGGAAACGGTTCAAACGCATTTTGTTCAGTAAATGAGTAGATTAACAAATTTTAATAACTATTAAAGTGAGACATACAATTATATCTAATATTTCACGTTTAATGTTTACATTTTTTTTTTTCGTTTTAACTTTTGTATTGTGACATTTATTTTTATCCTTATTTTTGTCATTTGAAGGGTTTCGGAGCTATTGTTATTTCGTCATGTGCGTCCGTCCGTCAATTTTTAGGAAACTTCATGGGCGGAAAAACGTCAAAACAGTCTTTATCAAATGATCAAAACATACATTGCATTCATAATTCAATAAATGTTAAAAAAAAAGGAAATCTGTGTTTAAAACATAAATTTCAGTTTTTGAGTTTCGTGAGTAAAATTTCTAACTAAAAGGTTCCTCGTAACTAAAAATAACCCTTTTAAACGGTTTATTTCTGATTCTTTAATTATGGCTGAGTTGCTTGAATGACTAAATTTCTTGAATGAGAGCTGAATATCTCAAATGATAAAAGCACAACTGGTACATTTTACTCATGGAATCGAACAACTTTGAAAAGCAGTTAAATTGTATATCCATCCACGGTGTGCGTACCGTCTCGCGTAGCATCCAACATCTGATGTGGTTGGACGTACACAAATCAACAATTTACACTTACCATACACTTAATTAGTAGAGGTGCCTCATAGAGTGGGTTTTTTTTATATTAAAAAGTTGAGTTTGACTGCAACGCACCTGATGGGAAGTGATGATGCAGTCGAGGATGGTAGACGCAAACTCAAATAATGCCTATACAGGCTGTAACAAAATTGGTGTAGGTCCCGTTAACTGGGGCTTCTACTCATCATACTGAACAACTTTTATTCTATGACTGCTGAAATCTCAAAAAATAATTTTTACTCTTCATATAAATCGATCAGCTGATCAATCAATTTTGCGCATTTTTATTTATATAGTAGGTTCATATTTTTTTTGAGAATTTACCATGCGTTCCTTGGGGAAAGTTTTTCAGTATGATGAGTAGAACCCCTACACCAATTTTTTACATCCTGTATAATTGGTTTTTGCAATTAACTTTATAATTATCAAGATCTGAGACTAAGGTAGTAGTAAAAATGGCGATTCGCCACGGCCAAGCGACAATATTTAATGCAAATAATGCCTATACAGGCTGTAACAAAATTGTTGTAGGTCCCGTTAACTGGGGCTTCTACTCATCATACTGAACAACTTTTATTCTATGACTTTGCTGAAAACGTAAACAATTTTTATACTCTACATATTTAAAAAAGTGATCAAATCATGCCGTTTTTTACATTACTAATACAGACCGGCCATTATTCATAGCGACTGGGCTTATCAAGTTGCCCGTGACTTTGTATACGTACATACGCAAATTTCACACTTAGGTAAATCAATAAGATGTATCCCGTGTTTCCTTCAAGTATCCTACACTATTAATAAAAAGACACCGTTTCAGTCTACTGCGATTAATAAATGAAAGGTTTTCGTTTTGTTTTCAGATCGACACGAAGCTAACCCGGAAATGTATTACAGCGGAAGTCTTGGCTCGCCCAGAAGCGGATCGCCTGTGTCTCTCGCTGATCCACTAGTAAAAGGTATGTTTAATATTTTCCACTGTCGATCATATGTTTTAGGTCTTTATGAAAAGTTTGAAGAGGTAACACAGTGGCTTTATCGCAGTGCTTCTAACCGTCGGAGCCACGGAGGAATAAACGGAAGCGGAGTTAAACTAATGCCACGTGTCTAAAATCGAGTCCTGAAAACTCGATTGGGGAAGAGCCAAGTGTGAGTGTCGACTTCACTTTTAAGAGAGCTGGTTGCACTCGCGGTTTGCTCTAAGTTTTAGGGTTCCGAAGTCAATAAGGAACCCTTATAGTTTCGCCATGTCCGTCTGTCAGTGCGCGGCTTAGTTCAGAGACAGTTATTACTAGAAAGCTGTAATATGGGTATACATATTAATCACGCCGACAAAGTGGTACAATAAAATCCCCTACATGTAAAAATGGGGTGATTTATTTTTTGTTGACGTACCCTATCGTGTGAGGTATCGTTAAATAGGTCATTTAAAACCATTTTTCATTCAGATATTGGTTTGTGAAATATTAAGCTTTAAAGTGCTATTTTTTTTTAGATTCAAGCGTGTGTGTGATTACCAGCCAAACCGCTATTTAAGGACATCTGAATTTTAATAGGACATTCATATAATCAATTTTAAAAAAAAACTATCACAGCTAAGAATACTTTCTTAGTTTTTTTTTTAAATAGTCAACCAACTTAAGGTTGGATTTGAAAAAAGTTGATAGATTTTTCATACAAAATGTTTTTTACATTATACCTTTGTTTTTCAAAAAGTCTACGGAACCCTACTAAGCGCGAGTCCGACTCGGACTTGGCCGGTTTCATTAATCGTATTTTCACTAAAAAAAGATGGCATGCAAATAAAGAATCTAAATATATATAACTCAAAGGTGACTGACTGACTGACATAGTGATCTATCAACGCACAGCCCAAACCACTGGACGGATCGGGCTCAAATTTGGCATGCAGGTAGATGTTATGAGACGTAGGCATCCGCTAAGAAAGGATTTTGGGAAATTCCCACGGGAACCGCAAAAATCGGTATCTGCGCGGGCGAAGCTGCGGGCATCCACTAGCAAATAAATAAATCTTGTATATAAAGCCGTCGGGATAACTTTTCATGTGTGAGTGTATATACTCGATCGACCGGCGTTGAGAGCGGACGTGTTTGGGACTGCGTGTTAAAATAATTATTCATAAACATAATCCAGTTCCGTAATTATAACACGTATTGTTAGTAGTAATAGAGTCTGTGCATCGACTGTGTGACTGTGCTGTGACTTTGACCCCCGCGCACCTCGAGGAAAGGAGACAGTTGCGATAATTCATCCTTATCAGTTGCGTGACTTACCTGCATACAAGATCGGAGCGATGTCTTTCTCCGGCTCGCCCACGAATAAGAGTGCATCCACTAACGACCTTACAGCGCAGAACACAGGGTCTAATGACTCTGATCTCAACAAACCACGCAAGCGTACATTTGAACAAATGGAGTCGTGTATGTTTTTGGATGCCCTCGTAAAATTAAAAAGTGAAATTATGGAATCCGTTAATGGCTTACGGGAACAATTATCGATACAAAGTGAGAAAATTAGCAAACTGAATGAAAACGTAAAAGCCTGTGTAAGAGAGGAGGTAAGTAAACTATCTTGCCAGTTTGAGAAGCTTAAAAGTTCACTGGAACACACTGACCTGGAATTAAAAAATACGAACAATAGGGTCCTCGAAATTGAAAAACGCGTTCCGCGTATTGACGAGTTAGAAACTGAGCTGGGAAGAATGCAGTACACCGTCAACCAACTCAATAGTGAAATCAATAAGCAACAACAATACGCTAGGCAACTAAATGTCGAGTTGGTCGCAGTCCCGGAAAACAGTAAGGAAAATCTGATGGACATTATCCTGCGTCTAGCGAAAATAGCTGAGGTACCCTTGGCAGCTGACGACATTGAGTACGTCACCAGAGTACAATCAATGAACCCAGTAAAAGGGCGACCGCGTAATATTGTAATAAAACTCAAAAGGCGAATCTGCAAGGACAACTTGTTATCTGGAGCCAGGAAAGCCCGTAGAATTACGTCCGACAAACTTGGAATAGCCGGAGATGCCAAAGAGATATTTGTGAATGAGCACTTAACCCCAGAAAATAAGCGGCTGTACAAAAATTGCAGAGTGAAAGCGGCAGAGTTAAATTACAAGTATGTCTGGATCAAAAACTGTAAGATCTACGCGCGCAAGAATGACTCATCTCCATCGATCCTTATTGGCACCGAAATGGATTTAGTAAAAAAGTTTACTTGAACCCCCTATCTGCATTTTTCGTGTTTTGCTATTTACTCTTTAGTATACTATTCAACACTGTTAAACGGAAAGGCAAGCCAAGCATATTGTCTTTAATATTAATACAAAAGCTAATTTTCACCTACACTAACACTTTCATTAATCCGAACACACTTACACATACAAAATCATATACTCGTACACCTCGCATAGCTAGTACGGCAAGTTATTTAATCATAATAACCTACTGTTATTTTTATTATTTGATTGAGCAGTGTTGTATTTTAATATTTATATCACTTTTTTTCCATACCGCGCAAAAATACAATAAAATGCGTGAGTCTACCTACCTACCCGCATCTGTTGCGGGCGCACCACAGGCCAACTTCACTTTTTACGGAAACGCGGGTAATTCTCACTGTTCAGCTGCCTGCCACTTATGTACCTGCCTGAGCCTTCAACATTCACAGAACCATTATATAATAGGTAGAAAAAAACTGTTTGTTTGTATCAATACCTACAATGGTGCAGCCGCTGACACTTTACATAACCCCTACTATTTGACTTTACTACATACTCGTTTACTAGAAATAGTTATGGACTTACCTTCAATAAAAATAATATGTACAGTTATACATTATACTTATCACGTCATTAAAATTCGATCGTTGTAGATTAAGTATTTATTATCAGAACGTACGTGGCCTGCGTACGAAAGTAAATGATATGTACCAAGAAATACTTAAAAATAATTATGACATTATAATTATGACGGAGACCTGGCTATGTGATGGTATACTTGACTCTGAACTTTGCGATAGTAGGTACATAATTTTTCGTCAGGATAGGAATTACTCGAACACAGGTAAATTAATGGGTGGAGGCGTTATGATAATTGTTCGGCGCGAGTTGTGTGCCTATCGTGTGGACCCGTGGCGGCCGGCTGCACCTATCGAGACTTTGTGGTTGACTATCCCCGCTGCTGTCACTGCTGCGGCGTCGGTCGTCACTGACCGCTCGCGTTATCGCCGCATTCGATTATCACAATGCGACTTACATATAATAGCTGCATACATACCAGGCAAGTCCGCAAAATACTCACGCACAGATGATTCACAAGCGAACGACATAGCTACCTTTTTGTCAGATTTTTGCGACAAAATCCCACCAATAGCTCATCACAACTTCATTCTTGCTGGGGATTTTAATTTATTTAATATTCAATGGCCACTAGAAATACCTACTTTTTTGAAGCAGGGCTCTTGTTTATTACAAGAGATAGGCTCAAAATTAATTAATGAACTCTCACTGTTAGGGCTGAAACAAACGAATTGTTTGAAAAATTGTTCTAATAACACGCTTGACTTGGTTTTTACTAACCTGGACATGGAGATAAATCGATGTAGTGCACCTCTGATCCGTGAAGACGTGTTTCATCCGTCTTTTTATCTTATCTCTGATAGTTTATTATCTCCTTTGAGTGAGCTCCCTCACAAAAAAAATAATTTAAAAAAAACTGATTTTGAAAAAGTAAATGGTTTCTTAAGCGGTATTGATTGGGCTACTCTTCTGTGTAAAGAATCTTTAGACGAGGCAATTTCATTATTTTATGATAAATTAAACCACTCTATCAAAACTTTTGTGCCATCGGTTACTATTAACAGTCACAGGTATCCAGCCTGGTTCTCTCCTGCCTTGAAAAAAGTTTTAAAAGAAAAATTCAATGCTCATAAATGTTGGAAAAAGTATGGAAATAAGTCTGATTACGACACTTTCTCCTTATTACGTAAGCGTGCCTCGCGTTTACAAACAATTTGTTATAAAAACTTTATTATTAATACCCAGGAACAAATTATAGAAAATCCTAAACACTTTTGGAACTACATCAAATCAAAACGAGGCCGAACCTCTAATTATCCCTCTAAATTATCACATAATAATCAGACATACTGTGACGGCCCTGGAATCGCGGAAGCTTTTAATTCTTTTTTTCACAGCGTGTTTTCGCAGCCTGTTCCCATGTATCCCAATATGTACTCAACAGCATCTTCATCTTGTGAAACTCAGTATGTACACAGTTTGACACTTTCAGAGGAACAAATATTCAAGGCTTTGAAATCAGTCGATACAAAGAAAGGCCCTGGAAGTGATCACATATCACCTTTATTTATATCTAACTGCGCGCAAGCCCTAACTATCCCTGTACACATTTTATTTAATAGATCACTTAAAGAAGGGTATTTTCCCAAGGTATGGAAACAAGCTCATGTTGTCCCTATCTTTAAGAAGGGTTTACATACTAAAATTGAAAACTACAGACCTATATCCATATTGAACGTTTTTGCAAAAATACTAGAGAAGTTCGTATTCAAAACTATTTATAATACTATTTATCAGGGAATTCCTCCCCAACAACACGGTTTTTTGCAGGGGCGCTCCACTGTTAGTAACCTTACTGAGTTTACGAATTATGTATTAAAAAATATGGATGCTGGTGGACAAATAGACGTCATTTACACTGATTTTGAAAAGGCGTTTGACCGGGTGGATCATATTATACTACTTCGAAAGTTGCAGTGTCTTGGTATCCATGGAGACTTGTTACGTTGGCTTGAGTCATATCTTCACAATCGTAGTCAGGCAGTTGTAATTGGTGGTTATCGCTCCAACTTCGTAGAGGTGACTTCTGGTGTACCCCAGGGCTCACATTTGGGTCCCCTTCTCTACAATGCGTATCTTTTTGACATTCATAAATATCTTAATAATGCAGCTTTTGTGATGTACGCAGATGACACAAAAATATTTTATAAAATTAACAATATTAATGACTGTCACAGACTCCAAGATGATCTGGACAGAATATCTGAATATTATATCTCTAATAGAATTAATATCAACGTCAGTAAATGTCAAGTAATTAGCTTTACACGTAAAACTAAACCAGTAACATTTGCATATATGATTGGAGGTGCGTTTGTGGAGAGGAGTGACCTGGTGAGGGACCTGGGAGTATTACTTGATAAGAAATTAACATTTAGTGAGCATATTAACTCGACTGTCGATAAGGCCTATAAAAACCTTGGATTTATTATTCGATCCAGTAAACCATTCACTAACATACACTGCATTAAGGTACTGTACTTCGCCTACGTGCGTAGTTTACTTGAGTATGCCAGTAGCATATGGAACCCGCAATATCAAATTTACAAAGACGGCATTGAGAAAATTCAAAAGAGATTTCTACGGTATCTGAACTTCAAATTTGACATGCGACTGAAAAGTTATGAAGACAGGTGTGCACATTTTAAAATTCTGAATTTAGACAGTCGTAGAACGCTCCTCGACCAGATGTTATTGCACGATGTTTTGCATGGACAACTGGATAGTGCTAACTTACTAAGTGAAATTAAATTATCTACACCTACACGAAGAACTAGACACACAAGGCTCTTCTGTACAACACTTAGCCGTACTAACTATGCGAAAAACTCAGTTATATCCCGCATTTGTAATACCCACGATCGTCATTTTAACAATGTTGACATATTTAGTCACAGTAGAACATCATTCAAAAACAGAATTCTCTCTGAACTCATTACGAACTTATCTTCTTAACTTAAATCACTCAATCACATACACACATACACACACACACACACACACACAGTCCTGGTTTGCCCTTTTTTGTTTTTGTTTTTTTTTTGTCTTCTATTCTTTAATATTTTCTTTTTTAAGGTAATGATTATTCGAATAACGTTGAACCAGACTATGCTCTCTAGGCTAGATCTGCACAATATGTAAAAGTAATTTAGGGAAACCTGTAAATTGCTCATGATCTGTTACCTTTCCTTTTTAACGCTGTGTAATTAAGTAGCTGTTGGTTTTCTTAATAAATAAAAATAAAATAAAATAAAAATAATTGATTTTTATTGTAATTTTCATACTAGTTGACAATTTAATAATTGGTAATATCGGTAGATGGCTTTCATAGATTAGCGCGGGGCAACGCAGTGACCTCTAATTCACCTTTGGCCGTACTCACTGGGGCGTCTACCGTGCGAGTCTACATAGTTCTTGTTTCACTCTGAGACTTGGCAAATTCGTGATGTCTTACCTATTCTCGCAGTTCATATTGCTCTGCCGTATATCTTAGAGAAAATAATAACACTCTAGTTTAAATGGTTATGAATGTCAACAGGGATGAAAACCGTGTCTGTATGTATTCTTTAATATCATTACAAGTGCACTTACCTACATAACTTTTAAAAAATGACACAGCCCTATGTTTGTAGGCTGTTAAGATCAGAACGGGGCGGCAGATAGCCTACTATTCTCTTTGTACTATGCTTACAGCAGAGCGTTCTAACCCCTCGGAAGTGGCGATACGGTCGGAAGGCAAGAACTTGTCCCGCGGCGAGCCCAAGCGCCATTCCCTGGCACTGCACGCGCTCTCCACAGCGGACAGGGACGCCCAGTCCGACAACTACAGCCTGCGCTCTTCTGCTGATGTATGTATAACATCATCTACATCATCATATCAGCCGGAGGACGACCACTGCTGGACATAGGCCTCCCTCCGCTAAGGATCTCCACGACGACCGGTTCTGCGCTGCCCGCATCCAGCGGCTTCCCGCGACCTTCACCAGGTCATAGGTCCACCGAGTGGGAGGCCTGCCTACACTACGTTTTCCGGTGCGTGGTCGCCACTCGAGAACTTTACTACCCCAACGGCCATCTGTTCTACGAGCAATGTGCCCCGCTGCCACTTAAGTTTAAGCAATTCTGAGAGCTATGTCGGTTACTTCTCCTACGGATCTCCTTGTTTCCGATTCGATCACGCAGAGAAACTCCGAGCATAGCACGCCCTATTGCCCTTTGGGTGACCTTGAGCCTTCTTATGAAGGCCCATAGTAAGCGACCATGTCTCAGTTCCGTATGTCATGGCTGGCAACACACACTGGTCGAAGACCTTGGCCTTAAGACACTGCGGTTGTATAACATGTCCCAATATAAAAAACGGCCAAACGGAAGTCGGGCTCGCACACCGTGGGTAACGTACCACCACACCTCTCCACAGGTGAACAACAATGATACTTATTCTTTTCCAACAAGACATCAACGAGAGCGACAGTTTTTTTTTTTAATTCTTTAAGACTCCTTAGCGCGAGTACGACTCGCACTTGGCCGGTTTTGTTTACCATTTACTTTAGAATTAATACCAGTACGGTCCAAAGGTTGGCTGGTACTGGCTGGAGAAATATGGTGTTTAAAAAAAATAAAAAATGTGTCATTGTGATTGTCATTTATTCGGCTTTTTCGTGTATAGTTTTGAGGTTACTGTTGGTTGCGGTTTTGATTGACGGCGTTTATAACAAAGTACGAAAGCCTTGAAAAATGTGTCCTGAATATTTATTGATAATGTTTGTTTGTATAGATCCTGGACATATCGTCGAAGCCGGTGTCCGAGGCGGTGACGGACGTCAGCTCGGACGCGACGGGCCATGCGGCGTGCGACATCGACTACGACTGCGAGCCCGACAGCTGGGACGAGTGCGAGTGCGAGCAGGACAGCTTCTCATAATGCACTGTTGGGATAGAGCGAGACAATTGTGCCTGTTGATAGCTTTCAGCTTGAAAATGGACATCAGTGAGCAGTGTTTTAGTAAATGTTCAGACTTTTTGCCGGGAAAGACGGTACGAGAAAGTTGGGACGAATGCGAACAGGACAGCTTATCTTGATTCTGTTGGTACAGAGCAAGATAGCTGGCTGTTTATAACTCTCACTTTGAAAATGGACGGCAGTGTTTAGTAAATAGTCAGTCTTAGTAGCCGGTACGAAAATGCTTGAACTAATGCGAGTACGAGCAAGAAAGCGTCTTTTAACATACTCTGTGAAAGAGCAAGATAGCTGCCTTTTAGGTCGCTTATACAGAATGGAGTAAACAAACCTTACCTGAAGGGAAATTACCAGAATAATTAATAAGAAATAAAATAGAATAGAATTGAATTTTGGAACCCCGCTTATCAAGGCGCGTAATCGAACCGGCAAGATGTGAAGAAAAAGACCAATCTGTATTTTTATGAAATCACAAATCAGTAAGTAAGTAACTAATTAATAGTCACAAGCATCAACATCTTCTAAAAAAACTTTTTGTCACAAAATAAAGGACAAGTAAGAAAATAAACATTTTTTTTTCACATTTTGCCAGTTTGATTCCCGGCTAAAGCAGGCAATTTTTTAAAAATCTACGCAAGCAGTTTTACTTATTTTTCAAAATAAAGGATTGTAAAATTTGCTACATTCAACGTTAAGGGGATTCCTTCCAGGTACGGTTCGTTCATACCACCCTGTATAGTCATAGAACCATTATGGTATCACCTATCCGTACGTGACGGGCGCGCGGTGGCATCGACAGTAGGACAACTTCCCCTAAAGTACTTAGAAAGAGCGATAATCTTTAATATAATAATTGACAATTGTACATACGACTGTACAAAGGGGTTGGAACATTTTTGTATGGTGCCTGGCATAGTGAAAATAATTATATGTAACTAGCTGTCCCGGCGAACTACGTACCGCCTTACATTACACTACCCTACCCTACACTACACTACCCTACCCTACACTACACTACACTACCCTACCCTACACTACTCTACACTACACTACCCTACACTACTCTACACTACCCTACCCTACACTACCCTACCCTACACTACCCTACCCTACCCTACATACACTACACTACCCTACACTACACTACACTACCCTACCCTACCCTACACTACACTACCCTACCCTACACTACACTACACTACCCTCCACTACCCTCCACTACACTACCCTACCCTACCCTACACTACCCTACACTACCCTACCCTACCCTACATAAGAACCTTCTCCTGACAATAACGAACTCGACAAAAAAAGAATTAGCCAAATCGGTCCAGCCGTTCTCGAGTTATGCGCTTACCAACACATTTTGCGATTCATTTTTATATTATAGATTACATTTTTTCGTAACGTTAATATTTCCTAAGGACATGCAAATATAAACCAAAAAATGTTTGGTCATTTTGACCTAAAGTGTTGCGTGACTGAGATATTTGGAGTTAAGGAATGTCAAAACACTAATTTTCCTCCTGATCTCTCAAAATGTCTCTGTAACGTGACGTTAAAGTGTCCTAACATACGTTTGGTTTGTACTAACATTCATATAGTGTGCGAAAGATTTCCATAAAAAAAATACATATATTGTCACTATGCCGCAGAGGTTAGTACGCATTTGACGCGCAGAGATGCGAGAAATGCCCTAGAAAGAGGGAGATAGCTGCCTGAAAATAGTGCTGGTAATTAATTAATTTGAGTGTTTATAAAGTACATTTATTTTTTCGTGGCAATTTTTTTTTATTGCTGTTTTTAGTTAGAATGAGGCTTCGCGATGTTGAAAGTTTTCAAAGAATGTGTTACAACAGTACAATAAAGAGCCAAAGTGTGCTACTGCGACGCGTCTTGCGACCAACTTTAGACCAAGTTTGGCGCGAGCTATACCTCAGTCACGCAGTCGGTGACGCAATTTGCGATTAGGTGAATTGTATTTTTTATACCCTACACAGTGTGGATTGAAGTAGCCTCTTTATTGATAGCGCTAATTTTCTTCCCGAACTACTTTGTTTATCCCAACAAAAAGATCTCATTACGCCGCGGCGAATAGGGATGAAGAATGCTAGTCATCTGAGTTACTTTTAATCATCTGTCAAAAACGACTTTCTAAAAATGTTAGAATACATAGGCGTGACGTCATAGTTTAGCAGCGTCATATGTGTACTCATTTTATGATTTTGGGGAATTAAAAATCGAAGACTTGATGGAAAACAAAACGAGTAAGGTTTTCCGAAGTTTAAGTAGGAGGGCAATTTAGTGATCAAGAGTTCATAATTTATTTCTGATGCTGTCGTCATCCCTATTTTGTTCGCCAACAGCGCCTTGATATCATCATCATCTTGTCAGCCACAAATCGTCCACTACTGGACAAAGGCCTTGATATGCCAAACCAAAATTCAACTTAGGTATGTCGGACCCAGTACAGGCCTCAAAGCAATAACTAAAGCATAGAGGGAGCGTCAAAATTACAGTATATCTTTACTCGGTCTCTTTTTATACGGCCAATTTGAAAATCTACCCAGTTATTTAGTAATTCTGTCAACCTTTAGGTGGTATTTTAATGTAGTCGTATATTCCATCGTGAGTGATTGAGATATTTCATGTCGATATTTCATATCGATATTTCGACTCTTAATTTTAAGAAGGTATCGTGTTCTGTTTTAGCATTCCTTCAATCGTTGCTGTTTGCACTTATAACATAAATAGCAGAATAAATTTAAAAAATATTAATGAAGTATTCACATAAAAGCTTAGGAATGTCCACTATGGAGTACGCATTCTGTATTTTTAAATATCGAAAAGACAAGGATAGAATGATTAAATACGTATAGTCAAATAAGTAAAATCGTTTACACCGAATGGACACCATTAGTCGTATATTGATTATTCCCAAACTGTATCGATTAGCGATCAATTCCATGATGGGTTTGATACGTTTGACAATGCTTGTAGTTTATATCAAACTTGTATAGATGGCGCCTGAGTAAAATTAAAACGCGCTTACACTATGATTAGGGTCTGACGTGTATTCCGTTTCTGGAAAAAAATAATTAAAACGTGGGGTCACCATATGAAACACATGGTTGTTTTTAAATTTTTTAAAGGCACATGTCTTGGGAATTTGGAATTCCATCTCAAGATGTGTGTTATGTTATTCATTCCCATTTCCCATAATAACCACTAAATTAATGTATTCGTCGTACACACTTGAATTGAATTTAATTTGTGTCTTCCTAATCGTGATCATTGCAATTCGCGGATACTATATGATAATGTTTGGTTAAAGCTAGACTTTTTCTTCAACACCATTATTATTTACGATATTTTTAGGGTTACATACACTTAACGGGACCCTACTACTAATAGTCCAGTCAATCTAGGAACATTTGTATGGAGTAGGTTGCATTAAATGCACTTGGAGTGAAAACTTAGAATGTATCAGTTAATTAATTGAACAAATGAAGTTCATAATTATCTCTTGAATATTTTTGATAATTATGGAGTAATTAGTCCATAAAGCAATAAAATTAAATTTGAGTGTGAACATAAAATGCAAAACTGGTGATTTTTTTCATAAGGGCTTCTTGTAAAACGTTTTGATTGTATTAGTAATTATCCCCGGTCAAAATCGATAGATCGAGTGGATATTCACTATTTTATGTTTTAAAAAAATTACTTGTAAAATAATACAGCAACGAAAGTGATATTTTGTTACAATGGGTAAATGATCACTAACAATAACTATGAGAATTATCTCCGAGGTATCTTTGATATTTATTTTTTTATTAAATTTTATTTGATTTTAACCCTCGTACATTAAAGACACCTTAAATATTTTTACGTATTCTAAAAGTTATATATTTTTTTAACTAAAATACAAAGAAATCCCCGAAGAATCTATTTACCACTCTCAATAATAATCTAATAAATGATATTACTCGCGAGAGGAATGGGCGGGGTACGGGGAGCCGCGGCTTTCGCAGGCGCGCGCCTTCTAGCACGTTACGTACCTACCTAGCGTATGTATAGGTATGTCGCAGCCATTTACGGTTTTAGGATTTTTTCCTTTACTTGCTTCTAGCCAAATTTCATGATTGTAGGTCAACGCGAAGTACCCTAATAGGTTTCGATTCCCTCGCGAGTGTCAAAATATACGGCATAAACGCCCGTATCTTTTGACTGCGTTGACGTTGAGGTTTGACTTTTTCACAGCTTCAAGTGATTGGAGACTTTAGTATTTGGTACTAATTTCAACTTGATACCTCCATTACGCGTTCCTGAGAAAAACGGTCTTGACAAATGGACAGACAGACAGACAGACAACGAAGTGAAGGATCACTGAAAAGAAAAAACGGAACCCTTATAGGAATAGGGGTTCCGTTTTTTCTTTTGAGGTACGGTTTGCCGAACCGAGTACTCGGCGCGTCTCTAGTATAATTACCCCTTTTTAGGGTTCCATACCTCAAATTGAAAAAACGGAACCCTTATTGGATTACTTCGTTGTTCGTCTGTTTGTCGACAAGGAAAGCGTGAAGGTATCAAGTTGAAATTAATCTATACATATAATAAAAATGTAACGGGGCCGTGTCTTACATGAAATATTTTTGGAGAATAATAACTGTTGTGGACATTACTAACGATTTAGAGGCTAAAACAAAACAAAAATGTCTGTCTGTTTGTTCACGCATCACGCAAAAACTACCAGGCCGATTTTGATGAAATTTTGTATGGTGGTTCCTTATAGCCCGGGTTAACATATAGGAATATGTACTTTTTATCCCGGAAAATTCAAGAGCTCCCGTGGGAAAATTCAATATCAAATAAGTCGATCACAGACAGTTGGAGCTGTAAAAAGATATGCCACATATTATTTTGACACTCGCAAGGGAATTAAAACCTTTGGGGTACCTACTTGCTGTGAACCTAGAATCATGAAATTTGGTAAGAAGCAATGTCTGATAACACAAGTAAAAGAAATAGTCCGTATACCGTAAATTCCTAGTTACAAAATAATACATACTATATTATATGCCTACAAGATTTTACGTAAACCTCGGTGCACGAGTCAGACTCGCGCTTGGCCGGCTTTTTTACATCATTTATTGACGCACGCGCGCGCTTTCGCACAAATCGCTTCATTACCCCGCGCAAGTAGGGACGCCCCTAATAGCAACCTGCTCCTAGTTGCAGCCTTTTCGTCTTTCTGCTTAAATAATAAGGTATCTACAGGCAATACCTACCAGGGAAAAGTACCAAAAAAAACCTAATATTCTGCACAAAATACGTACTAAAAACGGTAACACTTGCATGAATATGCCAGTGTCAGTTTAGGATCGAACCCAAGAAAACGTGCACGTCGGCCATTTTGCTATTTTTTGCTAAGTTCGAGAGCTCCTAAAACCAGGTATTTCTTAGGATTTTTCAATTCTACATTTCGTGATTAGTTTGGTTATTGATACAGACATAGAAATACATGAATTTCTGGCAAAATAAACATTTGCAATTTGCTTTAGTTAAAATTTGGGGGGCTGCAATTAGAAACATAAAATGGGACACATAATGGCAGCACGGGGCGGAGGGGGTGTTATTTGGTTCGACAGAGTACCTAATAACAGCCACGCCTTAATAATCAAGGATGTCACAAACATAAATATACGTTAAAAAAATTAATGTTGTTAGAATTTATTTTGAATCGCGTAAAGATTTTGTCTGTTTTACTATATTTTTTTTAATCTGTTGAAGAATTATATTATTGATATTTGATTACTTACCACTACCAACCCATTGTTTTTTCAAATTTGATATTGGTCCTTTAGGGAATGTTGATTCTGATGTTCGTTCTAAATTCTGTCTGGGTCTCACCATGTAGGCATTTGTTTGTAATAAAGCTTTTCCTGAATTTAAGACGCAGTTTGGCAGGAACATGGTCGTAGAGTGGATATAGTGCATCGTTTATTTGTTTTCAGCGTTCCTACGCCGCGGCCGCCTCCCTGCGTACAGCTGGGGGTGCAATTCCAGTGAGAAGGTGCAGTTTTTAAACAGGTCTTAGTTTAAGGCAGCCGGTTATGAGTCTGCTGGTTTCATTTAGCGCTACATCTACGTGTCCACTGTGAGCAGAGTTTGTCCAGACTACTCCAGACTGGGCACGCGTATTCAGTTGTTGAATAGCACAGGGCTAGTGCAGAGGTCCGCATTGTATGTGGGTTGGCGCCCCATGTGCTGCCAGCTAGGCGCTGCAGTAGTATGTTCCTACTGGTGAGTTGGTGACCTTCATCTTGGTGTTGGTACAGCGTGACTCCAAGGTATTTCGGCATGGAGGTGTTTTCTAGTTGCTAGCCCTGCCAGGATACATGTAGAGGTCTGCTTGCCTCACGATTCTTTGGATGTAATGAACAGAGCTGGGTTTTATTAGGGTTTGACTTGAGTTGGTTTTCAGCGTAGTACATAGATGGAGTTACCAGGGACTGAGATAGTTGTTTCTCGACGCTAGGGAAGTCTGTTTCTTGGCTAGCGAGAGCCAGGTCGTCCACGAACAGGTAGTGCTTTTTGTTAGGTAGGATTGGCTGGTCGTTCGTGTATATGTTGAAGAGCATAGGTGCAAGGACGCTTCCTTGTGGCAGCCCATTTTTTTGACGCTACAATCTACTGTTGCTTCCCTGGAATGACACGAAAATCTTCGATTTCTCAGCAGCTCCTCAATCATTTTCGTTAGGTGGTAGGCCTTTGTCGCGTTAAACACTTTGGGGATTAATCTGCGGTGGCTCACTGTGTCGTAGGCTGCAGTAAGATCGACAAGCGCTACCCCAGTTATTAAGTTCTTCTCGTAGCCTTCTTCGATGTACTAGTCTGAAGTTTAATACTTGGTTGGTGCATGATTTTCCCGGCCTGAAGCCTGCCTGTTGTTTAATTAACACAGTGTCTAGGCTTGGGGAAATGCGATCCAGAATTAGCCTTTCAAACACTTTATTCATGTGGCATAAAAGAGATATAGGCCTGTAGCACTTTGGATCTTCAGGTGGTTAGTCAGGTTTTAGAATAGCCACAACGTGAGTTTTTCTCCAGGCTCTCAGCATTGTGATGTTGAGCTGGCAGTTGTTAAATAGCTTTAGCAGCCAGCTTCTGGCAGCGGTGCCCAACCTCTTTATTTGCTCTGTACAGATGCCGTCGATTCCTGCAGTCTTTCCATCTTTAAGTTTCCTGAGTGCCCCTTGAAGCTCCTCGTGTGAGAAAGGTTCCAGAAGGCTATCGGCTTGCTTCGTATTGCGGATTTTCCATTGAGTAGTAGTTGTTGTGCTATTTGATTAAAATTTACATTTGAATTCGTAGGATTGTGCGAAGTCCGAAGGGAGGAGGAGGACACTGTAATCCTTAAATCCGGAAACCTGCTCTATTTCCGGGAGGGTGACCAACTGTCCCAGGGTGGTGTCGGGTTTCTAGTCCACAAGTCCCTTATGAACAATGTGGTCCGGATAGAGAGTGTTGGACAAAACCAACTGACTAAGCTTAATACAGAGGATGGCTGGATCATATCATCTAAGACTGAGTTGCTAGAAGAAGTTGAGAAGTTCTACGGACACTTGTACACGACTACATGTCTGCCTGTCAGCGATCTAGCCAAATACCCAAGAGTCAGATTAACCCGACGCTATACCGAAGATATCCTGGACATCAGCCTGTACGAGATTAGAATGGCTCTGAAACTGCTCAAGAACAATAAGGCACCGGGTGATGATAATATTACAGCTGAACTTTTGAAAGCAGGTGGAACACCGGTACTTAAAGCTCTTCAGAGGTTATTTAATTCCGTTATACTCGAGGGAAAAATACCTAAGGCATGGCAAAGAAGAGTGGTCGTGCTTTTCTTCAAAAAGGACGACAAACACTGGCTGAAGAACTATAGACCCATCTCACTTCTGAGCCATGTCTACAAGCTGTTTTCGAGAGTCATTACGAATCGTCTCGCACGTAGGTTTGAAGACTTCCAGCCGGTTTCCAAAAAGGCTATAGTACCACATACCACATACATAAGCTGCGGCAGATTATACAGAATACCGAAGAGTACAATCAGCCACTATGCTTAGCGTTCGTGGACTATGAGAAAGCCTTTGATTCGGTCGAAACTTGGGCTGTGTTACAGTCTCTCTAGCGGTGCCAAATTGACTATCGATATATCGAGGTACTGAAGTATTTGTATGAAAACGCCACCATGTGGGTTCACCTCTAGGACCAAAACTCGCTACCTATCTGGTTGCAGCGAGGGATGAGACAGGGAGACGTCATATCTCCGAAACTGTTCACCGCCGCCCTGGAAGATGTTTTTAAGCTTTTGGACTAGGGTGGACTCGGCAAAAATATCAACGGCGAGTACATCACCCACCCACCTTCGTTTCGCTGACGATATCGTGGTCATGGCTGAGACTATGGACGACTTAGGCACAATGCTCGATGGTCTCAGTAGAGCCTCTTAACAAGTAGGTCTTAGAATGAACATGGGCAAGACGAAAGTTATGTCTAACGTCCGTGTCGCACCTACTCCTCTAAAGGTTGGAGGCTTTACGTTAGAAGTTGTTACTGAATATGTGTACCTGGGATATCCAGTTCAGTTAGGTAGGTTCAACTTCAAGAAAGAGATCAATCGTCGAATCCAACTCGGCTGGGCAGCGTTCGGGAAGCTTCGCAATACCTTCATGTCCCAAATACCGTAGTGTCTTAAGACCAAGGTATTTGACCAGTGTGTGTTGCCAGTTATGACATATGGAATTGAGACATGGTCGCTTACTATGGGCCTCATAAGAAGGCTCAAGGTCACTCAAAGGGCAATGGAGCGTGCTATGCTCGGAGTTTCTCTGCGTAATCGAATCAGAAACGAGGAGATCCGTAGGAGAACCAAAGTAACCGAAATAGCTCTCAGAATCGTTAAATTTAAGTGACAGTAGGCGGGGCACATAGCTCGTAGAAAGGATGGCCATTGGGGCAGTAAAGTTCTCGAGTGGCGACCGCGCACCGGAAAACGTAGCGTAGGCAGGCCTCACACTCGGTGGACCGATGACCTGATGAAGGTCGCGGGAAGCCGCTGGATGCGGGTAGCGTAGAATCGGTCGTCGTGGAAATCCTTGGGGGAGGCCTATGTACAGCAGTGGACGTCCTTCGGCTGATATGCTGATGGATGATGATTAATTTTACTTATTATCTTATTTATTAATTAAAACCAACAATTCAACACAAAAACTCCATAGGCATAACCCTACCCTAGGCTGTTATTAGGTACACAGGCTCGCTCTGGGTACAAAAGGGCTGGTATTAGAGCCGTAGAATATTTTTATGTTTGTAATTTTTTTCCATGGATTTTATGATTAATTACGGTTTTAATTGTAATTCCCAACCCTACCGATTAATAAAAAGTACATGGGGGTGGTGGTGGTGGTGATTTGAAATAAGGTACGGTCATCCTATACAAAATTAATTTTTTTTAGTTGGTTACAATACAGGCTTGCCCTTTGAGACGGTTCAGTAATGGCAGGTACCTTAGGAGACTGTCGTTAACTTTGGAAGGTATTTTGGCCCCCATTCACAGCTTATAAAAGTGAACAGTCAGCAAGATAACTTTTAATTTATACAAAAACTTTATGATGCCATTTGATCATGTTTAAAGACTATCAAACCGACTGAGGTTTGAGTTGAGTACTAGAAATCAAAAATCGCAAAAAAATTACAAAAAGTATGGGAAAAGTTTTTTTTTGCGATTTCTGACTATTCTAGTATTTTAACCTCCGTTGTTATAATACAGTCTTTTAATCCTTACAAGAAACAGGATCGAAGAGTAACAAAAAAAAAATGAAACTTTTACATACGAAAAATAAGAGAAAAGTCTCCAAAATATCTTCCTTAGAAGGACAGTCGTAGACTGACTGAGTCGTGGCAATGTATGTAATATCAAATATGTAATGTCCAATGTGGCGATGGGCAAGCGTATGTAAACATTGCAATGCTTTGCAGGCTATCTCCGACCTCCGTGCGCTTTGTCTTTTTCTCGCCCGATAACTCCATCTTTGTCACATGCTGTCCTTATCATGCGTCAAAGGTCACGCGCTTTCCCGATGTTACAAATTTAATTACCGTTTTATTTATTGTAGGTTTTTGCGTTTTTTGAAGAACCTTTGTAATTTAAACAAGGGATAATGATGATTTATAATAAAGCATATAAGTGTAATGGCTTATCCAAGAAAATATTTCGTATGTCTTTTATGTAAAATAGAGAAATATAAAAAAAAAACATTTTTTAACTAGGTTCTTGAACAGTCACCTTAGGGATAATTTAACACATGTTCGAGGTTTAAATTTGGATGATAAGAACATAAAAATCTCCGAGGGCTCTATTTTGTAAGTATTGTTTTTCTCACAATTAAATAAAAGTAATCGTAATGTTAAGAATTTTATGCCTACAACCAGAGATAACATAAGTACCATAATTTCAAGGAGTTCATTGTTATAAATCTTAGTTTTCACCCAATTTGTAATTATTGTTTAGCGTATAAAAATTAAAAGGCTACTTTAGGTATTTCTAAGAGACTAAAGAACATTTTGTCACGAAATTGCCACGAATGCATAAAAGAATAATAACACTATTATTTCCAATCCATTTTACTCAGGTGTCTTTAATGCAATCTCAAATCTTTTATTTACTGGACTATAAGCCTGCGCTGTCTGTCCGTCTGTCAGCGGGCTGTATGTCATGAACCGTAATAGATACACAGTTGAAATTTTCACAGAATGTTTTGTTGCCGCTCTAACAACAAACACAGAAAATTAGAAAAGTGAAAAAATAAGTGGGGGTCTCCATAGAAAAAAAAACAATTTTTTATAGGTCTCGAAATATTTTTGATTTAGCTCTATCGTAAAAACGGTAATACATACAAGCGTGAAACTTGTTGTGATTGTTGTTAGTACTTATTACTTCCATGGATTGTAGTACTAATACGGAAGTAAAATAACAAATAATAAAAATCAGCCAAGTGTGAGTCGTACTCGAGCTAGCCCTTTCCGGTCCGACCTTGAAGGGAACTCAATTCAACTCTTCAATTAAACTCTTTTGCCACAGTACACGAGAAAAACGCTCTTAGGAACCGTGATCTTTATCACTTTAAGAAAAAAAATATAAATGGCGTTTTAAAAAATTAAAAAATCTTTAAGGTTCGAAGAATTGGTTTTATATAAAAAAAATTTGGATTGTATATCACTATACAAACCAAAAATTGTATGGAGACCATAGGTCTAAAGTTGCTAGAAGTTGTTGAAATTACATGTAAGCAACTTTTTTTTTTTTGTTATTATTTAACATTGTGGTCAAAGTATGGCGACTTGGCGTTTCTCTCAGGGGGAATTCATTACGATACCAGTCAATTGCCAATGTTTGGTTCCTGTTACTTAAATGATCCCTCTCAATAAATTCATTTTTTCGGAATTTGACATCGGTTGAGGCATTTTACCTATTTAGTTCACCATTGAATTCACAAAACAACTAGTTAATTGTATAATTATGCATTTAATGAATGATAGAAACACACAATTTCTGTTGTTCTATTAAGTTGAATGTATTTCTTTTTTTCCTTTTTCATTTGAAAATCGGCCAGTAAGTTTAGTTTCCACCTATTAAAGAAAACTAAAACGTTAATTTCAACAACTTCTAGCAACTTTAGACCTATGGTCTCCATACAATTTTTGGTTTGTAAATTATATACAATCGAAATAACAAAAAAAAAATTATCCATTTTTATTTTCTCTAAAATTGAGATCACGGTTCCTAAGAGCGTTTTTCTCTATCTATTATAGTTTATAATACTGATCCTTAAAAAAACTAACCTTTATAACAGTCATGTAAATAACATACTGTTGTTTTTTATGTATTATTATTAATTGTATCAGCTCATATACGTCCCCACCGAGGGGCTCGAGCCTACCCTGAATCAGGGCGATTAGGCCTTAGTCGACCACGCGGGCCCAGTGCGGGTTGGTCGACTTCACACACAACCTTTGAGTTTCTTCGCAGGCGTGTGCAGGTTTCCTCACGATGTTTCCCTTCACCGTTAAAGCAATCGGTAAGTATATGTACGTAAGTTTTTGAAAAACACATTGGTACATTGGCCGTCCAGATTTGAACCCGGTACCTCTGGTTAGATGGACCGAGTCGTTACCGGTTGA
Source organism: Coleophora flavipennella (assembly GCA_947284805.1). NCBI lineage: Eukaryota > Metazoa > Arthropoda > Insecta > Lepidoptera > Coleophoridae > Coleophora > Coleophora flavipennella. Next base: position 10,674,634 of record OX369256.1, on the reverse strand, counting down.
GCCACCGACGCTTTTATTATTAATTATACCTAATTAATTACAAGAGAAAAGTTTTTTTAATTAAAAACACTAAGTGTATAATAATTAATAAGTTTCAAACTTTTTCGTATTTTGAACACACGATCGTTTAAGGCGGGCCGGAAAGGGCTACGGAGTCCGAACTGAATGTCAAAAAAAGCATATTTTTGTCGCACGCGTTGATGTCTTTTGTTTATTTATTTAATTTATTTATAAGTATCAGTCATGTACTATAAAGACCATTATGTACATTTAAAAACTAAAAAAAATACTTGACAAGATCTTTGGGAAAATTGCTGAATTTTGACCACCTTTATGTATCTTCATAAGTTCTTGTTTAAATCTTTAATTTAATGGCGGATTTATATATTTTAATTACTTTCGGCATATATTTTAGTAAAAATAAGAACTGAAAATGTACGAACAGTGTTCGCTCCACAGTAAATTTGCTAATTGCAACTATTTTTGGTTCTGGCAAACAACAACACTTTCCTCCCGCGGTCACCCGTGCGCTGATGTTCTTCCAACTAATGATACAGGTAGGTAAAGGACAGAAGAGCAGCTACTGGGAGGCTTGACCTTGGCGAGTGCATAGTTTATAAAATATTATATACATTATTTGCCGAGGGCGGCAAAATGCTCATAGATAGAGCAAGCACTCTAGGGTTAAGAGTGACTACTCTATTTCCCTTACGTATAAGGTGCTTTTTTGACACAAAGTATGTAGCTGCAAATAGCTGTTTTATGGATTTATCAGTTTTTTTTTTATTCACAAGTGGTAAGCCCTTGCCATCATCGCACCTGATTATAAGTGACGATGATGCCGAAGATGGATGTGGAAGCCCACTTGGTGAGCACCAAGATGAGTTTTTGCCTGTCGACGCATATCATTCCACCCTTTGTTTTGCCTTTATCTAATATCCAGTTTATTTAGCGGTTCTCATTTTTTTCTCAAGTAAAAAGTTGTCTAAGCGCCGCGCATAAGTGAAAGTGTGACATTAAAATGGAGAATCTGACATAATGTCATCTCTTTCTGACGCATGCACCTGTCTCAATTACAGTGAAGGATACAACCACCACTTAATGTCCCCTCTACACGATGGCTCATCATGGGCCAGCGAGAGGGACAGAGCCGCAAGTAAGATTAGGACGTACTTACATCTTCACTCTTCTAACCTATAGCTTTGTCCCTTTTGCTAGCCCATGATGGCCTATCGTGTAGAGGAGACATAAGGTAAAGATGCATACGACGTACTCGTATATATAGAACAAGCGTTGAAAAGAATTGATCTTATGCACTGCAAGTTGTACTTTCTTATTTACACTTTCAAACTTTCTGTACCTAGAGGTAGTAATGTGATAAAATTAGTTTTAAAAATTATCTATAACTAATGTAACTGTTAAGGTAAAGTTAGGATTTGACGATTAATTAGAATAGGGATGACGAATGCTAGTCATCTGAGTTACTTTTTATCATCTGTCAATAACATTTTATTCTAAAAATGTTTAAAATACCTAGGCGCGACGTCATAGTTTAGCAGCATCATTTATGTACTACATTTTGTGATTTTTGGTGAATTAAAAATCGAAGACTTGATGGAAAACAAAACGAGTAAGGTTTTCCGAAGTTTAAGTAGGAGGGCAATTTAGTGATCAAGAGTTCATAGTTTTATTTCGGATGCTGTCGTCATCCCTATTACAATTTTTATTAGACGATATTTAAATAAGTACTTGGACACTTGATACAAAGAAAAAGAAACGCTTGCAGGTCGCAAACCACACATTGTTTCGGTAAAGAAGAGAGTAGAAACTATGTTCCTATTTATTTCCAAATACATAGATAAGAATTTGGCATAAAATTTGAAGATTTTTGACAAGACTGTGGCTTTAATAAAACTTAAGCATGTGGGCGTGTAGGTTATTATTGCAAATCAGTGTTACATTATACAGGGTGTAACAAAATTGGTGTAGGTCCCGTTAACTGGGGCTTCTACTCATCACACTGAACAACTTTTGTTCTACAATTTTGCTGTAATCGCAAAAAAAAATGTACTCTTCATACAAAACGATCAGCTGATCGACCAATTTTTTGTGTATTTTAGTATGGAGCGTCGAAATATTTTTTTGTGAATTGACTACGGGTCCCTTGGGGAAAGTTGTTCAGTATGATGAGTAGAAGCCCCAGTTAACGGATCCTACACCATTTTTTTACACCCTGTATAGGTTGGTACTCTTCTTGCTAAAAGAACCAAATCACTCTAAAATTTGTGTGAAATGACCAAACCAATTTAAATAAAAACCTATTGCATAAAAACATTACTTCTCTTTTTTGGGCAGACGAGTAAAACAAGTATCATTATTGTGTCACTCACGGGATCGAGATGAATTTAACGACTCCTTGCACGCCAAAATCCATCAAGCCGTTAAGGCTACAGGCCGAGCCAAATAAACAAACATACGAGTACATACACCCGAAAAACATTACTATTTTTTTATTCACAAACCCTTGACAACATCTCACCTGGTGGTAAGTAACGATGTTGCCGAAGATGGAAGCGGGCTTACCAAGATTCCCCAACGCAATGGGGAAAGCTATCATATCTTCATCCCGGAACACACCAATGAAATCAACGTTGATGTTTGGCGGCAAGACTTAGATAAGATGGTGGTAGCTAGCCAGGCGGGCTTAGAAAATACCCTTCCACCAACCAAACCGAGTCTTACAATTGACCCCGCCGGGAATCGAACCCGCGACCTCCTGTGTAAAGCCAGTGAACTTTGCCTCTGGGCTACGGAGGCGGTTGAAACAAAGAAGTTGTGGGCATTCGGGCAATAAAATAATATTATTTCTATTGTAAATATCATCAAATTAAAAATTTCTCTCGGTTCAAATTTGTAATAAATCACACATGAACTCTTCATTTTAAAAAAAAAGTACCTAACTTATGTTTCGATTTTGGAGTGTTCGACATTTTATGTAAGTTTTTGTATAAAATTAGTAGAGTTAGTATGTCTAAGAATTATACAGGGTGTAACAAAATGTGTGTAGGAACTGTTAACTGGGGCTTCTAATCATCATACTGAACAACTTTCCCTAAGAGAGCTATAGTCATAAATATTTTTGAAGTCTTCATAGAAGTCAATAAGCTTATTGTCATTTTTTTTTAATTCAGTACTTGCCTACTAGTCATCTGACTTTATACTTTTTATGAACTGCCAAAAACGTGATTTTGTTCTAAAAATGTTTGAAATATTGAACTATGACGTCATACTTTTTCATTGCCGTTGACGTACTAATTATATGTTTTTGATAACAAAAAAAAATGAAAATCAGTCCACAATAGGGGATCGGACTGCTAGTCATTTGAGTTACTTTTTATGATCTGTCAAAAACGTTATTTTGTTCTAAAAATGTTTGAAATACCCACAAGTGACGTCATACATTTTTAGCGTCATTGACGAACTTATTTTGTGAATTTGATCAATTAAAAATTTAAGACGTGATGGAAAAACAAAACAAGTAAGGTTTTTTGAAACCTCCAGAGGAGAGCAATTAGGAAATCATATTTCAGAATTTATTTTTGACGATAAAAAAACGAAAATAAAAATACATACAGTGATACATAAAACCTCATGCTATTTTTAAGGAAGTTAAAAAAAGTTTGTTTATTAAATGATATGAACCAAATGAGTTTTTTTTTTCTGATATTACAGAAGGAATTTTATTTCATCATTTATTTTTTCGATGCTGTCAAGCTTAGACCAATATAACAGCTATGGACCGGCCCTATTCACATGAAAAATTAATGAGTCAAATGAAAGCATGCAAATTTTTTGTTTGTTTATTATAAAATATAATAAGATTGTATTACAAAACTTTTTCTTACGCATGAAAAGTGATGTCTAGATCTTTATTCGTATGATTAACGGAGCGCAAGAGCGTGCGACCTTTTGGTCTCCGAAAGACCGACTGAGATGAAATCAGTGAATGCACACATTTGTAGTCATCCAAACCGATGTTCGCGTGGGCCGGTCCATAACTGCTAATTGGTCGAAGCTGTCAAGTACCCAATTGACTATTGGTTCCTCGGAGAAAGTTCTTCAGTTTGATGAGTGGAAGCCCCAGTTAGTGGCTCCTACATCAATTTTGTTACATCCATAAGTATGTAATAAAAACATCACCTTCTTCTTGAGTAGTCGGGTAGTAAGTGCGGTGTCGTCGCAATTTAGTGGGCACATCATTAAATTGTCGGTGATCTGTGGTAAAATATTGTTTGAATATCGTATAGATATAGTACATATATTGTTTTTCTCTATCCGTATGTACAGTCGAGTTCATTATTATATGAGCATTACCAGGGCTTCAAATATAAATGTACGTGGAAGGGTACTTATATATCTGAGCAGATCCATCAATCAAATATATGTACACATATCACCTGTCATATTAATCTGAGCAAGCCTTTTAGTAATATCTAAACAACTGAAAACTAATAAATATCTGTATATTTTTCAAAATTATTTAAGCTAGTGAGAGTACATAAATATCTACAAAAGGGTTTTTTCAAATATTAGTAAACATGTAGTGGCACAAAAATCTGTACTAACGAATACCAATTTTATGTGAACAAGCAGAAGTTCATAAATATGTGGATAAACTAAATAAATCATCTGGTTCTCGCAACCTTCTTGTCAAAATAAAACGGATGAAGTGCAATGACACCAATTGTTTATAAAAAAACCACGAGAAGCTGAACCCGTGTAGTTACTTAAGTAGACAATTCGGTGCCATTAAGATGTTACGTAAATAAAATCAAAAATGCATTGTAGATTAAAAAAAAATTGGTAAGCCCATAGCATCATCTCACCTGATGGTGACGATGATGCTGAAGATGGAAGCAGGCTTACCAAGATTCCCCAACGCAATGGAGAACTGGCTATCTTATCTTCATGCCGGAAAACATCAATGTTTTTAACACTGATGATTGGCGGCAGGACTTAGATAAGATGGTGGTAGCTAGCTGGGCGGGCTATGAAAATTCCCTACCACCAAGCAAACAGAGTCTTACAAGTTGACCCCGCCGGGAATCGAACCCGCGACCTCCTGGTGTGAAGCAAAGGGACTAACCATTACGCCATGGAGGCGGTCAAAACAAGTTAAATTTAATATAAATTTAGGCATTAAAATAAATAAAAAATGTCTTCTTAGTAGGTACTAGCTGTGCTTGCGACTTTGTCCGCGTGGAGGTTTTGAATTTTCCCACGGGTAATCTTGAATTTTCCGGGATAAAAAGTATCGTATATATTAACCCGGGCTATAAGGAACCAACATACAAAATTTCTTCAAAATCGGCCTGGTAGTTTTTACGTGATGCGCGAACATACTGACAGACAGACAAATATTCCAAAAGTTGTTGTATTGGTCTCTATATCGTTAGTTAAGTATATTTCGGATCATCAGAAGGGTTTTGGCCGTATCTAAGAAATAAACTCGTCTTCGAGAAGTTTAGGAGTGTACAATCAATATTCACACACGTTTGCAACACGAGGCTTCACGATGATTCGGATGAAAACCGATTATTTTATAGACTGCGATGAGTTCGGCACGGGGCTGGCTTCCCAAGTTGACAGTTCAGCTGCTCGATCAAAAGTGCTCGTAAAATAATTGGCGCCTCTGTCGTAGCCTCTGTATGTAGGCTGCATTGTCTTTAATAGTTCGATAATCACAACGATTCTGATTGGCTAACAAACAAGTACCAACACTACCAACTTCCGGGTTCCGGTCTCGCACAGACAGCACACAGCCTTGGCCAAAGATGACTATTATTACTACCCTAGCTAACCGCTTGACGTTTCAAGATAAAACACACGGTGCTTCGACGCATGCTTGATGGCGCCATGTCCTTCCTTGCGCTCCGACATATACAACAGTTATTATTTTCCAAAAATATTTCATGTACAGACACGATCCCGTTACAGTTTTATTATATGTATAGATTTACATCTTCCAAGTAAATCAAAAATACCTTAATATTGGTGTTTTATCAATTCCTACATACTTACTCTGATATCAATTCAATGCAACGCATACGAATCACGAATTCTATGTGATTGACAATAGGATATGACTTAACTTTAAGAATAGAATAGCAAAACATTTAAAAAATGGAAAGTGGCCAGTCATAAATGTTGATAACAACCTCTTTAAGGGTTAACTGGAGGGACGAAATCCCATACAAACGTACTTTCGTTTTAATTTCGAAACCATAAAACTCATCGTATTCAAATTTTTTACAAGCATTAAGATGATAAATATCTAGATCTGTAATTAGTTTTGGTTCGAAAATAATAAACAAAAAAAAAGTTACTCATATTACTCGATTTCGTCGATAAAAAGGGCAAATTTTTTAAGTTGCTTTAACTTTTTTTTTGTTTATTATTTTCGAACCAAAACTAATTACAGATCTAGATATTTATCATCTTAATGCTTGTAAAAAATTTGAATACGATGAGTTTTATGGTTTCGAAATTAAAACGAAAGTACGTTTGTATGGGATTTCGTCCCTCCAGTACCCCCTTAAGTCGATTGTAAATCGAAAGTAGCAAAAATGGTTAACAAGCCGCAAGAAAACAGTAATGACGTCACAATCAAAATGAAAGAGACAAATGTATCATTTGACAGTACGGTACTTTTTTCGGTGATTGTCATTTTTAAAATACGAAGTATGTATTGTGTTTGTTCAGATATTTATGAACTCCTACTTGTTCACATAAAAATATTTGATTGATGAATCTGCTCAGATATTTAAGTACCCTTCTATGTACATTTATATTTGAAGCCTTGGTTATGCTCATATATTAATGAACTCGACTGTACCTACCTATCTCTCACGCAGATCGATTTTCTAGTCGCTGAAGAAAAGCTATAAATACTCATGAATGTTAAGAGGAAACGCGGTCTAAAGGATAGGTATTTGAATAAATAATGCCATCTCCCTCCCCCAAACCTCTCCGTATACAGCAAGAAAGGGAGAACTGCAGCGCAGACCGACAGAAGGCACTAAAATTGACCAAAACAGCATTTCGTAGTCCCCTATTTATTTCCTCCTCCAAAACTTAAGAAATAATAATATTCTATTCAAAAATAATTAAAAACGCTTTACCTATGCCTCTATGTTTTAATTTTATTGTCAATATGCGTTTTGTTTTTTTTTGGTGGGTGTCTGAAAATCAGTGACTTATATATTACTGTGCTGAAAATGATGTTTCGATTGGGCAATTTTCTCAGTTTTTGAAGGCTCCTACTTCCTATTACAATTAGAATATCGGAAAAAAACAAAACATACGGGCATGGCTCTGGTAGATATACGTTTAATGTAAAAAGTATTTTTGCTCTATTGTCATTATCCAGGGAGGAAACAGGGGACTATGTTTGTATGGAAATACGGGACAGCAATACTTAAGCAATAATGCTTTAATCGGGTTTTTACTTTAAACGAAGGTTAATAAGGTTTGCAATTGAATGCCAATGTATAAAATCTTTCGAATGACATAATAACTTCTCAGCAAAGAGCACGCATTGATATTATTATAGCTTTGCGAACTTGAGAAAATTTGATGGGCCATGCTAAAAACGCACATTTTGAGTGTATTTATTTACATTATTTACTAGAAAATAATGTTATTCTACGGTTTCGAACGCTTTTCCTAGACAAAAATAGATACTTAAGTGTTAAATACCGTTTCCAAGCCGCCAGAAACATCAATGGCTTTGGTATAGCCGCGCAAAGTTAGAGGACAAGGCGTTTTAGCCCTAAGCAAAAAAAAAATGCCCATACACTTTGACTGAGGCTAGGTTTATTTGAAACGACATTTTGTTCACAAAATGTTTAAGAACTAAAAACCGTCTTCAAAAAGAAAATACCTACTCAAAAGTATGAAATAATATTTTTATACATATACGAAATTATGCAACAATAATGAAATCAAAAGTAGGTACGAATCAAATTAGGGGACTACAATTTTTTGAGGTCGGTACCAGCACACAGCTACATACCTATCAAATGTTTTAGATTCCATCGCTTTGCTGGCACACGACCTAAAAAAAATTGTAAGCCCAAGCCCCCCTAGGCGGAATGCAGTTATTAGGTTAGAATAGGTTCGTTTGGCATCGGTCATCACCCGTGGTACAGTTGGGTTGTCCGGCCAACCGGACCACGGAAAATACAAATTTTCCGTGGTACAGTTGACCGGTCCATAAGTGAGCACGCCTCAGAGTAAGTACGTCGGTATAGAGCGCGTCTACCGCATCGGTCGCATAATAATACATCGTAGGCAAGTGAGCTATAGTAAACTAATATACGTGACAAATAGGGATGGGCTGCAGTGCACTATCGCCTTAACGGATTATCGATAACCAAGGATAAACAGCAGCATAGTAGGTAATTTTAAGAATTTATGTTTGTTTTATGAAATAATGTTTATTTCCTAATACATACAAAAATAAAACATTTGTACCTACAAGTATATACTCACACATAGATGTAGGTACTGTTTGGGGTAGGTAAGTCAATTAACAATAAAACCAATTTCACTATAATATACAGGGTGTAACATAAAGGTGCAATGATACTTTGAGGTGGGCTTGTACTGATTAATCTGAATAACCTTTTTTTCTACAACTTTGCTAAAATCGCGATTTTTTTAAAGTTTTTTCAAACAAAACCGGCCAATTTACCACCGACCAATTTGTATAAAAATTTTAAAAAAACGCGATTTCAGAAAATTTGTTCAGTTTGATGAGTTTAAACCCACCTTAAAGTGTCACCTTTATTAACATTCCCTGTATAGAGAAATGTAAAATCACTACATATTCACTTAACGTAAATTTTTATTACGCCACTTCAAAGATTCTTAGACTGTGATTGTACTATAGAATAAAAATTTTATTCTTGTCGGGTATTCCTAATTAGAATTTAAATCGTATTAAAAAAGTTTTAATTCTTGTTAGGTATTACAAAGTAACAATTTAAATCGTATTAAAAAAGATTTAATTCTTATTACATAGGTTACTAGATAAATTTTGCAAAACGACTTTATTTTTTACAATCGCTCAAGGTAATTTCCGTTACAGTTAATACATTTAGTCATGCGTAAAAACCAATCATCAAAAATATCTATCCATTTGTTTTCTGGAAGTACAGCACACTCATGATCCCAAGCTCTCAAAAGTTTCTAGTCGCTGGTAAATTTCCGCCCTTTCAGCTTATCTTTGATAATAGGAAATAAAGCAAAGTCACTAGGGGCTAGGTCGGGGTTGTATGGTGGATGCTCAACAATTTTTATCCTAGCAGTTGTCAAAAAATTCACTGTGAGAGCCGCTCGATGTGCCGGTGCGTTATCATGGTGAAAATGCCAAGTACCTAGTCTGGAGTTGGGACGCATTTCCTTAAGTTTATCAAGAACTTGAGGTAAACATTCATTAGTGTACCAGTTAGCTGTTACAGTACGCTGACTGTCCAGAACTACTCGATCGATTATACCACGTCTAGTAAAAAATACAGCTATCATCTTCTTTTTAACAGATTTTGATTTGCGGGGTTGTGTTGGCGTCGGCTCATTTTCAAAGAGCCAAACTTTATTTTTACTTTTAGATGGCACATCATAATAATATAGCCAAGTTTCATCACCATTGACGATGCTGTTAACATAAGCATTTGACCCGTTTTCAAAATTTTTTAACATTTTTTTACACCATAATACACGACAGTCCTTTTGCTCCTCCGTTAGGTCGTGAGGTACCCATAGAGTGCAAACTTTTCTTACTCCAAGAATTTCGTGCAAAATTTTGTGAACACTTGGTGCACTGATGCCCAGGGCTTTTTCTATTTGCCTGTAGGTCATTCGACGATCAACTCTTAACATTTCTTCTATTTTGGCAACGTTATCTGGAGTACACACGTCACTGGGTCGTCCCGATCTTGGTGCATCAGAAACTTCAAAATTTCCACGTTTAAACTCACAATACCAACGGTAAGCAGTCGTACGATGAGGGCAGTTTTGTTTGAATACAGATTGCATTTCCTTGAGACAGTCATCTAACAACAGACCCTTCTCAAAGTTGTAACGAATTACAACTCGTAAGTCGTCTCTAGACCACACCGACATCTTTAAATATTGAATCTATTTTTTTAATAAAAAAAATAATAAAAATAGAAAACTTTTTCCCGCCAAACTTTGTCTATGGAAATATAGTTTTAAAATATATATATGATATGCCACCTCTTTGTTTCATATTTGTGTATTGCAAAACTTATCTAGTAACCTAGGTAGGTATTCCAAGGGAGCGAGCTATGCTCGAAATTTCACTACGCGATCGAATCGGAAATGAGGAGATCCGTAGAAGAACCAAAGTAACCGACATAGCTCACAGAATCGCTAAACCGAAGTGGCAGTGGACAGGGCACATGCTCGTAGAGCAGATGGCCATTGGGTAGTAAAGTTCTCGAGTGGCCATAGCGCACCGGAAGACGTAGCGTAGGCAAGCCTTCCACTAGGTGGACCGACAACCTGGTGAAGGTCGCGGGAAGCCGCTAGATGGGGGCAGCGCAGGACCGGTCGTCATGGAAATCTTTGAGGGAGGCCTTTGTCCAGCAGTGGACGTCTTTTGAATGATATGATGAGGTATTCCAAAGTAATAATTTAAAAACCTTCCTCGTGAACCAGTCCGCCCACTGGTGAAAACCGTATGAAAATCCGTTAGGTAGGTTGAATACCCAATTACCCACCCTACCCTACCCTACCTAACAGCAATTTAGTACGACAATCATTTCAATTTATGACTTTCAGTTAAATGACTACGACAAACTCTATCATGTGTTAAAATAACAAACTGGGTGCAAGGTATAGATTTTCATAAACTGATACGGCGGTAACCGATTCAAGCCAGTTTTGAGGGTTAGAATAACATTTCGGAAATAATTTTATGTGCCGTTCATCTTAGAATAATATATCAAATAACGAGTTTATTTCTAAAATGAACGGCACATATAATTATTTCCTTTTTAATATTCAGTTTGGAGAAAGCTGTTCTTTTACAGCATATTTGGATATAAAGTTTCGATTTTATAATAAACCTATTGGAAAATTATTTAAACAACAATATATAAATAAAACTCAATATTTGAATCAATATCTTCATTACAAGTTATTTGTTCAAAGAGATTAAACTTTCATAATAAATATCGAAAGTATATATACTATTACCGAACGCGTCACATCACTAATTAGACATTAAGGCCGAGGCGGCGGTGCGGGGTAGTGAGCGGAACACCTAGCTCCCGCCCCACACGTCTCCTTCACCCCCGCAATGCGTGATTAATTTTTAGCATAAAAGAATAAAAAAATGACTAACCGGTGAAATGTAATACTCGATTTATGTTTCGTGTGTTTTCGAGTATCGTTTTTACATGATTTCACTGCACATTTGACCATTTTGATAGGTAATTTACTCGAAAATACTGCTAGGAATATCCCACGCACGCACTCCGCTAGCAGTCGATTATGACCGATAGCGCTTGCGCGTGGAACGTCGCTTTGTTCCCACCCGGGCCTACTGTTCTCATTATAAAGGACATGCTCTGTACCTACATACTTACTCTGAGGAGCACACTATTTGTCAGTGCCAGTACTGGCAACTGGCAACACTGATTAGAAATGTCAAAGTCATACTGCTTGGTGGCGGTGCATCGAATTTTTGCCAATCATTACCGGATTTTCCATAATTTACAAGCGTTTACATGCAAAAATCACGGTGTAGTCGCGCGAACTAAAAGATCACGCATTTTCACCCCTCTCCGATCCACAATTGTAAGTTTTTCTCTCTTATTACTTTCTTCTAGCCAATATGTCTGCAGTAGGTAGTAGAAAATTCAACCAAGATATCGGTCAGTCGGTCTTTTCTTGATGCCGACGTGTAATTCGGGTCAGTTATCCCATACGTGCTTTTCTCTTTGATGATGAGATATTTGGAAATTTCAGGGTTTCATAATACATAACCTAACAAGCCTGCTCTTTTTTCTAAATATATTCCTGTTCATCAGACCAAGCCAAGCTGGAAACTATAATTCTAGAGGAAGTGAAATCGATGTTATGCAAAAAAAATTTCCTTTTCTATTTAAGTTTTATCTCTTTCGTATCCCGTCCATCCTATTCAACTCTTGTGAAATATCCAGTCTTACTTATTAGTGTGTTACTGTTGTGATTGATATGAATTATCTTATGTTTATTTTATGTTTTTACAAATACTGAGTTTTTTTATGGGTATGCATCTATGTATGTATGATAGAGATTAGTAAGTCTTTAAGTACATAAACTGTTTTTATCATGTCTGAGGCTTTTACACATCAATTGTAAAGAATAGATATTTTATCAGTAACACCTGATAAAAATATTATCAAAATTAGTTTAAAAAAATAAACAAAAAAAGCTAAATTGTATTTAGTTGTTGAGCTTGAGGTCGGTTTTTGCAGCATTGTCAGTAATCCAGGTGAGCCTTTATAAAGTGCACATATGAAAGAGGGCCAAAGTAAATAAAAATATATCAACAAAAATAATAATAACATCTTAGTTTTGTGGGTATTATTTTTTGACTGTAAACAAAGCATTGTTACTTTTAAATTAAGGGCTCTAGAATGTTACAACAAAAGCAGTGCCCTTGATATAAAGATTTACTTTAAAAAAGTCCTAGTTAATAAAAAATAAGCCTCTAAATATTTGCAGAACTCTCCCAGCAAATCCATACAATACATATACACAAGTTGATAGGTATATATATATACAATAGGTGATAATGAAGAAAGATTCTTAAGATTGCCACTTAACATAATTTTTGTGCATTTTTTTAAATAATCGTAAAATGATAATCATAAAATGAGACAAAATTACATGTATTAACCCTAATGGTCTATGACTTTAAGTTATTCTACATCATATTAGCTCTTGAATAACGAAAACACCACATTCCTAACCCATTTACAGTTCATACTATGAGCGGTTTTTGAGGAACTCCAGATACTTTAATTTTATATTATTTAAAAAAAAATTGCCTGATTTTTTTTGAGGCCAATAATAACGAAATAACACCTGTAGTAGTAATCAAATCATTTATTAGTACATAAAACTTAAATTACACCAATTCATGCGATTTTCATAGTGTCCACCTCTTTGCTGCAAAAAATAGCAGTGCTAAGAATTATTTGTTGCATCGCACGTTTTATCATTTCTGGGTTATTCTTAATGCTACTCGTACAGTTTAAAATCCTTTCTTGCAGATAAGCTTCAGTGTCGATCTGGGTGCTGTATATCCTTTGCTTCATTAGCCCTCATAAAAAATAATCCAATGGCGTTAAATCAGGGGAACAACTTTTGCCGGCCAATCCTCTTGTTGGGGCAGGTTTCATTTAGAAAATTCCTTACTATTCTCGCATAGTAGGCAGGCCATCCATCCATTTACAGGAACATTATCTTCCATGTAAAAGTGGCACTTCCTCCAGTAATTGAGGCATCACTTCACTCAAAAGTTCCAGAAATCTCTCCCCAGTTAGTGCTTGTGACAGTATTATTGGAACAATCAGCATGTTATCAATGTGACCCGTTGTGATACATTGACTGAAAATCTCACTTGAAAAGTAGTAACTCTAGTTTTGAATTCTCACCATCGCGACACCACTTGTGCAGATTGCAGCAGTTCGTGATGCCATCACGAGTGAATGTAGCTTCATCTGTCCAAAGAATTGTTTTCGGGAACTCCGAATCATTCCTTGTTTATCTATGAATCCAAATGGACATGCTACACCTTGGATGCATGTCTAAATCTCTTTGCAAGTGTTGCACCCTTGGTAATGGTATGAATGCAGTCCTTTCTGTAATATGTGCCAGGCAGATTTTTAGCTTATGCTATGACATAAATGCAAACGTCTTGTAATGGTGGATGGATCTGAATATAAATCTCTCAGAACTGCTTCTGATAGCCACATCAATCACAGCTGTCTGTGGCTCATGGCAATCTCGAGTGAACATAATCCCAATACGAGCTAATCTTCTATGTATTTCTTGAATGTTGCAGGGAGATGGTATTGGTTGTCTGTCTGGATATGCAGCTAAATAAGCTGTCCAGGCAGCTCTTGCTCTACCTCGATACATTCCATAGTAGAAATGCATGTTGGCGATGTGTAATGGAGAGAAAACCCCTAAACGTGGCATAGTGAAATGAAACAGAGTAATAGCCTTAGATGGGTAGGAGGCTCCTACGGGTACTACTGTTCAATTTCCCAGGTACCACCTGGAACAAACAGTCCAGTTAGGTAGGTCCAACTTCAAAAAAGAGATCAGTCGTCGAATCCAACTCGGCTGGGCAGCGTTCGGGAAGCTTCGCAATATCTTCACGTCCCAAATACCGTAGTGTCTTAAGGTCTGACCAGTGTGTGTTGCCAGTGATGACATACGGAACTGAAACATGGTCGCTTACTATGGTCCTCATAAGAAGGCGCAAGGCCACCCAAAGGGCAATGGAGCGTTCTATGCTTGGAGTTTCTCTGTGTGATCAAATCAGAAACGAGGAGATCCGTAAGAGAACCAAAGTAACCGACATAGCTCTCAGAATTGCTAAACTTAAGTGGCAGTAGGCGGGGCACATAGCTCGTAGAACGGATGGCCGTTGCGGCAATAAAGTTCTCGAGTGGCGACCCCGCACCGGAAAACGTAGCGTAGGAAGGCCTCGCACGCGGTGGACCGATGACCTGGTGAAGGTCGCGGGAAGCCGCTGAATGCGGGTAGCGCAGAACGGGTCGTCGTAAAAATCCTTGAGGGAGGCCTATGCCTATGTCCAGCAATGTACGTCCTTCAGCTGATATGATGATGTAAAGAGGAAAGAAAATAACCACACTTTTTCCACTTTTTCAATGGTTTTTCGTTTCAATCAAAAACTACAATAAAAGAAAAAAAATAGCATTATGTGTACCAATATATATACTTTGATTAAGTACTCACTTTGTATTATCTATCATACATAACAAATATTGCTGTACATTTTTAAAAATTAACTAGAGTTGAAAGTAATGGTGTAGACCTATCTTTGGGATTTTTTTTCTATTGAGCCAAAACTGCTCAATCGTGTTTCTAATAGCTTTTGACTTTAAGGAACATCATCAACAATAAGAGTTTTTTTTCAACCTTGAGTTTTCTATGTTTAAGAGTAATTGAGGAGCCTCTAGGAGGCTCGAGTTTCCATACAAACGTAATTCTGCTTTAATACAAAAACTACATGCTGGATTGAATTCAAACTTTGTAAATATATTGAGTAGACACATATCGATGTTTGTAATTAGTTTTCATAGTAGTAAATTTTAATGTAATTATAGGAAGGCTTAATTTAGTTTTGTACTGAAAATTTGAAACTGCTTTTATTTTTTTCCGTTTTATATTAGTACTTCGAAAACTAAATACAAACATCGATATGTGTCTCCTCAATATATTTGCAAAGTTTGAATTGAATCTGGCATGTAGTGTTTGTATTAAAGCGGAACTACGTTTGTATGGAAACTCGAGCCTCCTGGCGGCCCCTAACCTGCGTAATCAACCCCACCCTTGCCCATACATACATACATACATATAATTCAACAAGTGCAAGTCGGACTCGCGCTAAGTAGGGTTCCCAAATCTTTTCAAAAAATAAATGTTTATTTTATAGAACAAAATTATATTCGTAGTTGGTAATAGAACATATTGTATGAAAAATCTATGAACTTTTTACAAATCGAACTGCACATCTTAGTTGGTCGACTATTTCTCCTAAACTAAGTTGTGTACACGTCTGCCATTTCAGTCAAAACTTTCTTCTTTCCTGGGTCTGCTGGAAGAAATTTCTTTAGAAATAAGCTGTACCCTTTGTATAACCTTTATATTTAAAATCTGTATTTTATGTATCCTGTGTACAATAAACTGTTAAATAAATAAATAAGAAAGCTTACTTAGCCTTGATAGTTTTCCTTTTAAAATAATTATATAGACTACTTTCATGAATTTTTTCTAATTTCCAAATACAGCGGTTTAGTTGTTAGGGGGTGGGGACACTCGACTCCAACAAAATTTAGCACTTTCTAGTCTATGTTTTCGAAAACAGAACACAAAATTATAAAATGGTCTTAGAAGGCTCACAACTATTTTAAAGCTCTAACCAACGATACCCCACATGACGAAAAATAAAAAACATCCCCACTTGTAGGGGAGGTATAAAAATAAAAATAGTTCTCCGCTTTATTGTTATATATATCTCTGCCAAATTTCAGCTCTTAACTATTAATAGTCTAGGAGCTTGGTCGCGGACAGACAGACATGACGAAATTATAAGGGTTCCTTGTTGTACTACGGAACCCTAAAAATCCGACCACGCAAATCACAGTGAGCTACACCCTGTATAGAGCACCTATTCATGTTACCAATAAGTTAGCTGTGTTGTAACAAATTGGCATTTGACGCGTGTGCCACAGTATTACGATATGGCTTATAGTAGCGCAACGCCTTTGATGTCGCACGATGCCGCTACGGCGTAGGTACTAGCAGTAGCAGTAGCTCGCGGAGTTTGCCAGGCTGTGCTCGCCGCCCGCTGCCCCGCAAGTACCCTTCCGTTGCTCTGCGTAAGCACATTCGTTACACTACTGTAAGCCGCTATATAGTAATACTGTGCTTGTGCTCTTTTATCGATTATAGCCTATTGTTATGGTTGACATGATACATCACATCGTTATTTTGTAATTCAAGATGGCTTAAGAGGGCGTACAAAGCAGATATTTTGTCCTCCTCACTCTCGCACGATTTTTAACTTGCTATCCCGCTAAGTAACCACAGCGGGAGCAGCAAAAATGGTTATTTAATTGAATGAAAAAGAAAAACAAACAAAATATGTTTATCGTATTATCCCTCGGTCACCTTTAATATGTTTAATTTTTCAGGTTTTATGTTTTGTCGCAGCCATATTGTAGAATCAACGGCTCGCCGCCGCCGCTTTGTAAAACTACTAAGTAAAAAACTCCGTATTAAACCGAGTCGGACGGAGGCGCTGGGCTCCTTTTCACTGTAGAACAAGACATGCTAAGATAACCGGCCGTCCTTCCGTCCGTGTTTTATTCGGAGTTTTTTATTCTAGTTTACAAAGCGACGCGTCGTTTTGCAAAACGGCTAATTGTCAATGACTTCTATACTTCTTTAATACTGGCATAAGGACCCCGCGACTAATGCTCCCAGCGAATTGGTGCGAAAATCGAAAGTTTCGCACACTCGCGACTCAGTCGTCTGCGGGAAATTCCAGAGTGCTTTGGAAAGATTTTACATATAAAAATGCCTTTTTGTGTTGTTAGGGGCTGTAAAAATCATGAAAGAAAGTCTAAAAAGAAACATGGGATATCGTATCATCGTTAAGTAACCTTACATTGTATTTTTTCTTGAAAACAAATTAAATAAACGCATTTTTAAAGCGACCATTCTACCAAGGTCCTTTTAGCGTGGCCCTGACGTCAACTATCGCCCACGCTAGTTCGTACGAGTTTTGTCAGATGGCGCTACTCTTTGCAGGTATGAAGAAAATCTGAGTAAAACATGGTGACTTGTAAGACTCGGTTTGGTTGGTGGTAGGGCATTTTCTAAGCCCGCCTGGCTAGCTACCACCATCTTATCTAAGTCTTACCGCCAAACATCAGTGTTAACAACATTGATGTGTTCCGGCTTGAAGATACGATAGCCAGTTTTCAATTGTTTTGGGGAATCTTGGTAAGCCCGCTTCCATCTTCGGCATCATCGTCTCTTACCGTCAGGTGAGATGATGCCAAGGGCTTACTAATGTTGAAAAAAAAGTAAAGAATAAAGTTAGGTATCAAACTTGATGAGAAAATTACAAAATTAAAATTACTCGGATTAAGTTCTAGTTATTCACAATGTTTCATGAAAATAGTTGGAGCCATTTTTTAGAAAAAGTAACAAACAACCCGGATACAAATCCTATACCGATTTTTCTTGGAATAACAAACTACCGCGTGCTGTAGGCCATATACATATAGTAAAATACTAAGTTATATTAAAAATCGTTACAGCCGTTTTTGAGTAAAAAAAATCAAGTGATTTTTTAGTATGGTGACAACCCTAAAAACTAAGAAAGGGGATATTGAGGAAAAAAAATCTGCGTATAAAACTAATATAGCCCTAACCCAAATCCGTCCAGTAGTTTAGGAACTAGAGCACTGGACGGACGCACAGACACACAATTTTTTTTTTTACAAAGGGTAAAAAATAGGGTTGTGATTTGTTTTTTAGACTCTCAGTGTATTGGTTTGGTTTGGTTAGTAATAATTAGGTACATTCTTTACTCCTTCGTCGCTCGCTAACTCTTTCGCTCCTCAATCGCTCGAAAGTAAAAAGTATATTTTGCTTTGTACCCCCTCTTAACTTTCTCTTTGGTATTAAATGAAGTGCACAAAGTCAAGTAACTGATCAGTTTGTTGATATATAATATTTATGGTCTAGCTAGTGGATAGTGATACTGTCTGCTTGTTTGTAGTTCGTGGGTTCAACTCCTACACAATACAAACCTTATTGTGAACATGTCTGTTAGTTCTGATGATTTTGAATGTTTTATCTTTTGGGGCAAATGTGGATTCCGTAGGGGCAGTAAAGTTCTCGAGTGGCGACAACGCACCGGAAAGCGTAGTGTAGGCAGGCCTCCCACTCGGTGGACCGATGGCCTGGCGAAGGTCGCGGGAAGCCGCTGGATGCGGGCAGTGCAGAACCGGTAGTCGTGGAGATCGTCGGGGGAGGCCTATGTCCAGCAGTGGACGTCCTTCGGCTGATATGATGATGATGATGATCTTTTATTTTAGTTCCGGCTTGAAGATAAGATAGCCAGATCCCCATTGCGTTGGGGAATCTGGGTAAGCCCGCTTCCATCTTCGGCATCATCGTAACTTACCAACAGGTAAGATGATGCCAAGGGCTTATCAACTATGGATAAATACGAAAAAAAAAATACTAAAGTTTTCCCTTATTATCCATACAATTCTGTACACTGTTAAACAGTCAAGTCGCTATCCAACCATTGATTGCCGATATAACACAATTGGGTACTTCACAGCGTCAAAAATAAATTCTGAAATGAAGTTCACGAAATAGCTCTCCTTTTTCAATTTCCAAAAAAACTTACTCATTTGGTTTTCCATAAACATTTTGTATTTTTAATTTACCAAAAATACATAATAAATAATAAACAAACATTTTTAGAACAAAACCTCGTTTTTGTCAGTTTATAAAAAGTAAACCAGATGACTTTAGGAAGTACTGAATTCTGATTTATGCATTCCGGAACTTTAGTCTATATTTGCTTTGCTATTGAGTAAAAACTCGTGTGATACTATGTTGTACGATAACTACACAAAAATAAAAGTCTGTTAAAATGTCTTTTTTTGTTTCATATGTTGACTGACTCATACAAACAAAGCAACTTCTTTAATATATAAATGCCTCTTTAAACAGTATAAAATATTTCTCTAAGATAGCCTACAAAGAGCTCGAACACATCGTTTTTTAGGGTTACGAAGTCAACAATAAACCCTTATAGTTTTGCCATATCTCTTTCCGCGGCTTAGCTCAGAGACTATTAATACTATACATATTAATCATATTAATCACACCGACAAAAGTTATAGATAAAAATCTTGAAAAAAATGCTTTTTTATGTTACCTACATGTAAAGAGGGTGATATTTTTTGCATAGATTTTATCGCAGGCTTTGAGCGCGGGGACCGAATCCAGAAATTCCGTAACGAAGAAAAACCTCACGCTCGGTTGCCATGGCAACAATATCGGTTGTCAAAACAAACATATAAGAATGGTTGCCATGGCAACAATATCGGTTGTCAAAACAAACATATAAGAAGATATGATCATTTTCGGAGAATAATAAAACTCTTTTCATCTTAATATATATAAATCTCGTGTCACAATGTTTGTCCCCAATGGACTCCTAAACCACTTAACCGATTATAATAAAATTCGCACACCATGTGCAGTTCGATCCAACTTGAGAGATAGGATAGTTTAAATCTCAAATTATAGTCGCAATTTTAATTAAGAATCCAGAAATTCCGTAACGAAGAAAAAAACTTCACGCTCGGTTGCCATGGCAACAATATCGGTTGTCAAAACAAACATATAAGAAGATTTGATCATTTTCGGAGAATAATAAAACTCTTTTCATAAACTGTATATACCTCCATATGACAAAAAAGATTTGATTATTTTTTATTTATAAAATGCAAAAACATTTTTATTTAAGACACAGCTGTTTGTATTTATAGAGATAGGTACAAAAAGATTTTATTCCATATAAATCTTCTGTCCGTGTGTTAGTCATTGAACTCCTCCTAAACTATTTCGCTAATTCTTTTTTTGTCGAGTTGGTTATTGTCAGGAGAAGGTTCTTATGTAGGGTAGGGTAGGGTAGGGTAGTGTAGTGTAGTGTAGGGTAGGGTAGGGTAGTGTAGGGTAGGGTAGGGTAGTGTAGGGTAGGGTAGAGTAGTGTAGGGTAGGGTAGTGTAGTGTAGGGTAGTGTAGTGTAGGGTAGTGTAGTGTAGGGTAGTGTAGGGTAGTGTAGGGTAGTGTAGGGTAGTGTATGTAGGGTAGGGTAGTGTAGGGTAGGGTAGTGTAGGGTAGGGTAGTGTAGGGTAGGGTAGGGTAGTGTAGTGTACGGTAGTGTAGTGTAGTGTATGTAGTAGGGTAGGGTAGTGTAGTGTAGGGTAGGGCAGTGTAATGTAATGTTAGGCGGTACGAAGTTCGCCGGGACAGCTAGTAAACTGTATATACCTCCATATGACAAAAAAGATTTGATTATTTTCTGAAGACTATGTATTTACTTTCAAACATATATTGATGGAGCTAAAGAAGTTTTACTTCAGTCGTGTGGTCTAAAGCACACTCGTATTTTAAGCTATTGTAAGTATAGCTTTTATCGCGGGCTTTGAGGGGACTGAAAAAAACCAGACACCCCAAAAAAAAAAATATTGAGTTCTAAAAAACTTACAGTGCCATCTATCTATCCATCATGATGATGGTGATGGTGGTGGTGATGGTGGTTGCGATGGTGGTCGCGATGGTGGTCGCAATGATGGTCGCGATGGTGATCGCAATGGTGCTCGTGATGGTGGTCGCGATGGTAAATAATTATAATTGCATAAGTTGATAAAAAATGCTATGTAATAGCTTACCGCGGCAGTCCCCGAGTGCCACACGTCTTTTTTTATTATGATGATTACCCTATCGTGTGGGGTGCCGTTGAATGAGTCTTAAAACAGCTAAAACCATTTTTTTATTTAAGGATTAAGTAAATATTAAGCTTAAAAGTGCTAATTTTTGTTCGAGTCAAGTGCCCATCTTCCCCTCCCCCCCTCTACAAGCTAAACCGCTATTTTAGGACATGTGTTTTTTTTTTAAATAGTAGGTCATATAATCAATTTAAAAGGAAAACTATTACGCTTAGGTAGGCTTTCTTAGTTCAGAAGTAATACTCGACCAACTTAAGATGTGCTGTTGGATTTGTCAAAAATTCATAGATTTTCTATAAAAAAATGTTCCATTACCAACTGTAAATATAGTTTTGTATTTTAAAATAAATATTTCTTTTTGAAAATACTTCGGAATCCTCCTCTGCGCGAGTCCGTCTTGCACTTGGCCTGTTTTTTTTTATATTTTAGAAGCATCTACAAAGTCTGTCGAGTTACCCCAAAAAACGAGTTTGCAAGTTAAAAGTGACTAAGTAAGTCATTAATTCTGCCTGCTCTGATGTCGTTGGGGTAATACTTCTCGAGGGATACACAACATAGCATGACGATTGTGATCGATTGATCACATACACAAATCTTTTGACTGACTCGGTGGCTCAGTGGTTTGTGCTCATGACTACTGATCCGAGGATTGTGGGTTCGATCCTCACCCAGGGCAAACATATGTGTGATGAGCAGATTTGTTTGCTCTGTCTGGGTGTTAAAAATCTATATATGTATGTATTTAAACGTATATAAGTATGTATATCAGTCTCTGGTTCCCGCAACACAGGGAATCCTACTTTTGGGCCAGATGACCATGTGTGATTTGTCCCAGAATATTTATTTATTTGTGTGCTTTTCAACTGCACTAGCTGTCAATAATTAGGATACCTAGGAATTTATATTCGTTCACTGCATCGATTTCTTTGCGAATTATGTGTGAGTGTAATTGGGTACACTCTATTATATTCATCAAAGCGACTTTCACGTCTTGTTTATAGTCAAATTTAGAATCAGACTATGACAACTGTGCTGTCATCGTCATACAAAACTGTCTGATCTTTAGTACTCTTGGGAGTCATTTACAAAAAAAAAAGCGGCCCTATAATGCGTCCTTATGGTTATTTATGCTAAAACCTGACCTATTGCATACAACTGTGCTAGTTTTAATACATAGGTTTTTTTTTGATGTGTAACATCTTTGCTCTCGCTTTCCTGCAATTTGTGGGAGTGATTTCGTGAAATGGGACGGAAATGTGTCCCATTGTAACAGGAAGTCGCGTTTTTTCAGGCTTTAAAAGCGCGGAAAAGGCAAAGGTATCTATGACCATACAGCCTAGTCTGCCGTATCTTTGCCCTCCTTTTATAAAGTATTTTGTCACATGTTACACATCATATGCGAGTACTGTAGGTCTCGCTCGAATTTTTTTATCTCTGCCTTCCCTTTTAATATGATCGTATCCAGTTTCGTAAGTTCCCACGGATTCCATATTTCTCCAGTTTTGTTATAAGCAAATCATGATTACACAATCGAAGGCTATCGACATATCAAGTGTAAATAGCGGATACTTACATGGAATTTTAACATTAAAAATGTTTTTTTCGCTCGCTACGGTGGGTAATCTCTTTCAGCGAAAGTGTGGCATGGCGATTACTCTAAAGATATTTGGGGTATCGTAATGATTTAATTTTAAAAATGTGCTTAATGTTGAAAAAAATATATTTTGAAGTCAAAAGCTCTTGAAAATTCGAAAAAAGACTGAAAAATTAGATATTTATTTTTCTCGACTTTAGTCATGAAAAGGCCCATACCTTGAAAACTAAATCAAATGATTGAAAAATTCAAAAACACCTAGGAATGTGATGGCATGCAATTTTTAATGCAATAAAAATAACGGTACATAGTGTGTTTATTATGTAAAGCGCGCACGTTCAGCGCCGCCGCAGTTCGTATAAGTTATGCATGCGGACTCGATTTATTTTTGTAGAAAATGACCTATTTAAAAACAAAAGAAAAAATAATAATTTGCCTGAGTTAGTTTTTGATGTACCCGAAAGACATGTAATGAATGAAATCTGTGAAGTTTTTTAACTACACATTCATGAACACTACTCGTTAATAGAAAGATCGCATCATCATTTATCGACCTGCCTAAAGGCAAACGAAAACTATTCTGCTCTTTGTTAATTATTTTGATGAAAAATTAACATAAATAAAAAAAAAATGTCAGCTGTACATACTTTTCTACCTAGCTATCGCCGTCTAGCATAGAAAAATCAACATTATAAAATATGTTTACCTACCTAGTAACAAAGAAAAGTCATATTTGATGAAAAACTTACACGTGATCTGGATTTGTATGGGAGGTACCTTATTACGATTTTTCTTGGAATAATAAAGTACCTACCCAGTGTTTGTAGGCCTCATTAAGTTTTATTTATTCACACAGTTTCATCAAAATCTTTAGCCATTTTTGAGAAAAAGTAACAATAATAATATGGATTTGTATGGAAGGTACGTTTTATTAGAGTACTTCAAGTCATCAAGGAGTCAACAACAACATTACAACCGCCTCCGTAGCTCAGAGGCAAAGTTCACTGGCTTTACACAGGAGGTCGCGGGTTCGATTCCCGGCGGGGTCAATTGTAAGACTCGGTTTGATTGTTGGTAGGGCATTTTCTAAGCCCGCCTGGCTAGCTACCACCATCTTATCTAAGTCTTGCCGCCAAATATCAATGTTGATATCCATGGTGTGTTCCGGCATGAAGATAAGATAGCCAGTTCCCCATTGCGTTGGCTTCCATCTTCGGTAATATTGTCACTTACCACCAGGTGAGATGTTGTCAAGGGTTTACCAATTGTGAATAAATAACAATAATAGTCTATCCGTGTCTGTCTGCCCTTGGCTTAGCTCAGAGACTATTAATACTAGAAAGCTGTAATTTGGCATGGTTATACATATTAATCACGCCGACAAGAATGTACAATAAAATCTTGAAAAAAAATTTTTTTTTGTGATATTTTATGCTAACGTACCCCACCTTTTGGGGTATCGTTGAATCATCATCATCATCATCATATCAGCCACAAATCGTCCACTGCTGGACAAAGGCCTCCCCCAAGGATTTCCACGACGACCGGTCCTGCGCTGCCCGCATCCATCGTTGAATAGGTCTTTCAAAACAACTGAGGGTTAGCTAAAACCGTTTTTTGATTCAGGGATCGATTTGCGAAAAAATAAGCTTTAAAGTGCTAATATTTGGTCGAGTCAAGTGTACCCTCCCTCCCCCCGGGCAAGCACAAGCTAAACCGCTATTTCAGGACATCTGAAAAAAAAATTGTATATAGTAGGACATATAATCAATTTAAAAGGAAAACTATCACGGTTAAGTAGGATTTCGTAGTTTAGGAGTACAAAAGTCGACTAACTTAAGATGTGCAGTTGGATTTGTCAAAATTCATAGATTTTCCATATTTTTTTTTATTGCCAACTGTAAATATGATTTTGTTTTTTAATAAACATTTACTTTTTTTTAAACTTTAGAACCCTACTTTGCGCGAGTCCGACTCGCACTTTGCCGGAATAATCAACTACTGCGTGTAGTAAGGCCATATAAAGTTATAATAACGCACAGTTTCATTAATGAGTAAAAAGCGTTTTTTTAACTATGTGAGGCAACCCTAAAAAATCAAGATAGGAAAAAATAAAAAAGGCTTCCTGGAAAAAAATGCCATTACCAAAATTGTATCTAAATATTTTTAGTAGTTTAGGCACTAGAGCACCGGACACACATACTCACAGACAGACATATATTTTTTATTGTATTTGGGGAAGCCAGTGGCCACGACTGGGAATAAGCGGCCTCTATTAGTAATTGATCCCGATCTTTTCAAGTTTGATTTTTGGTGCCATAACTATTCCTTCTTACTCCTTCGTCCCTCGAAAGTAAATAGGAACTTCTTGCTGCTTTAAAAAACTTCTTTATTTAAATCTCATTGAACGCATATTGAACGCCGTCTCAACCGTCACCCGTCACGAAGCTTCAACCCGTAGCTCTGCTGCAGTGCGTCCGAAAACATGCACAAGAACTGGTCTCACCAGAACTCGGTTGGTCTGCGTCTTTCTTGTTGCCTCCAATCCGATATAAGGTCGACACGAGCGTGCGGCCAAGGCAGTCTGTAGCTGTATTTGTGGGCGGCAGGTCACGTCGCCACGATGCGACGTCGTTACGCGTGTGTTTCAGTGTGTGTGTTGTTACAGTGCGCCATCGGGTCGACGTCCACACCTTCATCGACGTCGAAGGACACTATGAGCTTCGTGTACCCGGAGGCGAGGCGGGATGATGCAGTCGTTGACGACTACCACGGGACCAAGGTACGGCTTACACCATAAGAGGTATTGCAACCCAGCCTTCCCTTTTTTTTTTCAAATCGAGCCTTAGCTTGGTACACTCAACCAAACGTGACATATTGCTCTAATATTTTTAAGGTTTCCGTACAAGGTAACGGGACCCTAATACCACAGTATATAAGGTGTAACAAAATTAGCTGAAACTATTTTAACTGGTGCTTCTACCCATGAAACTGAACAACTTTCCCCATGGAACCCATAGTCAAATCGCAAAAAAAATATTTGGCTCTTCATACTAACTCGATCAGCTGATCAGCCAACTTAGTATGGAAAGATCAAATTTTTTTTGGAGATATGACTATGGATTTCATGGGGAAAGTTGTTCAGTTTCATGGGGAGAAGCACCAGTTAAAATAGTTTCAGCTAATTTTTTTACACCTTGTATATGTATATTAGTACGCTGTCCGTCTATTTGACTTTTAAAAAGCTGTATCTTAAGAACCGTGACAGGTAGCCGGCAGAATTTCTTACTGAATAATAGGGGATTTAATGACAAATAATGAAAACTACAATAACTACACGAATTAATTAAAAACCCGACTGCATAGAAACAACACCTCTTGTTTGACCAGTTGGGTATAAACTATCAACTCACGTTTAGGCTACGGAACCTGTCAAAGAAATAAATTCATATACATACATACATACATACATACACTCGAAAGACATAACCCTCCTACTGGCGCAGTCGGTAAAAAAGTAAAAACTGTCGGAAAAAAATAATGTAATAATTATGGCAATGTTTACTACTATCATTCAGATATTGTTGGATGGCAACCCTGCTTCTTATGTTCCTTTTTTACCTCCTTCCAGAAATGTTTGTGAGTTAAACTTAAATTAGTTAACAGGGTGCCTGTCCCAGATTCATGTACCATTTTCGTACAAACTTTACAGGCTCATGAATCATTGTATATGTGCAAATTCGGCCATTTCAAGGGTCCTGTTTTTTATATGTAGCCGAACAAACAAAACAAGAGGATTTTTGTAATGGGGCATGTGGGGTAGGTAAATTTTCAAGAAAAAAAACATACCCTCTAAAATACAAATCATCATCATCATATCAGCCGAAGGAAGTCCACTGCTGGACATAGGCCTCCCCCAAGGATCTCCACGACGACCGGTTCTGCGCTGCCCGCATCCAGCGGCTTCCCGCGACCTTCACCAGGTCATCGGTCCACCGAGTGGGAGGCCTGCCTACACTACGCTTTCCGGTGCGTGGTCGCCACTCGAGAACTTTACTGCCCCAACGGCCATCTGTTCTACGAGCAATGTGCCCCGCCCACTGCCACTTAAGTTTAGCAATTCTGAGAGCTATGTCGGTCACTTTGGTTCTCTTACGGATTTCCTCGTTTCTGATTCGATCACGCAGAGAAACTCCGAGCATAGCACGCTCCATTGCCCTTTGGGTGACCTTGAGCCTTCTTATGAGGCCCATAGTAAGCGACCATGTCTCAGTTCCGTACGTCATCACTGGCAACACACATTGGTCGAACACCTTGGTCTTAAGACACTGCGGTATCTGGGACGTAAAGATATTGCGAAGCTTCCCGAACGCTGCCCAGCCGAGTTGGATTCGACGATTGATCTCTTTCTCGAAGTTGGACCTACCTAACTGGACTGTTTGTCCCAGGTATACATATTCGGTAACAAATTCGAGTGTAGAGCCTCCAACCTTCAGAGGAGTAGGTATGACACGGACGTTTGACATAATTTTCGTCTTGTCCATGTTCATTCTAAGACCCACTTGTTGAGAGGCTCTACTGAGGCCATCGAGCATTGTGCCTAAGTCGTCCATAGTCTCAGCTATGACCACGATATCGTCAGCGAATCGAAGGTGGGTGATGTACTCGCCGTTGATATTGATGCCGAGTCCACCCCAGTCCAAAAGCTTGAAAACATCTTCCAGGGCGGCGGTGAACAGTTTCGGAGATATAACGTCTCCCTGTCTCACCCCTCGCTGCAGCTGGATAGGTTCCGAGTTTTGATCCTGGAGGCGAACCGACATGGTGGCGTTTTCGTACAAACACTTCAGCACTTCGATATATCGATAGTCAATTTGGCACCTCTGGAGAGACTGTAATACAGCCCAGGTTTCGACCGAATCGAAGGCTTTCTCATAGTCCACGAACGCCAAGCATAGTGGCTGATTGTACTCTTCGGTCTTCTGTATAATCTGCCGCAGCGTATGTATGTGGTCTATGGTACTAAATCCTTTTCGGAAACCGGCTTGTTCGGGAGGCTGGAAGTCGTCAAAACTGCGTGCGAGACGATTCGTAATGACCCTCGAAAACAGTTTGTAGACATGGCTCAGAAGTGAAATGGGTCTGTAGTTCTTCAGCAGGGTATTGTCGCCCTTTTTGAAGAAAAGCACGACCACACTTCTGTGCCATGCCTTAGGCGTTTGTCCCTCAAGTATAACGGAATTAAATAATTTCTGAAGAGCTTTAAGTACCGGTGTTCCACCTGCTTTCAGAAGTTCAGCCGTAATTCCATCATCACCCGGTGCCTTATTGTTTTTAAGCTGTTTAAGAGCCATTCTAATCTCGTACAGGCTGACGTCCGGGATATCTTCGGTATAGTGTCGGGTAAGTCTAGCTCTTGGGTCTTTAGCCAGATCGCTGACAGGCAGACGTGTGGTCGTGTACAATTGTCCGTAGAACTTCTCAACTTCTTCCAGCAACTCAGTCTTAGACGATATGATCCTGCCGTCCTCAGTCTTCAGCTTGGTCAGTTGGCTTTGACCAACAGACAGATCTCTAGCGAACACTTTTTAGCCTTTGTTGTTCTCAATCGCCGCTTTAATACAATTTGTATTAAAGTGGCGCAAATCGCGAGTTAGAGACTTAGAGATCTGCCTGTTTAGTTGCCGATACTGAGTAGCGTCTTCAGAGGACTGCAAAACCAATCTGCGTCTTTCTTCCATGAGGCTGCTGGTGAAGTCAGAGATTTTTTTGGTTCTGTTTGAACAGCGAGTTTTGAAAATCTTAGACCCGACCGTTTGGACAATTTCCACGAACCTGTCGTTATAATCGTCCACATTCTCGCAGTCTCCTAGGCATTCGAAGCGATTGTGCAACTCGAGCTGAAAGTTTTCGGGGTTTTGGAGCTGGATGGGCGCTGGTCGGAGTGTGGACTTCATCAGTCGACATCTTTCTAGCTTGGTCTTTAGATTCAATGTGCCTCTTACCATTCGGTGATCGCTTCCTGTTTTGACTGAGTTGATCACAGAGACATCATTGAATATTTGCCTTCTTGTCGACAAGATGAAGTCGATCTCGTTCTTCGTTACGCCATTGGGATGCAACCATGTCCACTTTCGCTGTTTACGCTTTTTGAAGAAGGAGTTCATCATAAAGAGGCCCTCCTTCTCCATAAAGTCGGCCAGCAGCTGGCCACGTGCATTTCTCTCTCCATATCCAAATTGCCCCACTCTCAGCTCACCATCACTTCGTTTGCCCAGTTTCGCGTTAAAGTCCCCCATAACAATGGTGTATTGAGTCCGGGAGCTATTATGTAGAGCTCTAGAGATATCCTCATATAGGAGCTCCACTTCATCGTCGGGGTGTTGCGCGGTCGGTGCATATACCTGAATAACTTTCAGCGAATACCGTTTGGTAATTCGGAGAATAAGGTACGCTACCCTCGTCGAAACACTCTCGATCCGGATCACATTGTTAATGAGGGACTTGTGGACTAGAAACCCGACACCACCCTCGGACAGTTGGTCGCCCTCCTGGAAATAGAGCAGGTTTCCGGATTTAAGGATTATGGTGTCCTCCCCCTCTCTTCGGACTTCACACAATCCTACGATGTCCCATCGTAACCTGCTCAATGCTTCCTCGAGTTCTGTTAGCTTTACGTCGGTTCGCAGTGTGCGCGTGTTGTAGGTTGCCAGGGCCAGAGGTCTTTTGTTGAGGTAAAATACAAATAAAAAGCTGAAACACTAATAGAAACGAACCTATGAGGATTCAAAGTCTGTTGTATGGGGACAGAGTTACCTGTTTATACTAGTTATTTTTTCAAGCCCATCGTTTGATTTTTATGTGCCTCCTGCCCCTCCACTCGCACAGTTAATAACAAATAATGTAAACCGCCCAAGTGTGAGTTCTACTCAGAGTACAAACTGAAAAAAAAAATGCCGTTTGCGTTGATGTCTTTAGTTTGAAATGAATAGATATTGTTGTACTTGTGTGGAGAGGTGTGGTGGTACGGAACGCTCGGTGTGCGAGTGTGACTCGCACTTGCCGGTTTTTTGAATTGACCAGCGGAACACTGTTTTACTTGTGGTGCGACAATCCCTGAGTTTAAAAGGTAAATAGTAAACGAGTGACATTTGTAAGCCCAAGCCGCAGGCGAGGGTTTACCGTCGTCACGAGTTTGCCAATTACCATTTACATAATCACCCTTGTATCATTATTAAAAGCGTTATCTTGAACCACACCCTGGACACTTCATACAACGGGCCAGAATAACATTTCATAAAAGGAATGACGGAACAAACAAAATGGCGGCGAAATCCTATACGTTCGACAACCAAACTGTAACCAATCTGTATTAATCTGGGTGACGAGACGGTGAGGTCGCAATCTAGAGAGCGGCAGAGTGTGTCCATACTGTATGTTAGTACTAATATATATACTTTGCTTGAACAATGGTGACATATACTATGCTGGAAACCACACTTAAGAAACTTTCATAATAAGTAGATAAGTCACGAAAAGTGGCGCCGGTATTGTAGAAAGTAAATGCCACGGGCTGAAATGGTTTGGCCACGTATGTTCTGCATACAGAAAGAGAAACCTTGATAGGTAAATGACACCACGTGACACATGGACTGAGGGTGGAGGGATATAGAAAGATACAAAGACCAAAGATGCGATGGCTATAGATGGAGTTAAAAAGGATATGGAAGAGTTTTTTTTTAATCACAAGCCCTTGGTATCTTCTCACCTAATGGTAAGTAACGATGATGCCGAAGATGGAATTGGGCTTACCAAGATTCCCCAACGCAATGGGAAATTGGCTATCTTACCTTTAAGCCGGAACACATCAATGTTATTAGCATTGATGTTTGACGGCAAGACTTAGATAAGATGGTGGTAGTTAGCGGGCTTAGAAATTGCCCTTCTATCAACAAAACCGAGTCTTAAAAGGTAAGACTCCGTCGGAAAATGAACCCGCGACCTCCTGATGTGAAGCTAATGTTCTTAACCATTACGCCACGGAGCTGGTTTGGGGAAAACCACAGGAGTGACGCTGATACTTACCGGAATAAGAACAAATACAAAACCGGCTAAGTGCGAGTCAGAACCGCACACATAGGGTTCCGTTCCACTAGATGGCGCTAGTTTCTTCATGTTTAAAAAAAAACACCTTTTTTATGGAAACCCCTCCTTATTTTTTCACTGTTTTTAATTTTTAGTATTTGTGGTTACAGCAGTAACAAAAATATATCATCTGTGAAAATTTCAGCTGTCTAGCTATCACGGTTCATGAAATTAAGCTTGGTGACAGACGGACAGACAGACAGACAGATAGACGGACGGACAGCGGAGTCATAGTAATAGGGTTCCGTTTTACGGAACCATAAAAAGTCACCAAAAACATTTAGAGCCGACCCCGAACAATTGGGAGTAAGGCTAAAATAGGGAATGTCTTTGCCCAGCTGTGGGACAGTTAGGAGTATTAAAAAAGGCTAAGAAGATGATGATGACATGAAAGATAAAACGTAGAACGTATATTAGAGGTGGGTTGGGCCATCTTAATGAGAGGAATTGAATTAATTGATCTCAAATAGACGCGTCACTATAGTACCACCCACTATAGTTAAGACACGCCATAAGTTATCATAACACAAATTACACAGCATATTACAATAGGGATGACGATAGCATAAGAAAGAAATTATGAGATCTTGATC
The DNA here is from genome assembly GCA_947284805.1 of Coleophora flavipennella. NCBI lineage: Eukaryota > Metazoa > Arthropoda > Insecta > Lepidoptera > Coleophoridae > Coleophora > Coleophora flavipennella. The sequence continues at coordinate 10,642,922 of OX369256.1, read as the reverse complement.
ACTAAATTGCCCTCCTACTTAAACTTCAAAAACCTTACTCGTTTTGTTTTCCATCAAGGCTTCGATTTTTAATCCCTACTAATATTATAAATGTGAAAGTAACTCTGTCTGTCTGTTACGCTTTCCCGCAAAAACTACTGAACGGATTTGGCTGAAATTTGGTAGGTAGACAGATTACGACCTGGATTCAGACATAGGCTACTTTTTACCACGCTCGCGAGCCGCTTGCGGCTCGCGCACTGCGCACCCTCGAAAAGTCATAGAAACGTCCACGCGGGTGAAACCGCGGGAAACAGCTAGTTCACCATAATCACAAAATGAGTACATAAATGACGCTGCAAAACTATGACGTCACGCCTAGGTATTTCAAACATTTTCAGAACAAGATGTCGTTTTTGACAGATGTTAAAAAGGAAATCAGATGACTAGCATTCGTCATCCCTATTATGTGTGAATGTTTTTGGTGTCTTTAAAGCTTTACTTTGACCGTTATTTTAGACATCCTTTTCTCTAGGTCAGGTCAGGTATTTTTAAAACGAAAACGTAATTGATTTTTTTTTATTCACAATCAATTGGTAAGCCCTTGGCATCATATCTTACCTGATGGTAAGTGGCGATGATGCCAAAGATGGAAGCGGGCTTACCAAGATTCCCCAACGCAATCGAGAACTGGCTATCTTATCTTCAAGCCGGAACACATCAATGTTGTTAACACTGATGTTTGGCGGCAAGACTTAGATAAGATGGTGGTAGCTAGCCAGGCGGGCTTATAAAATGCCCTACCACGAACCAAACCGAATCATACAAGTTGACCTCACCGAGAAATGGAACCCGCGACCTCCTGGTGTGAAGCGAATGGACTAACCATTACGTCACGGAGACGGTTCGTTATTTATTCGTTTTTTTTTTTCAAGAAGGTGGTTATTGATATTCCCCTTTGACAATACAATATTATTTTGATAGAGGATAATATGGGTGGCTGTCTGAAGCGATCGTGGAAAGAATATAAAACAACACATTATTACCTTCAAATACTAGAGGAAAGGTTATTTCAGAGCTTGGTGTGGCATAACCTTCGGTTTTAGGTATTTATTATTCATTTGGCATGACTAGTACATGTAAGCGTCGGTGGCGTAACGGCTAGGGCCGCTGCCTCCTGTCGGGAGGTCGTGGTTCGAATCCTGCCACGTACCAATGTCATTTCGAATTTAGATTTCATATGCACGTTTATCCGACGCTCTTACGGTGAAGGAAAACATCGTGAGGAAACCTGCACACGCCTGCGGAGAAACTCGTAGGTTGTGTGTGAAGTCGACCAACCCGCACTGGGTCCGCGTGGTCGACTAAGACCCGATCGCCCTAATTCAGGGTAGGCTCGAGTCCCTCGGTAGAGACGTAAATGAGCTGATATGTATGATGATGACATGCATATTGCCCTCAGAATTTTTAACCAGGCGTCATTGTGTTACAAAATTCTTACACAGATATTGATATGGGTCAATACTACCCGCATATTTATAATATGGTATTTGATTATTTTTAGGGATCCGTACCTCAAAAGGTAAAAATGTTACCCTTATCGGATCACTCGTGTGTCTGTGTGGCCGTCCGTCTGTCACAGGCAATTTGCTCGGAAACTACTGGACCCCATTGAGCTGAAATTTGGTATAAATATGTAAGTTGGTGACCCAAAGACGGACGTGTAATGTAAATAAATGAATTTTAATAAAAAAACTTAAAAAACACGCTTTTAAAGCACATCAAACTAGAAAGTGAAAAATAATTCGTTAAATAAGTGAAAAAAGCGTGGGTTGCTCGATATACGAAACGCCCCACGCTTTTTTCACAATAATACTAGTATTTTCGTTCACTATTGTTTTCAGCTTATATTACGAATTATTTTTCACTTTTCAGTTCAGGATAATGAGATAAAGTTATGAAATTATTGTATTGTCACTTAATCTTGATAAATGTACAAAGTTTGAATTAAATCTTTCCGTTTAAAGTGGGTCAAAATCGAGTGCAAAGGAGTCGGTTACAAACATACATACAAGTGAAGCTAACATAAGCGTGTTAAAAAATGGGGGCCAAATCATATTAAATGAAAAGGCTTGTGTTGAGAATCTCAAGTATATTTTTTTCATAATTTTTTATTAGTTTTGAAGTTATTCCGCTAGTTAGGGTGGGGGCGTAACGCGCCTGGACAACGTCCGAAACGATATTGTCAGAGGATCCTACAAAGTGGCACCGATAGCCGAAAAAGTCAGAGAGTGTAGGGTTACCAGATGTTAAATTGAAAATTCCTGACAAAAAGCCTGATTTTTATTAAAAAGTTTTGACATTTTACTAAAACGGGCGCCCGCGCGGTTTGACAGTCAAAGTAATAAAATACCATTTATTTTGAATGCCGACCGGTCACTCACCGTTTCACAATCCGCTATAGAGGCTACTCCTACTCTCAAATCACCATTACATTGATGAGGACCAAAAAACATAGTAAATAATGCAAAAAATCCTGAACATTTCTAAGTCTGGCCGGAATCTTGACAGGAGCCTAAAAACCCTGACATGTCAAGACAAATCCTAACGTCTAGTAAGCCTAAGAGAGGGCCGACTCAGAAGGTATGGACATGAGACGAGGCGGGATGATGTTTAGTCACTTTAGCATTTTATTGCAGTGCCTGCAATTATTGTGTATCTTACCTTAAGATTCTTAAGGTTGAAAAGTCACTAAGTAAGACTGCAAATTTACATAAGATAATCAGTGTAAATACGGACACTTAATAATTGTGTGTGAAGTTTAAAATTATATTTAAAACATCATGTTGCTTTTCTTTCTGACTGTATCTTTTACCTTTTCGATTCGAGTTGAGAATTTTTGTTAGGTATTTTACTTCCGGTTCGAGTGAGGAACCAAGCCCAAGTATAGCTACTCCGTTAAAACAGTGCTGAACATAAAGAACTAACAGAGAACAAGGAGAACAAGAGGCTAGACCATCCGCCACGTGGTGTTGCACTGTCGAAAGGGACCTAAAACCCCAGAATATCCCACAGTTGACAACCCAGGACTCCAGGACAGACCAGCCTGGCGCAAACGCACAAGAAGGCCTGACCCCAAATAAAGTTGGGAAAAGCGCAGGAAGAAGAAGAAGAGGTTTTGAAGTTATTACTTACCTTTTATTTTTTATAAAATGTTTAAAGAAACAGGGTCCCTCTAGTTTGGAGGTCAGTACACCTAACTAATTATATTTCCTGTTATCAACTACCACTGAAAAAAAATGTTCCTTATTTAATCTAACATATTATCATTATAAGGAATAGCACTGTACCTTTAGGTGGTTTTTGTCAATAAAGATTATCTTATTTAAGAATGTAGGCGAAGATTGATCATCCTCCCTCCTTATCTCCGAAACTACTTGGTCTAAAATCTTGAAAAAATCACAGTATATGAGGTTAAATAAATGCATAGATTACGAGAAGTCTATATGAGAAAATCTAAAAAAAATAATAATTTTATAGTCCAGAATAAGTAGACCCCCTATTTACCTAGACTCTAGAGCATAGTATGTACTGAGAGGTCTTGTTATTTTGGTGCGTAACCCATTTTTTTAATATATCCACAATCCGTGATATTTCATAGCATATTTATAATTCAGTTTAGTTCTTTATGAAGAAGTTTTTGATTTTATGTTTATTATACATTTTTACTAACATTTAGTGTATAAGATTAGTTTGTAAGATTACTAACACAAATTGATCCTAAAGTTGGTCGTAAATAAATTGATTATTATTATTATTATTATTATTATTAGCCAAATAACAAGTTAACGTCACCTTGAGCTTGTCACATTAACAAAACACAATATTATTAAAATTATTAATTGAACTATGATTTTAGGAATAAAACAAAAAATGTTGACTGAATTTTTTTCATTAATCTAATTAAACTTTGAGACCTCAAAAATGCAACTAAATTAATATCATTTAACTTTTCAGTTTCTTTGTTAATTTTGGCATTTTTTAATACTTTACTGTAAATCAAACTTAGTTTTATAATTACTTTTAATTAACTAAAAAAAGACATTAATCAGCAATAAAAATTATTTATATTTATTAAAAATTATATTTGTATGGGCTCATTTTTTTAAAATTGATTGAATTGTGATGATGGGTCATATTTCATTATATCAGCTCATATACGTCCCCACCGAGGCGCTCGAGCCTACCCTGAATTAGGGAGATCGGGCCTTAGTCGACCACGCGGGCCCAGTGCGGGTTGGTCGACTTCACACACAACCTTCGAGTTTCTTCGCAGGCGTGTGCAGGCAAAGTATATATATTACTAACATACAGTATGGACACTAACTGCCACTTTCTAGATTCCGACCTCACTCTCTCGTCACCCAGATTGATACAGATTGGTTACAGTTTGGTTGTCAAACATATAGAATTTCGCCGCCATTTTGTTTGTTCCGTCATTCTAAAGTGTCATTTCTGGCCCGTGGTATGAAGTGTCCAGGTTTCCTCACGATGTTTTCCTTCACCGTTAGAGCGTCGGATAAACGTACGCGTCATATTTACCATTTTGAAAAAGAACTCGTGTAGTTCGCACCGCGGCCCCTCGCGCGTCTCATTTCTTAGAGCATAGTCATGGCCTGGCAGAATCATCAGCGCTGCGAATCTAAGGTTTCGTAGCATTCAAGCTGAGCCTGTCATTTTCCTAGCCCACCTTATTTATATCTAATAGTTATTAAGATTTTAAAATCATCATCATCATCATATCAGCCGAAGGACTGGACATAGGCCTCCCCCAAGGATCTCCACGACGACCGGTTTTGCGCTGCCCGCATCCAGCGGCTTCCCGCGTCCTTCACCAGGTTATTGGTCCACCGAGTGGGAGGCCTGCCTACACTACGCTTTCCGGTACGTGGTCGCCACTTGAGAATGCATTTAAAATAATTTAAAAATAAAATAATAATTTTAAGTAGTTTTAATTATTTTTTTCTTGCATTGTTTTTTTTGCTTGTGTGGGCTCTGAATAAATGTTTATCTTATCTTATCTCCGGCTACTGGGAGGAAGGGAAACTTCACGCGCGCATCATCACTACATAGTATAAAACAAAGTCGCTTTCTCTGTCCCTATGTCCCTTTGTATGCTTAAATCTTTGAAACTACGCAACGGATTTTGATGCGGTTTTTTTTAATAGATAGAGTGGTTCAAGAGGAAGGTTTATATGTATAATAACATCCATTAAATAGTGGAGAAGTACTGTTATTTTTGAGGTGTCTAATGTGATGTCGTAAATAATTACATTTTTTCCGCTTACATTGCAAACGCAGGCTGAACCCTACGAGTTTTATCAAAATAATGTACTAAGTATTGTACACATTGAAAAGGTCTACAGAAAAGTCCGTGACGGTATATGTCTATCTCTTATGGATAACCCACAATAACTTTTTTTTGTCATTTACTTTTTACGACAAATAATGGCTAATTTTCGAAGCGATTTTAACCAATACAGCATTAATCCTTAACCAATTAAATACCTTGAATACATTGTTCATTTAATATAGATCTATATGGCCCGTTACACCGTATGATTTAAGTGAATATTTTCGAAGATATTACAGATTTAAAAATTGCGGGACGTAGCGTTTGCGGCGGTACCGGCCGGCCGCACGTTCTCAGTTTTTCTGTAGTGTATTTAGTATCAGCATTGCACCCGTGCGAAGCCGGGGCGGGTCGCTAGTTAAGAATATATTGAAAATTAAAAACATGCTGGGTCATATTGACTCAACTGCTATGAAGGCCTTCCTGTCGTTCTTCATCAATACTTTAAAAATCAATCAGATAAAACTATGCCAAGGTTTCATAAACATTAAAAAAAAGACAACGAAACGTTATACAACGAATTGTTTTCAATTTATAAAAAAAAACTATTGAAGCAATCCAAAATTAACAGCAATGTAACTTACACGCTTGACTTCACGTGCTTCTAATCGCTTCAATGATATAGTAGTTTACAATACACGTGTTTTTGATTGTAACATCTTTGCTCTCGCTTTCCTGCAATTTGTGGGAGTGATTTCGTGAAATGGGACGGAAATGTGTAACAGGAAATGCGAACGTTTTTTAATTCTCGAAAACTAAGGTTGTCATAGCTATGCCGCCTAGTGTGATGGCAAAGGCAAAGATGACATACTACTATTCGAAGGGTCGGCCCGTGAATGTACGACCCGATAATTAATTAATTTCATAAGTATTTTGTCACATGTTACACATCATATGCGAGTACTGTAGGTCTCGTTTTTTTTTATTATTATTCTCAATTGGTGGGTAAGCCCTTGGCATCATCTCACCTGATGGTAAGTGACGATGATGCCGAAGATGGAAGCGGGCTTACCAAGATTCCCGAAAGCAATGGGGATCTGGCTATCTTATCTTCAAGCCGGAATACATCAATGTTGTTAACACTGATGTTTGGCGGCAAGACTTAGATAAGATGGTGGTAGCTGGCCAGGCGGGTAAGAAAATGCCCTACCACCAACCAAACCGGCTCTTACAAGTTGACCCCACCGGGAATCGAACCCGCGACCTCCTAGTGTAAAGCGAATGGAGTAACCATTACGCCACGGAGGCGGTACATTTTTTTTTGTCTATGTTTTAATTAAATCTTTATACAAAAACTGTTAGAGCTACTAGATGAAATAAATAACCCTTAAAGGATAAATTCGTTGACCATCTCTCCGTCTTTCATGACCTTTTTCTCAAAAACGCATGTAAGTATCAAGTTTAAATTTATTTATTAAAACAAAAAACTTAGGTCTACGGTCCTTATTCAAGCTTCTAAGTCAAAGCAATGAAAAGTTACGGCCATGTAGACTATGCGAAGAAGGCGATAAATTTAAATGGAAACTAAACATTAAACAATTATTGTTTTACACAGATTAAAAACAACAAACTGTACGACAACTACAAGGTCCAAAGCATTTAAAGGAAGTTATATAAACGTTAAGTAGGTACTTACAACTCCACCAATCCGCATCTATCCGGATCTATTAATATCTATATACAGGGTGTTGTTTTGGTCGACATCGCCCTTTCCAGTAAGGCTTCTACTCATGAAACTGAACAACTTTTGTTCTACAACTTTGCTGAAATCGCAAAAAAGAAATTGGGAGTTTTCATACAAATCGATCAGCTGGTTGACCAATTTTGTATGGAGAGTTCAATTTTTTTGTGAGAATTAACTATGTGTTCCTTGGGGAAAGTTGTTCAGTTTCATGAGTAGAAGCCCTCCTGAAAATGGCGTTGTCGATCAAAACAACACGCTGTATATAAAAATGAATCCCTATTTCCCTTGGTCACGGCATCACGCGTGAGCGGCTGGACCGATTTCGCTAATTCTTTTTTTGTCGAGTTCGTTATTATCAGGAGAAGGTTCTTATGTAGGGTAGTGTAGTGTAGGGGTAGGGTAGGGAAGGGTAGTGTGGTGTAGTGTAGTGTAAGGTGGTATGAAGTTCGCCGGGAATACTAGTGTATTATATAAATGTTAATATGGCAGGCCTCCCACTCGGAACCAACGACCTGGTGAAGGCTGCGGGAAGCCGCTGGATACGGGCAGCGCAGGGTAGGTCCGGTTGTGGAAATGGAATGTGTCACTAGGAAGAACATAGGCTACTTTTTATCCTGTGAAAATAGCATAGTCCGATGCAATTCCTCAGGGAACTGAAAAATACTCTTTTTGGTTCATCATATCAGCTCATATACGTCCCCACCGAGGGGCTCGAGCCTACCCTGAATTAGGGCGTTCGGGCCTTAGTCGACCACGCGGGCCCAGTGCGGGTTGCTCGACTTCACACGCACCCTTCGAGTTTCTTTTTGGTCAATTTCTTTAATATCACAACGGAACAATGGATTGTTGTGATTTTTTGCACAGAGATGGTTGAGGAGGAGGGAAATGACATAATTACTAATAAGCATAGCCTGACATAGTTCCCGAGGGATCTGGGGAAAACTCACCTCTCACCGTCAAAGACATTCATAAAAACGATATCCACGCGGACGAGGCCGCGGACAAAAGCTAGTTTAATAATAACCAATTGTCTCTTTTTTCGACAGATACATGACCCCTACCGTTGGCTCGAGGACCCCGACTCGAAGGAGACCAAAGAGTTTATAGACGCACAGAATAACATCACGCGGCCGTACCTCGACGCGTGTCCCGTTAAAAAAGAGATCAACGATCGCCTCACAGAATTATGGAACTACCCCAAATACTCGTGCCCCTTCAGGAGAGGAGACAGATATTTCTTCTTCAAAAACACTGGTCTGCAAAATCAAAAGTAAGTTCTTGTTATATACTTAAGCTCAGCTTTACACATAGCTCGTAGAACAGATGGCCGATGGGGCAGTAAAGTTCTCGAGTGGCGACCGCGCACCGGAAAACGTAGCTTAGGCAGGCCTCCCACGCGGGGGACCGACGACCTGGTGAAGATCGCGGGTTAGCCGATGGATGCGGGCAGCGCAGGACCGGTCGTCGTGGGAATACTTGGGGGAGGCCTTTGTCCAGCAGTGGATGATTTTTGGCTGATATGATGATGATGATATACTATTACTTTACCACGACAAAAGGCTCGACTTCAAGAGTTGAAGACAAGGCTTGATGACGACTCGGACACAATATATTCGGACACCTTGTCCGAAACGACACCTTTTAATTTTAATACTTGTTTCACTGACGATTCGGACACCATCAAAATGTTAAAGCTATAACGTACAGTCAGGAGGAAGAGTACTAACATCTTAAAATATGATTTATATTAAAATAATCACATTGGTAGAATGAAAGTCTTAACATTTTCAATCCCCAAAAACATTGATGTTTCCTTTAAAGACTTATATAATGGATGGTCGACCTGTTGACGGTCGCGGGAAGCCGCCGCTGGATGAGGGCAGCGCAGGACTGGTCGCTCGCGTTGATATCTTTTTAATGTGAATAGTTATCATTGTCATAGTTGTGTAGAGAGTTCTGGTGGAACAAAACCCTCGGAGCGCGATTCCGGCGCACTGGGCCGTTTTTTTAACCTTTGCTTATTACAACTACAGGGCTAACATCGTAAATAATGTCTCATAAATTAAATGGAACTTAACACAATTTCTTAATTTTAACTGCAATCTTAAATGTTAATATCATAAACTAATCTATGCATGTACTATTTGTTAAGCAATAAGTACAAAGTACAAATTAAATGAATTGTACAGCCACGATGTGCTTACTTTGTCGCGCAGCCATCAGCGTCTGGCGTACATAAATCAGTATTAGATTTGATGAAAGGGGTTTGAAAATTTTAGTATGGAGACTGGCATACTGGGGTCCGCCATTTTTTTTTCAAAATGATGTCGCACATTGAGACCTATATATTTGGATAGAGGACATACCGACAAACAAAAAAAGTCATGTAACATAATGTCCTAAAACGTCACGTTACGGAGATAATTGAATATATATCATCATCATCATCATTTCAGCTCATATACGTCCCTACCGAGGGGCTCGAGCCTACCCTGAATTAGGGCGATCGGGCCTTAGTCGACCACGCGGGCCCAGTGCGGGTTGGTCGACTTCATACACAACCTTCGAGTTTCTTCACAGGTGTGTGCAGGTTTCCTCACGATGTTTTCCTTCACCGTTAAAGCAATCGGAGAGTATATGTGCGTAAGTTTCGAAAAACTCATGGTACATTGGCCGTCCGGATTTGAACCCGGCACCTCTGGTTAGGACGACCGAGTCGTAACCGGTTGAGCCACCGACGCTATATATATTCGATAATATATTCGACGAATATATATATTCCATAATAATTTTGATTATTTTTAACTTCTATATTATCTCAGAAACGTGACACTTTAGGCCAAAATGTTATGACATTTTTTGTTTTTCTATAGGTCCTCTATCCAAAAACACAGGTAAGATTGTGCGACGCCATTTTGAAAAAAAAAACAAAATGTCGAATCCAATGTGTGTGCCAATATTTTTTAAAACCCCTTTAAAAATAATCTGCGTTTGAAATGTATGTACCTCACACATTATTACGATTATTCCCGGAATATAGACTCAGTGTAGTGAAGTAGACGTTATTCAATTTTGGTTAATCAACTATATAAGGTCCATTAAAATCGGTTAAGCCATTTTTGAGAAAAAGTAACAAATAGGTAATCTGGATTTGTACGGGAGGTACCTTTTACTGATTTTTCCTGAAATAACTATCGCGATTAGTAGGCCATATAAAGTTATAATAACCTACAGAGTTTCATCAATATCGTTAGCCAGTTTTGAGTAAAAAAAATAAGTTTTATTTTTCTATGGTTGCAACTGGCAAGCAAAACATCTACCTGCATGCCAAATTTCAGCCCGATCCGTGCGTTGATAGATCACTATGTAAGTCAGTCAGTCAGTCACCTTTGAGTTATATATATTTAAAAGATATATTTGAAGTTATTTAAGATAATAGGCGAAACTTCACAATTGGATCTCCGAATCTACTAGGCATAAAATTTTAAAAAAATACAGAAAAAAGTCCTTTACCTATAAATTACAGGTAACCCTATGGTGTTTAAAGTAACATAGGATTACATGGTCGCTTACTATGGGCCTCATAAGAAGGCTCAAGGTCACCCAAAGGGCAATAGAGCGTGCAATGCTCGGAGTTTCGCTGCGTGATCGAATCAGAAACGAGGAGATCCGTAGGAGAACCAAAGTAACCGACATAGCTCTCAGAATTGCTAAACTTAAGTGGCAGTGGGCGGGGCACATTGCTCGTAGAACAGATGGCCGTTGGGGCAGTAAAGTTCTCGAGTGGCGACCACGCACCGGAAAACGTAGTGTAGGCAGGCCTCCAACTCGGTGGACCGATGACCTGGTTCCTTAACCAGCGAGAAGCCGCTAGATGCGGGCAGGGCAGGACCGGTCGTCGTGGAGATCCTTGGGGGAGGCCTATGTCCAGCAGTGGACGTCCTTCGGCTGATATGATGATGATGATGATAAGGATTACAATGGATTGAGTTTATAGATAAACATAAAATTTCTCAATCAACGTACGGAACCCTCTCCAAGCGAGTTTAACTCGCACTTTTTCGGTTTTTTGCAATAAATTATCTTGAATAAATGTTATTATTATTTTTTATTTAAAAAAAGAGTGCGTTTGGCTGCACCTCATCCGATGGTAAGTGCCGATGCAGCCGAGAATGTGACAGGCAAGCTCAAATAGAAATAAATAAATTAATTTCATCAATTGTACCATTCTGGAATTCTGGGATTTCCAGTCATTCATAAAACAGCACAATACGTCACGCCCTGTTTTACCAACGTTACTTCCATCCTCAAAGAACATTATTCTTTATATTACTAGCTTTTTCGCGCGGCTTCGTCCGCGTGGATAACGTTTTTCAGGGTGAGTGGTGCGCGAGCGCGAGGACAGTTTTCTCCACATCCCTATCCCAGATCGGGTTATTCTGATTAGCAGTCTATGTCACTTCCCACCCCCTAAACCAATTCTATACAAAAAATCAATCCGTTGCTGCGTCGCGACGCCGACAACGTGCGCGAGCGTGGAAATGAGTTTTCCCCAAAGCCTTCGGAAGCTGACGTTCATGTTGAATATTCATGAGCATTTATTGGTTTATTTATTACTAGCTTTTTCCCACGGCTTCGCTCGCGTGGGTTTCGTTTTTATGACTGTCTGAGGGTGAGTGGTGCGCGAGCTGCAAAGCGTAGACAGGAGTTTATTCCAGATCCCTCGGGAACTGTCTCGGGCTATGCTAGTTGGAGTAGTCTTGTCATTTCCCGCCTCCTCAACCATCTCAGTGCAACAAATAACGACAATCCGTTGCTCCGTTGCGATTTTAAATAAATCAACAATAAAAAAGTTTTTTTTCCGTTTCCCTCAGGAACTGTATAGGACTATGATATTGTCACGGGATAAAAAGTAGCCTATGGCCTTCCCCATGACACAGGCTATGAAAGCCTCTCAACCATCTCTGTGCAAAAAATCAGAACAATCCATTTTTTCGTTACGATGTTAAACAAATTAACCTATTTTCACGGCATAAAAAGTAGGGATGCATCGATACGCCTTTTTGCCGATACGATTCCGATACCGATACTCTTATAAAAATATCGGCGATACCGATACCGATACCGATACGCTTATTGAATTCAAAAAGGAAGGTAGAATAAATATAACACAATTAATTAATAGTTTTAGTAATCAAAATTAACATTTATAAGATTTTTATTTAAAAAACAAAGCATTCTTAAGTTTTGCGGGCAAAGGCGATTTCGCAAGTCTGTTTGAATAAGACCTGCGGTGGAAAATAGTCTCTCAGATGCGACAGATGCCTCGTTTGCAACGAAATAGATGGGACAACACGCGCGTTTACATTACATTTTTAAAGCGCGAAATTTGAAAAGTATCGTTGAATCTGCCATAAAAATATCGCCGATACCGATATATCGGCAAACCCGAAGTATCGCCGATATATCGGTATCGGTATCGGATGCATCCCTAATAAAAAGTAACCTATGTCTTTCCCAGTGACACAGGCTACCTGCATGCCAAATTTCATCAGGATTGGCCAAGGTGTTGAAGTGCGAAAAACAAACATACACATTTTCATATTTATAGTATTAGTAAGAATAATTTAATATACCCTTTTTCCCCAGTGTATTATACGTGCAAGATAGCCTGGAAGGCGAACCGCGGGTGTTCCTCGATCCTAACACACTTTCCGAAGACGGCACCATCGCACTGTCGGGCAGCCGGTTCACGGAAGACGGCGCCACCTTCGCCTACGGGCTGTCAGCCAGTGGCTCTGATTGGATCACTATTCATTTGAAGGACGTGGCCACAGGTATGTCCACATTCATCATCATCATCATCATATCAGCCGAAGGACGTCCACTGCTGGACATAGGCCTCCCCCAAGGATCTCCACGACGACCGGTTCTGCGCTGCCTGCATCCAGCGGCTTCCCGCGACCTTCACTAGGTCATCGGTCCACCGAGTGGGAGGCCTGCCCACACTACGTTTTCCGGTGTGTGGTCGCCACTCGCGAACTTTACTGCCCCAACGGCCATCTGGCCACTTAAGTTTAGCAATTCTGAGAGCTATATCGGTTACTTGTTCACATTACAAATAATAAATAAATAATAATAATAAAAATTTTGGGACCAATCACACATGGTCATCTGGCCCCAAAGTAGGATTCCCTGTGTTATGGGAACCAGAGACTGATATAAATACTTATATACGTTTAAATACATACACATAGATATTTAACTCCCAGACACAGAGCAAACAAATCTGTTCATCACACAAATGCTTGCCCTGGGTGGGGATCGAACCCACAACTCTCGGATCAGCAGTCAAGAGCAGGACCACTGAGCCAACGAGTCAGTCAAGTAATTAAAAATTAAATAATTAAATTCATTTATTAAAGTAAGTTAAGACTCATAGAATGTTAGTAACAATGTGCTTAAAAACTATGTTAGTATTTCTTAAAATAGAACCTGGTAAAAACAGAATGTAGTTAAATATGTGAAACCCTGCTACAAGATCACCACAGAAGTAAAGTGCGGTGCAGTTCAAACGATGACACACTTAACATCATGCCCTGCGTGCCCCTTCATCTGCACGCAAGAAGACCTCATGACAGCGGCTGATAATGCTGTTAACGTGGCCAAATTCTGGGCTGCTACAGTGTAGTGTCTGCCATCGACACGCTAAGAAAAAGAAAACAGAAGTGTCGAGTCGAGCCGGCTCGCGACAGAGCTCAGGATGAGACTGGGGCTGGCCCGCACGCGGCGCACCAGGGACGCGCATCTCTTCCGCATTGTAGTGAAGAAGCAGTCAAATTAATCTGCAGCATCGATTAGGTTTTCCATATCTATTACTCCTTATTTCTCGACCCACTTCACAGTCAGGGCGAGATCACGATTTCAGGAAGCTGGTACACGTATGATGGTGCCGCTTTTTTGTATAGGCTATTGTACTGTCTTGAAGCCACGGGAGGTGAGCGCACGTTCAGCTCTGGTGCCTACCTGGGGAGAAGGTAGCGGTTAACTTCCACGAGACCCTCGCTTTGCAGAGTACTAGGACGAGCGCTTTGGCGGCAAGATCTACCGCAGGTGGCCCCACTTTCGCTTCCGGCATTTACTATTGGTACATTGGCCTTTCTCTCACTTATCGTGTGGCACAATCAACCGTCCTATCCAAGGGATAGACGGCGTTTGCCTGGTGTTGCACTTAGCATCACGCGCGGTCACGTGTAGGGTAATTAGATTTACACCTACAGACGTATGCAACGCGACCTTCATACACATTTGGAATCAGATGTGCAGGTTTCCTCAAAATGTTTTCCTTCACCGTTAAAGCAATCGTTACGTACATGTACGTAAGTTTCGAAAAACTCATTGATACATTGGCACTATAGGTCATCATATCAGCTCATATACTTCCCCACCGAGGGGCTCGAGCCTACCCTGAATTAGGGCGATCGGGCCTTAGTCAACCACGCGGGCCCAGTGTGGGTTGGTCGACTTCACACACAACCTTCGAGTTTCTTCGCAGGTGTGTGCAGGTTTCCTCACGATGTTTTCCTTCACCGTAAGAGCGTCGGATAAACGTACATATGAAATCAAAATTCGAAAACACGTACGTGGCAGGAATCGAACCTCGACCTCCTGGACAGGAGGTAGCGGCCCTTACCATTACGATACCATTTGCTCTATTGGTACATGGTACAAATTGCCACGTGGCATTTATAATTAAAGTTACACGTAAAATTCCGATGTAGACCAGTAAAGCAAGAATTATCCGGTCTGTACAACCTGTTCATGTTGAATATTCATGAGCCTTTATTGGTTTATTTATTACTAGCTGTTCCCCGTGGCTTCGCTCGCGTGGGCGTCGTTTTTATGACTGTCTTCGTATGAGTGGTGCACGAGCCGCTAAGCGTTGACAAGAGTTTATTCCAGATCCTTCGGGAACTGTCTCGGGCTATGCTAGTTAGTAGTCTTTGTCATTTCCCGCCCCCTCTACCATCTCTGTGCAACAAATCACAACAATCCGTTGCTCGATGTTAAAAAAATCAACCATAAAAAAAAATTGTTTAGTTCCCTCAGTAACTGTATCGGACTATGCTATTGTCACGGGATAAAAAGTAGCCTGTGTGCATGCCAAATTTCGTCAAGATTGGTTGAGGTGTTGAAGTGTGAAAAAGTAACGACATTTCCATATTTATATTATTATATTTATAAATAATAAAAAAGCGTCGGTGGCTCAACCGGTAACGACTCGGTCCATCTAACCAGAGGTACCGGGTTCAAATCTGGACGGCCAATGCACCAATGAGTTTTTCAAAAACTTACGTACATATCATTACCGATTGCTTTAACGGTGAAGGAAAACATCGTGAGGAAACCTGCACAGGCCTGCGAAGAAACTCGAAGGTTGTGTGTGAAGTCGAGCAACCCGCACTAGGCCCGCGTGGTCGACTAAGGCCTAATCACCCTGATTCAGGGTAGGCTCGAGCCCCTCGGTGGGGACGTATATGAGCTGATATAATAAATAATAATAAATAAATATTCTGGGACAAATCACACATGGTATCACATATTATTATTTTAGATGGCCGTTGGGGCAGTAAAGTTCTCGAGTGGCGAGAACACCGGAAAACGTAGTGTAGGCAGCGCAGAACCGGTCGACGTGGAAATCCTTGGGGGGGTGGGCGCTATGTCCAGCAGTGGACGTCCTTCGGCTGATATGATGATGATTATTATTATTATTTTTGTAAGGATCTGAATTTAAATGAAATTTTAAATGCTTAAAATGTGTTCCAGATTTCATTTGATTTATAAATAATAAATAAAATGTTTGTTTTCAGGTAAAGATTACCCAGAAGTTTTAGAAAAAGTGAAATTCGCGTCTATGTCGTGGACGAAAGATAACAAAGGACTATTTTATTCCGTAAGTAAAAAAGAAACCGGCCAAGCGCGAGTTGGGACTCGCGCTCCAAAGGGTTCCGTACCACCACGCGTCTCCACACAACTACGCCACTGATATCTATTCACATTACAAACAAAAACATCAACGCGAGCGACAGAAAAATGTTTATTTCTTTCATTCAGGTCGGACTCCTTAGCGCGAGTACGACTCACACTTGGCCGGTTTTTTATTTGTAGTTTTACTGCAGAATAAGTGTGTAACCGTTTTGACGAGAGAGCGAAATAAATATGAAAGACCGTAGGTCACCCTTTTGGTGTACCTAACCGTAAAATTATTTTTTACTAGCTTTTTCCCGCGGCTTTGCCCGCGTGGACATCGTTTTTATGACTGTCTTTAAGGGTGATTAGTAAATTATGTCGTTTCCCACCTACTCAACCATCTCTGTGCAAAAAATCACAACAATCGAGTATTTTTTAGAACTGCATCAGATTATGCTATTTTCTATTATAAAAAGTAGACTATGTCCTTCCCCGTGACAAAGGCTACCTGCATGCCAAATTTCATAAAGATTGGTCAAGGCGTTGAAGCATGAAAAGGAAACAAACAAACACGTTTATAATATTAGTAAGGATTATTATACTAGGTTGATCAATAAGTTCTTGGAATAGGACATTTATTTCTATTTTATTTTTATATATATTTAGTTCTATTTTTTTTCGAATATTTAGTTCGTTAGTAGCCAAGGTCTGAAAAAACTAAAATAAAAATTATACCCAATTTATTTTGGACTTCACATTTGGCGGGAATTCGATTCGTAAGCAAAATGGTTAAACTCGAACTTCGTACTGTTATCAAATATTTCTATCTGAATTTTTTTTCTACAAAAAATGTTTTTGAAAAACTGCAGTCTACTTTGGCAGACAATGCTAATGCTTCGTCTTATTCTTCAGTGGCATACTGATGCGCTGAATTTAAACGCGGTAGAACTGCCTGAAATGACGGCACTCGCTCCGGGCGGCCAACAACGGCCGCTACGCAAGGAAATGTTGAAAAAAATCGAAGAAATTGTTAGGGCAGATCGACGTGTGACCATCCGTTACTTAGCTTTCGTTTGGGATAATTCATTATTTTAACTCACCCTTTAAATTTAAAAACGGTGCCGCGCGCTGGTTTCCTCGAATGTTAACAGACGCCCCAAAAAAGCAAGAGTTGACATTTCAAAGCTAAATTTAGCAATCATTGAAGAAGATGCAGATTCTTTTTGTGCTCGTTTCGTAACCGTAGATGAAACGTGGATACACCATTTTGATCTGGAGACGAAAAACAAAAGCAAAGGGTGGAAAAAGTCGTCTTCCCCGCCAATCAAGAGATACAAGGTGTCTGCGTCCGCTGCAAAGATAATGGCATCTGTCTTCTGGGATGCGGAAAGTATAATAATGATCGACTATTTGAGTAAAGGAGAGACAATAACCGGAGAGTATTACGCATTATTAATAAAAAAAAACTACGCGAAGAACTAAAAAGCAAACGTCGAGGAAAATTGCGTGCTGGATTGCTTTTTCATCATGGTAATGCCCCTGCCCATCGATCTGATGTTGCAGGGGCTGCCATCCGATCTGCTGGGTTTCAGTTGATGCAGCACCCGCCATATTCTCCGGACCTAGCTCCGAGTGATTCTCACATTTTTGCTCGCCTTAAAAAGCACTTGCGTGGTATAAAATTCGTCTGTGACGATGAGGTCATGTATGCTGTAGAGGCCTTTATCGAGTCCCAGGATCGCCTATTTTCCAATGGAATTATCAACTTGCAAAACGCTATTCAAGGTGTATTAGCTTAGAAGGAGATTACGTTGAAAAATAAATACAAATTTACATTAAGTTAGAGTTTCATTGCGTTTCCAAGAACTTATTGATCAACCTATTACTAGCTATGACCCAAATACCGCAATGTCTCAAGACTAAGGTGTTTGACCAGTGTGTGTGTTGCCGGTGATGGATGACATACGGAACTGAAACATGGTCGCTTACTATGGGCCTCATAAGAAGGCTCAAGGTCACCCAAAGGGCAATGGAGCGTGCTAACACAGCGTGATCGAACCAGAAATGCATACGTCCGTCCTACGGGAGACAGTTGGTAATACTAAGAGCAATAACCAGCCAGCCGCCGCCATGACCACATTATTATCATCACCATATCGTCCGAAAGACGCCCACTGCTGAACAAAAGCCTACCCCAAGGATCTCCAGGCCGGTCGTGCGCTGCCCGCATTCAGCGGCTTCCCGCGATCATCATTAGATGTCGGTGCACCGAGTAGGAGGCCTGCCTTTCGGTGTTCGGTCGCCACTCGAGAACTTTACTGCCTGGCAAGCACGTTGCGTCCAGGCGTCCTTCCCCGCGCGCAACTAGTGTTGTCGTAGCCGGCCACGTGGGCTATGGGCGAAAACAACGCGGGGCACGTGAGTTGTCCATTAAGTGGAACTGCTGGTTTAACTACTGGCAGGGAAGCATCTCCGGCACTTGCCTGGTCAGCAAGTAGAGCTAAGCTAGTACTGCTCCGGCCGATCCAGCCGCGTAGGAGTAAGTCTGGACAGGTGCGATAAGCGCCGGAAAGTGAGCGTGCCTACAGCTCCGGTACCACACCGGATATGTGGGAGCCAGCTTCTCTGGCGTCCCGAGCGGGGATCGAACCGCCAGCAGCGAAGGCCGCGGGAGGTGAGCGCGCCTACAGCTCCGGGACCTACCTGGACAGTAGGTAGTGGTTCTCTTCCACGAGGCACTCGCCTTGCAGAGTACCAGGACAAGCGTCTTGGCGGCAAGACCTACCGTAACTGGTCCTTGTCTTTACCTTATGGTGTTGGCAGGAATAGCGGCCACCACTGTTATGCCCTAGGGTAGATAAGTGGGGACGCTATATCATAAACCTGGCAGTCTAGCGTATCTGGTAGATGTGCGGGAGGGCTTGCCCTAACGGACGTCCGTTGTACGAGCTGTGTGCCCCTTCCACTGCCTCTTGAGTTTAGCGATTCTGTGCACTATGTCGGTTATTTTGGTTCTACGGATCTCCTCCTATGTGATGCGTTCATGCGCTTAGTGAAATGTGATCACAATAAGACAGAAGAATTTCATTGATTCCTTGACACCAAATACACATACATAATATCGCAATAAATCAAACGACAAGAAATGAGAAAAAAACAAATGTACAGTAATAGCATAACAAGGTTGGACTGTCTATAACCCCGGACAAGGTTGGACTGTCTATAACCCCGGACAAGGTTGGACTGTCTATAACCCCGGACAAGGTTGGACTGTCTATAACCCCGGACAAGGTTGGACTGTCTATACCCCCGGACAAGGTTGGACTGTCTATAACCCCGGGCAAGGTTGGACTGTATATAACCCCGGACAAGGTTGGACTGTCTATAACCCCGGACAAGGTTGGACTGACTATAACCCCGGACAAGGTTGGACTGACTATAACTCCGGACAAGGTTGGACTGTCTATAACCCCGGACAAGGTTGGACTGTCTATAACCCCGGACAAGGTTGGACTGTCTATAACCCCGAACAAGGTTGGACTGTCTATACCCCCGGACAAGGTTGGACTGTCTAACCCCGGACAAGGTTGGACTGTCTATAACCCCGGACAAGGTTGGACTGTCTATAACCCCGGACAAGGTTCGACTGTCTATAACCCCGGACAAGGTTGGACTGTCTATAACCCCGGACAAGGTTGGACTGTCTATAACCCCGGATAAGGTTGGACTGTCTATAACCCCATACATGAGGCATTGCTTCGCTAGACACGCCGTGGTTCCAATGCCGCAGAGTTAATATTGACAATTTGTTTGTCTTAATTACTGTAATCTGTGACTGACTTTACGCTTTATTTTGATACTAGCTTTTTCCCGCGGCTTCGCCCGCGCGGACATCGTTTTAATGACTTTCTTTAAGGGTGATTAGTAAATTATGTCGTTTCCCACCTACTCAACCATCTGTGTGCAAAAAACCACAACAATCGAGTATTTTTTTAGTTCCCTCAGGAACTGCATCATATTATGCTATTTTCCCGGGATTACAAAGTGACTTAGATTATTTATTACAAATAAAAAGCGTCGGTGGCTCAACGGGTAACGACTCGGTCCTCCTAACCAGAGGTCCCGGGTTCAAATCCGGACGGCCAATGTACCAATGAGTTTTTCGAAACTTACGCACATATACTTACCGATTGCTTTAACGTTGAAGGAAAACATCGTGAGGAAACCTGCGCATCTGATTACAGATATCTATGAAGATCGCGTTGCACACGTCCGTAGGTATACTCGTAAATCTAAATGCCCTACACGTGACCGCGGGTGGTGCTAAGTGCAACACCAGGCAACCGCCTTCTATTCCTTCGACAGCACGGTTAATTGTGCCACACGATAAGAGGAGAGAGTGGAAAAAGAAAAAGAAAAAATAAATATGTGATATATGTGTGTGTGTGAGTGCGTGTGTGTGTGTGTGTTTGTGTGCTCGTGTGTGTGTGTGTTTGCGCGTGCGTTCGTGGGTGCATGTGTGCGAGCGTGTGTGTTTACAATAACAACTTACTGGAGCACTGCACTTCGCTATTCACACACGTTTCCCTTATATCCCAGAGGTATCCAGAACAGACGGGCAAGACTGACGGCTCGGAGACGGAGGTGAACCGCGACCAGAAGCTGTGCTACCACCGGCTGAACACGCCGCAGTCGGATGACGTCATCGTCGTCGAGTTCCCCGAGGAGCCCCTCTGGAGGATGTGAGTACAAATGAGGAATAAATGATTCAATAGATCTAGTATGGATCTACCGAGAACGATCTTTTAGGAGTCATTAAAATGTAATAAACTTTCTTACGGAGGTGAACCGCGACTATAGATTATTTATCGTCGTAAGATGCGGTAATTTTAGCTAAAACTACGACTGTTATCCTGTTGAGTTCATAGTAGATGAATTCAAGATTCAAGATATTTATTCAAAATAGGTGCAAATTACACTCTTTCTGATAGTTATAAAATAATAATAACATGATTTCATTTGTGAAAAATCAAGAAATAAATAATCATTAGTTAATAATGTCAAAATGAAATCCTTGATATAAACCAGATTGTGTCATTAGAACATGAAAATAATATGACACGAAAAGTTATACATAAAAATCATTGAATGCGTTTAACAAGAGTAGGCCAGTTCACACGGACAGCACCCGGTCACGAGTATAACCCGAGAGTCAGCCATCGCTCCCATCAACCATATTAGAGGGAAAGGAACGACCCGGCTCCCGGAATCACAACAAATAGTACCTGGGCGAGCGAGCTTTACTCGGCGTCTAGTGTCTAGTCACCACCTAGCGCCATTTGTTGTTGAGTAGCTAAATTAAAACTAAATTACGTTCGGGAAATTAGCTGCAGTACACACGAACGAAGTTCTGGAAATGTGTTGAAGAATGAAACAATTTCACAAAAGAATTTGATATTTTTTTATTTAGAATTTATCATTATTTTCATAACTTACATTGCTAGACGAAATATCTTCAGAATCGTCGCCTACATAAATTAAAAAAGACTGGACAAGATTCGCGCGACCCCGTGCGGGTGTAATGTTGGCGGTGCCCGCGATTAAACTCAGTGCGGCTTCTTTGACGCAGCCGTTTAACGCGAGCCGGCAGCGGCAAGCGGCATTTATCAAAGGTTAGCTGCACAGCTGCGTTCAGCGAACGAACTTTAAAGTAAAAAAAAAAATTTTGGTGAGAAAACGAACTTTTTTAGGGATGACACCTATTTATATACGCTTGGAAATTAAAACATTACCTTCTTCTTCTTCGCCTAAGCCTTATTTCCATTATATGGAGTCGGTTCTCCTAGCAATTGTTGTAACACATTGGCAATGCTGTCCTGGGTCGTCTAATTTATATTTTGTATCACTATTTTAAAAAGCGTCGGTGGCTCAACCGGTAACGACTCGGTCCTTCTAACCAGAGGTACCGGGTTCAAATCTTGGACGGCCAATGTACCAATGAGTATTTCAAAAAAAAAAACTTTAGTACATACTTACTTACCGATTGCTTTAACGGTGAAGGAAAACATCGTGAGGAAACCTGCACACGCCTGCGAAGAAACTCGCAGGTTGTGTGTGAAGTCGACCAACCCGCACTGGGCCCGCGTGGTCGACTAAGACCTGATCGCCCTAATTAAGGGTAGACTCGAGCCCCTCGGTAGGGACGTATAGGAGCTGATATGATGATCACTATCTTAAATATTGCGCGCCGCGTCGCGTTTGTTAACTGATCCTTAACTGACTTCTGAACGGTTAGTAGTTTGGTTTTAAAAACCCTCTAGTTGTGTGACAGACAAGACTACGTAGAAGGGATACAAAACGGTTTCATCTTATCTCATATAAGTCCCCACCGAGGGGCTCGAGTCTACCCTGAATTAGGGTGATCGGGCCTCAGTCGACCACGTGGGCTCCGTGCGGGTTGGTCGACTTTACACACAACCTTCGAGTTTCTCCGCAGGCGTGTGCCGGTGTCCTCACGATGTTTTCCTTCACAGTAACAGCGTCGGATAAACGTACATATGAAATCGAAATTCGAAAACACATTGGTACGTGGCAGGATCGAACCACGGCCTCCCCGACAGGAGGTAGCGGCCGTAACCGTTACGCCACCGACGCTCTTCAAAACAATCTGTAACTCAATGTGTTGTTTTTCTTACCAATCTAGACAATATAACCTCAATACTTTAAAAAACGCATTTCCGCCTAAAAAAGCAGCTAGCTTATGTTTTGGGGCATTATTCGATTAAAACCAAAATCACGCTTGCGGCTCGCGCACCACGCGAGGTTGTCAGACAGTCATAAAAACTATGTTCACGCGAGCGAAGCCGCGGGAAAAAGGTAGTCTGTATATATAAAAGGAAAATGTGACTGACTGATTTATCAACGCACAGCTCAAACCACTGGACGGATGGGGTTGAAATTTGGCAAAAAGATATCAATTATGACGTAGGCATTTTAGGAAATTCCCACGGGAACCGCAAAAATCGGGATCTGCGCGGGCGAAGCCGCGGGTACCCACTAGTTGATGATAAAAAAATATTAGCGCTGGCTGACTTTACCTTTTTATTGTTGTTCAAAGTGGTGTTTTCTGATGAATGACTAATTGATTTTTTGTATTTTGTCACTCACAGAATGTCCTTAACCCGTGTCCTGGGCGAAGGCAGTCGTGCGTACGTCACTTGTTAAGTGTTTTCAGACTTGTAGCACACTATTATAATATAGCGGCTTACAGTAGTGCGACGAATGTACTTACGCAGAGTAACGGAAGGGTACTTGCGGGGCAGCGGGCGGCGGGGCACTACCTGGCAAACTCCGCGAGTTTGCCAGGTGGACTACAGGCTAGTGCTGCTAGTACCTACGCCGTGGCGGCATCGTGCGACATCAAAGGCGTTGCGCTACTGTAAGCCATATCGTAATACTGTGCTTGTAGTGTCGGTCGGCATTAGAAACATTATTTTGGACAAACCATCTTAAGACTTTGATAGTTGGCAATATTATCTGTATCTTTAAAGTACTTTGTAATGTAATGTCGTATAGTTTGTCTTTTAGTTGTTTTTAGTAGAGTTTACCGTATACGGTATACCGTGATTGACAACATTTTTACCCAACTGGTCAAAAAAGAGTGGTTAAGTTTCTATTCAGTCAGGTTTCTAATTATTTTATACTACCGGTTAAATACCACACTAACATGGCTTAGATCGAATCTCCTCGATATTCCTGTGGTGTACTGCGCTGAGTTGCTATCGATGTGGCACATAATATCAGTGTCCTAACGCGTTAACTCCTTGAGCGTGTTTTGGACTACCGGTAGGCCAGAAAAAATGTCTCCGTGGAGCGTGTTTTGGACTACCGGTAGACCAAATAAACTCTTATGTGATTGGTTGCCGTCTTACCGACCGTATAGGAACGAATCTTTTTATACACAAGCTCTATCATGTTGTGACCTGTTTTATCCTCTTTTTATCGTTCATCCATTCGAATATCATTCAAAAATAAATTATTTCCAAGCCGAGCGGCCATAGTCAGCCATATTGTTTTGCCGTGTCGTTTGTATTGTGAGAATAGTAAAGTGTGAAAATGAGTTTCAGACGTAAACGGTTCGTGTTGTTATATAAATCTCATATCAAATTACTGGGAAAAGAATGAAGATTATGTTAAAATGATTAGTTTTTGAAATAATTGCAAAATAATTAGTTAAAACTGAGACCAAGTTTTGGTAACGGCAAAATGGCGAATTTTATTTTTTTGAACAAATGAAAAATTAATTTCAGACGTAAATAGTATGTTTTGTTATATAAATCTCATATCAAAATACTCGGGAAAAAATTTACATTATGTGGAAGTGATTAGTTTTTCAAATATTTGCAAAAATAATTTGTGAAAAGTACGAAGTACTGTGCAAAACGGCAAAGTGATGAACTCCGTTTTTTGTCGTTGAAAACTTATCCTAATTTTGTAGTAAAACTATTGTGATTCGAAGTGAAATATTTAGTTTATATACACTTATGAAAGTGTATTAAGCTATGATACTTTTAGTTTTTGCGAAAATGTGTAATAAGGTTGTGTAAGTCAGCAACTAAAAGTGCAAAAATCAAGTTTTTTTTTGAAAATGATGATGAAAACCACAAAATGTCTTCATCAGGTGAGTTATTTCTAAATATCTTTTAATTTTAATACCTAGGCAATTTATTAATCTTTACAACGGTATATAACAATAGTATATAACTTAATTATATATTTACAAAAAACTTAAAAAAATAGGTCCTAGCCGAGTCTGAATGACGTCATCCATGACTCAACACGCTCAAGGCACTTTAGCGGAAAAAATCGAATTACGCTCCACGGGTTAACAGATACCGCAGTATCTTAAGATCAAGGTCTTCGACCATTGTGTGTTGCCAGTAATGACATACGGAACTGAGACATGGTCGCTTAATATGGGCCTCATAAGAAGGCTCAAGGTCACCCAAAGGGCAATGGAGTTGCTCTGCGTGATTGAATTAACCAAAGTAACCGACATAGCTCTTAGAATTGCTAAACTTAAGTGGCAGTGGGCGGGGCACATAGCTCGTAGAACAGATGGCCGTTGGGACAGTAAATTTCTTGAGTGGCGACCGCGCACCGGAAAACGTAGCGTATGCCAGGCCTCCCACTCGGTGGACCGATGACCTAGTGAAGGTCGCGTGAAGACGCTGGATGATGAACGCGTTACCCTGGTCCACCGGAAGATCTGATCATCCTATATAACTATGCAATCAAATGGCTGAATCTTTAGATTTGTTATATTTAATTTATAAAATTTAATTTTTCTCTTGTTATTTTCCATACTGTAAAAAAAATAAATATAGAATCTTCAATAACATCATCGTCATATCAGCTCATATACGTCCCCACCGAGGGGCTCGAGCCTACCCTGAATTAGGGCGATCGGTCCTTAGTCGACCACGCGGGCCCAGTGCGGGTTGGTCGACTTCACTCACAACCTTCGAGTTTCTTCGCACGCGTGTGCAGGTTTCCTCACGATGTTTTCCTTCACCGTTAAAGCAATCGGTAAGTATATATGTACGTAAGTTTCGAAAAACTCATTTAAACCCGGCACCTCTGGTTAGGAGGACTGAGTCGTTACCGGTTGAGCCACCGACGCTTCTTAACATTCCGTAGTGTAAAAAAATTAAATATAGAATCTTATATTTATGTCTTGTTATATTGTGTAGTGATATTTAGTTTGCTGTTTCAGCGGCGCGGAAGTAACGGACTGCGGGCGCTACCTGATAGTGTCGCCGGTGAAGGACTGCCGCGACAACCTGCTGTTCTTCGCGGACCTGTCGCGCGCCGACCTCTCCGGCAAGCTGCCGCTCACGCAGATCGTGCACAAGTTTGAGGCCGACTATGAGGTTAGAAGACGACGTTTCAGTCTAGTTTTCAAGCGACTTCAAAAAAGGAGGAGGTTCTCAATTCGACTGTATGTTTTTTTTGACTGGGTGAACCGATTTTGACGATTCTTTTTTTATTCGAAAGATAGTGCTTCCCGTGTGGTCTCATATAAATTTTATCAAAATCAGTGTAGTACTTTATTAGAAAAATAACAAAAACCAAAAATAACAATGCAAAATTGTTCGAAGTTGTTGCGATGGAAGTCGGTTTTTAACGTGTTTAGCGTTTTCAATTATTAAGTATCGGATAGGGTCTTCGGTGAAGGACTGCCGCAACAACTATCGCGCGCCGACCTCTCCGGCAAGCTACTGCACACAAATCGTGCACAATTTTAAGGCTGTGAGATTAGAAGACCATGTCAGAGACTAGTTTATAGGTAACGGACTGCGGACGCTACCTGATAGTGTCGCCGCTAAAGGACTGCCGCGACCACCTTAGAAGACCTGTTACATACTAGATTAGATGAGCAGTGTAATGCAAGGTTGTTGGAAACATCTGAATGTATATGGCAGAAGATTATATGGTCAGCGAAGAAATTTCATTTTTTGTCTGCACAAGCGGTGTAAAATTCTTTTATAAGTTTTACCGATATTACAATTTTTCTTAACGCGGCGGAGTGTAGCTTTTCTTCACTATGTTGTGCCAAGCTAATGTTTCTGAACTCAATGGATGAGCTGCAATAAGTTGCACATAAACGTATCTAAGACAAACATAATGCAGTTTCATTCGTACTACAGGCAACCAGTAGAGTTGAGTATCACCTACGAAGATGTATCTGTACAAGAAGTGAATCAGACAAAATTTTTGGGCCTTTTGCTTGACACAAATTGCTGTTGGAAACCGCACATTCGGAACGTATGTGATAGACTATCACGCTTCACATATCCTTTAAGACGATTAGTAAGTTGTGCGTCACAAGGCTCCGGGCTTATGGCTTACTTTGGTTATGTCCAGTCCATACTAAGCTATGGACTAATTCTGGGGCCACTCGACGGATTTTCCTCATGCATTCATAGCCCAAAAACGTTGCGTCAGAATTATTGGTGGAATCTCACAAAGAGATTCTTGCTTTCCTCTTTTTGCTCGTTATAAAATTTTACCTTTGCCGTGTCTTTATATAAAGGAGGTTGTTATGTTTGTTAAGAAACACATGGTTCTATTTGAATCGACAAGTAAACTAACCAGTAAGCTTAACTGGAACTTAACTCTACACTCGCATCACCCTAAGACAACTTTTTATCAGAAAAGCATTTACTACATGGCAGTAATATTGTACAATAACCTACCTCATAGTTTTAAGCAGCTTAATGACTACTGTTTTAAAAAAGCAGTTACAGAATGGTTGCTGTCTAAACTCTTTTATAGTGTGCGAGAATTCATAGAAAATAAGGGCAAATTGTAATTTCATGCTACTGATTTATTTTTATTAATTAATGACAATTTAATGAATTAATTTAATAATTTTTTTTGACACATTGTTTGCTAACTTTATATTGTACGCCTGTTAATGTATATCATAGTGAGCTTACCATACACAATAACATCTTATTTTATAACCTGTGATAAATTCAATAAATGATTTCTGATTTCTAATCGCTCAATAGTACTGTGTTAAGGAACCAAGAACTGCGACAAACTATGCCGCTATAGCACGTCACAGTGATAATATAATCTAGTCACACAGTTTGAAGAAAAGATCTCTAAGGTCGCTTGAGTAAACATATTTGCAAGGCTTAGTCAAGCGATGTTGACTAGATTATATTATCACTGTGACGTGCTATGGTGGCATAGTTTGTCGCAGTAGGGATGACGAATGCTAGTCATCTGATTTACTTTTTTTTCATCTGTCAAAAAGGACATTTTGTTCTAAAAATGTTTGAAATACCTAGGCGTGACGTCATAGTTTTGCAGCGTCATTTATGTACTCATTTTGTGATTTTGATGAATTAATAATCGAAGATGGAAAACAAACGAGTAAGGTTTTCCGAAGTTTAAGTAGGAGGGCAATTTAGTGATCAAGAGTTCATAATTTATTTTTGATGCTGTCGTCATCCCTATTCTTGGTTCCTTAACACAGCGCTATTGAGCGATTAGAGTTCAGAAACATTAGCTTGGCACAAGATAGTGAAGAATGTGCGCTAAGAAAAATTTTAATATCAGTAAAATTTATTGAAAGAATTTTACAACGACTGAATCTACGGTACAATTTGGAACATGTCTCTAATAATTTTGTTGTGTTTTCCAGTACGTGACGAACGAGGGTCCGGTGTGCATATTCCGCACGAACAAGAACGCGCCCAACTACCGGCTCGTGCAGATTGACCTCGATGACCCCGCTGAGGATAACTGGAAGACACTTATACCGGTCAGCAGTGGATTGTGTTATTTTTCTGACGTAGAACTGCTGTATCAAATAACTGCTATATTAACGACCATTTGTCCAAATGTAGCTGCTCTGGCGGAAATACATATCCCATTTTCTTAAAAAAGTGGAACGTGACAGTAGGAGCTATAGTGTGTTCAGATGTAGCTGCTCTGGCGGAAATACATCCCATTTTCATAAAAAAGTGGAACGTGACAGTAGGAGCTATAGTGTGTTCAGAAGTAGCTGCTTTGGCGGAAATACATCCCATTTTCTTAAAAAAGTGGAACGTGACAGTAGGATCTATAGTGTGTTCAGATGTAGCTGCTCTGGCGGAAATACATTTTTTTTAAAAACGTCGGGAAACATTCTGGTATATTAGGAAAAGAGACTACGCCGAAGAAAATATAATAAAATTTAAAAATTGCTTGGAAAGCTTGAGTTGGTCAGAAATAACTAGTTCTAATGACATTAGTCTTGATACAGCTTTTGCGTCTTTTCATGATACACTGTGTCTTTTTTACAACTTGTGTTTTCCTGAAATTAGGGTAAAAGTCAAATCAAATACGCAAAAACCGAAATGGATAACAAAAGGCATCAAAATATCTTGTGCAAATAAAAGAAAACTAAGATCAGCGTTCTACAAAAAAAAGACAGACGTAAATAAAAATATGCTGCGGAACTACAGTAAATTGCTAAGAAATTGCATCAATAGATCTCAGAAAAATAATTATAATAAATATTTAAAATTGTGTAAAAACAAATGTAAAGCAACTTGGGAGGTAATCAAAGATAAAACAAACTGCGTAAGACCGAATGAAGGAATTGACAAAGTTATATATAATGGGGACACCTTATATAGACCTCAAGATATAGCGGAAGCGTTTAACAAGTTTTTCATTAACGTAACAGAAATTAATACAAATAAAAAACCCAAATATTACTCAAAACACGAAGGAAAATGCCTAAAGAGCAGTATTTTTCTCAAACCGTGTTCTGAGGATGAGATGGCTAGAGTTATTATGTCTCTTAACAATACTAAATCTGTGGGCTATGACTGTATCTCCACTCACGTATTAAAAGCTTGTGTTAGGGAGTTGACTCCTATTCTTACCTATCTAGTTAACCTTTCGATTACTGAAGGAAAATTCCCAACAAAACTAAAAATTTCAATTGTAAAACCACTACACAAAAAGAGTTCTAAAGAAGACTTAAATAACTATCGCCCTATTACTCTCATACCTACTATTTCTAAACTGTTTGAAAAAGTGATGCAAAGCCGTCTATTTGAGTTTCTTTACAAACACGATATTTTAAGTGATACTCAATTTGGTTTCCAAACCGCAAAATCAACCACTTTAGCGGCGTATGCATTGGTGCAGCGTATTACTAAATTTATAAATGAAAAAATACCGACAATAGTCATCTTTTTCGACATGAGTAAAGCGTTTGATTATGTTGACCATGACATTCTTCTCAAAAAATGCTTTAGATATGGCATACGAGGACCCGCTTTAGAATGGATCAATACATACTTATCAGATCGAAAGCAGTGTGTGCAATTGAGCCGATTAGAGACAAATGAGGAATTAACTACGTTTAAATCTACTTTCCAATACAACAAACGCGGCGTCCCACAAGGTAGTGTATTGGGACCACTCCTCTTTCTCCTTTACATAAATGAGCTACCAGTACAGTCGACACACGAAACAATATTATTTGCGGATGACATATCGGTTATTGTTCCCTATAAGGATGACTCTGTACTTTACGAGGACGTATTAAACGATTGTGTTGGGCGAATTACCGAGTGGCTAGAAATAAATAAACTGAAAGTAAATATTCTTAAAACCAGTTTCATACAGTTTACTAACTACAAAACAAAACGACTCCATCCCAACATTACTTTTGAAGGTCAACCAATACAAGAAACTAGTGAAATAAAATTTCTCGGTATAATACTAGACCAACACTGTAATTGGAAATCTCATGTCCAATATGTATGCTCCAAATTAAGTAGATTTGTATACGCTCTTAGACAGTTAAGATTAACGGAGAAAAAACTGCACTAACTGCTTACCATGGATATGTTGCATCGGTTTTAAGATATGGCATCGTTCTGTGGGGCAACTCAACGGATGCAACTAATATATTTCTCACACAAAAGAAATGTGTAAGAGCAATAAGTGGAGCAGGACCAATTGACACATGTCGTCCTCTTTTCAAGAAACACAACCTTCTAACGCTTACAAGCTTATACATTTTAGAAATAGGAACATTTGTAAAGAATCATCCGAATCTTTTTAAACATGCTGAACAGCATCCTAGGTTAAGAGACAGAGACCTTACGCGATTGTTAGTACCAAAATGCAAAAGCTCTGTATATGAGAGAAACTGTTATTTTATGTCAATTAAGGTTTATAATCACATACCTCGTGACTTCAGGGAGCTCCCACAAAAATATTTTAAAAACAAACTTGCTAGTTGGTTGACAGACAAATGCTTTTGTGACTTAAATGAATTTTTTAATCAATAATTTTATGAGAAGGTACTTATTAATTTTTTATTGACATTATAATTAGAATTATAAGTATTTTGTATGCCATTTATTGGCGAAACACACTGTTCCATTTAACTATAATTTAAACTAAGATCCTTATTACTGTGTTTCCACAAATAAACTATTTCATTTCATTAAAAAAGTCGGTGAAATCCTTGGGGGAGGCCTTTGTCCAGCAGTAGACGTCTTTCGGCTGATATTATGGTGATGATGAATGTTCCAAAAACTGTATGTGATAGACCCGCCTCAGATATAGCTTCAAATGTTTGACTAAGCTTTGTGTAGGAGCCACTTTCCTCAGAAATATTAGCCGAAATATCTTTACAAATATTTTCAAAAAAATTTGACAAAATATTTGCCGATGTTTATTACTGTGATACTATATTGTCTGTTTTTACTTTCCAGGAACACCCCAGTGACGTGCTGGACTGGGCTTCGGCAGTCGACAACGACAAACTTGTTATTCACTACGTCAGGGATGTGAAGGTATGTCCTGACTGCTGGTGGCTAGAAACGACATCGACCGCTATCACGAATTGTTTCTAAGGTTGTGTACCACAAAAAAAAAATTGTACAGCCACGCTATGCATACTTTCTCGCGCATCCTTCACCGTTAAACTTTCAACTTGTTTTAGGTCTGTTACATTCCCATTTTTTTTAATGCAATTGTCATAGACATCGTTCGATAAAAAGATATATTATATTAGTAAAAAGAGATGAGATATAATGGTTCCTTGCAAAAAAATATGGTTGCTCGCTCCGTTCGCACAATTTTGCCAATTACCTCTTCCACCTCATTTTTAAGCCTGGACCAAAAAAGATATCTTAAGCCTTTTGTCTTTCTGTGTATGGCATTGTAGTGACTCAAAAATGGCTGTACCAACTTCGATATGATTTCATTTTTGTACCTATTAAACTTAAAAACTAAAATGTGCATGCCAAATAAAAGCCAACATATCAATTCCAGTCAGTGCTCCAACTGCACAGCATGAAGACAGGAGAGCTGCTTCAAAACTTTGACTTGGACGTGGGCTCCGTAGTGGGGTTCTCCGGCAAGAAGCAGCAGAGTGAGATCTTCTACCACTTCATGTCGTTCCTGACCCCAGGGGTCATCTACCATGTCGACTTCAAGAACAAGCCTTACAAGCCTACGGTAAGTTGCCATTTAACTATCAACCAGTCGCACAGGCTTGCATAACTATCCCAGGCATATAACAAACTGTGACAAAGACTTCGGCAAATATATTACTTGTATAAGGTGTTTCGACACAGAGCTTTATAGAGCGCGTATGAATCTTTGCAGGAGGCATACTATTCTAAGGCGCAACCCATACAGAAGACGTCGGGCGAGGGAGACGTTTTTTTTTAATTAAAAATTTGAGTGCTTTTGGCTGCACCTCACCTGATGGTAAGTGCCGATGCAGCCGAGAATGTAAAACGCAAGCTCAAATAGTGCCTATTCACTCTCTTACATACAAAATGTATAGAAAGAAGTGGTTTCTGTTCGTCTTGCATTGCAACGCTCCTACAGGTTGTCACAAAATTGATGTAGAACTCGTTAACTTCTCATACTGAATATGTTTTCCCAAGAGACAAAAATTGGATCCTTCGTACAATTCGATCAGTTGCTTAACCAATTTAGTACATACAATACAATAAAATACAATTTTCTTTATTGCATCACAACATAAAAAAAGAAATTAACAATATAGAAGAAAGCCTATACAATAGGCGGCCTTATTGCTAGGTAGCAATTTCTTCCGGGCAACCTTTGGGTAGAGAAACAGCGTTAGAATAAGTTAGGGGCGGTGCAATAATTAAAAACAGAAAAAATTTCAAATAAACAGTTAAATAAAATAATTAAATAAAATACTTAAATATTATAACAATAATATGTAAAATAATAAATACATACATAAACAAACAAAATCATAAAAAAATACATTTTTGTATAGAGCGTAAATATTTTTTTATTGTTAAGAATGATGAGTATACGTTGCAGTTAACTAACTGGTCCTACAGCAGTTTTGTTCGGGCGATGTAGATGAGTGTACCACAGTTTGTAGTTTGGCAGAGGTTTTTAATGACTTCAAAAGTATACATTACAACACAATATAATTTATAAGAAATGATTTCGCGGCGGCGCGGCGGGACTGTGTTAAATTTTGAACAGTAGAAAATGCAATGAAGAGATTACCGCTACCCGTGGACACTCCCCCTTCCAAACCCCTTTCTTCACTTTAACAAAATTGGTGAAGGTTCTGCACTTCTTCACTATACAGGCTGTAACAAAATTGGGGAAGGTCCCGTTTACTGGGGCTTTCTACTCATCATACTGAACAACTTTTGTTTTATGACGTTGATGAAATCGCAAAAGGAAATTATCTCGTACAAATCGATCAGCTGATCGACCAATTTTGTGCATTTTTATACGGAAAGTCCAAACTTTGTTTTTTGAGAACAGACTATGGGTTCCTTGGGGAAATAGTACTAGCTCCGGCGAACTTCGTTCTACCTTACACTACACTACCAGCGCCATCTGCCGGGCTGATTTGTGAATCTAAACCATCCAGGGCACCACCCAAACGAATGCAAAAATAACATTCAAATCGGTCCAGCCGTTTAGGAGGAGTTCAGTGACATACACACGTACAGTAAAATTATATAAGGTGTAACAAAATTAGCTGAAACTTTTTTAACTGGTGCTTCTACCCATGGAACTGAACAACTTCTCCATGAAACCTATAGTCAAATCTCAAAAAAAAAAATTGAACTTCCCATACTAAGTTGGCTGATCAGCTGATCGAGTTAGTATGGGAGAGCCAATTTTTTTGCGATTTGACTATGAGTTCCATGGGGAAAGTTGATATGTTTCATGGGTAGAAGCACCAGTAAAAGTAGCTTCAACTAATTTTGTTACACCTTATATGTACAGGGTGTAACAAAATTGGTGTAGGTCCCGTTAACTGGGGGTTCTACTCGTCATACTGAACAACTTTCTTCAAGGAACCCTTAGTCAATTCTCAAAAAAAATATTTGGCCCCTCCATACTAAAATGCACAAAATCGGTCGATCAGCTGATCGATTTGTATGAAGAGTAAAAACTATTTTTTACGTTTTCAGCAAAGTCGTAGAACAAAAGTTGTTCAGTATGATGAGTAGAAGCCTCAGTTAATTTTGTTACAACCTGTATATAGAGTTATTAGCTCAAGCCGATTTAAATTGTTGCAGAAAATTGTGTCAAAGGCAAGTTGACGAAATTCTATCGAACATGTTAGATGAGTATCGATATTCAAGTGGTTTTTGTTTAGCTCCAACTTAGTCTTTAGTTATACACCTGGTTGTCATCAGAGCAGGTAGATTGTAAAATTATTTTGATTCTGAATGTAATTTAGTTTTTTAAATCGATTACAATTTATGTTTTGTCTGCCTAGCCTAACTTTACCCACTTACTACGGAAATTTCATTTTTTTATATAATTGCATGTGATTTGTAATCGTTCTAATAGCTTAGAAAAAAAAATTACCGGTGTTATATCAGCTGGTAGGCGTATCTAGTCCTATTTCTGTGTTGTCGACCGTACGTTTATGTCATCAATGTAATCTGTACCAGGTGTTCAGAGAAGTGAAGGTGAAGGGATTCGACGCGTCGCAGTACGAGGCGAAACAAGTTTTCTACCAGAGCAAGGACGGCACTAAAGTTCCCATGTTCATCGTCTCCAAAAAGGTAAGTAATAAAACCCACAATCCGTTAAGTCTCTCAATAGTGTATCCATTTTAAACGTGTATTAAGCTACTAACAACAATGTTGATTAAACTTCCTCATATACGTCCCCACCGAGAGGCTCGCGGCTACCCTGAATTAGGGTGATCGGGCCTTAGTCGACGCGGGCCCAGTGCTGGTTGGTCGACTTCACACACAACCTTCGAGTTTCTTCGCAGGCGTGTGCCTGTTTCCTTTTCGATGTTTTCCTTCGCCGTAAGAATGTTGGATAAATTCGAAAACACAATGGTACTTGGCAGGATTCGAACCACGACCTCCCGGACAGGAGGTAGCGGCCCTAGCCGTTACGCCACCGACGCTCTTGCACATACTTAATCTAATAAAAAAAAACGATTTCTGGTTTCTGATAAATATGTAGACAAACATACATACATACGGTTATGAAATTTGGCACACATTTATTTTGTGTTTTGTTTAATCCGTAGGTGACACAAAACACAAAAAAATCCAACTGCAAAAACCGCACCAATTGCGATATCGCGATCTCAAAAAAAAAAACTGAGTATCGACGACTTGATATCGCGTCCAACAAAAAAAAAATGTGATCGATTTGTAATTTATTTATTATTGTACAGCTGGTTCAGATTTGTAAAAAATAAAAGTTTCAAAAAACTAAAAACTGACTTCAAAATGAAATTCACTCAAAAGTATGAAATAATATTATTATACTTAAATACACAACATTAACCAACAATAACGAAATCAAAGGTGGGTACGAATTAAATTAGGGGCTTTAATTTTTTTTTGAGGGTGGTAGCACACAGTTACTTACGTATCAAATGTTTTAGATTCGATGGTTTGCTGACACCGGCCTCAAAAAAAAATGTAAGCCCCTATTTTAATTCGTACCCACCTTTGATTTTGTTATTGTTGGTTAATGTTGTGTATTTAAGTATAATAATATTATTTCATACTTTTGAATGAATTTCATTTTGAAGTCGGTTTTTAGTTTTTACTTTTTTTATTTTTAGTGATAAATACTATCTATCTAACAACGTTAAACCCAATCACCTAATCACCAATAGGAATTATCAAATCATAATACAAGTGTTTCATTAACAGATACAAAGTCCTGTGGCTTTCATCATCATCTCAGCAGATGATGAACTCAATAACATGAAAGTTATGGAGTTAATTGTCCATCATCAGCTCATCTGAATAACCTGAAAGAATACAACCTATCGGTCTATGCATACCTAGGTATATATCTATGTATAATATTGAAATAATTTTCCTCCAACTCCAAACCGTTAAGGAGTTGTACCTTCCTTCATCAGCTTATCATCATGAGATGATGTCTAACAGACGCAAGTATTTTAATAGCTTTAGAAAACATATGAATCACGTAATAAGTGCCTACGTTATGAGTAATTTGAGGGTTGCTCTCGATTTCCCTGGGATCCCATCATCAGATCCTGACTTGGTGACAATGGGAGCACCTTGAGAGTATACTCTTTCGAATGAAAAAAGAATTTGGAAAATCGGTCCTAATTGACATAAAAATCGGTGAACATACATAAAAAAAAATATACACAGTCGAACATAGTACCTCCTCTTTTTTTGAAGTTGGTTAAAAATTGACAACGACTAGGTCAAAGCGATATTTCGACTCTGCCCGCCGCGAACACCCCCCAGTTTCGGTGTGTGTTCAGTTAGGAATCATTTTAGTTATTCGGTTTACCGAATTATCTTTTGTTTTAGGACCTGCCTCGCGACGGCAACAACCCGACATTAATATACGGTTACGGCGGGTTCAACATCAACGTGCAGCCCAGCTTCAGCGTGACTCGGCTGGTGCTGATGCAGCACTTGGGAGGCGTCGTGGCCATCCCCAACATACGCGGTGGCGGGTCAGTACCATCCACAGACACACATACATGGAGCCAACAAACGCACCCACCTTGCGTGCCTAACATATGTCCGAGTGCATACCTCAACGATGCCCAATTTACACCGCACACAACCGATCAAGTATCAACAGCTCCGTTAAAAAATTAAAAAGCCGTTTTGAATCGTAAAAACTTTTCAAAAATTGTGAATAGATACTTTGTTGTATAGTCACGTGTGTTTAATTCAATAAAATTTGATCAGCTGAGCAACAATGTCCTATTTTTCACCAAAGTTCAGATACGTCGGTAGAATGATCGCTAATGGTAGTTTTCGGGTTAATTACAAATAACCCTATACATAGTGTAACAAAAATGGTGTAGGTCCCGTTAACTGGGGGTTCTACTCATCACACTCAACAACTTTCCCCGTAGTCAATTCTTTAAAAAATTGGACTCTCCATACAAAAAATGCACAAAATTGGTTGAACAGTTGATCGATTTTTATGAAGGTTTTTTTTTTTTGTTTTGCGATTTTAAACAGTCATAGTGGCGTAATGGTTAGTCCATTCGCTTCACATCAGGAGGTTGCGGGTTCGATTCCCGGCGGGATCAACTTATAAGACTCGGTTTGGTTGGTGGTAGGACATTTTCTAAGCCCGCCTGGCTAGCTACCACCATCTTATTAAATCTTGTCGCCAAACATCAGTGTTAACAACATTGATGTGTTCCGGCTTGAAGATAAGATAGCCAGTTCTCCATTGCGTTGGGGAATCTTGGTAAGCCCGCTTCCATCTTCGGCATTATCGTCACTTACCATCAGGTGAGATGATGCCAAGTTAACGGGACCTACACCAATTTTGTTACATCCTGTATAATGCCTAATATATAAGATCTAACAAAATTAGCTAAAACTGTTTTAAACTGATTCTTCTACACATGAAGCTGAAAAACTTTCCCCATAAAACCCCATAGTCAAATCTCAAAAAAAAATATTGAACTTCCCATAAGTTAGCTGATCAGTTGATCGAGTTAGTATGAGAGAGCCAAATTTTTTTTGCGATTTGACAATGGGTTCCTTGGAAAAAGTTGTTCAGTTTCATGGGTAGAAGCACCAGTTAAAATAGTTTCAGCTAATTTTGCTACACCTTATATAACATGTTTCCCCAGTGAATACGGCGAGCGCTGGCACAACGCGGGCCGCCTGCTCAACAAGCAGAACGTGTTCGACGATTTCCAAGCCGCCGCCGAGTACCTCATCAAGGAGCAGTACACGAGACCCTCGCTGATCACCATCCAGGGAGGCTCCAACGGAGGGCTGCTGGTCGCCGCCTGCATCAACCAGCGGCCGGACTTGTATGGCGCGGCTATTGTACAAGTCGGGTTGGTATATTTTTGTATGACTGGCCGCCCTAAACCGCGGATAAACTGTAATAAATTCCTTTATGGGATTAGTCAGTTTACAAAACACTTTTTTTTAAGACTTTGTCGTACTTTCTTAAGCACTTTGATGAACACGGTACTATCTTATTTATTAATAACAGTTTATTTAACTTTATAAGAGGGGGGGGGGAGCAGCATATAACAAAATTAATATTTTAGAAATTAATTATTTGAATTATTCTTAGTTTATGCATTCTTAAAAAAAATCTTAACTCAAAAAACATAAATTGTAACAAACAAATTACACTAATGTCAAATGTATACTCATGTAAAACTGTAAAATTTATTTTTGTTTAATGAGCGTATTTATTAGCAAAATCGTTTTCCATAAAAACTTAAACTACTGCTTCTTAAAAATGAACTCTAACGAAACATACACAATAAACTTAAAATTCGCTAATCTTTTTAAAAATAAAGTATTTCGAAAATGGAATTAATTGATTGCGACTTGCCTATGTGTTTGAAGTTTCATTAGAATCGGCCCATCCATTTTCAAGAAGTATTTTAAGTTTGAGTGGAAAAGGATTTTGTGAATATTAAGTTTTTAATTTTCGATTTATTTAATAAAAACTCAATTATTGCAACTCACGCTGTGTTTTCTAAGCGGGAGCTATCCAACTATCAACTCGATAGAGTTGAGAATCTTGCGAGAGTGAGTGGTTTTGCTTTATATGACATTTCGAGGGTGCGCAGTGAGAGCGGCTCGCGAGCGTGGGAAAAAGTAGCCTATGTGTTAATCCAGGTCCTATTCTGTTTACCTACCCAATTTAGTCAGATCCGTTCAGTAGTTTTTGCGTGAAAGAGTAACAAACATACATTCTTACAAACTTTCGCGTTTATAATATTAGTAGTATTTGTTACTTTTTATTAAGAACTAGTGGATGCCCGCAGCTTCGCCCGCGCAGATACTGATTTTTGCGGTTCCCGTGGGAATTTCCCAAAATCCTTTCTTAGCGGATGCCTACGTCAGAACATCTACCTGCATGGCAAATTTCAGCCCGATCCGTCCAGTGGTTTGGGCTGTGCGTTGATAGATCACTATGTCAGTCAGTCAGTCAGTCACCTTTGAGTTATATATATTTAGATTTAAAAAAAACTACCATTCGTGTTCAGGCATGTGACGTCATCGTCTTTGACGAACTAATTTTGCGGTTTTAATAAATTGAAAATGGATTAAAATATCATATGAGTGAGCTTTTGTGCGTTTGTAGGAGAGATGCTATATAGTGAATAATGTTACTGATATTTTTGATACTGTCAAATATCCTAGTTTTAGCGCGAAGAGTAAACATGCCTTTACCTTGATTCGTAGGCATACACGTCTAAAACCGGACGTTACAACTGATGTCATTTGATGTGTTATTTTTCTCAGTGTAATTTCATCCATTGTTTGCAGCGTGCTGGACATGCTGCGGTTCCAGAAATTCACGATCGGTCACGCGTGGGTGTCCGACTACGGCAGCTCCGACAACGAGACGCAGTTCCTCAACCTGCTCCGCTACTCGCCGCTGCACAACATACACACGCCCGGCAACGGTCAGTGTTCCTAACTAACAGTTCCGACAACGAGACGCAGTTCCTCAACCTGCTCCGCTACTCGCCGCTGCACAACATACACACGCCCGGCAACGGTCAGTGTTCCTAACTAACAGTTCCGACAACGAGACGCATTTCCGCAACCTGTTCAAGTATAATCGGCAACGGTCAGTGTTCCTAAGTAAAAGTGCGCGAGCCGTCACAAAAAACGTAAAAACCTTATTAATTTATAGCACTATCTAAAGTACAGGCGGCCTATGAAGACCGCTTTAACGTTCAAAATGTTTATGAAGTATCTTTTTTTCGGTTCTAATAATAATAACTTGAAGAATGCGTCACTTTATGGCGTAGTGATACAGTTGTGTTGGTATCGTCAGTTTTAATCTTATTTACAAAGGAAAACGTAAAATGAACTTGTACAAAATCTTTAAAACGTACTTAGTAAGAGGCTCATGTCTCACTACGAACGTCTTGTTAAATAAACAACAATACGCGTACCAGGCGGGTCGGTCCACAGTGGACGCGACCCAGTTGGTCAACTAGAAGCGATCATACAGTTAACTAAAGCTGGCACGTTCACAGTACTCACACTTATACAATTTCACTATACAGTATGTTTGAAAATAAATGATTTTAACTCTAGTTTAAGTGTAGACTAGAGTTAGGTTTTAGTGAGATCGGTGCGTTGTAGATAAATAAATACAAATATATGTGTTACATTTATAATATTTATTATGATTTTTACATTATTGATTAATTTTATTAATACCAAAAAAATCACGCTGTATACTTATAACAGTAGTAAAAGTAAAACAATAACTGTCCCCTTCACACTCATAAGCTAGACGGCGCGCGAGAGAGACGGGCAGACTTTTCATGATGCGCATGCAGAACGACGTCACGCCGCGCGCTTATTCACAGACACTACACAAGAGCAAGATGTCAACGTGTTGAACGTGCCAGCTTTAGTTAACTGACCTGTACCGCCCTATTAAGACACCGCAAACAGAGCACACAGGTACACGAACATAGATCGAATCTTGAAGTGATGGCGACAGCGCGGTCCCCCAGGGCAGTGATGGGATACAACCTATTTTTAATACTGGTAAATAGGCATTTTGACTATGTTTAAAATATGTAACAATTTGTTGTCATCCTAATAAAATGTAATGTAAAAAGCATATTTTATTAATGTTCTGAATAAAATAAGGTCACATTCTGTATAAAAAACATAAATGATTTTTTTTTGTGGTTTGATCACGTGTTTGAAAACGCTCTGTTATTGGTTGCAACTCTGATGACGTCACACAGAAGTAAACATTAGGTTCAGTGCGTGCTTTCACTATTACAGCAGTTTGTTGTTTACTTATGTGTGACGTCATCTGTCAGAGCAACCAGGCGCCATAGCGAACATTGCGTTTTGGCGCGTATTTTTAAAATTCAAACTTTAACATTGATTTTCTCCGTATATACGACAGATCTCCAGGAAATATTAAAATGGTTTGCATTTTATGCAATAACAAATAATACAAAACTATTTTCTAGTAGTAGTCAAATAGCCTATTACGTCACAGCAGCTACTGATGAAAGCACAAACCATATATCTAGATAGACTACGCGAGTGTATGTACTTCGCGTGTCCAAACTAGGTTTATAACACTTAGTTGACTCTGGCCTACGCTCAGTCCGCGCTTGCTGTTCGCCGAGGAAAGACGTGAATAAAATTCGAGTAAAATGCCGAATTGCGCGGTTATAAACTGTAGAAACTCCACAGCTATGAGTCGCCAAGTTCGCGGATATGTTTCCTTCCACCGGTAAGTAATTTTCTAATCAGAATATGCATTATTTATTTAAAAATCAAATAAAGAATATTTGTGGAAAACGAACGTGACAAACATGGATGCCAAATCATACGGAATGATTCAGAATACATTGCGGCTTTTACTTGGCGCAATAGAGATGGCGTCGTATGTTAACGTGCAATGAATTGCGTTTTCTCATTTTTCTGTTCTCATTTTTCTGTCAAATTTTGTGGTTAGTGATGTTCATTCGATGCAACAGTTCTCGATTCAAATCGATTTTGTAATCCGACAGAAAAATGATAATTTGAATGAGCAGTTTTCCAGCATAAACAAAGAAAAAAAGCATAGATTTTTTGTCATTTAATACGTAGATACTAAAATAATGGTTCTTTGTTGTTTGTTTTTTTTTCAGTTTTCCAAGTGACCCGAACATAAAAGAAAAATGGATCGAGGCAACGGGAAATAAAGATTGGTTTCCAACAAAATAACGATTGCAATTTGATTTGTAGTTTCTTAGAAATACGCGGACAAACATACATACAAACATACATCCACTTGTAAAATTGGCACACGTGTTTAGAAGCCCATATAGACTAACATATATGAATACTGTGCTATTCTGACAATATTACATACATACGAGTCGAATTGATAACCTCCTTTTTTTGAAGTCGGTTAAAAAACCAAATAATTTTAGATTTATCATTCCTCTGTCATTTTATCATTCCTCTGTCGATGAACTAAAATAATCGATTACAAAGTCGATATTATAAAATTATTATTTTTTACTCACATAACCACCACATAACAAAATTAAAATACCTATCTATACACAGCTACTTACAAGAAATTCCTTATTTCCTTTCCTTTTCGGGATACCTACCAAGCAGTGTCAAACAAATAGGTACATACTTACGGCCACTTTAACTAACAATATTTCATATTTCTTACTAGTCCACTCTGCTGGAACGAAACTTAATGCTATTCCAATAACATTTTTACATACCTCTAAACAATACCAGGCAAGCGGACTGGATAACTGGATGCACGCGCGCGACCTTTCATTCCAAAGACTAATGGCGTACTGGCGGACGGGACCGTAAATCGCTCTCTCAAGCAACGATGATAAAAGATACGTTACCTCTGATAACATTTCAACAATTGCTTGAGGTAGTGAATTAATAATATGAAAAATCATAATTTAATAAAATGTTTTGTCCGTGCCGAAAGGCGGCGGCGGGGTCTTTGAATCGTTTACGCGCGGACGGGTAGTTCCCATCACTAAATCACTCATGTGACGTCACAGTAGGTAGAAAAATAATGGCACGCTTGGTTTCTATACAGAGGAATGAGACAAGCGTAGTCTATTTAGATATAAGTCTGTGGATGAAAGTGAATGTGTAATGTTTGCGGACGATACTTGTGTCGTAGTAGCAGCAGATGACTCATAAAATGCACCGGCTAGTTAATAGAGTTGATGAGGATTCCTCTTCCGCTTCCTAATAATGAGGAAGTTCCGCAATTTTTGCACTTCCTCTTCCGCTACCGCTTCCTAAAAACCGAAAATGAAAAATTCCTCTTCCGCTTCCTCTTCCTCATAAATTATGAGGAATTTTAGAGGAATTTAATCACGTTTAAACAAGCTCGACAGCTAGTACTCGGGGCGGCGTCGGCGCACCGGGCGCCGCGTTGCTCGAAGGTACCTCTACCTACCGATCGCAGCCGACAAGCGGTATCCTGCCGCCCGCCACCCGCCCGCGCCCTTGTTGCCGACCGACCGTTTATTTCGTTCGTATTCAGTTCGCGAGCGCACGTCTCTGTTTGTTTTTATAGTGTACTCTATGAGCGCATAGTTTTCGCAGCGGTGACATTTATGTGATTGTTTTGTTAGTTAAAGATTTTTGTTTGCAAGTAAACATAACACAATGAGGCCTAAAGCAAGTGTCATATGGACTTATTTTGATGAAGTGGATGAAGAAAAAGTACGCTGCAAAATTTGTCACAACACCTACTCACGAAAAATTGGTTAATTTGACTTAACTTTAAAAAAATATATGATTATTTGAAATCCTCTTCCTCATCCGCTTCCTCTTCCTCATCCGCTTCCTCTTCCTCACAGAAAGTCCTCTTCCTCATCCGCTTCCTCAAACTCAATGCCGAATACTTCCTCTTCCTCATCCTCATAGCCACTTCCTCATCAACCCTACTAGTTAAGTTGAAGATGTTTATTTAAAGCACTTAAGGCTTAAAACATACAGTACCCTGCCGCTCTCTAGATTGCGACCTGACCCCCTCGTCACCCAGCTTGATTCAGATTGGTTACAGTTTGGCTGTCGAACGTATAGGATTTGCCGCCATTTTGTTTGTTCCGTCATTCGTTTTTTGAAATGTAATTTCTGGCCCATTGTATGAAGTGTCCAGCCAGGGTGTGCTTAAGGTGTACAACACATTATTAAATGTTGGTTGATACGGCTTATATAATACAAACGAGTTCTTTGATAAGACGTGGTCCAATTAAGTGACTTAGCGATAGTTTAAATAGTTACATGATTATTTTAATTGTGGATAAATTCGTAAATCTATTCTTATTTAGAAGTAACTCGTTGTACTGTATTGCATTTGTTTGGTAGAGTTCGATTTAGTTTTTTTATTACTCTTTGCCATATTTTTATCGATACTGAATGAACGTAGCTATCAACACTATTAATGGCTCCCATAACGGTCATCGTACCCCGGCTCTGCTCTACACTTTAAACTACCTGGCGCTATCTAGTTTAACGACAAAATGCCTTCGACAGTACCGAAAATAAATTCTAAAACATTCACTAAAAAGCATTTCTCATTAAAACACTAGAAACTATTTGATTTATTTTATTTATTTATTTACACTTATAGTATACCAAAAACAATGTCGTAATGCTAATACGCAGAGATACTATAACATAGTGTACAGTAGGCGGTCTTATTGCTAAAAGCAATCTCTTCCAGATATTTTAATCCCTTTCCATTTTTATATTTACTTAAATCATTAAATTAATTCTTCAAGGACAAAGACGTCTCATGCCAGTAATACGAGCAATAAGTCACTTAAATGACTAGTAGTCCTATACCGTTTGGGACTACGATTCTTATATAGTTGAAGATTACTAGAAATCTATTCAGACCATAATCTTTGTTTTTACGTACATTTTCCCAGGCACCCCCGAGTACCCGGCGACGCTAGTCCTAACAGCTGACCACGACGACCGCGTGGTGCCCCTCCACTCCCTGAAGTTCACCGCAGCGTTGCAGAACGCCGTGCGCAACGCCC
This sequence comes from Coleophora flavipennella, assembly GCA_947284805.1. Lineage (NCBI taxonomy): Eukaryota > Metazoa > Arthropoda > Insecta > Lepidoptera > Coleophoridae > Coleophora > Coleophora flavipennella. The sequence continues at coordinate 10,598,282 of OX369256.1, read as the reverse complement.
CGCAGCGGCGGCCGCTGCTGGCGCGCATCGACACCAAGGCCGGCCACGGAGGCGGCAAGCCCACCGCTAAGATTGTAAGTACATCTACAGTTCAGCCACAATATTCATCTTGACGTCCCTTGTTGTTCTGGGACAAATCACACATGGTCATCTGGCCCCAAAGTAGGATTCCCTGTGTTATAGATATTTAACACCCAGACACAGAGCAAACAAACAGAGCAGATGCTCATCACACAAATGCTTGCCCTGGGTGGGGATCGAACCCACAACCCTCGGACCAGTAGTCAAGAGCACTAACCACTGAGCCACCGAGTCAGTCATGTCAAGTGGGTCATGATCATGCTCCTCGCATTGATCCCCACTTAGCGCGATTCTGAGCTACATGCATCATGCTTGCTGCAGGGTGCACTCGATGACCAGTCCACCTGGACTGGCCGTCCAACAGTAAGGCCCGGTATATACTAAAACGGAGAGGAGAGAAGAGCGGCGTAGCGGCTGCGTGTATCCACCAAAGCTGAGCGGAGATGTGAACTGGCTAGAGCGGAGATGTGAACTGGCTAGAGTGGAGATGTGAACTGGCTAGAGCGGAGATGTGAACTGGCTAGAGCGGAGATGTGAAATGGCTAGAGCGGAGCAGAGATGTGTGATAGCTGAAGCAGAGATAGGTGTGCTAGCTGGGTCATGTCAATTGATAACAATAATTCAACCCCAGAAAACAAAATCAGTTTCTAGATGCATAAAGTTACAGTGAGTTTTCCAAATAAAATAAATAAATAACTGAATTTTACAATTACAAAGACTTTATATATTTTGTATATTTTTTCAAATCACCGCGGACGAGATCCGAGCGTTTATAAAGTACGGTAGGACGCAAAAAGAAAGTAAACGTTCAAGCTATCTTTGGATGTCAAGATAAGATGGCACAGTCTGCCTTGCTAAAGAACAACCGTGTTTGATTTTTCACAAGTAGTCGCGTGCAACAGCTTTACATAGCGGAGAGCTTTTCACCTGGAATCGAACCCTCGACCTCCTGGTGGAAATCGAGTGGACTAAACACTACGCCACGAAGGCGGTTTTAAAATTTGGTCCTTAATGGGATTTAAAATTGGTCCTTTTATTCCAGATCGAGGAGCACACAGACATTCTATGCTTCATGGTGCAAGCGCTAGGTCTCAAGTTCGTGAAATGACCTCAAACCGCGCCTTGAATCGAAGTGTGAAGTCGCTATAGTATTTATTACGTATGTTAATAATGTACCACTCGCGTGCGCGCGCGCAGTCTACTGGATTACCTCGGCCACGGGTCTCGACAGACTGGTGATATTGTTACGCATCTACTATTTTTAATAAATAAATCTTTTTATTTTTGAATAATATTGACTTTTATTTTATTTTATTTCCATGAGGGTTTTTTTCGTGTTCCCGCCGCTGTATGTACAGGTGAGAATTATTGTATTTTGACGATAATAACTAATGATTGTTTATTTTTCACACATGATGACTCGACTATCAGATAAAGTGTAATATACACCTATTTCAAATAAACATTGAATTTTTGCATCCAAACATTACCTTTATAAATATTGGTATAGATTATTGCAGACAGCAATCAAGGAAAGAGAATTGCAGGTCCAGTAGGCCTTGTACTTTTGACATTGGAAATGTCTTTTCATTCGCTCCAGTGTAGGCTCCAATTTCACGAAAAAGTGCGATCCCCTTATATCTCTACATTCAAAAAGGGCCCAAATAGGGAAAAAAATTAATGTTTTTCCGAATTTCTGAATTTGGCGCTCGATATTTTGGAAACGAAGAATGTTCAAAAATTTGAGAAAAATTCGTCTGGACTATTTAGTCAGCTACAATTTGAGTCTAGAACAAAGACGATAGGGTTAAGGGTCTGCCCTGTAGCCAAAAGTTAAAAACCCTGTTGAAAAAAGTCAAAAACTTATATTAAGATTACGATTTTGACATTATTCAACGTTGTAGTTTTATTTTGTAACCTTTTCCTTATCCGGACTTTCTCGTCGCTCAGCCATAGTTTTTTTCGAATTCCGTAAATTCATTTCCAATAAGCTCGATAGTCGTGCGATCGCACGCGCAAAATAGGGTTCACTGGGCAATCGGTGGTCAAGACGGCAGTTTTCTTTACCAGCTGTGGTAGTACAACGGTAAATGAAATTTTACCATGGCACGTACGTGCACGTCACTATCCAATATTATTTGTGTATTTTTCATACTTATATTACACCTACCTTTTTAGGGTTCCGTACTCAAAGGGTAAAAACGGGACCCCATTACTAAGACTCCGCTGTCCGTCCGTCTGTCACCAGGCTGTATTTCATAAACCGTGATAGCTATACAGTTGAAATTTTCACAGATGATATATTTATGTTGACGCTACAACAACAAATACAGGGTGGGGCAAAAGATATGCATTGGTTTCGAAGACCCATAGAAAAAAGGGGTTACTCGCATAATGACACATTTAGGTAGCCAAACGCACAATGACGCATGGTGTCTACGCAGAATGCCATACGCAAATTGACACATATTCTCATACGCGAAACGACACGTGGGAACCTTTACGCGAAATGACATACTCGAATTGGCACGTATTATACAGGGTGTAACAAAAGTGGTGTAGGTCCCGTTAACTGGGGCTTCTACTCATCATACTAAACAACTTTTGTTCTATGACTTTGCTGAAAACGCAAAAAAAAATATCAGCTGATCGACCAATTTTGTGCATTTTTGTATGGAGTCAAAAAAATTTTTTTGAGAATGTACAATGGGTTCCTTGGAGAAAGTTGTTGAGTATGATGAGTAGAACCCCCGAAAGCCGAAAGACGTTAATTGCTGGATATAGGCCTCCCCCCAAGGATTTCCACGACGACCGGTTCTGCGCTGCCCGCATCCAGCGGCTTCCTGCGACCTTTACCAGGTCATCGGTCCACTGAGTGGAAGGCCTGCCTACGCTTTCCGGTGCGCGGTCGCCACTCAAGAACTTTACTGCCCCAACGGCCATCTTTTATTTATTTATTTTTTATTCACAATTGGTAAGTCCTTGGCATCATCTCACCTGATGGTAAGTGACGATGATGCCGAAGATGGAAGCGGGCTTACCAAGATTCCCCAATGCAATGGAGCACTGGCTATCTTATCTTTAAACCGGAACACATCAATGTTGTTAACACTGATGTTTGGCGGCAAGACTTAGATAAGATGGTGGTAGCTGGCCAGGCGGGCTTAGAAAATACCCTACCACCAACCAAACCGAGTCTTACAAATTGACCCCACCGGCAATAAAACCCGCGACCTCCTGTGTAAAGCCAGTGAACTTTGCCTCTGAGCTACGGAGGCGGTATCTATTCTACGAGCAATGTGCCCCGCCCACTGCCACTTAAGTTTAGCAGTTCTGAGAGCTATGTCGGTTACTTTGGTTCTCCTACAGATCTCTTCGTTTCTGATTCGATCACGCAGAAAAACTCCGAGCATAGCACGCTCCATTGCCCTTTGAGCCTTCTGACGAGGCCCATAGTAAGCGACCATGTCTCAGTCCCGTATGTCATCACTGGCAACACACACTGGTCGAAGACTATTTTATTATTATTATTGAAATATATAAAATCTAAGCTACTCTGCTCACTTGGCACGAGGCAAAGTGGCAGGAGCACCTCCAGCGAAAGCACAGTCGGCTGGAGTTCTGTGCAACGGGGAGAGAAATTATTATAATCTCCTTTTCAGGGTTTTTCTTTTAAATCGGTCTGAAAGGCAATATTAAAAGGACGGGTTCAGAGGTTTAGATGTCTCCGCACTATGGACGTCGTGCGAAGTATAACAGATTTTAAAATATTGTCCCGGACTACCACCGGCAAACCTAGTTTAACTAGATTGTCGGTGAGTAGTCTCGTTACAATCCCTGTCGTAAAGAGGATAATAGGGATGACAAAGACCTTGGTTTATCATTATAACAAAAAATATTATTAAAATTATAATAATATATATAGCTGCATTACACTCACTCACTCACTGACTGACTGACTGACTCACTGGGGGTGAAATTGTTGTATAGGAGGTTTGGACAGCGTGTGCCGGTGAGTATGGGCAAACTTCCAGATCTTTCTGATTCTGCTTCTTATCAGCGAGTGAACCTACTGCTAGCAAAAACTATAATAGTTAGATACATAGTTTTCAAACAAAGTTTGGTCTACACTTTGGTCAACTTTGACCAAGGTGTAGACCAAACTTTAATTCAAAATGGCGGAAAAATAAAATGGCCGGCATACAAATTACTATTTTTACTACAACTAAGTATCTAATCGCGAGGCCAGGGACGTCAAAACTTCATACGCCAATATCTCTGTAACTATTTATCTTAGACCACTCGTGTTTAGACTCATATAAATTGGCTATAAATACTCATATAAATATATTTGGATGCAAATATCTCTAGAACCGCTTATCGTAGACCCATCATGTTTGTACTCAAATGAAAGGGATTGACGATAGCTATCAGATGGGATATATTTTTTTTAATACGAAAAAATATTTTTTTTTCTAATTTATTTATTTTTTCAATCTTGGATTTGCTCCGATTGGAATGAAAATCTATATCTGGTAGTTTTTTTGGATGCCGATGCCAAATTTGGGGTCGAATTTTTTCCCCCATTTTCCAAGAATTGGCCGCCATACAAAATTTGCGTAAAAGAAGAGTTTTTCGTTTTTTAATTGGAATTTTCCAAATGTCTGCTATTTTGAATTCATCGTAATAAAAGCAAAGCACGCAGAGCACCCACTAGTTAAAATTATGAAGAAGTAAAGTGAATTTGATCTCTCTTCAAACCTACGTATGTAATTTTCATGATTCCTTTGCAGAGAAATATGCGAGTAAAGGATAGATTAATTGGACACAGGCTACTTTTTACGGTGGGAAATCAACAGACGAAGCCGCTGGACGGGAAACTATGTACAATATGCGTATAATTCAATATGCGTATAAGTCAATATGCGTATCAGTCAATATGCGTATCAGTCAATATGCGTATTAGTCAATATGCGTATAAGTCAATATGCGTGAAAGAAATCAGTCGTTATGCGAGTAACCCGAAAAAAGGTATTAGATTTATATACTCGTAAGTGCGGTTTATTTTAAGTCACCATGTAATGCCATTTGTTACATAATTTTAAAAATTACATCAGCATTACGAACAACAATACTCTAGAAAAGTAACTCTCATACAATTACCGCTTCGATTTTAATTCCATCTACGCACACAAAATTACTGTATGTACCACAACGAAATACTCACACACAAAGCTAGCATGCGATTGGTCGCATCCTGGCTATATTCGTAGCATCGAGGAAACAGAATCTGGTCATCTGCGTATCTGGTAATTTACGAAATGCACATCTGGTCATTCGCGTATAAGGTAATTTGCGTTTCTGCCACTATGCGTATGAATCATCAGCAAGATGGCGGCCATTAACAGCGATGCACTGATGAAAAAACCACGAAAAAATAGCAAATGCTAAACGTTACGTTTTGATGTTAGTAATACTTTTTTTACCAGGTTTGGAAGAATTAAGTGCCCTCGCTTTACCAGTTTGGGAAACACATGGTTCCAGCAAGACAGGGTGACAACTCACATAGCTCGAATTTCAATGGTGAAATTGAAAAAAATGTTTCCGGCGCGACTTTTTCAGCATGCTCGCCAGATTTGAGCATTTGTGACTTCCTTTGGGTTTGTCGGAAGGAAAAAGTTCTCAAACATTGTCCTCACATCTTAGATGAAGGTGAGATGAGAATCAGGGAGGAAATAACCGTCATATCCATTGAAATGTATGGAAAAGTTGTTTAAAACTTCAGAGATCACCATCAGTGCATCGCTGCTGATGGCCGCCATCTTGCTGGTGCAAGTTTAAAAACTTGATGTAACAAATGGCATTCCATAGTGACTTGAATAAAATAAACTGCACTTATATTACAATCGAATACATTTTTTTCTGTGGCCCTTCAAAACCGATGCATATATTTTGCACTAAAATTAGAAAAAGTGAGTCTCCATACAAAAAACGTGTTTTTTAAAACGTTTAGAAACTAGCGCCATCTAGTATGATGGTACGGAATCCTTCGTGCGCGGTTCTGACTCGCACTGTACCGGTTGTCTTGTTGCTGAGTAAGCGTAATGTTTGAGTTGATTTGTGTATGCCCGACTACGCCAAACTGAAAAGGCTTCGAAGTATGCACAGTCGTCAAGAGTTTATTTCCTTTTACACCTATGCGAAGTTTTTCAATACAGTTGTGAGAAATAAGAAAAAATAAAAAAACGACCGTGACTGAAAAACAAAATACACTCGAGAGCGATGAATCCGGGTCACTTAAAGAATCCTTATATAAATTCCTTATATAAATATAAAAATTTTTCTAACTACTCAGTGCCGTAGGCCTTATATAGTCCCTAGTTATTCGCAAAATTTCATTAAAATCGTCAGAGCCTGGACCTGTATAGGAGGTACTTAATTCCGTTTTTATTTGGAATAACTAATTACTACACTAGTGTTCTAAGCCATGTAAAGTAACGAACAGTCATCACAATCATTAAATGTGATTTTGTATTGTAGTGGCAACCTTCAAAAATCAAGTTAGGGGGAAAAAAAGTAAGACTGGCGATACAAAAATAATATACCCCAAATTTTACCCAAATCCGTCCAGTAATTTGGGAACTAGCGCACTGGACGGACGCACAGACACACACGCTGAAAATTATTTTTTGTTTTAATCCTCATCAAAATCTCAACTTTGATTTCCTTGCCATCACAATGCCATAATTTTTTTTTTTCAATCCTCATCAAAATCTCAACTTCGATTTCTTTGCCAAAAATTATTTTTTTGTTTCAAACCTCATCAAAATCTCAACTTTGATTTCCTTGCCATCACAATACCTTCGAAATAAAACAAAAAAATAAAACAAACTATTGTCAATTAACTTTTATTGTTGTAGTATGTATCCTTACATAATGATCGGTTGGGACTCTCGCTCCACCCACATAAAAATATTAGTTACTTAAAACAAAATAAATAAAACGCTTCTTATTGCCGTTACGGCTGTTACCATCCGATAACTAATTAATTTCTTTACGCTTAGTTACTTGTGCAACTTTAAACGTGAAGAAACTATTTTCATTGGCCTCGATTTAAAATTATTGTAACGATTACATTAAGACAGAAAAATTGTCAATTGATTAGGTACACGTAAGTAGGTACTGCATGTAATTTACAATTCACAAGTATACGCGCACTTGTGTGTACACTTGTGCAGAAACCAACATGATAATCAATGCAGATATTAAATAACGCGTCGCATGCGGGACGCGACGCGTGTCAATGATAAAAGATTTTAGCGTGTGCCAATAAATAAGGCTCCCCTTTGACCGAAGTATCTGAAAAGAAACACAAGGGCTTCCTTCTAATTATATAACTTTTTGAAACTAGCTCTTTTTATATAAAGTTTGCTAATCACAACACTTAGATAAAATAGATGAAAAAAAGTAAGTATATGGTTTTATGAAACCACGGTAAAAGTGAAACTTTACAGAGGACATCATGGCTGCTCTCGCTACGGTACAGGGAGGAAACGATCATACCGTCAGACTAAAGCGACCGTCACGCGACATGCAACACACAGACGAAAAAATTTGAGACGATGGAATAAAAGTTTCACTTTAACTTTAATAATAAGACTGAAAGATATTTAGTTTTATTGCAAACCCCTCGTGATATATTTTCAGATATTTCCGAAGGACCCTGTATTGAAAAATCTTTCATCATAGCCTAGTAATTATTAATATCGGACCCACGACAATGAAATGTACAATTAACGAGGTACAAATCATACAACTGATCGGTGCGGGTCCCACGTAGCCTCACTTCATACTAAGTCTACAACCGTGACATAACTTTAAACGAATGCTACCGATCAATTGTATTAATGCTTATCAGTTAACACCTATAAGATCGTATTTAGAATGTGTTTAGTCAAACGCTACGCTAATTCATTACGGGTACATTACATGCATAAAATGCTGATAAGTTCAAGAGATTTAGGCGCCTCAGCATAAATAATAAACAAGCAAGTTTCGCTTATCCTAGTACTATAGTCAACATGTCGGGGGAACTTAAATTTAAAATTACACATTTCATAGCTTAGGGTCGGGGGATTTTTGTAAACGCTCACTCACTAGAGTGGTTTTAAAATCGAGGCCACACATACTAAAGGACACACCATGGCCGCATGATGCAACTTTTAGCGCGAGGGACAGCAGGCGACCTCCAATGTAAGTTAACCTTTTCAACGCCAACAACGGATAAATCCTTCCGGGCATACAAAAGAACACTGGGAAAGAAGACCTGCACACGTTATCGTAAAGTTTAAATTCGTATTAAGGGCCGCCAGGAGGCTCGAGTTTCATACAAACGTAGTTCTGCTTTAATACAAAAACTACATGCCAGATTGAATCCAAACTTTGCAAATATATTGAGGAGACACATATCGATGTTTGCAATTAGTTTTCAAAGTACTAATATAAAACGGAAAAAAATAAGAGCAGTTTCAAACTCAGTACAAAACTAAATTAAGCCTTCGGTTTAGTTACGTTATAATTCACTATTATGAAAACTAATAACAAACATCGATATGTGTCTACTCAATATATTTACAAAGTTTGGATTCAATCTGCCATGTAGTTTTTGTATTAAAGCAGAACTAAAGAATTGTATGAAAACTCGAGCCTCCTGGAGACTCTTAAAAGTAACACATGACATGCTTGGCATTTTACATGGCGTTGAAAAGGTTAAACCAAGCGCCGCTTTAAAACTAACAAAGACTTTCTTACAACGAACACTTATTGCTTACACCGCAAAGCATTTACACTTATAACATGTATTAGCTACAATTCGCATTGGTGGTCGCCCCACGCGCCCCGTGACTGTTTGGTTTGGCTACACAGCCTTAGTTTCTCTAACTATATTCGTTTCTACATAATTTATTTTTATACTTTTCGCCCGATTACTAACTAGCTAGTGTAAAAATGAAAAGTGTATAAATATATCAACCAATTTACGTGGTGTGGCGGGTGTGTATATAAAACTATATTTCCGATAATAATCGAGATGTGTCTCGAGCCTCCTCGGCTCGTTGGAGAATCATACAAAAAGATACAATAAAAAAAAAATGTTTATATCTAGTTTGTGAGCGGCAGTATTTCAACATTTCGAAACTGTTCGACAGTCATAGTTAATAAACTAAAACAACTTTCTTAGTCGTAAAATATAACAAAAAATATACATTAAAATTCTAATAGATATAATAGGAAAACGTTTGGTTTAGAATAGATATTAGCGCTTGCAAGACCCGAGATCAAAAGAGTGTCGTTGTGAATAAGTCATAGCTAGAAATGTTGGTAATTGAAACTATTTTTTTGTGGCGCTGAGTCGTCCCGAACCGCGGTTATTTCGCGCTGCGAGATATTCACGACGTTATTGCAATGGAGTTAACAAAGACAAGGAATTACATATTAATGAAATAAAGTAATAAATAGCGGCCCACGTCAGGAGTGGCGCTCACTCGGCGATGCCGGCGCTGAGGGCCGCCTTGCTCTGCATTCTGCAACCACGAAAGGCAAAGGTAAGTTGCTGTATGTGGCAGCGGCAGGCACGGATTGTGCTGGCTACACGGCACAGTATTACACTATAGCGGCTTACAGTAGTGCGACGCATGTACTTACGCAGAGCAACGGAAGGGTACTTGCGGGGCAGCGGGCGGCGGGGCACACCCTGGAAAACTCAGCGAGTTTGCTAGGCTTACTACTGGCTAGTATGGGCTAGTACCTACGCTGGTGCCGCATCGTGCGACATCAAAGGCGTTGCGCTACTGTAAGCCATATCGTAATACTGTGTACATGGTTTGCCTGGGGATTTTTTTCAGGCTGTGTCGAGTGTTAGTAATTATGTATTGACTTGTAAACCAATGTATGTAGGTAGTGTGTTGTATAATCATGTAGTGAGCAGTATACTCCTATAGGAATATCCTAATAGTGGTCGAGGAATGTACTGAGTATACAATGAGCAGTATTTTCGTTGTGGAACTAAGCCGCACATCTGTAAAACCAGCCAAATTCAATACGATTATGGGCGAAATCTTAGATAATCAAATCAAATAAAGATAATCAAACGCTTATGCCACCATAGTGTAAGAACATTTCATAACAATATGATTTATTAATATTTTTGTAATAAAGGAGAGACGACATTGACTAAATTCGAGGCGCGGTATTGTAAGATGACGCAACGGTTGAGCTCGTACGACTGTGTATATGTTAGCTAATAATATAATATATGGACTTAACCAGATTTAGGTATTTTAATCATACTCAGTTTTCGGTCGAAAGTGGCAAAAATACACGCAAGTCGATTCTATAAATAATTATATTGAATAAGTGGCGGAGTGGTGAGTTAGTCAGATAAACATCGTCTTCTTGAGCGTCGCGGGGACTACTGGTGGGCCCCACAAACTTCACTCACAAATTAAGATAGTAGTAATTAGTTTTTGATTTCGACTTTGTGACAAAGCGTTTATGGACTCAAAGAACAGTTTATCCCACCACTAACATAAATGTAAAAGAGAACCAAGTTCATATAAAAAATGTGCAAAGATTTAAATTGAACCAAGTTCTATATTCTATTCTAAAAAAAATAGAAACTCAAACTGAAATACATATTTATTTATAGACTTCTCCAAGTAATAAAGAATATAAAAAAATTGTTACATGCTGTGCTACTCTAGTGCCTTGCATCGAGTGGAAGGCCTAACTACTACGTCTTCCGGTGCGCGGTCGCCACTCAACAACTTTACTACCTCGACGGCTACCTGTTCTACGAGCTATGTGCCCCGCCCACTGCCGCTTATGATAAGCGATTCTGTTAGTTATGTCGGTTACCTTGGATCTCCTCATTTCTGATTCGATCACGTAGGAAATAGGAGTGTAGTGAGCGGTTCTTTGCCATTTTAGAAGATCGTAAAAGGCTGATGGCCCACTGATGGTCTATGGCCATATCTATTAGCAATAAGTAACGCCAGAGGATTTATCAGTGTTTTGTCGACCCTTTAGGGCAAAGATGGAACGCCTCGTATGTGCTGTCTATCTCACACCACTCGGCAACAAGGTCCCACACCCATTTGAACTTATCATGATAAGATCCTACCAATAGTATAGGGAGAGTGTATAGTGTGAGATGTATAGTTACTGCGGCTGTGTATGTGACACACTAACTGCGGCGGAGCAGACGACTGGGCGGGCGCGACGAAGCCCATGAGTGCGAGTGCGCGGGGCAGCGCGCGCGCTCTCTACACGTGCAAGTGCACGTTTAATGTGGCACACTTACTGCGGCGGCGCGGCCGACGGCTGGGCGGGCGCGTCGAGCCCCATGAGCGCGAGCGCGCGCAGGGCAGCGCGCGCGCACTGCTCGTGCGAGTGCGCGGTGGAGGCGCCGCCGCCGTGGCACATCACCGGCGGCTCCGTCGACAGCGACACCAGCGACAGGTACTCGCCGTGATTGCGCTGCACACCAAATTCATTGTTAGAGCTTCGGAAAAGCGGAACAACAATGTAAGTTCGATTCTCTACTAAGGTATTTTTTTTTAAGTTTTTGAATGCAGTTTATAATTTAGGTCAAGATATCTCCAATCCAAAGTTAGGGCTGGTCTCCTAAGAACGTTTTGGTGACTGCAATGGTTAAGCTATCTCGAAAAACCTTCATATACAGGGTCTTAACAAAGATATGCACTTTTTTAACTGCAGATTGCACTCATGAAACTGAACAACTTTCCCCAAGAATCCCATGGTCAAATCGCAATTTTTTAATTTATCAAACTGCTCAGAACACAACTTCCAGGTGCATGATCAGCTGAGGCCACGCGATTTCAATATCTGCGCATTGGTACTTATTCTGACGTATTCCGCGCAATTTAATAATTTTAATAGAAAAACAAATGCGAATTTTCCATGGGTTTCGAGTGGAAAGTTGTTCAGTTTCATAGTCCTTGTTAAGACCCTGCATATTCAAAATATTCTAAATAAACGTCGTCATAAGTAAAAACAAGGAATAAAATTCTAAATAAAAATATGAAAACTAGGATAACCTCATAAGAGACTAAATAATGTCATTCTCGTTGAATCTCTTCGATCTCTGACTGAACGGTAACGATGTTTATTTACTATCTATATTAGTGGCTATTTTATTGTTAGTAGAACTACAGAGATTATGATGTTATTATTTTATTTGTCCAGTGACTAACCCCACCCAATGTTTTTGAATGGGGCAGTCAAACCTAGCGGCGATGGTCTCCAGGATGCTGTTGTGACTGCTTGGTAGGCATGGAAGCCATCGTTATATGTTTCCGTGAACATTCCTGATATACACTGCAAGCTTTAAGAGCCCGCTGGAGTTCATAAATCCCATACAAACGTAGTATTTGATTCATTTGTTAACCAAACAACCGATTTTGAAATATTTTATATCGATAATCGGGTGACGTATATCTGTGTCGGTACCGCATTACTTTTTTGAAATACAAAACAGGAATCCATTATTAAGAGGGGAGGCGGGCACTGCTTTTTCCATACAAACGTTCTCGACAGTTTTCTCATTGATTTTTAACACTAAAGAAATGATTTTAATACATAAAATAAATATTAATTTCTTCTATGCTCCTATGTCTTCCTTTTTTCAATAACAATTTTGTTTGAGCAACTGGAACCCTTTAAAAATGCTAGAAAAATACCTAATTTTTATCACCACTAAAGACATCTAAAGTGGAGATTCAAAAAGTATTTACAAAAAAAGCTAAACATAGGGGCCTAGCACAACTAATTATTATTCTATGTGAACAATTTCTTTAACATAAGGTCTAATTTTGGAGGAGAAAATCGTTGAGAGCCGAACCTCAAATTTTGCAATTTTTAATCGAAGTATTCACCGGGAGCTGCAGTTGTCTTTATCACACGGTATTCCTGTTTCGTACTTCAAAAAGATATACATCATCCGATTATCGATACAAAATTATTTCAAAATCGGTTGTTTGGTTAACAAATGAATCAAATACTACGTTTGTATGGGATTTATGAACTCCAGCGGGCTCTTAACTATAAAACTTGGGCAGTAGATGTGTTGAATTCTTTCCATAAATGTATGAGATGAAAGTACATGGGAAATCCTATACATCGAGTGAGAAATTCTTGTAGATACATCTATACAGGATGTAGGGGACCGATTCCCGCAAAACTGGTAGGATACAATCAGCTCCAGCAGGCGCGTTGGGCATTTTTTGAGATGGAAAATACCACTGAACTCGCGATACTGTTACTATTACCGTAACCGAAACCACACCCTGAACACTTCATACAGCGGGTCAGAAATGACTTTCAAAAAAGGAATGACGGACCCAACAAAATGGCGGCGAAATCCTATACGTTCGACAACCAAACTGTAACCAATCTGTATCAATCTGGGTGACGAGGGGATGAGGTCGCAATTTAGAGAGCGGCAGGGAGTGTCCATACTGTATGTTAGTACTAATATATTGCCGAAACCCTGTTACCGTCACGAATTTTTAAAGAATATATTAACGTCTCTGGGTACAAGCCCTTATTGTTTTCACTTCTGTCGGCAGTCTCGGAGTGGTCAGGTTTTAGTTTAGCAGCTGCGACAGGTACATGAGCTGGTCCTTCGCGCCCGGCGTGTTGCCGCCCGCGCCTGCAGCACTCATCTCGCTCACACCTATATGCTCGCACTTACCTTGGGGAAGTCAGAGAACTGTACAGTGAAGCCCAGCAACTGCGACAGGTACATGAGCTGGTCCTTCGCGCCCGGCGTGTTGCCGCCCGCGCCTGCAGCAATCATCTCGCTCACACCTATATGCTCGCACTTACCTTAAGGAAGTCAAGAAAACTGTACAGTGAAGCCCAGCAACTGCGACAGGTACATGAGCTGGTCCTTCGCGCCCGGCGTGTTGCCGCCCGCGCCTGCAGCACTCATCTCGCTCACACCTATATGCTCGCACTTACCTTGGGGAAGTCAGAGAACTGTACAGTGAAGCCCAGCAACTGCGACAGGTACATGAGCTGGTCCTTCGCGCCCGGCGTGCTGCCGCCCGCGCCTGCAGCACTCATCTCGCTCACACCTATATGCTCGCACTTACCTTGGGGAAGTCAGAGAACTGTACAGTAAAGCCCAGCAACTGCGACAGGTACATGAGTTGGTCCTTCGCGCCCGGCGTGTTGCCGCCCGTGCCTGCAGCACTGGTCTCGCTCACACCTATGGATGAAGGCCAGCATTTCACTTTGATCACAGTTTGTCTACCCCGCCCCGCCCCAAATGGAGTTTGTATTTGTTATTGAATCAGCTAATGATAGGAGCAGCCAATTATATTGATTTTAAAAGAAACTTTATTTTTTATGGAGTTTGTATTTGTTATTGAATCAGCTAATGATAGGAGCAGCCAATTATATTGATTTTAAAAGAAACTTTATTTTTTCCGAAAAAAAAAGGGTGACCAATGTGTTAAGGAAAATACAAACAATACAATAATTTACCGTTAGGCTGGGTCGGCTGTCCAGTTCGCTGGTGGTAGTCCATGAGCAGAACCCCTGGGACCGGCTGCCGCACTTCGCTAGTCGCTCCTCCAGATGTAGGGCCTGGACCATCTCCTTCCTTCAAACAAAATAAAAATATATTCATTATCATATCAGTCGAAAGATATTTATTTGCCGGGCATAAATATATAAATATTCAGAGACAAATGACAAATCGCACACACACACACACGGCTATCTAGCCCCGAACTAGGATTCCCTGTACAATTTGTATACAGTGTTTCTATTTTCTTAATGTCTTTCGGTAATCATCGCATTTTCAAATGTAATCGAATCATCATCATCATCATATCAGCCACAAATCGTCCACTGCTGGACAAAGGCCTCCCCCAAAGATTTCCACGACGACCGGTCCTGCGTAGCGTAGGCAGGCCTCCCACGCGGTGGACCGATGACCTGGTGATGGTCGCGGGAAGCCGATGGATGCGGGCAGCGCAGGATCGGTCGTAATCGAATATTAATTTTAAATTCAGAACTAATGTTACTAATTAAGAAAATAGAAACACTTTAAACTGTTGGATACCGACCTCGCGACTTCACGAATACCTTCCGAGTATACCGACGTCCTGCACACGCCTGTGAAGAAACTCGAATGTTGTGTGTGAAGTCGACTAACCCGCACTGGGCCCGCGTAGTTGACTAAGGCCCGATCGCCCTAATTCAGGGTAGGCTCGAGCCCCTCGGTGGGGATATATTAGCTTATATGATGAATTGATGATGCCGACGACGCCGCGATATAAGGGACAACGAATATTTACGACTTTTCACTTTATTGTTGCTAATTCAATTCCATTAATAATTTTCAGACAACAGTGTGATCCATAGCTTGTTAATAAGACTTAGCCTATGTAAGTAATTATTTTATTACTAATTATAAGCATAATGATTAGGTAATTCATATTACTGTCAATTCCAAAATCAATTAGCTAATTAATAAATAGTCAACACAGTCAATTAATTAATCAATAGTCAATAAACATAAAAATAAACAGTAAACAAAATTTCATATCTAAATATTACACAATGGTGTCGATTCTGGCAAACACATACTAAAACTAAACTAATCCTAAAATTTCTTAAAATTAAGTTTAGGAAGTTCATTTTGCTATTCTGGTTTCACCACTCTACTATATTTAGACCGTAATTTGACACGTCTAAAATGATTTAAATTGAATAGGTTTTGTGTTGCCATTTTTAAGAAACCAAAAACAAATGAGAGAATGAAATCGTGATTATTATTTTTTTCAGTCTCTTAACGTCTCACGGGGACAAAAGCCCTTCCGAGACAATCCCCATTTATTTAATCTATATTAGTTTTTTGATTTGTAATGCTAGTGCCAGTACATTACACATCTTCTCTGAAGTTCTTGACAGCATTTGCAGCATAAAATCGTGACCATACAAAACAAATTGCAATTTTCGGGATAAAAAATATCTTTTTGACAATCAACCAGTGATGATTATACTCTTTGTTTCTATTTGGTTATACTCTACGTTTCCTGACAGTAAGTTCCTGTTGGATGGAAAATTTTGATAACGAGTTGGCCCAGAAACGCAGGACGATGCAGATTATGGAGATTCGTGAAAGGACCAACAAAAAACAATAGGAGCTGCTAGTAGAGCGGCTCCATGCAAGCTCACAACCAACATATTGAGGCGCTGGATGCCACGGAAGAGACAAGCCGTTGTAGGCAAGATGCCAGCAAATGTGAACGAAGCTTGGCTCACGCTGTGTACTGAACGCAACTTGGTTGAATTTTTTGTGCTAGAAATGGGTGGGTCAGTTTGACATTAGAACCATATATATGCAGGAGCTCCGCATATGTCACAGAGAGCCTTTACCTAATGAGAAACACACAGCATCCCAAACCCACAACTTTAATCGCGCAGTAATTTTACACAAGAAGTAACACAGATTAGGTGGTTGCCAAAATCCTTGTTCTGTGAGCCTTGCGACTAGCTGTGTTTTTTAAAATTCTACAATTGGTAAGCCCTTGGTAAGTGACAAATGATGCTGAAGACGGAAGCAAGCTTAGTTATTTGGAGACAAGACAGATAAGATGGTGGTAGCCTAACCATGCGGGCTTAAAAAATACCTAAATGAACTACACTGTACATTAAGACTCCACCAGAAATCTACCCCGCAACTTCTTGCGAGTGGACTAAACCACTTTGCTGTGGAGGTGGTTAAAAAGGCTGTAGCAAAGGCAGTCGTTTTTTTAATTGAATTGCTTTGTTTTGAATATCAAAACAAAACAACATAAATTGAAACAATGTTTTAATAATGGACTTGTAATACATATTTTAAAAATTTTCAGGAAGTTAATAAGAATTCTGCGGTGGCGGTACTTTAGGAGAATTTAGTAGGGAAAATAAATAGATGTAACAGGGGTATTGATGGGCCACTTTGCCACTAACGCTCACCTCTAAAAATTTGGCCTGACAAATGACCCGACCTGCAGGGCCTGTGGTGAAGATACAGAATTAATGAAACACTTACTGTGTCATTGCGATGTCCTGGCTAGCAAGCATATTATGTACCTCCTAGGTGATGGCTACCCAAAACAAGCACCTTCCAATCAGTGGAATTGCTGCAGTACATCTTTGAGTAGGTTGAGGTGCAAAGGTTATAGGGGTAGACACAAAATAGATGTGGATGCAGTTGCACAATAGAGGAGTGACGGCATGTAAGTGAATCTGTAATGTTTTGTAAGGATTTCCATGGCGATCAGTGCTGCGCTGCCCGCATCCATCGGCTTCCCGCGATCTTCACCAGGTCGTCGGTTGACCGCGTGGGAGACTGCCTACACTACGATTTCCGGTGCGCGGTCGCTACTCGAGAACTTTAATGCCCCAACGGACATGTGTTCTACGAGCTATGTGCCCTGCCTTCCCTGAGCCTGTGTAAGATATCAACCGCAACATTTTAACTAATATTACAAATAACTCCATCTGTTACCTGGCTTACCCATAAATCAATGGCATTGAGATAGTAGTCTGTGTAGGTTGTCTTTTTTATTACACTAATTATTATTAAAATGTAATGGGCGAGCAGCTAAATAGCTGAAATGCCTGTATCTGTGTTGGTATATTAAAAATAGAAAATGTCTCATTTCTATGGAAAAATTCACAAAGGGCTACAATTGCACAGGGCATACAACTATTATTCTTATATATAACTCTCCAACGAATCCAACTCGGCTGGGCAGCTTTTGGGAAGCTTCGCAATATCTTCACGTCCCAAATACCGCAGTGTCTCAAGACTAAGGTCTTTGACCAGTGTGTGTTGCCAGTGATGACTTACGGAACTGAGACATGGTCGCTTACTATGGGCCTCATAAAGGTCACCCAAAGGGCAATGGAGCGTGCTATGCTCAGAGTTTCTCTGCGTGATCGAATCAGAAACGAGGAGATCCGCAGGAGAACTAAAGTAACCGACATAGCTCACAGAATCGCTAGACTGAAGTGGCAGTGGGCAGGGCACATAGCTCGTAGAACAGATGGCCGATGGGGCAGTAAAGTTCTCGAGTGGCGACCGCGCACCGGAAAACGTAGCGTAGGCAGGCCTCCCACGCGGTGGACCGATGACCTGGTGAAGGTTGCGGGAAGACGATGGATGCGGGCAGCGCAGGACCGGTCGTCATGGAAATCCTTGGGGGAGGCCTTTGTTCAGCAGTGGACGATTTGTGGCTGATATGATGATAAAATTCTCGTGTCACAATGTTCGTTCCCATACTCCTCTGAAACGGCTTGACCGATTCTCATGAAATTTTGTGAGCATATTGAGTAGGTCTGAGAATCGGGAATCGGCCAACATCTATTTTATTTTAGGGTAGGGTAGTGTAGGTTAGGGTAGTGTAGGGTAGGGTAGGGTAGTGTAGTGTAGTGTATGTAGGGTAGGGTAGTGTAGGTTAGGGTAGTGTAGGGTAGGGTAGTGTAGGGTAGGGTAGGGTAGTGTAGGGTAGGGTAGGGTAGGGCAGTGTAATGTAATGTAAGGCGGTACGTAGTTCGCCGGGACAGCTAGTATTTTTATAAATATTCGAACTGCATATTCTAGAAAGCATATGTGTCTATTATTAAGGGGACATACTTTGATGTTCAGTTTACTATTTAATCTAGGCTGTTTATAATGTTAAGTTTTCTCAACAGATTTGGGATGTTTGGGTGACTGAAGTGAAAAACAAGGCCTGGAAAGTGAGGGCACACATGGCAGCAACTGGTGGAGTGGAGGAGCACCAATAACAGGCTTGTAAAAATGCAGCTAATTTGGCAAACGAACTTTACTCATGGGGTGTATGATACGAGCGGGAATATTTTTTCTTGTAAATGTGATTTAATAATAAATATTTGATTGTTTGTTAAAAATTGTTGTAAATGTGGTTTTAATGTAAAAAATTATATGAATTTTAATATGCAGAGTTTTTATTATTTAAAATTATTTCTTATTATACTTTCTCTAATATTATGGGCATCAGCGAGAAAGCCAGCAGGCACTGCTTCTACTCCTATATTAGCGTCGTCGTTGTCGTCATCTTCATCATCGTCTGTAATAAAGAAAAAAATAATTATAGATCACTCTTGCTTTCCTGTCTTAGAGGATTTTTAACTACAAAATTTTGGGGGCTTAAAGAGTTATTCCACCGCCAAAAGCTCAGCTCTTAAATACAACAAAGGATGTGAGAGTTGCTGCAGGAGGTGAGGGCTAGTGGTCTGCTAGCTACAGGTGAGGGATGATGGGCTGCGACACGAGGTGAGGTCAAATGATCTCTTAATTATGCAGTGACATTACAAGAAAAAAATATATTGTTGCGAGCGAAGGTCATATGAGGACAATAAACTTGCAAACTATTAGAAAGTTAGAATTAATTTCAATTATCTTTATTACTTTTGGCATAATCTGTTTGTAAACTGTGAATCGCACTTCAAAAATACTGCAATTCATCACATCTGCTTATTGGGAACAAAAAAAATGCCATGTGGTCCCTATGTCACGAGTTACGAGTATAGCTAAGGGTTAGGCTTTGTGGCTGATGAGTGCACAGTAGGGAGGGTTAGGGTACACATAACCGGGCTGCCATAGGGGGAGAGCCTCGGTCGACAGTATAATCATCAAACCTAACATACCCATTTTTGGATTTCGTATGCCAGCCCGGTTATGTACACCC
Source organism: Coleophora flavipennella (assembly GCA_947284805.1). Classification (NCBI taxonomy): domain Eukaryota; kingdom Metazoa; phylum Arthropoda; class Insecta; order Lepidoptera; family Coleophoridae; genus Coleophora; species Coleophora flavipennella. The sequence continues at coordinate 10,578,408 of OX369256.1, read as the reverse complement.
CAACCATAGGGAGTGCTACGATACCCGTGTCGGGGTCACACTATCTGTATAAAAATTGACATAACAGCAACTCTTTTTCCTACTTATTCCATGGTTTTAGTGTATTGTGATTTAAGCGATGGGCAAGTTCATTACCTACAATACTTTTGAATTACCTGATAGCACATCAGAGAAATAATTGTAGAGGACACAACTTGCTTTTATAATTTTAGAGGCAGTCGGTGGTTCGAAATAGAGGGTGCGATTCTTGTGCAGACACCTAAATTTGTTTTTAAGGCGTCCATACCACATCTCAACAATATTTCTGGTGTTGGTATGGCAGTCGTTGTACCTCACTTTGGCTTTACTTTCTGGGCTTGATACTGTTGTTGTTGTTGTTAGGGGCGGGCTGGTTTCCGCAACCAGGCGACGACGGCGCCCATTTTGCGTGTTTGGCCGGCATCACTGCCAGCCCAGCTCCTCCAAGAAGCCCAGTAGCCCCCGAAGGTTGCTGACGACTTCCTGAAGCGACCTCGGCTCACCGAGGTGCAGGACCCTGTACCGTGCTAGCTCCTTGCAATCCAGTAGGATGTGGGCAGCAGTCTCCTCAGCCTCCATGCACGCTCTGCATAGTGGGCTGTCGGTGATACCTAGAGCGAATAGGTGTTTATTGAAATGGCCATGTACAGTAATAGCGGCTGTTACCTTGCGGAGCTGAGCTCTCCCAAGTCTCAGGAGCTTCTTAGATGAGTCAGGGTTAGTTGTCGGCAGGGCCAACCTCACTTGCCTGCAGGTTTCCAAACCGGACCAGTACAAATTGTGTTCATTGCCTCAGGGTGGACCGCAGCCAGCCAGATGGGGGGGGTATTATAGGTTTCGGTCCCACGGCCATATTATTATGCTCTGACCCTCTCCTGGCAAGCTCGTCCGCCGCATCGTTGCCGCGCGAGTTGCTTTAATCCATTGCAGAGTTACGCCGCTGTGGTTACATACCTCTATCAATTTTTGTTGGCACTCCAGTATAAGCCCCGATGTAGTCATGTTGCTCTGCAGGGCCTGTAGTACAGCTCTGCTGTCAGACAGGATGCGGATGGGGTAATCACACACTTCCCTTGCCCCAACCGCTTCAGCTGCCTTGATGATGCCCAAAAAAAAAGCCCGTGTTATGTGCACCAAGGGGGTTGGCTATCCTGATGTTCAGATCCTCGGAGAAGACCCCATACCCAGTGCCAAAGCCTGTTTTGGAGCCATCAGTGAATACTCGAAGCTCTTTCAGGTTCTGGCCCTCCCAGGGCTCTTCATAAAGTTGCACCATGTATTTTTTATCAAAAACATACCGTTAGGGGATTCTACCATTAGTAGCTGCGAACAAAGGCTCCTCTGCGATGATATCGTACAGGAGCTCAGTGTGCATTAGTGCTCCAAAGGGATAGCAGTTTTAGACGGGCTGCCACACTTGCTGCTTCCTGTTGGATAAACAGGTGCAGAGGCGGCAGGTCCAGAAGGGTCTGGAGGGCTGCAGTTGGAGTTGTCCGCATGCAGCCCGTCACAGCCATGCATGCCATTCTTTGGAAGCATTGTAGTTTACTCACGACCTTAGATAGCTTAGTTCGTGGCCACCAGACTACCGCTCCGTAGCTTACCATTGAACGTATCACCGCTGTGTAGAGCCATAGCATAATCTTTGGGGTAAGACCCTATTTCCTACCTACCATTTTACGGTACTGCAACAGGGCAATAGTTGCTTTGTCTATTTTCTTGATGAGATGGCAACTACAGTTTAGTTTACTGTCAATGGACCAACCTAGGTACTTGACCTCCGTTGACAGGTGAAGTTCTGTTTTGAAAAGTTTAGGTAGTAGGTAGTTACCTAAGTTTCATTTATTGGTGAACAAAACTAGTTCAAGTTTTCTTCAGGTTCACAGATAGTTTGTACTCGGTGCACTCGGATACTGGTGTAAGCCATGGTTGGAGAGGGTACCCCTTGTCGCCTGTAATAACAAAGCATATTTGATTAAATATATAAATGTTTGTAATATTTTTTTTTTAAATGTGGAAGTTCCAGCACATATATATGTGGATTAGGTACTTACGCTGCCTTTGCCATGTTTTTCCTCTGTGGTAGCAGGGAATTTTATGTATTGGTGAGCCAGCTCGCTGACAGTATTAAGCTGTTTTCCCCTACATGGGCTTCAAAGCTTCCCTGGGAATAAAAATTCAAAGCAGCAAACACCTGTTGAAAGATTAATCTCTCTTAATACATAGACCATTTCAAAAAAGTTCAGTCATCCCCTGGGACTATCAACTACCTTGATATGCTTCGGGTTTTGGCCTTCATCTAACTCCGAGGCAGCATTCTTCGGGCGGGAGCCTAAACAATATGCGAAACTTTGTTTCTGTGAGGTCAAACGCATTTCTTAGTAGGTACAAGCAGTCTTTGGTTTCTGAAAAAGTACAAGATCAATTGAAGTAAATAGGACAAGAAGGACCACTGTATACATCCATATAACAAGCTAATTGATCTCTTTTACCTTTACGTAGCATCTGCAACACCAGCCAACACCATTTATTCATCCATTTTTTCTTCAAAAAGAATCCGATATGGAGTTTTTTAACACTTCAAATCACAGAATCCAATAGACTTACTTTAAATTTTAGGTTAAGCGTCAAGTTTTACGTGCCGTCTAAACTAAACTAATTTTACCTAATTTTAAGTGAGAAACGTCAAAACTTTGACCGCCAGAATAGAATAAACTGCCTAAATCTAAATTAAATTCCTAATCCTAAAATTAGAAACGTCAAAATCAGCTGACTTGATTTTAAGAATTAAACGTCAAATTAGAATGAACTGCAGAATAGCAAACCATATTTTGACGTTTCTAAGTCTAAATTTACGTAAAACTAAATTTAGTCTGTCTGCCAGAATCGACACCAATGTCAACAATGATAATAAAATAAAATTAAAACGATTTCAATGTTCATTGAAAATGACAATCAGTTAACTATAAAGGCTAAACTAAGCTCTATTCTCGTTCGTTTAATGCATGAATGAATGAAGGATAAAAGTCTTCCTACTGGTATATAGCAGTCGTCACTAATTGGTCCAAATTCGTTAAAATTCACAGAAGAAACCGATTAAAAATATCTTTGCGCGGGTTGGATGTGGAGTGCTTGTTAGTAAAATTTTGTATGATATAATAAATATTCGTAAAGTGAACATACTTTTGGAAATCCTTGGGGGAAGGCCTATGGTCTGGTCACAACGACATCTTGATCACGCGTGCAGGCACGCCAAATGATGTACTTATAAAATATATATATAAGGTCTAAAAAAATTAGCTTAAACTATTTTAATTGGTATTTCTACCCATGAAACTGAACAACTTTCCCCGTGAAACCCAGTCAAATCTCAAAAAAAAAAATTAAAATTCCCATACTAAGTTGACTGATCAGCTGATCGAGTTAGTATGGGAGAGCTTTTTTTTGCGATTTGACTATGGGTTCCATGGGGAAAGTTTTTCAGTTTCATGGGTAGAAATACCAGTTAAAATAGTTTCAGCTAATTTTGTTACACCTTATATAAAGAGCAAAAACTTCAGACGTTTAAAAAAGTTTTCAGAAACAGTTGATACATTTTATTGTAAAGTGGATGATGACATTAACATTTTTTAATATTTTATTGCATGTGAAGAACAATCAATTTACCTTTCGTTTGGCGTCGCCGCTGCTGGTGTTGCCGGCGCCGGCGTCGCCGCTGCCGTCGCCGTTGGCCGCCACACCTGCGTTGGTCTCACCCTCTTTGGCCATTTCCATCGCGAGAAGAACATCTGAAACAGTATCAAACAAATACAGTGTAAACTCTATAAAGCGACACTCAAGGGACCCGGCATTTAGTGACGTTATTGAGAGTTTTCGTTATACAGAGAGAAATTAGCGTTAAAGTAAACCAACTGCAGCCAGAAAATGTGACGTTTCAAAGAGTGAATCGTTATATCGAGTGACGTTATACACAGTGTAATCTGTAATTACAATCAATATTTGATAACAATATAACGACACTTCTTTTTTACGGCTACTGGTTTGACCGATTAGCGGCTGCCAGGCCGTGCTGGTTTTGTTACGAGATCGCACATCTGTAAAACCAGACCAAAACAAAAACACAGTGTGTAAATGATACTAAAATAGAACCAAATTACCCGACATAGATCTCAGAATCGCTAAACTTAAGTGGTAGTGTGCAGGAAAAATGGTTTTTCTACTCCAATTTGGTGATTTGTTTAATATTATAACCTCAAAGTCCTCAAGTCATATCACAAAAGTATTCATTACTACAAGTCGTTTTACAATGATCATTTCAAAACGACACAACTGTACTACAATTAAACTTTTAATATTTAATATTATGACAAAATTTCAATGTTTTAACCGCCTCCGTGGCGTAATTCACCATATAATAAGTCGCGGGTTCGATTCCCGCCGGAGTCAGCTTGTAAGACTCGGTTTGTTTGGTGGTAGGGCATTTTCTAAACCCGCCTGGCTAGCTACCACCATCTTATCTAAGTCTTGCCGCCAAACATCAGTTTTAACAACATTGATGTGTTCCGCCTTGAAGATAAGATAAGCGTTGAGGAATCTTGTAAGCCCGCTTCCATCTTCGGTATCATCGTCACTTACCATCAAGTGAGATGATGCCAAGGGCTTAGCAATTGTAAATAAAAAAAATGTATTTCATGGTCGTAGAAAAACTATTGTATGCCACTGCACGCAATAAGCCATTGTAACACTCGTGCTGTCTATTGTACTAAACTAGCACTCATGACTTATTACTTGGCATTTATAACTATTATGACGACCTGGACTGGATAACAGCGCAGTAGCGAACGTTGTGAAAATCTCTGGAAAAGGCGGGAAAAGGGTATGGATGAAGAGTACCAAGTTTAGAAAATTACGAGGGGGACAGCGCGTACGCAGTCCCCACTATCAAAAATTACGCACCCGAGTTATCCACATTAGGGATAATCGCAAGGGTCAACCCCACCGCAGTGCAATGGAGGGGCCTCGCCCTGGGGGAACCGCCTTCCTGATCACGGTGTCCCCTGTGCCAGGTAAGTATGCCTACAGCTGCCCGCCGAGGGGTAGTCATGCTGTGCGCGAACGAAACGACAGCGCGTTCTAAAATCGTACAGCGCCATCTAGCGGCGGACGATGGAACTAACCGATTAAGAATAGTTTTTACATATGACTTATTTATTATAGACGTTACATTTTGAAATTTTATTTAGGAAAAGTAAGTAATTTAGCCAACGTTTTTTCTCGTTTTCGTGCTAGCTGAACTTAGACGGGACAGCCCCGTGTGTACTATAACAACTAAATTTAAAGGAGACTATTTTTTCGGCTTACTTCATTTGAAGATAGTATTAGTCATTAATGAAGTGAAACTTAGGGGGTATTAGGATTTTTTCTGTCACGAACAAGCGTTACGGCCGCGTGGAGAGGGTAGACAGAGAAAGGCTGGCGGCGGAGGCGGAGAGGGAAAATAAGGCTGTAAGCTCCCCAAATGAAATAAAATAAATAAATAGTATACTGACTGTGCGCGGCGCGGCGCTTGGCCGTCTTCTTGTTGGGGCCGAGCCCGGTGGCGGAGTGCGGCGGCGCGTCGCACTGCACCAGGAACTCGCGCCGCCGCGCCGCGCCCCGCTCCTCCAGCACCTGGGGATAAGCAGTGTATTGATAGAGTATTAGAGGAATCTTGGTGATCATTTAACCAAAAAATATGCAGGTTTGGTAACAGAGGGTATAATTGAGTATTTTGTTTAGTTTAGCGTATCTAGTAGATTACTTTATATCATAACCAGGATATTGTAGACAACACGTATTTTCAACCGACTTCCAAAAAGGAGGCGGTTATATGACGGTTATTCGTTAAATCTACATTTTTGCTAGCAATTATTATTTTCGTTCAGGGCTCTTTTGTACGTCCCAAGTGTGCTCGAACCGCCCGGCTTCCGACGCACGGATGGCAAGCGTCCTGACGGGTTGACTTTGGTGCCGTGGCGAAACGGGATGTGCTTAATGTGGGATGCAACCTGTGTAAATACTTTCGCCGTTCGCCGCTAGCCACTTGCAACGCACGACACATGTTGCCGGGGCGGCTGCAGAGTTTGTAGCTATTAAAAAGGAGGATAAGCATAGGACATTCCGTGACAAATACTTATTTACTCCACTTGCAGTAGTAATGCTTGCTGGAGTAGGGGGGCACGTCGATTTGTGAGGGACATAGGGCGTCACCTAGTTCAGAGGGGCTTTAACTCCCGCTCCGGATCGTTCCTGGTGCAGAGGCTGTCCATAGCCATTCAGCGCGGAAATGCACCTAGTGTTATGGGCACCTTTGCACCGGGAATGACGAGAACGGGTTATTTTAGGTGTTTTATTTAAGGTATTTAAGTTGTTTTAGGTATTTTAGGTGCTCCATTTTAGGTATTTGAGGTGTTTAATTTTAGGTATTATAGGCGTTTTATTTAAGGTGTAATTTGTAATTAGTGTGATATTATTTTTAGGACTGATTAATTTGTTAAATAAGTTATTCGACTATAGGTTTTTTTGCGTGTATGTTACGCGATATCTTTCATGATTCTTTTTTTTCAATGGGGTGTGCTTCCAATTTGGTCCCATATAAATTTTATCATAATCGTTGTAGTACTTTTTTTCGAAAATTAACAAAAACCAAAAATAATAATCCAAAAACGTACTAAGTTGTTGCGATGGAAGTCGGTTTTTATAACGTGTTCAGCGTTTCCAACTAATTATATTGGTAGTAGAGCTACAGAGACAAAAGAGAAATTATATTAAGAGTAATTATATTATTCATAATATCCACCCAATATTTTTTAAAGGGGCGTCAAACCTAGCAACGGTAAACACTAGGATACTAATGTTGCGCAATAGCATGCAAGCCTGTCATTATTGTTTCATGTGCTTCCGCGATCATTCCTGATGCGCTGATTCTGATGATGATATTATTGGGTATATTCGACCAGTATCAGAGAAGAGTAAAAAAAAGAGCGCGTGACACGAAGAGTGATGGATATGAGTATGGATGGATATAGAAAGAGGAAGAACAAAGAAGCGATGACTGAATGGAGTTAAGAATGACATGGAAGAATGTAAATTGACGCAGGAACATACCAGAATGTTTAGAGTTGAATATTTAGAGCCTACCCCAAATGTATAGGAATAAGGCTCAGAAGATGATGATGTTAACTTTTTTATAAATCGTGTTCATGGTTTAAATTAGAAACTAGAAAACCAGTGTTGACAGTTGGACCTGTAAACAAATTTTGACCCGTTAATAGCCCAAAAAAAAAACTGCGAAGATCCAAGACAGACTAATTGTAACTGGACTGAAACACTAGGAATAACTTAATATACCTATTCCAGCGAAAACTATATAGAAATGAGAGCCAAGTTCGATACCTATTCCAAAAATATGCAAAACTCAAAATGAGTACGTAGGCGGTTTTTTTTTAAAGCTAAGGAAATTTTAATTGAAATATAACCGGGTTTAAATTTCTTTAAAAAAAATGGTATGTGCTACTAATGGTGTAATTGACAAGTTTTCACTAACCAATTATATTCTATATTGGCGTACATTTAAAATGTAATTTAAAAAGCAAGATTTGCTTGGTTGGGGACTCGCCTATAAAAACGTGCTTAAATATTTTTTTGAGATAAAATACCGATGTGGAATCCGTTTTGTAGACTCCGCCGTTTTGTAAAACAGCGCGCTGAATAACGCCGGATTGTAAAATAACGGCTTATTGTAACATCACGTTCAGCCGGATTTCAATTCGGCTGAAATAAAGAACGCTGCATTGTATGAGGCGCCGCATTGTGTAAAAACTACTGAGTAAAAAAACTGTAAATGAGCGAGCGAAGCGAGCGATATTAGAGTCGGTCAGGTTTGATTGATTTTACAGTCAAAGAGCCTCGCTTCGTGAGGCTCCCCCATTGGTAGCTGAATGCTTCCCAGTAGAAGAAATTATCGGTTTTATTCGGAGGTTTTTCTCAGTACATAGTTTAAGCGCGCTGTTTTACAAACCGGCGGATTCTACATAACGGTTGCAACACCCATATAAGGAGAGTTAAAAACTTGACATAAAAATAAAATGAAATTTACACTTAAAATATCATTGTAGACTGAAAGATTGTCTTGCTGCACGCTTTGGTTCGCTTTAAGTGTGGCAAGTAATTGTTACAATAAAATAAAAATAGCATACGATAGAATCACCAATAAGTAAAATTCTGTTTCAGACTTTCTTAACGTGGAAACAGCTGTGCCGAAAGGGGCGGTTTTTATTATGATGGCAAATAATCGAAGTTGAGATAGGGATCGATTGTATTACATTTATGTTACAGTCAAAAATATTAATGTGTAAAGTTAATTTATCTTTCTGGCGAAGCCTTCATGTCTGCCGTAATAGGGCAAACCAAAATCAATAATAAAGATTAGGCTTTATCAGACTAGTTAAAAAAATACAAATAATTTGTGTTTGTAAGGGGGTTACCTAAATTAGATTTTTACTAGGATAATTAGTTACCCAGTGGAGTAGGCTTCATTAAAGCGTTGTAATTCACAAAGTTTCATTAAAATCATTAGATTTATTTTTATAAATTCAATTAAATATATTAATTCAAAATAGGTGCAAAATACACTCTTTCTGATAGTCATAAAATAATAATAACAATGTAATTTGTGAATAATCAATAAATAAACCATAATTAGTTAATAACGTCAAAATTCAATCCTTGATATAAACCAGATTATGTCATTAGAACATGAAAACAATATGACACGAAAAGTTATACATAAAAATCATTGAATGCATTTAACAAGAGTAGGCCAGTTCATGCGGACAGCATAAAAAGTAGCAAATAACGTGGCTTTGTATGAGAAGTGTGTTATTCAATTTTTATTTAAACTGAACATGTAGGTACCTTCATTATGACGTGTTGACATGACAATTCACTGGTACGTGAGCGCCGTGGGCTCTGATACTTATCTTGGATTTGCTTTTCTATAACTTTTAATGTTTTATACACTGTGTGGAGATCAGGTGATCTCGCGCTTTTTTTTTTCGGCATTTCACTTCCTAAAAGGTCGTTTAACGTAAAGGTAAACGTTTTAGGTAAACGTGTTCGATTTTCAAATCGTATTTTTAATTTGTACCGACTGGAGTGGTAGGGCACTCGAAAGCGAATGGACAGGCCGGCTCAACCAACCGACGAACAAGCACTGAAAGATACCCTCAATAGAGAAAAAAAAAGTAAATTTACAATTACCCTCAACAAAGTGCAAGGAGTGGTAGCAGCTACGCGTTACTACATGTGTGAATGCCTTACAGATATTTCTTCCAGGTACCAATCTCGAGGACGAAGCATGAAGTATAATTTATTGTAACGAAAAGAGTCTCATCAAAATTGTTAAAGCCATTTTTGAGTAAAAGAAATTATGTGCTTTTATTACTATGATGGCAGCCCCAAAAATCAAGTTAGGAAAAATTTAAAGAAATATATTTTTTTTTTATTCTCAATTGGTAAGCCCTGTGGCATCATCTCACCTGATGCTCAGTGACGATGATGCCGAAGATGGAAGTGGGCTTACCAGGATTCCCCAACGCAATGGGGATCTGGATCTGGCTATCTTATCTTCAAGCCGGAACAAATCAATATTGTTAACACTGATATTTGTCGGCAAGACTTAGATAAGATGGTGGTAGCTAGCCAGGCGGGCTTAGAAAATGCCCTACCACCAACCAAACCGAGTCATACAAGTTGACCCCGCCAGGAATCGAACCCGCGACCTACTGGTGTGAAGCGAATGGACTAACCATTACGCCAAGCAGGCGGTTAAATATATTGTTATTGTTGAAATTTAAAGAGTAGTTCCTTAATCCAATCCGTCCAGTAGTTTAGGCACTAGAGAGCACTGGACGGACGCACACGCACACACAATCGTTGCTCATATATTCATCATTACTTATATTAGGTAAGTATATTTAAAATTATTTAATTACATTTATGGATTTTACAAGTGCCTATAGACCATTAATTATATTGTTTTATTAATATTTAAATACCTTCTATAGCTGATAATAACAGAAATTTATTACCTACCCAAGTATGCCACTTACATAAAAATAGGTCAAGTTAGAATCGGGGTTGCGCTTCAAGTGTTTCGTACAACTACACAAAAGAATTTGCTTTGGTTATTCACAATCGGATTGAATTGAAAACTTTACATACGTCACGGTCAATTTTTCAACTATAATGTAAGTTTGTAATAGCAAAAATATTTTTATGTGATAAAAGTACAAATTAACGATTTTCGGATACTCTCCTTTATTTATGCTGTGAGACCTCGCTTCTAGCCAAATTTTTTAATAATAGATAAACGGGAAATACCTATAGGTTTTGATTTATTTTTACTTTTTTCCGTCTCCAAAGCACTGTCGGACCTTAATATTCGACATTTCTAGATAGTACTTCCACGCGTTCCTAAGAAAAAGGGTGTCGACAGAGAGACAGAAAGACGGACAAAGAAATGATCCTATAAGGGTTTCTGTTTTTCTTTTGTGGTACGGAATCCTAAATATTAATAAGTATAGCAAGAGCTCATGTATAAAAATTGTTTAATAGCAAGTCGTTACAGTTGACTCGCTAACTATTGAATATGGCGAAACTACTTTTTTTTTGCTTTGTACTGCATCGGACTTTGGTATTTTCGTACGAGGTGAGTCCAGATCCGTTGTCGGATGACTTTATAGACTTGATCAATAAAGAACAGTCGAGCTGGACAGCGGGAAGAACCTTTCCCGAGGGCACGTCCTTGGAGCACATCAGGCGGCTACTGGGAGCTCGCGGGAGCAACACACCGCCACCTGAAGTGAAGAACCACGATCCTGAACTAATAGCTAGTCTTCCGGAAAGTTTTGACGCCAGAGACAAATGGCCAAACTGCCACACTTTAAATGATATTAGAGACCAAGGGGCTTGTGGCAGTTGTTGGGCATTCGGGTCCGTGGAAGCCATTACTGATCGCTACTGTACGTGCTCAAATGGCACAAAACAGTTTTACGTCTCCGCAGAAGATGTACTTAGCTGTTCTGGTTGTGGTGACTGCCATGGTGGTAAACAAAACTGCGTTTATGATTACTGGAAAACAAAAGGTATAGTATCAGGTGGAGCGTACAACTCAAGTGAAGGTTGCAGACCATACGAAATACCACCGTGTAAACTTCACGAACAAGGACGGCCGTGTATTGATTTTGGGCCCACGCCGAAATGTGTGAAATCTTGTATACAAGAATATGACATCCCTTACGAGAAAGATCGCCAATACGCAAGTAAATGGTATGGCGTTTACGGAGAGGATAACTTGAAAGCTGAATTATTTTTAAACGGACCAGTTACTGCACGATTTGGTGTATATAATGATTTCATTACATATAAGAGTGGGGTATATAAACATAAAAGAGGAAACTATATGGACGGTCACATAGTAAAGTTATTGGGATGGGGGCAAGAGAGGGGCAAGAAATACTGGCTGGGGGCTAACTCCTGGAATGTAGAGTGGGGTGAGAATGGTTTTTTCAAGATCCTGCGAGGTGAAAATCATTGCGGTATAGAAGAACACTTAACAGCTGGTATTCCTAGTTTTAATGACAGTTAAATTGATTGCATTAAACTTATCTGAACCTCGACTTTTATTTAATACATGCGGCCTCCTTCAAGTTCTGAGAAATGTTCATTCCGGAAAATCCATTAATATCGTCGAGACCTAGCATTTATCTTCTGAAAATAGTAAACTAGGATTTTTTTTTTAGATATAGTCATTTGAAAATTGACTGCTATCATCCGAAATTAAGATCTCGAAGTGACCTATGATTTATAAATAACTAGCAGAACAGGATCAACAATTCCCTCTAATATGGTTGAGAAGAGCGATGGCTGACTCTCGCGTTATACTCGTATTTCGCGTTATATCGAATATTTAAGACCCAAAGTTATGATTTTCTTATTGCTATTTAATATATCTTTTTTTTTTTTTATTAAAAATTTTAGTGCGTTTGGCTGCACCTCACCTGATGGTAAGTGCTGATGCAGCCGAGGATGTAACACGCAAGCTCAAATAGTGCCTATTCACTCTCGTCTTGAAGATTCCTAAATTATACGAATCGGGGAATACAGATGCCGGAAGGGAATTCCACTCCTTGGCCGTTCGCATGATGAAGGAAGAAGCAAAACGCTTCGTGCGAAAAGGTGGAACACTGACGACAAAGGGGTGGAACCGCTCACCGCGCCTGGTCGTCCGATGATGAAATGAAGAGGGGGGAATGAGGTCGTGAAGTTCCAGGGCACACTCTCCGAAATGAATCCTGTAGAACACTGATAGACAGGCGACTTTGCGGCGATGCTCGAGGCTTTGGAGCCTGTTTGATACAAGTTCCTCGTCGCCAATGAGTCTCCTAGCGCGTCGGTCGATAGAATCCAAGGCATCTAGCTGGTAACGAGCCGATCCGTCCCATAAGTGAGAGCAGAGAGCAGTACTCCATACATGACCGAACTTGAGCTTGGTATAATAATAGAAGCTGCTCTGGTGTGAAGTAAAGTCTCACCTTCGAGAGGATACCAAGCTTTTTGGCAGCCGTTTTTGCCTTGGATTCAATGTATCTCCCGAAGTTCAGATCGGATGTTAAATCAACGCCAAGGAGCTCAAGATGGTCGGAGATCTGGATAGATTCATCTCGGAAAGTAGGAGTCAGGGTAAAAGGACTCCTTTTTGCAGTGAATAGACACGCCTGCGTTTTAGAGGCGTTAAAACTAACAAGATTGGCATCGCCCCAGTCAGAGACTGCCTTGAGTGTAAGGTTCACGCGCTCAATCATGGCCTCTCTCTGAGATAGTATATCCGGACCCCTAGCTCGAGCACTAGACAGGTATCTCTCCGCAACCGTGCTGTCGTCTGCATACCCAAATATACCAGGTTTCAGCAGATCGTTTATGTGCAGCAAAAACAAAGTTGCGGAAAGAACTGAGCCCTGAGGTACCCCGGCATCAATAGCCAATAGGTCAGACGAGCAGCCATCGATGACCACTCGAATGAACCGTTCCCTCAGGAAGTCAGATATCCAGTTGCCCAAACCAGTAGGTATTCCGTAGGAAGGAAGCTTACCAATAAGGCTAGCATGCCAGACCCTATCAAATGCCTTAGAGACATCGAGAGATACGGCAAGAGCTTCACCGTGCTTCTCTATGGCTTCACCCCATACATGCGTAGCATACACTAGAAGATCTCCCGTTGACCGGTGGCGGCGAAAGCCATACTGTCGATCACTCAGGAGGTCATTGTCTTCTAGGTATGCTAAGAGGTGGGTGTTCAATACACGCTCCATAATCTTACAGAGTATGGAGGTGATTGCAATAGGTCGATAGTTGGATGGGTCAGCACGACTACCTATCGATTTTAGTTAAATAAGTTTTAATTAGATAAATATGTTTTTTAATATTATATTATATTTCAAGAAGTAAAGCGGGAATGTACATATTTTATGATCTCAATAGATTTGTATGTTATGTACTGAATACTGATGTACAGGGAAAAAACATATAAAACAATCGCGTTAAAAGTTTTTGTTTTACAAGCGTTTGAAACTTCGCCGGAAAACTCTGGTTTGCGCTTTTTTACATTGACTATTAATTATTGGCTTAGTTTATCGCATAAACTTAAAATAGATATGTCATTTTAAAGGTCGCATCATATTTATCAATTCCTGTAAAATTTAATATCTTGTTCTAATACAGAAAAATATAACAATAACGGCTTATGCTAAAATACCTTCATGACAACGGCGAGTATGAGAATATAGTCAAATTTTATTTGAAAAGATACTTTTCTGGCTTAGATGCTTTGTTTGCACTTAGTTTAATAATACACGCATAAATTAAAACAAATTTTAAATAAAAATATCAAATACTTACAGATTTACACCACCCCAAACTAACAACGAACTTCTCGACCACTTGAAGTAAAACGACTGCCTTTTTTTTGTTGTCATTGGCTTTTTGTTCAAAATGATAACAGTCATTAAATAAGAAAAGGATAGCATATTCACATTATGGTTTAATCCCTTAGAACAACAGAGAGAGGTAGATTTATCAAACAGGTGGCTGGCTAAGTTCGATGGAAATCACAGTTCTCAGGGGCAATCTACGGAGAATAACGAAATCAAATGTAGGTGCGAAACAAATAAGGGGCCTACAATTTTTTTTGAGGTCGGTACCAGCACACTTCAAAAAAGTCAAATTTTTTAGATTCGACGCCTTGCTGGCACCAACCTCAAAAAAAAATTGTGGGCCCCTAATTTGTTTCCTACCTTCTACCTTTGATATTATTAATTTCGAGTATTTATATATTAGTACATATCTGTCGCGCTCTTCCGCGAGCGAAATAAAGTCCGATGTGAATACGTTGAAGAGAGGTTGATCGGCTCAGTATCTGAGGCTCAGTGGTAAAATGCTCACACAACCGATCATCAATGCAATGGGGAATTAAAACTCTCGAGCGACAACCGCGCGCCGGAATACTAGTGTTTGACGGCCCTTCACCAGGTGGTCTTCTGATCTAGAAAAACTTCAAAGAAGCCTTTCGGATGCATGTCTTTCAGGGTCTCGCCTAGAGAGGTCAATGGGAAGTGCCCATTTATTTATTTATTTTCGAAAGGACAAGCTTGTTGTTGGCCGTTGGGGCCTTTACAACTTCACCGGGCAGGGGAGGCGAGTGCGGAAGGCACTCAACCTAGTGCAAAGCAAAAAGATGCAACTGCCTAAGGGCGCCCAGGTGGGCACGGACCTCGGCTTAGGTCGTTGCTTGGACGTGGGAGGATCGGATGCCCATTTATTTATTTAAGTACACTTATAGTACACCAAAAACAATTTCGTAATGCTAATACGTAGAGATACTATAACATAGTGTACAGTAGACGGTCTTATTGCTAAAAGCAATCTCTTCCAGCTTCCTTTGTCCATGTTCAAAAGCGGACGCATTCTAGCTGAAATGGTGACGATGAAAAAGAGGTGCACTCACGCGATACTGCGGCGATCGCGCGCGGACAGCGTGCCGCGCCACGGCCAGCCGCGAGATGGGGTTGTCGGCGCCGCTGCCGTTCGTATTGTTTGTCCCGCCGCCGCCACCCACACCCCCCTCCTGTAAACAAACGTTCACGTTCGTCAGCGTAAATGTACGGTGATAACTAAAATAAAATAAAATACCGGAAAAGTGCGAGTCGGAATCGCGCAAGTAGGGTTCCGTAGTCTTTTAAAATTAAATGTATATTTTAAAAAACAAAAATATATTTGCGTTTAGTAATAGAACATTTTGTATGGAAAATTTATGAAATTTGGGTTGGGTGGAAGAGATCCCTATTTGGGATAAGTCCGCCTTTGTGCATGCTACTGCTATTATGTATCAATAATTGTATATTTTGTTGTACAATAAAGAGTTTACAAACAAACAAACTTTTTTCAAATCAAATGCATACCTTAAGTTGGTCGACTATTACTCCTAAACCTCAGCCGTGATAGTTTTCCGTTTAAATTGATATGTCCTACTATTTATAGTTTTTTTTTCAGATGTCCATAAATAGCGGTTTAGCTGGTAGGGGAGGTGGAGGGACACTGTACAAAAATGAGCACTTGAAAAGCTTAATATTTCACAAATCGATCACTGAACATTGATCCCTGATCCTTTATTGTACCACTTTTTCGGCACGATTAATATGTATACCCATGCCCAATAACAGCTTTCTAGTACTAGTAGTTTCTGAGCTAAGCCGCGGACAGACGGACAGACATGGCGATACTATAAGGGTTCCTTGTTGTCTTCGGAACCTTAAAAAGTAGTAAATTTCTTATCATTGGCTGCGCACCGTACATTTTCCATTGCCTTTTCAAGTGTCACTGTTCCTTCCAGGAGTGGATCAAGGGTGGGAGGGCAATTTTGGTATAATTTTACCTATCTTTTAATTTAAATTACAATATATTTGACACGGCAGAAAATGCAGCACTGTTCAAATAGTGGTTGACTCTTTCGTAATACTCGCGACGTCCGTGTGAACTGGCCTACTCTTGTCAAAGGTAAGTATCAATGACATTCAATGATTTTTATGTATAACTTTTCGTGTCATATTGTTTTCATGTTCTAATGACATGATCTGGTTTATTTCAAGGATCGAATTTTGACATTATTAACTAATGATTGTTTATTTCTTGATTTTTCACAAATGACTTTGTTATCATTATTTTATGACTATCAGAAACAGTGTAATTTTCACCTATTTTGAATAAATATCTTGAATCTTGAGTCCGAGCACCAATTTTTCTTATTTCATGTCAAGCTTATTTTATTAAAATATATTATATTGTTTAAAGCTCATGTCATTTTATGACAACCGCCGCTCGCTGTATCCCGTGGATAGCGTGACTAGCGTGACTAGTTGTGCCACATGATAAGAAGAATGGGCCTAGAAGAAGGGCGTGCTTTACTTTATTTTATTTTCTTAAGTAATAAACAGTTACAAACAAAAATGGTAACAAATGAACTTATCAAACAGACCTAAAATTCCACAAAATACTTAAGTAAATGTAATATTATAATTAAGAGTTGTACAAACGGTAGGTAGGGTTAAGGTGAATATAAGAACTTACTAAAAAACTAAGTACCTAACAAGGTAACAAAAGTACAAAAAGGAGAAGAAAAAAAAATATTTTACTCTAACTTAAACAACACTTCGTTCACTTTACTTTCATACACCATAGGTTTGTAGAAAAATATATCGATTGTGTTTAAACGTTTATTGTAGTAATCACAAGAATGTCTAAGAAAACTATTGTTTGCATAATTTGTATGACAAAATGAAACATTGTGTACAGGGGATGTGATCTTGTACAGGCTATGCAATGTCAATGTCAATAAGTGTCCTAGAGGTGGTCCCAAATGAAATGCAATGGTCTTGTCAGATGGATCTCTAATTGAACACTAATTTAAAAAATAATAAAATTATGCTAAGTCGTCGTGTGTCAATGCACTCTAAACGTTTAAACACAATCGATATAATTTTCTACAAGCCTATGACTGATGACTTACGGAACTGAGACATGGTCGCTTAATATGGGCCTCATAAGAAGGCTCAAGGTCACCCAAAGGGCAATGGAGCGTGCTATGCTCGGAGTTTCTCTGCGTGATCGAATCAGAAACGAGGAGAACTAAAGTAACCGACATAGCTCACAGAATCGCTAAACTGAAGTGGCAGTGGGCAGGGCACATAGCTCGTAGAACAGATGGCGCATGGGGCAGTAAAGTTCTCAAGTGGCGACCGCGCACCGGAAAACGTAGCGTAGTAAGGCCTCTCACGCGGTGGGCCGATGACCTGGTGAAGATCGCGGGAAGCCGATGGAAGCGGGCAGCGCAGGACCGGTCGTCGTGGAAATCCTTAGGGGAAGCCTTTGTCCAGCAGTGGACGATTTGTGGCTGATATGATGAAACCACTATTACTTAAATAACATAATAAAAATGAGGGATTTTGAAGGTATTTTTACCAGTCTCATTCAATAATACAAAAACATTGTATCAAGATAAGTACGGCGGATTTGTAAACGTCTGGATTCCATGTATTGTGGCGCTAGTTAGTAGCGTAGTCATGAAAAATGAAACCTGAATTGTAGTCTATAGGCTTCAGAAACTTGTTTTGGACTTCAATGCGTACCTGCCATCTTTGTTTACGCAACTGCTTGAGTTTGTGAGGTGCAGTGCGATGGTGGAAATCAATATTGCTAGTTCCAGTAGTACCTGTAATGGGAACACTCGGCAAAAGGTCGTTCCAAATTGGAAATATATTCCACTTCATCAAATCAGCTCATATACGTCCCCACCGAGGGGCTCGAGCCTACCCTGAAGTAGGGCGATCGGGCCTTAGCGGGCCCAGTGCGGGTTGGTCGACTTGACACATACAACCTGCGAGTTTGTCCGCAGGCGTGTGCAGGTTTCCTCACGATGTTTTTCCTTCACTGTAAGAGCGTCAGATAAACGTACATATGAAATCTAAATTCTAAATCACTCATACTTTATTTCCATGTTTTCCTCATCACCTCTCGTGGTTGCTTCATCATCAAAAGATGTCAGACGAAGGCCTCCCCAAGGATTTTTACAACAAGCAAACCTACGCTCCGTATTCAGCGGCTGCCCGCAACCTTCAGTAAGTCATCGGTCCATCAAGTGGGGGGCCTACTTCTGCTACGTCTTCCGATGCGCAGTCGCCCCTCGAGAACTCTACTGCAACAGCGAATGTACGTTCTGCGATGTATATTGTATATGCCCGCCCACTGCCAACTGTTTCCTTCAACTTTCCCATTATGTGTAAGTTCAAGTTCATTTATTTCTAAGCAACAAACATTGCTTTGAAAAATTGTATACTTGTAAAATTAAAATAACCTCATCGAGTTAGAATAAAATAAAAATTAAAACAAATAATTTCCCTACGTCAGTTTACAAAAACATATCAAAAATAGATACACATCAAGAATCCATTAGGTACTTATATCATGTCAAAGTTAATAAAAATGAAGTAGACATAAATATAAAATAAAAATATTAAAACAAATCTTTTCCTTACATAGATAAACACACACCAAAATTAAATACATGACAAGAATTTATTATCATCACAATATACAAACATTGTATGAAAGTGAAGTCTGAAAGCAATATAATGTCAGTCCTAACAAAATTATTTTATAACTTTTGTCAATCAATGTAGATAATCGCCCACACTATACTAGTTTTTTTAAGTAAAAAAGACTTCAGTTTGGGTCGAAAATGGCTAGTGTATATTAAGCTTGTTATCATCACATCAGCTCATATATACGTTCCCACCGAGGGGCTCGAGCCTACCCTGAATTAGGGCGATCGGGCCTTAGTCGACCACGCGGGCCCAGTGTGGGTTGGTCAACTTCACACACAACCTTCGAGTTTCTTCTCAGATGTGTGCAGGTGGTTTCCTCACGATGTTTTCCTTCACCGTAAGAGCGTCGGATAAACGTACATATTAGATCGAAATTCGAAAACATATTGGTACGTGGCAGTACTCGCACCACGACCTCCCGGATAGGAGGTAGCGGCCCTTGCCGTTGCGCCACCGACGCTTATATATCATCTGGCAACCTGTTAAACAGTCTTACTGCCTGAGTACGTACCTTGATGAGGTTTCTTGGCTTCTTCTTGGCGGGCGGGTGCGCGCGCTTGTCGTGCGGCGCGGCGCGCAGCAGCGCGGGCGGCCAGCGGCGCCGCATCTCCTCCAGCATGCGCTCGGCCGCGCGACGCTTCGACACCTTTTTCCCGTTGCCCTCGCCTTCGGTCTCGATGTCGCCCACCGTGCACGCTGTCACGAACACCTGGAACATATGCCTTACTAGTGGATGCGCGCAGCTTCGCCCGCGCAGATCCCGATTTTTGCGGATCCCGTGGGAGTTTCCCAAAATCCTTTCTTAACGGATGCCTACGTCATAACACCTACCTGCATGCCAAATTTCAGCCCGATCCGTCCATTGGTTTGGGCTGTGCGTTGATAGATCACTATGTCAGTCAGTCAGTCACCTTTTGAGTTATATATATTTAGATTACAGGTGTTCCCAATCTTTTGCAGTTCACGGCGCACTTCAGGTTTCGTAACCTTTTTTTTTATTACATCGTTTCAAACTTTTTCGTCTGTGTGTTGCATGTCGCGTGACGGTATGATCGTTTCGTCCTCTGTAAATGTCTATAATGTGAAAAAAAGTTTCACTTTTACCGTGGTTTCATAAAACCACACAATCCTTTTTTTTAATTGTTCACAATTGGTAAACCCTTGACAATAACTCACTGGTGGGAAGTGACGGTGTTGCCGAAGATAGATGGAGGCTTACCAAGATTCCCCAACGCAATGGGGAACTGGCTATTTTATCTTCATGCCGGAACACACCAACGATATCAACATTGATATTTGGCGGCAAGACTTATATAAGACGGTGGTAGCTAGCCAGGCGGGCTTTAAAAATGCCCTTCCACTAACCAAACCGAGTCTTACAATTGACCCCGCCGGTAATCGATCCCGCAACCTCCTGTGTAAAGCCAGTGAACTTTGCCTCTGGGCTACGGAGGCGGTTATACGGCGCCCTGGTTCAGTGCCGGCCCAAGCGTATTAAAAATAGTTTGATTGGATGGAGTGAATCAAACTCTTCATCATGGTTTGACACTAAAATAAAAAGCGCACCCCCCCCCCCCCCCCCCCCAAGACAGTCATAGAAACTTCATACAACGGGCCAGAAATGACATTTCAAAAAACGAATGACGGGACAAACAAAATGGCGGCGAAATCCTATACGTTTGACAACGAAACTGTAACCAATCTGAAATCTGAATCAATCAGGGTGAGTTCGGTATCTAGAGAGCGGCAGGGAGTGTCCATACTGTATGTTAGTACTAGTATATATACTTTGTCCGGGGCATAGCAAATGGAGAATATTATTAAATATTTTGTAGACCTGCATCAGTAACATAGTGCCGCAGCTAATGAGACAAGCAAACAGACAGTATTTTCGCGTCGCGCGTGACTAACAGCTTTGTCTACGCCTCACACAACCCGAGCAGCCGGTGCTGAACATCCTCCAATGCTCGTAGGAATATAAATAAGTTTTCGGTTTCTTGGTGAAGGTTAGTGATTCATCATCATCATCATATCAGCCGTAGGACGTCCACTGCTGGGCATAGGCCTCCCCCAAAGATCTCCACGACGACCGGTTCTGCGCTGCACGCATCCAGCGGCTTCCCGCGACCTTCACCTGGTCATCGGTCCGCCGAGTGGGAGGTCTGCCTACACTACGCTTTCCGGTGTGTGGTCGCCACTCGAGAACTTTACTGCCCCATCGGCCATCCGTTCTACGAGCAATGTGCCCCGCCCACTGCCACTTAAGTTTAGCAATTCTGAGAGCTATTTCGGTATGAAGGTTAGTGATTAATGGTTCCATGGTTCCATTTTTACCTTTTGAGGTACGAAATCCCTAAAAAAAATCGGAGTGCGCTTTAGACCACACGACTGAAGTAAAACTACCCATCTATATGTATGAAAGTAAATCTAAGTTTTCAGAAAATAATCAAATCTTTTTTGTCATATAGACAGTTTATGAAAAGAGTTTTATTATCCTCTAAAAATAATCAAATCTTTTATATTTTATAGGTTTGTTTTGATTGTTTTGACAACTGATATTGTTGCTTTGGCAAGCGATATTGTTGCTTCCGTTCGCCTCGTCCGACAATTTCCGTAACGCTCTCGTCACGCATTCACCAGCTTACTGCCCAAGTCAAGCGTGCGTGAAGAAGTTTTACTTCAAAAAAGGCAACGATATGGCCCTTACGAAGGGGGAAAGCAGGCACTGCAAGGGGAGAGTTCAGGGGCAACTGGTCCTAAAATCGACATAAGAATCCAAAGAGTACTCCTAAAAAGTGGGATTTCTTAATCATAAAATGCTATCATAGATACCTTCGATTCTATCGACCGACGCGCTAGGAGACTCATTGGCGACGAGGAACTTGTATTAAACAGGCTCCAAAGCCTCGAGCATCGCCGCAAAGTCGCCAGTCTATCGGTGTTCTACAGGATTCATTTCGGAGTGTGCCCTGGAGCTTCACGACCTCATTCCCCCCTCTTCCTTTCATCATCGGACGACCAGGCGCAGAGCGCGGTTCCACCCCTTTGTCGTCAATGTTCCACCATTACGCACGAAGCGTTTTGCTTCTTCGTTCATCAACGGCCAAGGAGTAGAATTCCCTTCCGGCGCCTGTATTCACCGATTCGTATAATTGAGGAATTTTCAAGACGAGAGTGAATAGGCACTATTTGAGCTTGCGTGTCACATCCTCGGCTGCATCGGAACTTTCCATCAGGTGAGGTGCAGCCAAACGCACTCAAATTATTAATTTTAAAAAAATGCGAGTTGAGAACTTATTTTGCTACATATTCACTCAAATGTTTATTTACCTTCATCATCTTTAGTCTTGATGGGGTTGTAACAGCATGTTCAAAGGTATATAATAATATATTAAAATGTAGGTGACGTACCCTCATGTGCGGCGGGCCCCTCTCCGATTTGACGGTGAACTGCACAGACAGGTTGCGCTTCAACGCCAGCTCGTGCACGAGCGAGACGGGAGATTTCACTTCAGAGTTCAGAAGGTCCACGTTTCCATCTCCTGAAAGTATTGTAAAAACATAGGTAATTTAATATTTTTAAACAAGAAACGTTGTTATTGCTCGGTGGATGGCACACCATACACTCATCAATGCAAATATCTTCATTTGCTGTAAACTATTGGCGAAAAGACACATTCAAATCGTTCGTGAGCTTTCTCGCACGATGAAGATGGTCGCACCTGTTTTCTTTATCATCTTCAGAAAAAGCAACATGCGAAGCAAAATTTCAAAGCGGTTAGATACGTGACATAACGATTCTAGGAAAAGAATGCCCGATAACTTCGACCAATAGTCCGATAATTTGGATGCTTGACCACACCCATGAAGAGAAGCAAGCCAAAGAATTTCTTCATTTCCACAAGGTTTGTTGGAACCCACTGTTTGATTCCCGCACCAGCAGAAGCTTCAGGTCGCCTAGATATTTGCTCAATAGCATATTTGTTAGTTGTAGAAACAATAAAATTGAACATATCATCAGAGACATAAAGCGAAAAGAAATCAGCTGGAGTCTTATTCACCATTGTAGAACGAACAGCATACGATGGTCCAGAAATGTCAATAAATGTAATAACGTCGTTGTTTACCTTTTTAACCGACTTCAAAGATTGGAGGAGGTTTCTCAATTCGACCGTATATATTTTTTAAAGTGTGTCCGCGGATAACTTCGTCGTTTATGAATCGATTTTGATGATTCTTTTTTTGTTGGAAAGGAGATATCCCAAGGGTAAGGAAACCAGGATCAGATGATGGCATCCCAGAGAAATCGAGGGGAACCTTAGTTTGCTGTTTGAAGTCGGTTTTTTTTTGTTCAAAATTATTATGGCGGTACCCATCCACCGCTATCACTGAGTAGTGTGTTGTGGCAAATCAGGTTCAGTATTTTATAATCCACTGGCCTCACTTTCCGAGCGGAGGGTACGGTGGTGACTGTTACGTTCATTCAGATACGATAATAAAAAAACTTTGTCCTCATCTTCACAAGATACGTGAAAACTTGAATTCAACAAGTTTATTTCAATTTTCTCTATTTTTGTTCTAGATCTTCTTGGGTCACTACAAAATTTTCGAATTCTTTCATGGTGTTCTACGAATATATAACTCCAACGGAACCCATTTTTTATAGAATTACGACAGTCTCCTACACGAGCACAAAGTGTAAATGTCTGTAGTGTACCCTAACACAGGCTTTGGACTTTTTGGGACACTACTGTGTTTCACTACATGCTTAGCATAGGCTGTCTTTGGTGCTTATCTTGGTTGGCGGTCGTGGCCTTTTAAGTGCCAACCAAATGCACAACCGAGAGATATGCAGCCTCCGAAGTTACTTCCTGACGACAGTCGATAGTGACTTGCATAGCCTGTGATAAAGGACTAACCCCTCTATCCATGGCCCAAGAGAACTGGCAGGCGCCGGCTGTACTTAGCACTACGTCCTTATTGGGTTTAGATATATGAAAACCTCTTATTTTAATTTAATTTAATAATCTGACGTAACTCAATTATCTTCGACTCTGTGACAATTAAAAAAAAATACTCTCCACCCTTAGGGATAAAAAAAAATCCACTCGGTTATCTACTCGTGAAAATTAAACTTTCCGAACAGGAGAGATGAAATAGTAGATTGTTAATCAAGGGAAGAAAGTGACCCATTTCACTCGAGATATTTAAATGGGTCATTTCACCCGAGTTAAACACTCTACTTTTCAATTCGACTGTGAGGAAATGTATTATTTATATGATCATCATATCAGCTCATATACGTTCCCACCGAGGGGCTCGAGCCTACCCTGAATTAGGGTGATCGGGCCTTAGTCGACCACGCGGGCCCATTGCGGGTTGGTCGACTTCACACGCAACCTTCGAGTTTCTTCGCAGGTGTTTGCAGGTTTCCTCAAGACTCCTTTCCTTCACCGTTAAAGCAATCGGTGAGTATATGTAAGTAGGTTTCTAAAAACTCATTGGTACATTGGCCGTCCGGATTTCAACCCAGCACCTCTGGTGAGGAGGACCGAGTCGTTACCGGTTGAGCCACCGACGCTTATTATTAATTTATATGATATAAAATATTAATTATATATCAGTAAATTAAGTTTACCTATATCCAACCTCCAACCTTTTCGCAATGGCCGCTTGCCACGGCCGACTAGATTGTACCTAATCGAGTTGGTCACGACGACGAGCATCTAGGTGGCCATGCCGAAAAATGAAAAAAGGTGTCATGTTATCATGGCATTATTGCGCGCAGCAAAATAGAGGAATGATTTTAAATTTTAATTTTCTGTAATTGTGAAAAAAATAGACCAACTATAAAATGATTTAATATCAAACCTTTAGATCGTAATAAACACGTCGTTTAATGTATACTGAGTTTAGATACATGAAATCATCTTATTTTAATGTAATTTAATAATATAACGTAACTCAATTATCTTCGAATCCGTGGCTGGCAATTTAAAAAAAATACCTTCCACCCTAGGGATGGAAAACCAATGTTCCATCCGGCTATCTACTCATGAAAATTAAACTTTCCGAACAGGAGAGATAAAAAAATATTTAAATACGCAGTTTTGAACTTTTATTTACTACTTACATCTGATGATTTATTTACTACTTACAAATTTGAATGCAAATGAATCCTAATGATAATTTCGAATTTGTTGGTTGGTTCTCCTTTACGCCGAAACACCAAGTAATGAAGTAACATAAAAGAGGACTATCGATCCTTTAAAATGTAGCAGTTATGTTATCCTTGTATGCCCTGGGCGAAGGTCCTAATCTGTCTACCTACCAAATTTTATACAGATACGTTCGGTAGTTTTTAAGTGAAAGAGTAACAGACATCCATACATACAACTTTGGCGTTTATAATATTAGAAAGGAGCATTTTTGTGATTCTGATTTAAAACCTCATTTTACTGAGATATTAGTAGTTTGACATAACTCCTGCTTTAAGATATCAAGAAAACTACAAGGAATTATTACGTTTAAATAATTTCTGTCAAATGGGACTACAATCGAAGATGAAAGTTTTTTAAGATGTATTCTTCGGACCTACTTTTTCCTGCTACAACGAAATAAAATTGATAAAATCAAACCCTATGACATCATGCACCAAGTAGACTTTATTTTTAACTAACATTGTCGGCCACCAGAGTTTCACTCGAGACGCTAAAAGGCGTTTAAGGTTGGTTATAACTAAACAAAATACTGCAGCACAGGCTGAGTCTGTACCGTTTTGGTGGACAGCACTGCTATTTCTGTAAATTGTTGTACTGTGCTCTAAATAAAATATTTTCTATTCTATCTATTCCTTGATGATGACGAGAAAGAAGTTCTATCATACCATTGCCATTGACCTCGTTGTCCGCAGTTTTCTGGTGTTGATGCGGCGGTGGCGGCCGCAAGTCGTGCAGCGCTCTCGCGGCGGCGTCGTGTCTGGCGGCTTGCGGCGTGGAGCCCTCGCCGAGCCACGCGCGCCCGCCCACACATACCCGTACTCTGGAAATGATCACATGTAACAACTCTTGGATGACAAACTTACTACGGGTCCGAAATTTTGATATGTTTTTAGGATATACTGAGGGGACGGCGCGTACGCAGTCCCCACTATCAAAAATTACGCACCCGAGTTATCCACATTAGGGATAATCGCAAGGGTCAACCCCACCGCAGTGCAATGGAGGGGCCTCGCCCTGGGGGAACCGCCTTCCTGATCACGGTGTCCCCTGTGCCAGGTAAGTATGACTTCAGCTGCCCGCCGAGGGGTAGTGATGCTGTGCGCAAACGAAACGATAGCGCGTTCTAAAATCGTACAGCGCCATCTAGCGGCTGACGGTGGAACTTCTTCCAGCTTGCTGGCCTCAGCAAAATTACTTTTTATCATCTGTCAAAAGTGACATTTTGTTCTAATAATGTTTGAAGTACCTAGGCGTGACTTCATAGTTTTGGAGCGTCATTTTATGATTTTGGTAAGTTAAAAATTGAATACCTAAAAAACAAAACGAGTATGGTTTTTCAGTTTCAGTAGGAGAGCAATTTAGTGGTCAAGAGTTCATAATTTATTTGAGAAGCTGTCATTATCCCAATTTATCAGTAATTAATTTATAGAAAATTATAGTATTTTATAGAAAAATGAATTATTGTTAAAAAAATCCGGTGTTACTGGTATCCACGGGCCTAGGCCAAGTGGACAACAGAGTTTGTAATAGTTGAAACGATGGGTTGATCCAAGGATCAAATGTGTCTGTAGGAATTTTCGGACTATGCGGCACGTATTAAGAATGGATGTTTTTTGTAGGTAGGGGATAGTGCTTTCTGGTATATCTAAAGTTTTGAGGGATTGCTTTAGTTGTATGGGGATCAAACCTGGGGTTGATAGGACTATAGGGACTATTGATACAGTTTGAACTTTCCATATGCGAGTTCATTCATCTTTGAGGTCTGTGTATTTAAATAGTTTTATTTAAATATCTTCGCTATTGTACACTGAAGATTATGGGTGTTATTATTTACTATTTTTTTATTATTCGATATCAATTATTTTTTTTGATTACAACAAATATCGCAAACAAGTTAGTGTAAATATATATACGAGTAATATACTTAAAGTAATAAAAAATCGATTTGATTGATACAATTTAAAAATATTACCACTTTTGATGTAAAAAAATATACTGTAGACCGTGTTTTTGGGATTAATTGCAAAATTTCTCGAAAACAAATAGTTAAGTTGAATCATGGAGCAAATAGACTAGTATAGAGAATCGATGTTCATACATCGCCATGTCTGTATCTTTTTTAGTACGCAACGGCAGGTTAGATGGCACTAGAAGTATCAAATCTCAGCTTTTAGTATTTTATACGAACCTTAATGACCAACTTCCAACTTTATTGTATCACAAGCGTACAATGTGTTGATGTAATAATAAAAAAAATCAATAGATGGCGTGCTCTCGGGCCATTTTTATAGGGTTTCAGATTGAGAATTTGCGGATCGAAATGTCTGTATTATGCAGTGTTGCCCTAATTAACGATTTTCTGTATTTTTCTGCGGACTTTGAAGCATTATTTGTTATGTGAATACAAATATTAATGAATATTTCAAAATAAAATCTTCTAAAGAATTTTACAAACCTAGTCTTAAACACAGAAAACAAACCAATTCGTCACACGAGTGTTTTAAACCCACCTAGTTAGTATGCACCAATTGCATCACGCAACGTGTCCCCTATATAATTGCGTGTACTTAAAGCAAATAGTTGTTGGCAGGTTATTAATTTATTATACTCTATACTACAATGTTGTTGTAAAGTTTTAACAATATTAGCAAATAAATGTTTAATTAAAAAAAAACACTTACTTACCTTTTAATATGAAAACTTGAAATTAGTATAAATTTAGGTAAAAAGAAAACGCGTACCTATTTCATAGTTATATTTAATTCTATAGTACTTCAACGGACTCATCAGATTCGTAGAAGAAAGAGGTTAAGTTGGTTGATAAACTATGAGAATAGGGGTTTTTACTACTACACAAATGGCAACACTATTATCGGTGCTAACTGCGTTAATCCTTTTTGGTCGATGCTACGCTTGTGCCTGCCTTGTGTGATTGATTTTATCAGTGATTCAGTGCAATACGTTTTCTTTATATTTCTCTTATGACAACCGTTGCTTTCTCTTTGGATCTGTTGCATTTCTCTACGATAACTACTCGCACTGCCCTTGGATATCGATTTATTGGATTTCTCTTACGACGACCGTTGCTTTCTCCTTGGATTTCGATTTGTTGGATTTCTTTACGATTACACCTCGCTCAGTCCTTGGATATCGATTTATTGGATTTATCTACGATGACCCGGGCTCTCAATACCACCTGGACATTTTGAACGCTGGATTTGATACGACGACTCGCTTTTTCACCCTGGATCCCGATATAAACCATGCCACAAATTTAACACCTCGGCTGTGACCTCGGTGTGATTTGGAGTTTTCGATTCTATGCTGGATGTGAGCAATTTTTAAAATGTCATACACAAAGTGTGCGTATCACAACTGCGACAATACAAGCCGGAATACATCTATGTTTCGGTTTCCTGTGCATGATCCAATTCGTTTGATAATTTGGATCAAGAATTCAGGTAAGTGATTTTATATTATTATGCATCCCAAACGGTTAGCATTAGCATCCCAGGCGGTTAGGGTGCACTTATAAGGGCTACCATACAAAAACTCTGAGTAAAAAATAAACCATTAGAAAAAAGTTATTTAACAGTTTTCATAAAATGGATCTGCTAATTTTATATGTATATTGTGAATCAACACTCCATATCCATTTTTTCGCAAACTATTCATTTGCTCAAATACATAACCAACATATTTTGTTCAGCGGCACTTCATTTTAAAACCTTTCAAATGTTATTTCATTTCATCCATAGTCTTTGGTATTCTGATAGTTTAAAAATACATCTAGATTTACATTAAATTAAATTTTGTGTATTAAATGTATTGGTAGATGGCTCCCGTTTCCGCATTTAGGCTCTGGTATATTGATTAGTTTGTGAAATATATATATATTTTTTTATTATATCAGCTCATATACCTCCCCACCGAGGGGCTCGAGCCTACCCTGGAATCAGGGCGATTAGGCCTTAGTCGACCACGCGGGCCCAGTGCGGGGTGAAATAAAATGTAAAGTGATTATTGTGTAACAATAATTTGCTAAATAACATTGTTGTGTAATTTTTAAAATATCTTTTTTGTACCACATTTATTGCAATAAAGGAATTGAATTGAATACTACAAAACCAACCCGCACACAATTAAGTTTATTGACAAATGGCTGAGTCTTGAATTCTTGATCTCCTTGATCTTATCAGCTCCTGTTTATTTATAAATGACTACATATCTATGTATTAAAAGAATTGATGAAAAGTAATTAAAAATAATTGCCACAACAATCTATGACGCTACTACTTATACCCAATTGATTTTAGATACTGCTGACTTTATGTGAGCCATGCATACTTGAACATGAGTTTGTCACTGTTCGTCATCCATCAATTCACAGTATCTTTATTTTTAACTGATTAGAACAAAGCCAATAGGACGGGTTATGAATATAATTGGCCATGTATGTCAGGGAAGGGGTTTATAGGGAGCAAGACATTACACCAAAATCTTTTATTAAATTAATGTGAAGAATGAACCAAACATGAACTGGTTTCACTTCAAATAACAGCACAATGTGTAGACCAATTTAAATTATAAATCAGGAATGAGGAATTAATTAATTAATTTCTCCGACACACACTTGGCTACTTTTTTGAGGAAATTTTTAACTTTAGGTCTAGCTAGAGGTAGATATTCTCTAGAGATAGTTGTCTATGCTATATCTTTATTATTTTTTTTTAGGTAATATTCTCCTGGCATCATTAACAGATAATGAATTAAGTCGACGATTTATGTGTGCTGAACATTTCCGCCCAAGTTCTATCCACAAAGGAAATTTTAGAAGTAGGCTATTGGGACCAGCAGTTCCACTGCCATATGAACCCACTCCCACTCCAAGTACAAGTCAAATGGATCAGCAAATGGGTGAGTTCCTATTTGTATTTGTTACATTTTATTTAATCATGAAGTAAAGAGTATATAACGTCTCTTTTACTCCAATAACATAATTTACGAATTTACTTCATAACTCCAAAAGGGTCTTCCTAAATAAGGATATAACCAAAATTATTTGGTTATGTCCTTATTTACCTACCTTTGGGTACGGAACCCTAAAAATGGCAATAGCTATAAATAGACATTTTTAGGGTTCCATACCCAAAGGGTAAAACAGAACCCTACTAATAAAGACTCCGCTGTCCATTCATTTCGTTGTCTTTATTAGTATAAAGACTCCGCTGTCCATCCATCTGTCTGTCTGTCCGTCTGTCAGTCACCAGGCTGTATCTCATGACCGTGATAATTAGAGAGTTGAAATGTTCACAGATGATGTATTTCTGTTGCCGCTATAACAACAAATACCTACTAAAAACAATAAAATAATTATTTAAGGGGGGTCCCATACAACAAATGTGATTTTTTTTGCTCGTTTTTGCTCGATATTGATAACAGCCAATAGACGCTTGAAATATTCACAGAATATTTATTTATATATTAACTTTAAAAGTAAATTACTAAATTAAAATAAATATATAAGGGGGCCATACAACAAACATGATTTTTTTGCCAGTTTTATAGTTAATGGTATGGAACCCTTCGTGCGCGAGTCCGACTCGTACTTGGCCGGTTTTTTAGGGTTTGATTCACTGCCTGTGTTTTTTCATTGTAATAGAAAGCCACATGAAATTTATATTACGAATTGAATCATTTAATAAAATGAGTTTCCTTTATAAATATATTCATGTAACCAGACACTGTACATGTCAAAAATTACAATAATTATTCAATTTTCTTTTTATATGAGCATTGTGTGTATTAAAACCCCTGAGACAGGCATATGTAACTGGCCAAAACCACACTACATATACTTAACATGTAGATGTTCCATGCTAATAATAGGCAGTATTAATGTTGTCACTGCCTCTACGTTTTTATCTCCAGAATCATCAGTTTTTGATTTACTTTTTTATTCTTTCTAGATGCACCACTATCACCTGAAATCCTTAAAGTCAAAACCCCAACAAAAGTATATGCGAAGCGGACCAGAACACTGGCACCGATTGATCTACCTCCAGAACAAACCGACTCACCATCAACCCCCTCGACCATATTTGGTGGACCATTTGCTATGCCAACCCCAACGAGCAGACTGTCCAGAAAGTGTTTGTTTGAACAACCTCGAAAAAGACGTTCGAGAAAATGTTTATTTGAAGAGAGCAGTAATGACTCCTCACAGAGAAAACAACTGAAGCGTTCTGCATCAAAATACTTAAAAAAGACCCAGACACAACAAGCACAGATTAGAAGGCTGAAAAAGAAAAGTGAAAAAAATAAAAAACATATTGATTTAGAAAACTTTAATTTTAGAAGTGTTGCCTCAAAAATAATTACTATGATGCAATTCAGAAAACAAAAGGATAAAAAACCTTGGAGCAAAGAGGAAAAGGAATTGTGTCTGTCACTGTTTTATAAAACACCTTCTGGGTATAAATTCTTACGCAGGCAGGGGATAGTTTTGCCGGCCCCATCAACAATCAGAGGTTGGCTATCAAAAACAGATTGTTTGCCAGGATTTTGTGCAAATATATTTAAAAATATTAATTTAAAATTTAAAAATGTAAGCATTAAGGACAAATCATGTGTTATTTGTTTTGATGAAATGTCTATTATGAAAAGTTTAGAATATTCAAAAAAACATGATTTAATTGAGGGCTATGAGGATTTGGGGGGCGAAAGAAGAGCAAATAAAGTAGCTAAATATGCTTTAGTTTTTATGGTGAGGGGCCTGTATTCACCATGGAAAATGCCAGTAGCATATTTTTTGTCCCACAAAAATGTCAAAGCTGACACCCTTTATATATTAATTAAAAGTATGATTAATAAATTATTTGATAGTTGTGTAATACCAAAGGCTGTTGTTTGTGACCAAATGTCAACAAATCAAAAAGTCTACAAAGATTTGGGTGTCACGACCAACAGTCCTTTCTTTTTTGTAAATAATAGAAAAATATATGCTTTATTTGATGTTCCACATTTAATAAAAAATGTTAGAAATAATTTTCTGAACAATGACTATATGTTAAATGGTAAAATAATAACATTCAAGGATATAATAAAAACATTTGAAATCGACCAAAAATCACAAAAAAGTAGAGCATTAACTAAAATAACGCCAAAACATTTAAACCCTAATAGTTTTGAAAAAATGAAGGTAAGCCTGGCAACACAAATATTCAGCCATACTGTGTCTGCATCTATTAAAACAACCAAAGACCTAGGTGATCTCACAAGCGACACTGCTTACGATACAGCTGAATTTGTTGAAGTAGTTAATAATATGTTTGACGGACTGAACAGTCGCAAAAAGTTAGATACAAATCCATATAAATGTGCACTGACGAAAAATAACACACACGCACGACAAGCAATAGAACGGGGTAAAAATATTTTTTTGAAAATTCAGAAGATTTCTTTAAAAAACCATAAAGGAGAAGTCAGAAAAAATTTGACGAGACCTCCCTGTTTCGATGGAATTTTGCAAACAATTGAAGCAGTAGTTCAGTTATCATCTGAAGAATTTAGTGACAATAATATAAAATTTTTAATCACTAGTAAATTAAATCAGGATGTAATTGAAAATTTATTTGCTCTTTTTAGGCAAAAGGGGGGTTCCAACAGAAACCCAACAGCGAGGCTTCTTAGAACCATTTTTCGGAGTACCGTCGTGAATTCATTCGTAAAGTTGCCTTCAACAAAAAACTGTCTAGAAGACAAAGAAAATTTCGTTGTGGCCGAGTCTTCATTCACTGGGCAAAACCGTGAAGAAGAAAAATTCGTTGAGGCCGAGGGTTCATTAACTGCTCCTCAAACTACTCATCCGTTGACTGTTCTAGAAAAATCAATTGGTACATCTAAAGAAACAACACAACCTGAGATGAAAGCATCTAAATTAGAAGACTGTTCAGTCACATATTTTGCAGGCTATATCGCTAAATGCTGCTTGGACAAATACAGTTGTGAAATATGTCAAGTAAAATTAGTCAAAGATTTTGAAATATGTGATGAAAAACAATTATTAATTCTTAACAAAACCTATGGGCACATGACCAGTGTGAAGTTAAAATCACCTAGCGAGAGTTTTTATGATCTCATAAACTTTGCGTTGACCAGATATACTAATATATTTGAAAATATGAGTCACAGAAAGCAAATTAAAAGAAAAGTAGTTGATGGTATACTGAAATGCTTGAGTTACGAGGCTGAGCACCTTAAAAATATCAGCTGTGATGACCATATAATTTATGCTATAGAACATTTAGTTCAAGTAAAAATTAACTTTTTCTGCAAATGTAGAAAAAATAATGTTTTGGAACTAAAACCTAATCAAAAGTTAAGAATATTAAAAAATATTTAATTTGTAAGTTTGTTTTTGTTTCATTCATTTATAATATCAATCCTTCATTTCAACAGGTATTAATTTATATTTAAAAAAAGCGTCGGGCGTTGTTGACCAAAATCACACCTATATATTCCCTTTTATATCCATATCCGTCTCCATGACCACGGTTGGGCAGTATTTAGTGTGTCAGCCAGTTCGTAAAGGAAAAGGGCGACACCGGCCGTGGGTTGTACTCATACACAAACTATCTCATTATTTGCTCCATAATGTCTGTAAGACCTCTATATCACTTAGAAGCTAAATTTTCATAAATATTTTTTCTTCCATTCATGAGATATTAACAATAATTGACGTCCATAAATCACTATTTTTGTGACTAATTTACTTCACTCATTAAAATCCAGGTAGTCACCTGAACTTGAAATTTGGCATCGAGGCATATCGAGGACCTACCTCGTTCGTTGGGCGTATACAAGAGGAAAAATCTAAAAACGGCCA
Organism: Coleophora flavipennella; assembly: GCA_947284805.1. NCBI lineage: Eukaryota > Metazoa > Arthropoda > Insecta > Lepidoptera > Coleophoridae > Coleophora > Coleophora flavipennella. The sequence goes on along the minus strand of OX369256.1, from coordinate 10,544,527 downwards.
AGTGTGAGCGCACCACCAGTACTCATCAAAATAATATTATATGGACCACTTTTAGTCTATTTGCTCCATGACCACTTCTACGTGACTTATAAAATTAAAATTCTGCAAATAGGGTTTTTAATTTGTTTATTCAGTTAGACTATTTTTGATGGTCATAAAATAGTAATTGTATTACATTAAATGATGTCAAATTTTATGAACAATTTGCAACTTCACTTTTCTGACCTGGTACCCATATCTTTTGGTGTGTTTTTAAAGACATTTCACGTGAAATATGTGCAGAGATCTGAATGAGTACCAAGTTAACAAGTGGTTTCTTAAATAATAGCTATATTTCAAATTGAAATGTTTGTAAGGGTTCTCCAAATAATATAGAATATATAACGGTTTTCATTTGCTTAAAAAAATTGTATGTTCTGTGGTTACTAAATGTTGTAACTTAGCAAGTTCACATGGGCATGCCCCCTGGTAAGCAAAGCTTACTTTTACTTTTTAATATTTATTATTATATCAGCTCATATACGTTCCCACCGAGGGGCTCGAGCCTACCCTGAATCAGGGCGATTTTTAATATAAGTTAATCTTTGTATAAAAAAAACCTGCTTCCGTATGTCTGTGTAAAGTAGTCGATCGATTACGATGAAACTTTTGCAAGTTGTTGTGCGCACGCCCGAGAAGATTTGTGTCAAAAAATAATAACGCACAGCGCCCCCTAAATACCCTTGCATGTGAAACCGTAGGCATCAGCTAGTATATAATATAAACTTGGGAAAAACTTGCCAAGTTACACAATTTACAAATCATTATTGTAAGTACTACCTACTCGTTGATGTTTTAAGGATTCTTATCCAGAGCATTCCAGAGGTCTAGTGATACTGAACCCTCGTTACCGTGTCCGACTCGCACTTTGCTAGTTTTTTGACAAATATTTAACAAGAAACAGATTGTACGTTTGGATACATTTTATATGTGATCCTCACGCTCAAAATCCTTTCAAAATAAACCTGTGTATCCAAAAACAAGTCTGCACCCACAGATCTACTAGGTACCAATCTTCACCATTTACTCTAACGCCATCTATAATTTCAGGTACCCTCGCTCAAAGTTCATTACATAGTTAATTAATATAATCAAACGATTGTAGATGGCGTTAATGCGAACGATAAAATGCAGCAGTGCTGCTTACGGATTTCAAGAGAAACTTATACAATGTGGCGACTGTAATGCCATCTAGATTTATAGTGGTATTTTTACCTTTTGCAAGACTGATGTACGATACGAGGTCATCGATTCTCTATACTTAGTCTATTTGCTCCATGGTTGAATGAAACCAACACACAAAAATCGGTGTGGCTGACTCTCGCGTTATACTCGTGACCGGGTGCTGTCCGTGTGAACTGGCCTACTCTTGTTAAATGTATTCAATGATTTTTATGTATAACTTTTCGTGTCATATTGTTTTCATGTTCTAATGAAATAATCTGGTTTATTTAATGTTTAAATTTTAACGTTATTAACTAATTATTGTTATTTTCTTGATTCTTCATAAATGACATTGTTATTATTATTTTAGACTATCAGAAAAAGTGTAATTTGCACCTGTTTTAAAAAAAACAGTGGGGACGGGCGGCATGCCGCGGTACGGCGGCGGCAGGTATGGCACGCGGTACGGCGGGGGCCCGCGCGCCCTCGGCCCCGGTACCGGCGCATAGACCACCAGCTGGCACAGCACGTGCAGGGTGCAGTTACCTGTACACAGTGGGGACGGGCGGCATGCCGCGGTACGGCGGCGGCAGGTACAGCACGCGGTACGGCGGAGGCCCACGCGCCCTCGGCCCCGGTACCGGCGCATAGACCACCAGCTGGCACAGCACGTGCAGGGTGCTGTTACCTGTACACAGTGGGGACGGGCGGCATGCCGCGGTACGGCGGCGGCAGGTACGGCACGCGGTACGGCGGCGGCCCGCGCGCACTCGGCCCCGGCACCGACGCATAGACCACCAGCTGGCACAGCACATGCAGGGTGCAGTTACCTGTACACAGTGGGGACGGGCGGCATGCCGCGGTACGGCGGCGGCAGGTACGGCACGCGGTACGGCAGGGGCCCACGCGCCCTCGGCCCCGGCACCGGCGCATAGACCACCAGCCGGCACAGCACATGCAGGGTGCAGTTACCTGTACACAGTGGGGACGGGCGGCGGCAGGTACGGCACGCGGTACGGCGGCGGCCCGCGCGCCCACGGCCCCGGCACCGACGCATAGACCACCAGCTGGCACAGCACGTGCAGGGAGCAGTTACCTGTACACAGTGGGGACGGGCGGCATGCCGCGGTACGGCGGCGGCAGGTACGGCACGCGGTACGGCGGCGGCCCGCGCGCCCTCGGCCCCGGCACCGGCGGCACCGACGTATAAACCGCTGGCTGGCACAGCTTCATCGCCAGTGCGTTCAGTTCCACCGTCGGCATCACTGCAAAAGTTTAAATATTTATGTTAATGTACAACATGAAATCAAGTAACACGTTTTGAGCAGTTCTAAAGATTAGATAACAGACAGATACACACACACACACATCATGATTATTAGAACAAGTTGATGTTCACAAAGGGGCTGGTGTTGATGAAATTCATCCATTATTTATCTCAAATTTAGCTACGGAATTATCAGTTCCCTTAACAATTATTTTTAGGAAGTCACTTGCAAGCGGCTGCTTTCCAGACATCTGGAAAAAAGCCCTCATAACTCCCATACCCAAAGGCGGTGACAAGCATGATGTTACGCAGTATAGGCCGATTTCAAAACTCTGTATTTTCGGGAAAATATTTGAAAAAATTATTACAAATTGTTTAACTTTACATGCTCGTCATCATATAGCTACCGAACAGCACGGTTTCATTCGCGGTCGCAGCGTCAACACAAACCTGGTGAGTTACACCGACTTTATACTCAATGCCCTTGAATCGGGGTGCCAAGTGGATGCCGTGTATACTGATTTTTCTAAAGCTTTTGACAAAATTAATCACTATACACTAATAAACAAACTCGCAGAGATCGGTATACATGGTGACCTATTGAGGTGGATTAAGTCTTATATAAGTAACCGCAGTCAAGCAGTAGCACTAAAAGGGTATTGTTCCAGATTCCTTAAGATACCTTCAGGGATTCCACAAGGTTCCCACTTAGGACCTTTTCTTTTTACACTGTACGTAAACGATGTTGGAGAATGCTTTAGAAACTCTTGTCACTTACTTTACGCAGATGACACCAAGATCTTTAAAGTTGTTCTTTCGCAGGAGGATTGCTCAGAAATGCAAAATGATTTAGAAAAATTTGAGCAATACTGTTTACAAAATCAACTATTTCTTAACGCAGAGAAGTGCTATACAATAACATTTACCCGCAAGAACAATCCCATCATCTCAAATTATAGTCTTTCAGGTCAAATTATACAACGCGTTCATTCGATACGAGATTTGGGTGTCACTCTGGACGCCAAACTGCACTTCAACATCCACATTGACAGTATTTTAGCTAAAGCATACAAAACACTTGGTCTTATCCTACGATTAGGCAAACCATTTAAAAATAGTAATACATTAAAAATATTATTTAATTCTTATGTACGGAGTGTTTTGGAGTTTGGAAGTGTAGTCTGGAGCCCACAGTATGCCGTACATGTTGATCGCATAGAAAAGATCCAAAATAAATTCTTAAAATCACTTGACTATAAAACTGGTAATTATTTCATAGATTACAAAACCAGTGCTGCTACGCATAAAATCCAACCTCTACGAGTTAGACGTAATTACTTAGACACTATGTTTCTTTATAAAATCATAAATAATTACATCGACTCTGAATCACTTCTTGAAAAAGTTACTTTTAAAATTCCACGTATATCTTCACGTTCAAAACACACATTTCACATCTCATTCAGTCATACCAATTATGCTAAAAACACTTTTATAAGGCGTTCTTGCGATTTTTACAATAAATTCCTGTGTGATGTTGACATATTTGGCGATAGTATCAACACTTATAAAAGAAAAGTGTGCGAAATGTTTAACAACAAAGATTAAGCAAGGCAATTTTTATTTATTTATTTATAAGTAATTTAATAAAATATGTTTTTTTTTTCTTCTTTTAAACTCTTACATTATATAAAATAGTTACACGTGATAGACTCGTATAGACGAATATACACTATTTATTGTGCAATCTTATCAACTTGATCGCTTATTAGCGAAACCAATATGTTTTTTGTTTGTTATAAATTAATGGACCTGTAGGTCTTTTCGTGTTATGTTTTTGTAGAATGTATTTGTTTAAGACTGTTTGTGTCCTAAATAAATAAAATAAAATAAATAAATAAATCATACTTTGATAGTCTTTTTGTATTTTATTTTTTCCAACATTATGTATGTGTGTTTGGTGACAAGGAATCAATATATGTCTTTCGTACGAAAGACACAAGGTTTGATTCAGAAAACACACATAGTCATCGCGACATAACAATGATTTTTATTTTACAAAATAAACAAAGTTGCTACTTTGCACACATTAAAAGAATAAGCGAATATCGATATTATTAAACTAATTGTACATTAGTTTAGGAGATTGGTTTTCCAAGTGAAAATTAATATTGATTATGACGTTCTCGTTTGTCTTAAGAATAGCCACATAAGAAGGCTCAAGGTCACCCAAAGGGCAATGGAGCGTGCTGTGCTCGGAGTTTATCTGCGTGATCGAATCAGAAACGAGGAGATCCGCAGGAGAACCAAAGTAATCGACATAGCTCTCAGAATTGCTAATCTTAAGTAGCAGTGGGCGGGGCACATAGCTCGTAGAACGGATGGCCGTTGGGGCAGTAAAGTGGCAGTCGAGTGGCGACCGCGCACAGGAAAACGTAGCGTAGGCAGGCGTCCCACGCGGTGAACCAATGACCTGGTAAAATCGCGGGAAGCCGCTGGATGCGGGCAGCGCAGAACTGGTCGTCATGGAAATCCTTGGGGGAGGCCTATGCTCAGCAGTGGACGTCCTTCGGTTGATATGATGATGACGTTCTCGTTTGTTTAACATGTGCATGCACTGATTAATAGCAGAAATCAATATTTTTTAAGTCCTCTTCTTCAAGATCTTCATCTTGTTCTCACTGCACATTCAGCAAGTTTACAACTTTTAGGTTATTGACGCTTCGTCTTCAATACTCGTCACTGACGCATGTCCCATACGCTCTCGATTGGGGCCGCCGGCCGGTCGACTGCGGAAGTTCTGTGCCTCATGAACCGTGTTGTCTGCCAGTTTGGGGCTACGGAAAGCAAATGCTACAGTTCTTTGCAGCGAAACTGTGCAAAACATATCAGAGGAGTATCTACTTACACGTCACCCAAACATATGTCTATCTGGACAGTTCATACAAGGGACCAGAAATGACATTTAAAAAAAAAAATGGCGGCGAAATCCTATACGTTCGACAACCAAACTGAAACCAATCTGTATCAATCTGTGTGACGAGGGGGTGAGGTCGCAATCTAGAGAGCGGCAGGGAGTGTCCATACTGTATGATAGTACTAATAATATATAATCATTTGTTATGGGGTCACATGAAATATATAGTTGGGGCGCTTGTCTAAGAAAAAATCGGCAAACCTTTAGAAATCATGACTATGGCTTGAAACTTGGCACAGTTGCTCAAGGAGTCAAAAGATGCCGATCGAGAGCGGTACCCCACGGGAGCGACCCCTCTGGGGCGGAAGGGGGAGGATCAAAGGGACACTCCGACTGGACAAACTCGAAAAATTGAAAACGTTAGAATATAGCTATCAGGTTGAGTTTGGTATCATTTTCGTGTAAATTAAGGACGAGGAATTCATTTCTGCTATCTAAATTGCAATTTTTGTAAGTAGTTTTTGAAAAAAATAAGAAATGACAAAAATTTTACATTTAAAAATATATTTAAATCGCTATTACTTTGAAACCTTTACGGAAATTTATATTATAAAAATACCTTAATATGTACTATTATATGCAGATTCAGAAAAATATACCTTTTTTATAGGTAATCTTACAAAATTATGTTGAAAAAAATCTTGAATGTTATGCGGCACAATAAAACGAAAAGACGTTTTGAATTTTTAGGAGAGGTAGGTAGATATATTCATTAATGAGTTGTTTTAATTCAATTCCAATAAGTAAATGATGTTGATTTTTACCTACTAGCCGAATGTCTCGTCGCACGTAAGGCCGTCAACGTCGTGCAGTCCGCGCCCAGTGTGTGCAGGGACGAGGTAGCACGCGGCTCATGCGCAAGGCCACGCCACGACTAGACACGTAGGGATTTGCGATCCAGCTGATAGCGGGCTGATCCATCCAATAGGTGAGAACAGTACTTCATACAAGATCGGACTTGTGCTTGATATTATGAAAGAAGCTGTCCAGGTGTGAAGTACCGTCTCACCTTTGATAGAATACCCAGCCTCATTGCAGCAACTTTTGCCTTGAACTCAATGTATCGAACAAAATTCAGATTAGGTGTTAATTCCATGCCAATAAGTTTAAAGGTCGGATAGCTTAATGAATTCATTCCGGAAAGTTGGAGTCAAGTTGAAAGGACTCCTTTTAGCGGAAACGCGGACGCCTGTATCTTAGAGGCATTGAACCTTACGAGGTTGGAATCACCCCAATCAAACACTGCCTGAAGCGATAGGTTCATGCTCTCTATCATCAAAGACAGCGTCTCAGCGCCGTTCGCTCGTGCACTGGATAGGTACCTTTCCACAACTGTGCTATCGTCTGCATATCCAATAATACCCGGTGTCAGCAGATCGTATATATGTAGTAGGAAAAGAGTATAGTGGAAAGAACAGATCCCTTAGGTACCCCGGCATCGATTGCCAATAGGTCAGAGGAGCAGCCATCAATGACTACTCGAATAGACCGTTCCCTCAGGAAATCAGATACCCAGTTACACAAGCCCACAGGCAGTCCGTATTAAAGAAGCTAGCCAATAAGGCTAGCGTGCCAGACTCGGTCCAAGGCCGTCGAGATGTCCAGAGACACGATGAGAACCTCACCGTATTTCTCGATGGCCTCACCCCATATATGCGTAGCATACACTAGAAGATCTCCAGTGGACCGACATTGACGAAAACCGTATTGTCGATCACTAAGGAGGTCATTGTCTTCTTAGTATGCCAGAATGCTCTTACAGATTACAGAGATGATTGATATGGAGCGGTAATGGGCCGGGTCTGCACGACTGCCTTTTTTTGGGCACAGGCTGCACGTTGGCGAGCTTCCAGGACTTTAGGACTATACCTCTTTTAAGAGAGAGGCGGTACAGACGTGTCAGAACAGGAGACAACTCAGGAGCGCAGTTCTTTAGCACTATAGCTGGTATACCGTCAGGTCCACTGGCTTTATTCACCTCTAGATTACGAATTGTTTTGAGTACCTTCTTATGGCGGATACGAATAGGGGGCATAGTAGAACCGCAAGGTCGTAACTGTGGTGGTATACTATTCGCTGTATCTAGACGTGAATTTTCAGCAAACATAGAGGCAAACAGGTTAACTTGACTCGAACCAAAATTAGCACTTTAAATGTGGTAAAGTAGGTGAGGTTGGCTTGGGTCTCTAAAGATTCATTGGACCCCTTACATCCCAAAAGTGTCTGTGCGGACTAGCGCTTTGTCCGGCACTAATCACTAGTCTGCACAGGTACTAAATGTGCTACTTTGAAGGTTATTTTATCAATATTATAATTTGAGGAAAATTTGCATCTCTTTACGTCAGTAAAATAAATAAATAAACGTCCCCTAACGTTAACAAGTCCATAAAATTTAAAACTATTTGTAATATTTGGTTACGTAAACATAAGACGTAGAGTAGATTTTGTAATTTAAGTTATTCCGTCTTTACCTTTTATTTATTGCTTTCATATTATATGTTGAAAAATAAATCATCCATATCTATATTTGTCACAACAACTGTTCACTTTGTTTTATTTTCTTTCACCATTTTAATAATATATTACAGATTAAATTATAGATAGATACAACACTCTTCTTCATAGCACTCAATATTGATATTGAGTTTAAAGAAATTTATCCCCATAAAGACAGCAGTCACTTACATGAGAAAAAATATAAATATTATACTTAATAAAGTACAATTTGTAAGTTTGTGTTCGCTCGTTTTGGAAACATAAAAAATAATATATATATTAAGATTTGTGTGTTTGCAGGGTCATTCATCACATCGATATTTGGCTAATAATGTATAATATCTTCCAAAATATATTGGTAAAGTTTACCTTTAAATGTGTTGAATGACTCCGCATTTTTTACATGTGAGGGTAGTTTGTTGTACAGTCGTGCCCCCTCAAAAGTAAACATTTTTTTACCATAATTAGTTCGTGCCTTCGGTAGAACCAGATAACTAGCGCGTCTCGTTATTCTTTTAGTTACATGCCTTAATTGGGTAAGTGAGATAGTTGTGTGAATAGTTTTGTTAAGGATTTTGCGAATAAGTAGGCAGGTTTGATAAATATAAAGTTGTTTTAGGTTCATTAATTTTGTTTCTTTGTATATTATTGAGGTAGATGTTAGGTAGGGATAATTGAAAAGCATTTTGATCAATTTGTTTTGAGCTACTTGTAGTTCGAGTATTTTAGTTTTAGAAGCGCTGCCCCAGATTTCTAATAGATAATGTAGGTGTGATTTGACAAGGGAGTTATAGATGGTGAATTTAATATGGCGTGGAATGCATCGTACTGTGTTACGGAGGGAGCCCATTAGTGAAGACAGCTTATTTTTTATATATTCTATTTGAGTGTTCCATGACAGGTGTGTATCCATTCTTAGGCCTAGATATTTTTCACAGCTTTTTTCTTGGATAGGTATATTATTGATGGTTAGAGCTTCATAGGAAGAGATATGTTTGTTTTTAGCCTTAAAAATGATATAGGAAGTTTTTGAAATATTTATGGTTAAGAGATTATCCTGGAGCCAATTAAAAAGTTTATTCAGATCTTCTTGTACGAGTGACGTAATGTCGTTTATCGAGGAACCAAAGTAGAACAGGCACGTATCATCTGCGTATAAAGTTAAATGTCCATGTAAGCCTATGTCACAGATGTTATTAATGTAAATTAAAAAAAGCAAAGGTCCTAAAATGGAGCCCTGCGGGACACCGCACGTTACCGGGAGGGCTGTACTCTGTTGTTCTTGTATTTTTACTATTTGCTGTCTCTTTTCAAGATATGATTGTAACATTTTCAATGCATTCCCTCTGACACCTATCCTCTCCAGCTTATTTAGCAGTATGTTATGGCTTACTGTATCAAACGCCTTTTTCAGGTCAATAAAAACACCTAAAACAACCCTCCTATTATCAATGTTGTGCTTGATTTTAGTGACCAAATCAAGTGTTGCTCCAAGTGTGTTACTTTTGGGCCTAAAACCGTATTGGCGTTCAGAAATAAAGTTTATTGAATCTAAGTAATTTTCGAGCCGTCTGTGTATAATTTTTTCAAGAATTTTAGAGAGTACGGGTAGTACAGAAATCGGTCGGTAGTTTCCTGGATCAGTCTTGGGTCCTGACTTAAAGATTGGGCTGACTTTAGCTATTTTAAGAATATCTGGGAAACACCCATCATCTAAGAGTTTATTGAAACATTTTGTAAGTGATTTCACAATTAAGTTTTTTATACACAATATAGCTTTGGTACTAATTCCATCAATGCCTGTACTTGAATTTGGATCAAGGTTGTTAATGATTTCAATTATTTCTTTTTCACTGCATGGCTTTAGAGTGTCAAGTCCAGTTAAGTTCGCTGAGAATGGCTGAGATAAGTTGCTAGTACAATTTTTATTAGTATTTTTGTTGTGATTACTTGTCAGAATTTGTTTTGCTAGGAGGGATCCTATTGAAGAAAAGTATTTGTTAAACGTTTCACATATTTCATTGGGATTGGTAATTACTTTGTTATCAAAAACTAGTTTTGGGGGAGCACAACTATGTCTTAATTTATTGTTAGATAAATTATTTATAAGTTGCCACATTTTTTTCGGTTTCTTATTGCATTTGTTAAATTCTTTGAAGTAGTATGTATCTTTCGTTATCTTGATCGTATTAGCTATGGCGTCTCTCTTAGTTTTAAATTCATTTTCTAATATTTTATTGTCAGGATCGTTTTTAAATTTAGCCCATAATTCATTTCTTTCGTTGATTCCTTGAATAATGTCCTTCTGAATCCAATCTTGTTTAGGTAAATTAAGTATTTTCGTTTTGCTCACTTTGCTGTCTTTTATGTGTCTTTTTATTGTATTCTCTAGCTGTGCAAAATCTTGATCAACACTATCTATGTCACATTTTTCAACTGAGTCTTGTAATGTATTGTAGTTAAGGGCTTGATAAGTGACACGTTGCTTGGATGGTGCTTTTTGTTTTTTTAGTTCTAAATACAATTGTTTATGATCGGACATGGAGGAGTCAATGATAGCCATGTGGCAGGTGTTGTTTCTTAGATTGGTACTAATGTGATCAAGGATAGATTTGCTTGACGCAGTTTGTCTTGTGCAGTATTTCTCGTTGATTTTGTTAATTAATTTATGTCCAGAATATTAAACATTGATACAGTAAAAAAAATTGTGGTTGTAACAATTATTTATTATCACAAACTTTAGGTAAACGTAGACCAATTCTGCTGAATAACATTAATTTTTAATGTACTTAACTCATGTCCCGCATCCCGGGAAACATTTTCCAGAAAAAAATATTGTAGTAATGAAGTGTCTAATTTCGTCTCTGTTCCTCGAAGTTTAAAGTTTTTACCTATTCCTATCTCTACTAAGCAAAAAAACAGCAAAATCTCTGTTAGTTACTTCATTCTCATGCATCGAATACGATTTTTTTTATTCAATAGAATTTATTAAAAATATTTTTTTTAAATGTCTGCATTCTGTCGCAAGAGCTGGTAAGCGCAACTTCGCCTGACTACGCGGCGCAACGTTCAAGAAATTTTTTCAGCGTAATTTTATAAGATTACCTATACATAAGGTATATTTTTCTGAATCGACATAAAATATTCTATATTTAAGTATTTTTAAAATACTCATTTATGTATAGGTTTTAAAGTTATAGCTGTTTAAATGTATTTTTCCAGGTTTAATTCTTTACGTCTCCATATTTTTTTCGGAAACCACTTGCACAAAATGAAATAAAGATACCAGAAATGAATTCCTCGTCCTCAATTTATACGAAAATGATACCAAAATTAACCTGATAGTTATATTCTAGCGTTTACAATTTTTTGAGTTTGTCCGGTCGGAGTGTCCCTTTGATCCTCCCCCTCCCGCCCCAGAGGGGTCGCTCCCGTGGGGTACCGATCTCGATCAGCCTCTTTTGACCCCATGAGCAACTGTACCAAGTTTCAAGCCATAGTCATGATTTCTAAAGGTTTTTCTGCTAAGCGCCCTAACTAATAGGATTAAAATTTATTCCATGTCAGATTAAGGCCTGATATGTGACAGATTTAAATTTATTATGTGACAAGTCTTGATTTGGTTTCAGGCGTGATATGAGAAGATTAAGAGTGTGTTCTTGCCTGTTGTGTCCAGGAAGTGTACCCATAATGCGGCTCTATTATGATATTTTAACAGCTTTTTGTTACAGATCGAAAAACTGACCTCGTTCATTAATAATTGGAAACGCTGAAAACTTTAAAAAACCTACTTCGATCGCAACAGCCAAGTACAATAATGTTGGTAATTTTTTTTGGTTTTCGTTAATTTTCTAAAAATAGTACCGGGCCGGTGCCGTTGCCGTGCCGGCTAGTGGAAAAACTCACATTGAGAGCGTATGGGACATGCGTCAGTAAAGAGTCCTAAAAGACCTTGCCGAGGCTTCAATGGCACACCAGTTAAGCCTGCTATTTTGTAGTAGGAACCACATCTTCAAGAGGATTTCAAAAATCTTGCTAATTTCTGCTAAAAACCTTTGCAAACACATGATAAACAAACGAGAAAAATGATTGAAAAATTCAAATAAGTGTACTTTTTGCTCAAAAACTAAAAAAAACACTATTTTAACACTTGAATATTCGAAATCAATATAGTAATAGAAGTTATCGAAATAAATATAAAATATTATACAAATAATTAATAATATCGGAATTTTTTTTTTTTTTTTTTTTAAGCGTCGGTGGCTCAACCGGTAACGACTCGGTCGTCCTAACCAGAGGTGCCGGGTTCAAATCCGGACGGCCAATGTACCAGTGAGTTTTTCGAAACTTACGTACATATACTCTCCGATTGCTTTAACGGTGAAGGAAAACATCGTGAGGAAAACTTGCACAACACACCTGCGAAGAAACTCGAAGGTTGTGTGTGAAGTCGACCAACCCGCACTGGGCCCGCGTGGTCGACTAAGGCCCGATCGCCCTAATTCAGGGTAGGCTCGAGCCCCTCGGTGGGGACGTATATGAGCTGACATGATGATCGGAATTTTACGGGCGTTGCTTCGACTTTTTGATGTATTATAGTTTAGGCCATTCAGTTCCGACAGAGCCAATTTGAAACATTAAAAACTTTACGCATCCCCGAAATAAGCAAAACCTGATTTTATATTAATGATGAAAATCGAAAAATCTATACTTGTCTAATTATACAGCGTTGTCCCTATTTCCAGATAATTGCCGAGCAGTGGTCGCGAAGCACGAATAAGCTGCGTGTCGTCTCATTTGTTTGGCTGTTATGTGACAAGACTTAACATTAGGTTGAGATTCAGCCTCGCAGATGCCTAATAGCGCCAGGGCTCCGCGGAGCATACTTTAAGAATAGCGGTTTATGCGATATTTCACCTGCACACCAGCGCGGCGAAACCATTCGATTCGCAGCAATAGCCCGCCGCCGTAGCCACGTCGGCGACGATATATTGCCGGGGGAGGCGTGTCACATCTTTTATAAGGTGATCTTTGACCAGTTAATAAACTCGTACCGGCTGGCGGACAGTGTGACCACAGAAAGGGCCCTAACTCACCGAGACGCCACGGTGACGTCGCCGGCCACGTATTCAAAAGTCTCATTGGAATGTATGGCAGCTAACTCACTTGGCGACGGTATGGCAACGTCGCCAATTTGGAAGCGTAGCCACGACTGTCGGCTCGCTGTGTGGAGTCTGGAGACCGTGGCGACCTGGCGACGTCGCCATTAAAATGTACACGAGCAAGCTGCGTCTCACTCACTCAGTGTCCAACCGGCCTGAACTGACAGGATTCTCGATACGAGGACAATAGAACTGACTGACAGATGGTCGCCACTGGCTACTCCATTTGGCAACCGAAGGTAGCCAGAGGTAACCATGGCTACGTAGCCGGCGACGTAGCCATGGCGTCGCAGTGAGGTAGGGCCCTAAGAGAACACGTACCAGCGTGGCGATGGTGCGGTGGGGCCGGCGGATGCGGGGGAGCGGCGCGAGGCGGCGGCGGCGGGAACGCGGTGCCCGACAGCGCCGCGCTCGCCGCCGCGTGCTGCGCGCGCTTTATCGAGGACCCCTGCAACATTTTGGCTTATATACTTCTACCTCCAGACCAGCCTTTCCGAAAATTTATTTTCCAATGTTTTCGTAAGGGAAAATCGGGAGTAACAGAAGACGTGGAAGACCGTGCATGTATATATTAAGAACTAGCTGTCCCGGCGAACTTAGTTCCACCTTACACTACACTACACTACCCTAACCTACACTACATTACCCTACCCTACACTAACCTACCCTACACCTGCACTACACTACCCTAAGCTAAAACCAATTATGTATTGACTGATATTTTATTTTTATTTATTTCCGAGCATTTTCATATTTATTCACCTGTTAAACCTTCTCTGGACTTCCACAAATAATTCAATACCAAAATTAGCCAAATCGGTCCAGCCGTTCTCGAGTTTTAGCGAGACTAACGAACAGCAATTCATTTTTATACATTTACTAGCTGTCCCGGCGAACTTCGTTCCACCTTACACTACACTACACTGCCCTAACCTACACTACATTACCCTACCCTACCCCACACTACCCTACCCTACACTACCCTACCCTACCCTACACTACACTGCCCTACCCTACACTACCCTACCCTACACTACACTACCCTTACCTACCCTACATACACTACTCTACACCACCCTACCGTACACTACCCTACACTATACTACACTACCCTACCCAACCCTACACTACACTACCCAACCCTACCCTACCCTACACCTACACTACACTACCCTACCCTAAAACCAATTATTTTTTGACTGATTTTTTTATTTTTTTTTATTTAATTCCGAGCATTTTCATATTTATTCACCTTTTCACTTCCACAAATAATTCAATACCAAAATTAGCCAAATCGGTCCAGCCGTTCTCGAGTTTTAGCGAGACTAACGAACAGCAAAAAAATATACTTAAGTGTATGTATAAAAACTCGAAGGTTGTGTGTGAAGTCAACCAAAATTATTTTTTTTTATTTAATTTCGAGCGTTTTCATATTTATTCACCTTTTAAACCTTCTCTGGACTTCCAAAAATAATTCAATACCAAAATTAGCCAAATCGGTCCAGCCGTTCTCGATTTTTAGCGAGACTAACGAACAGCAATTAATTTGTATATATATATAGATATATAGATAGATAGATAGATAGATAGATTAAGAAGAAGGCCTGGGTCCTGTTGTACCAGGAGTTGAAATTGCCACAGAACCGTATAAAGTGGCAATTGCTCCATAGACAAGAGCTATCTTCTTAAATTTGAAGAAGGTAACATAATAAAACTGTCAATATTACGCTGTGGTTCTAACGGACAGCCGCCATGGCCTTCTAGATTGACGGTCCCACTTTCAATCAATACCAATCATTTGGTTTTTGTTTTCCACTAACACTAAGATTGAATTTAGTGCTCGACCGACGTTCAGCGCGTACCGTGAACGCTGACAGTACGCGCTGAGCGGTCAGCACCGACGCGGCTGTGAATTTGTATGGTGTAGCGTGTACAGCTATGGAGAAAAATTAACCCATTTAAAAATAACTAATTCAATTAATTTATTTTATTTTTATTTCATTTAGTTCACAAGAGAGTGAGAGGTCTCACAACTCCTGACGTAGGTGTACTTCAGTTATTACACGCTCTGTATCGCTATTCCTTTTCTTCTATTCGATTTCTCTTCTCAATTTTACAGACACACGTACAGTCGGTCGCTCGCTCAGCGTCGTCGCACCGTACACACCCATATACCGCCATACGCGTCAGTCGACCGGCGTACGATTGTACAGACACACGTACAATCGGTCGCTCGGTCAGCGTCGCACTGTTCACACCCATATACCGCCATACGCGTCAGTCGACCGGCTTACGATCGTACAGACACACGTACAATCGGTCGCTCGGTCAGCGTCGCACTGAACACACCCATATACCGCCATACGCGACAGTCGGCCGGATTTCCTAGCTATTAAAAGTGTTAAATATTTAGTGATAAACTCACCTGATGAAGACATTTTGTGGTTTTCATCATCAATGCCAAAAAAATATTGATCCTTACACTTTTAGACACTGAATGCACACATTTATCACAAACTTATTACACATTTTCGCAAAAACTAACACTATCATAGCATAATACACTTTCACAAGTATATATGAACTAAATATTTCACTTCAAAACACAATAGTTTTACTACAAAATTAGGATAAGTTTCCAACGACAAAAAAACAGTCATCACTTTGCCGTTTTGCACAGTACTTCGTATTTTTCACAAATTATTTTAGCAAGTATTTCAAAAACTAATTACTTCCACATAATGTACATTTTTTTCCGAGTAATTTGATATGAGATTTATATAACAAAACATACTATTTACGTCTGAAATTAATTTTTCATTTGTTCAAAAAAATAAAATTTGCAATTTTGCTGTACCAACACTTGGTCTCAGTTTTAACAAATTATTTTGCAAGTATCTTAAAAACTAATCATTTTAACATAATCTTCATTATTTTCCCAGTAATTTGATATGAGATTTATATAACAAAATGAACCGTTTACGTCTGAAACTCATTTTCACACTTTACTAAGCTCACAATACAAACGACACGGCAAAACAATATGACTGACTATGGCCGCCCGGCTTGGAAATTATTTATTTTTGAATGAATTTCGAATTGCTGAACGATAAAAAGAGGATAAAACAGGTCACAACATCATAGAGTTTGTGTATAAAATGATTCGTTCCCATTCCGTCGGTAAGACGGCAACCAATCACAAAAGAGTTTTTTTGGCCTACCGGTAGTCCAAAACACGCTCCACGGAGACATTTTTTCTGGCCTACCGGTAGTCCAAAACACGCTCAAGGAGTTAAAGAGCGCTTTCTAAAAAGTTGAGCTGGCAGAGTGACGAGACACGCTTCACGCGGATGCAGCAGTCGCTTGTACCAGTAGACGTCTTGGGCTCCATTAACATGGTCGACAGCCTGTCGTCCAAATGACTCTATGTATGGGCACAGATTACTAAATAGTTATGGTATGGGCTTGTATGGGAGCGTTCAACTGATCAAGCCGTTGAAGCTACAGGCAACAGATATATATACATACACCCGAAAAAAATTACCTTCCTTTTTGAGCAGTCGGGTAAATAAACAAAAAAAACCGACTTCAAACGCAGTAGTCGCCACTATGATTTTTGAAGGTTTCCCCTCGATTTCTCTGGGATGCCATCATCAGATCCTAGTTTCCTTATCATGGTACCACCCTTGGGATATCTCCTTTCCAACAAAAAAAGAATCATCAAAATCGGTTCATAAACGACGAAGTTATGCGCGAACACACATAAAAAAAAAACAATATACGATCGAATTGAGAAACCTCCTCCTTTTTTTTGAAGTCGGTTAAAAATATGTTAATATTGTAGGCGACACTCACCTCAGCTGTGTATTCTTCGGTATCTCCCAGGCGGAGAGTTACTGTGAATACTTTCTTGTGAGCGGGCCCCGTTTCTGATGTGAGGCGGTATTGATGCTTAATCTGGGGAAAGTAACATTTCACTAAAATCAAAAAACTTTATATAAAGACACCACTATTCTGTTCATAATACTCTGTAGTTTAAATAAAGTTAACGCCAATTTTGCTAACAGAAATGTAACGAATTCACATCTACCCGACAATATCCACATTCGTTGTATTACTATTTAAAAGCAGTATATTTTAAAGACATTTTTAGAATCTAGGTTACCTGGAAGAGATTGCTATGAGCAATAATGCCGCCTTAATTGTACAATGCTATCTGTAATTGGTTTTTTTAGGGTTTCATATCTAAATGGTTCCCTTTTACTAAGCCTACAGTGTTATCCCGGCTGCCCCATTTTAAAACACAGTAACTGCAAAATTTTTATACCTGATTTTTTTTGGTATTATTGCATTTTTCATTACTTTTAGGACTTAATTTCAAGTATTTTTTATTCCAAATACTTTTATTGCCGTATTTTCTGTTCATAAATCAAGTTTTTTATCAATATGGCGCGCAGTTTTTTTAATGAGGCAAATTTAAAAAAATCAGAATTGTCAGTTACTGTGTTTTGAAATTGGGCAGCCGATCCGTCTGACTGTCCAACCTTTAATGGGCTGTATCTTTTGAACCTAAATAGGTAGCCAGTTGAAGTTATCACACAATATGCGTTATGACAACGCGGCAGAGTTTCTAACAAATAATAAAAAATACAAAAATTAAAAAGTGAGATCCTCATACAAGAAACTTGTTTTTTTTTACGATTTTTTTGTTTTTGCTGTAAAAACAGTAACACATACAAGCGGGAAACTTCGTCTGATTATAGTACAAGCTTTATAGTAACACAGATAATAAAAGCCGGTCAAGCATGAGTCGTATTAGGGCTGAGGACCAATAAACGAAAGATTTTTTTTTACTGTCGTTCGTTGCATGTATTTTTATTTAATAAATACATAAATATTACATGGATGGTACAAAACCTTCTGTCTGCTAGTCCGACTCGCACTTGGCTGTTTTTCAGAGACTTGGTGTTGCCATAAAAGGTAACACTAGAGCCATCTAGATGGTTAGACCCGAATTTGTAACATTAGGATCTACGAATATGTAATACAGAGCCTCATCAAGGCTACATTAGTAAATAGTAATTAATTAATACACCCATAGATGGCACAACTTAACATTAATATAAATAGGAACACCACCGTTGTAAAGCTCTCTATTTTCCAAAATAACATACCGATATAAACTCGCAAACGCCTTTTTATTTTGCCTCCAATTTGAGTAGTTTGGGTCTTCCTATACACTTGTCTTACCTTATTGTACCTGGCCAACTCATTGACCAGGCACATAGGTGTTTTCTCTTTACTGTTGGCCTGGGCGCGCGGCGCGTCGCCTGCGCCGTCCGCGGCACCCACGCCCGCGCTCGCGGCGCCCGCCGTGCCCTCGGGCGCGCTCGCCTCGGCGCCGGAGGGGTTGGCCGCCACCGTCGAGGGCGATCCTGCTGTTTGGACGGAAGGTTATATTTAGAGAGTCGCTCTCTGGGTAGATCAGTGGTAGTACCAGAGCTTGATCCCAAGTCCATCGCACAGTTCATCAGAATAGGGATGACGAATGCTAGTCATCTGATTTACTTTTTATCATCTGTCAAAGACAACATTTTGTTCTAAAAATGTTTGATATACCTAGGCGTGACGTCATAGTTTTGCAGCGTCATTTATGTACTCATTTTGTGATTTTGATGAATTAAAAATCGAAGACTTGATGGAAAACAAAACGAGTAAGGTTTTCCGAAGTTAAAGTAGGAGGATAATTTGGTGATCAAGAGTTCATAATTTATTTCTGATGCTTTCGTCATCCCTATTATTGGCCTTGAATAAGTTTTATAATAGGGGGCAGCAGTCACAATAGATTTTCTTAGTTTGCAGTGATCTATTAGGACCTCCCTTTAGTCCATGTTTTCGATATTCCCGTGGGAATAAGACGTTTTCCCGGGGTAAAAAGTAGCCTATGTGCTATTCCAGGATCTAACTTATATGTGTGGAAAGTTTCATCCCGATCCATTCGAGGTTGAAGCGTGAAAGAGTAACAAACATCCATAAATACAAACTTTCGCGTTTATTAGTAAGGATGTTAAAATGTGTTTGTTTGTTTGTTATCTTTTCACACTTCAACACCTCAACCAATCTTGACGAAATTTGACATAGAGGTAGCCTGTGCTACGGGGAAGGACATAGGCTACTTTTTATTTCGTTAAATAAATTATCAAAGTTCTCTACAGTTCCTGAGGGAACTGAAAAAAAACCCTTTTTTCGTTTTCTCTTACATCGCAACAGATCAACGGATTGTTGTGATTTTTTGCACCGAGATGGTTGAGGGAGTGGGAAATGACACATACTACTTATAAGTATAGCCCGAGATAGTTCCCGAAGGATATGGGGCAAACTCATCTCCAGGCTCGCGAACGTTGGCGTCGCAACGGAGCAACGGATTGACGTGATTTTTTGCATAGAAATTTGTGAGAGGGTGGGAAATGACATAGCCTGCTAATCAGAACAGCCCGATATAGTTCCCGAGTGATCTCCTGTAAACTCATATATATAATACATAACTGTAAACTCCTGTCTATGCTCGCGAGCCGCTAGCCAACGCGGGCGAAGCCGCGGGCAAAAGCTAGTAACAATAATATATTTCGAGTATTAAACCGTTACCACACGTGGGGTAACTAGTATCTCATCTGTTACGTGGGAGAAGGAAAACGTTGTTGGTATTTCTTCCCTTACTAGACTACGCCTACATGCTCTTGTCTGACGAAGGCTTAATATATACATGTTACAGTTGTAGGAGCGGACCAGACGGAGCGAAGCTGTCCGTTCCGTACCAAACCCGCTTACGGCCATACTCCGACTCAAAGCTGAGCTAAACTATTATAAAATGGTTCACGCATGTCGCCTTTGTCAGAAACAAGCATGAAGATCTATCAAGTCGTAAATTTAAACCACAAGCGGCTTTGGGTATGTGTCGTATTTCCTAGTCGTAGCGATACTCAGTAAAGTGCAAAAATACATAATATAAAGGCTCTCCCAGAAATCCTACTAATATTATAAATGTAAAAGTTTGTATGTATGGATGTTTGTTACTCTATCACGCAAAAACTACTGAAAGTATCTGGATGACTTTTGGTAGGTATATAGATTAGGACCTGGATTCACATACAGGCAACTTATTTCTACGCTCGCGAGCCGCATGCGACTCGCGCAATGCGCACCCTCGGTGACAGTCATAGAAACTATGTTCACGCGATCGAAGCCGCTGGCAAAACCTAGTAGCTTCATGAGTGTTTGACAAACATTTATTTAGGAATGTGGCTCTATGGCAAAGACGCAAATATTTCGTAAAATGTTTTCGTGAATATTTGTGGACATGTCGCCAAGTATTTCCTAGGATACCTTATTAACAACGCTAAAAACGTGAATAACACGCCACCGCGCCGCCGGCTTCAATAGCAACAACTACAATTTTGATAATTTTGTTTTTGTTTTGTTAATTTGCTTAAAAAATACTGAATCGATTTTAATTCAATTTACATGGAACCACCTTCAAGGCATTGAATAAAAAAAAGTAATTGAAATCGGTTTACAATCGGTGAATATAACGCGAAAGATACACACAAAAAATAAAATCGCATTGAGAAACTTCTCTTTTTTGAAGCCAGTTAAAAATAGCCACGCACACACAAGAGCCTTGACAACCATTTAAAGCTATATCAGGGGCGGGTATAAAAAGTAGGCATAAAAGTAATTATTCTGCAAAACTAAATAGAAGAAACGTTAAAAGAAATATCTAAAATGCTACTATATTTAATGACTACTAAGTACAAAAATACTACATAGTAATTGTGTAAAAGAAATATGTAAGTGCTACTAGATTTAAATATTTAATGGCTAAAAAGTACAAATATACCACATAGTAATTGTGTAAAAGAAATATGTAAAATGCTACTAGATTTAATAGCTACTAAGTACAAACATACTAACATAGTAATTGTGTAAAAGAAACATACTACACTACGTGTAATCTTCAAATGTAGTGTGAAATCACAACACAGTACAATAAAATTAAAAATCGTAACTGACCAAAGTCAGACGACAGCGTCGACTGGCCAGAGAGTATGGGCGACGTCGGTCGTCGCAGGCCTAGTGGCAACAAATAAATGTTTGTTAAAATATGAATTTTGCTCTGCACAGTTTTCTCACAGCTGTAACTATAACTCTACAGATGATGTAGGTACGACTTTACATCTTTTATTGGAAGTTGTCAAAATCATCACACAACATTATAAAAGATCTATGTTCGTTTAGAAACGGTCCCCAAGCGCAAGAATCGTATAAGCTTTTCAGAATAATACCTTTTCTTTTTATCCACAATTTATCTGGACATCATCTCACCTGATTGTAAGTGACGATGACGCTGAAGATGGAAGCGGCCTTATCAAGATTCCCCTACACAATGAGGAACTGGCTATCTTCAAGTCGGAACACATCAATGCTGTTAGATATTTTGCGGCAAGACTAAGATACAATGGTGGTAGCTGGCCAAGCAGGCTTAGAATATGCAAATCTCTAACCATACCGAGTCATACAAAGTTAGACCCCGCCGGAAACGAACCCGCGACCTCCTAGTATAAAGCGGATAAGCTAACCAGGCGCTTGACTTTCCAGTGGAAATACGGCCTCCGTAATCCTATAGGGCTACAGCGATTCTATACATGTGCTGACCACCGCGCCGGTTAACGATAGTTGAGCAAACAGATAAAGATAATGGAATAGTACAGTCGCTATCAGTTATATCGTAGCAGGCGAGGTGTTCAATAATTCTAAACAGTGTTGATTTTCAATAAATTACAATAGAGATGCTATTAACATCTGAACATCGAATTTGTTATTTTAGGAAAAAAGTATCTTATGCCAATGTGTATGAACAACATATTGAAAAATCTGCTGCTCAGATATTTATGACAAATGAGATGTTCAGATATTAAGAGTCGAAAAATCTCATACAAAACGAAGTCTTTGATTCATTTGTTAACCAAACAACCGATTTTGAAATGATTTTATATCGATAATCGGATGTCGTACGAGTATATCTGTGTCTTTACCGCATTACTTTTTTGAAAAACAAAACAGGAATCCATTATTATTCAATAAACTTTTTTTAAGGTAAAAAACGGAAAACAAGTTTATTAGTATTAAATGGATTCCTGTTTGGTTTTAAAAAAAAGTAATGCGATACCGACACAGATATGTCATCCGATTATCAATATAAAATAATTTCAACATCGGTTCTTTGGTTAACAAATGAATCAAAGAGTACGTTTGTATGGAATTTATGAACTCCAGTGGGCTCTTAATAGCATCTCCTAGTGTACATAATTTATTGAAATTCAATACTGCTCAAAAATATTTGAACACCTCGCACGCTACGTTTATGTTTCGAAAAAAATATTTTACAAGTGTATTCAAATTTATTGGACACGGTGTAGAAGTGCTTTTGTCAAAATCAACAAACAAAACTGGTAAGTGCGAGTCGGACTCGCGTGGAGAGGTTTCCGTACAATTGAGTTATCTGTAAGAAAGTTAAATCTTAGGATTTTTGTTTAGGTTATCCTGTAAAGAACCCCGTACCAAAAGTATGGAAAATGTGGTTTCAGTCAAATATTCTGAGATTTTGATATAATATAGATTTTAACGTCCTGAACAAAAGTCTCTATGGGGGCTACCACTGTTGCCGAGTCCCTTTCAGAGTTACGACTGATTTTGTACCCTCAAGGAAATCGACTCTAGTACCAATTCGCACCTTGTCACAGTGACAGTAATATCAGTAATATGACACCTCCAGCGTCTTTCTCAAGTGCAAAATAAATCGTTTCATAAATATTTTACGAAGTTCTTATTACAACGACACACAGATCATTGGAACATTTTTTTGTGTATTTTAATGCACGCATATTTTTACAGTAGTACCAGACAAACCAAACTATTAATAACGGGTATAATGAAAGAAAAATAGTGTTAATCGTTTAATCTTATTTAATTAATTAGAGTCAATTGTTTAAATAAATAGTTGGTAATTGCATCTAATTAATGATTTGTTGTCTGATACAAAATCAGTCGTAACTCTGAAAGGGACTCGGCAACAGTGGTAGCCCCCATAGAGACTGTTGTTCAGGACGTTAAAATCTATATTATATCAAAATCTCAGAATATTTAACTAAAACCACATTTTCCATACTTTTGGTACGGGGTTCTTTAAGAGAGGCTCCATATTCCCTACTTTTTTCAAAGTTTTTGCCTTAGTTTCAGAGCTAAAGACGGGGGAATGCCCAATTTTACAAAATTTTTCTAATATTAAACTATAACTCCTTTAGATACGTGCTCCTAATGTATTCAACAAATTAACAGATTTTCCCCAAATTGATTTGTTTAATTCCAAGGTCCATACGGTAAAAGCTCTACTCTCTAAACATTGGTTCCATATGGTTCCCTAATTGTTAAAACTCATCGTTTTTTTTGTTCATCTTTATGTTTTAACTTTTAACGCCCTCTTAGATTTTGTTTAAGTTTATTTCTACTTTTTTTCAAGTGCGTGTAGATTTGTACATGTAAAAACATAGAAAAAGTACTTAGTTTATTAATTAACTTTTTAAATAACCATAAAATACTGTTTGTTTTCCAAAAAAAGTAAAATAAAATTAAAACACACATTTTTAATCCTCGCACGCAACGAGTCTTTTTATTTGATACCTAAGTAATGATCACTTTTCCGTGGATGTTTGAGAAAAAAAATAATCATACATTTTGAGATTGATAACTCTCTCTTGTTTTGACTAGCCGTATTTGGGTGTACCTACAGTTGGCAGCAAACCACTGTGGTTATTAGCGGCGACCATACATACATACATACTCGCCGCAGTAACTGCCGCCTATGTAAGATGCAATAACATCCCAGTCTTTGATCACGCGCGCGCGGCACACTGGCTTCATTTGTTGCCGTTGATAACATTTCAAGAGTATCTACAGTAGTACCAAAGTATATAATATTAGTACTATCATACAGCATGGACACTCCCTGCCGCTCTCTAGATTCCGACCTCACCCCCTCGTCACCCAGATTGATACAGATTGGTTACAGTTTGGTTGTCGAACGTATAGGATTTCGCCGCCATTTTGTTCTGTCATTCCTTTTTTTGAAATGACATTTCTGGCCCGCTGTAAGAAGTGTCCAGGGTGTGGTAGTACATAACTGCGGTGTGGTAGTGTACAACAGTACAATAGTACCTATGTACATTCCCTCTCGTATATTTACCAGATACGCTAAAAAACTACCAGGTTTATGATATAGCGTCCTCACTCACCGACAGCTAGGTCATATAGTGAGGGCCGCTATTCCTGCCAACACCATTAGGTAGGTTGCGGTAGGTCTTGCCACCAAGACGCTTGTCCCGGTACTCTGCAAGGCGAGTGCCTCGTGGAAGAGAACCACTACCTACTGTCCAGGTAGGTCCCGTAGCTGTAGGCCCGCTCACCTCCCGCGGCTTTCGCTGCTGGCGGTTCGATCCCCGCTCGGGACGCCAGAGAAGCTGGCTCCCACATATCCGGTGTGGTAACGGAGCTGTAGGCACGCTCACTTCCCGGCGCTTATCGCACCTGTCCAGACTTACTCCTACGCGGCTGGATCGGCCGGAGCAGTATTAACTTAGCTCTACTTACTGACCAGGCAAGTTTAGGCTATTTGACTACTACTGGAAAATAGTTTTGTATTATTTGTTATTGCATTAAATGCAAACCATTTTAATATTTCCTGGAGATCTGTCGTATATACGGAGAAAACCAATGTTAAAGTTTGAATTTAAAAAATACGCGCCAAAACGCAATGTTCGCTATGGCGCCTGGTTGCTCTGACAGATGACGTCACACATAAGTAAACAACAAACTGGTGTAATAGTGAAAGCACGCACCGAACCTAATGTTTACTTCTGTGTGACGTCATCAGAGTTGCAACCAACCACAGAGCGTTTTCAAACACGTGATCAAACCACAAAAAATATTAAATTTCATTTATGTTTTTTATACAGAAAATGACCTCATTTTTTTCAGAACATTAATAAAATATGCTTTTTACATTACATTTTATTAGGATGACAACAAATTGTTACATATTTTAATCATAGTCAAAATGCCTATTAAACCAGCAGTTTCGCTTAATGGACAACTCACGTGCCCCGCGTTGTTTTCGCCCATAGCCCACGTGGCCGGCTACGACAACACTAGTTGCGCGCGGGGAAGGACGCCTGGACGCAACGTGCTTGCCAGGCATGAGGCAACACACATTGCCCAACCCCTGCAACTAACCACCTCCTACACTCCTGTACCTACGTACAATAAAGTTGTGATGTGGTACCTGTGTGGTGGTGTAGCGGCGCGGGCGCGGGCGCGGGCTCCGGCGGCGCGTACGGCGGGACCACGCCGCCGCCGTACCCGCCGCCCATGTACGCGCGCCGCACTGGCTTCATCTGTTGCTGTTGACAAAACCAATGAGAAATTAAGAAGAATTCCAAAAGACCGGCAAAGCATCGAACGTCAGTTTTATGACATTTTTAGGGTTCCGTGAGGTACGGAACGTTTTGAGGTCAAAACAATGATGATTTGTTCAGAAACTACTGGACCGATTGAGTTGAAATTTGATCCGGATAGTGCGCTAGGCTTTTTTAATATTAGCAATCGTCTTCTCAAAAAAATCGCTCCCATTATGAATTTGAACCATTGGCCATAATCTTCAATTATTTCTTTTTTATTCACCATTGGTAAGCCCTTGGCATCATCTCACCATCTCATATGAGCATATCCATGGCAGAGTTTTCAGAACAGTGGAAAACTGCTGCGGTGATTCCCATTCACAAAGGAGGGACCAAATATGACCCAGGTAACTACAGACCAATATCATTACTGTGTGCGTTTTCAAAACTACTAGAACGAGTCGTAAACTACCTTGAGTCAAGCAACTTACTCTCCCAACATCAATTTGGCTTCCGGCCAGTAAAATCCTCAGAAGATGCAGTTACTAGACTAACAGAAATAGTTTCATCGCACTTAGATAATGGGCTCAAATGTGTCGGTGTCTTCTTGGATTTAGCAAAGGCGTTCGACACTGTTTCGATTCCCATTCTTTATTATTTCGTGCCTTGGCATTCGTGGAGTAACTTTTCGATGGTTTGCGACCTACCTTGCCAACAGAAAGCAATGTGCCAAAATAGGAAATATGGTTAGTAGCTTGGTGTTAGTATCATTAGGTGTCCGCCAGGGTAGCATTCTAGGACCTACCTTATTTTTATTATATTTGAACGACATAGCATCTACTCCCGGTCCTAAAGCTGACACAATATGTTATGCGGATGATACTGCAATAATATTTAGTGAAAAAACATAACAAGAGGTTATGCAAGCTACTGAGTGTGGTTTAAGCAAAGTGACTGAATGGATGAGCGACAATCTTTTAACAATCAATCTAGTTAAAACGAAGTTTTTATGGTTTCACAAGACACATGCTTCCGCATGCCAAGGAATAAGCTTACTAAGAGTACATAAAAATCACTGCAATGAAATAACTGATTGTCTGTACAATTCCATTGACAGAGCAGTAACCATAAAATACCTTGGGATTGTTTTGGATGACAAACTCACGTTTAAGAGTCACGCTATAGCCCTAGCTAACAGTAAAAAAAATGATACATGTCATGAAAACATTACGAGATATTGCAGATGCTAAGATACTGAAAATGGTAAATCTCGCTTTGTGCCAGTCTGTTATTAATTATTGTATTCTTGCTAGGGGTGGTGCTAGCTCCTCAGTCTTCTTCTTAATACAAAGAGCGAAGAGGGCAGTTCTCAAAAATGCACTATGGCGACCTCGTTGTTATCCTACGATAGAACTCTATAATGACACTCAGGTCCTTAGTGTGAGAAAACTTTATGCGCTGCGATTATGTTCTTTATGTTCACCATTAAGCAGGTTATCGCGTCTTCTAGCTACAAGAACATGCTGACACAAAGAGTCTTTAAGTTGAAGTGTCATCCAGTAAAGACCACATTTGCAAGACGATTCAAAGGCTTCCTCTTTCCCTTCATTTATAATAAAATTATTAAAGCATGTGACATAGCGAAGTGCACATTATATGAAAGGAAAAGAATTATTCAAAGCCATTTGCTAAACAAGACATATGATGAAGTAGAGGGTATTTTAAAAGTTATATGTTAAACACACATACACCACACACTGCCACGCACGCACATACACACTCTATCTCACACACACACCAAATTTTTAATTTTTAGTATTAAAATCATTTTTTATGTGTTCCTAATATCAGAGAAAGAACTTCGAATCAGTGTCAGCTTTTATTTATTTAATTACTAGCTTTTTCCCGCGGCTCCGCCCGCGTGGACATCGTTTTTATGACTGTATTTAAGGGTGATTAGTAAATTATGCCGTTTCCCACCTACTCAACCATCTTTGCGCAAAAATCACAACAATCGAGTATTTTTTTAGCTCCCTTAGGAACTGCATCAGATTATGCTATTTTCCCGGGATAAAAAGTAGCTTATGTCCTTCCCCGTGACACAGGCTACCTGCATGCCAAATTTCATAAAGATTGGTCAAGGCGTTGAAGCGTGAAAAGGTAACAAACAAACACATTTTCACATTTATAATATTAGTAAGGCTTCTTTTTACATTTTTGCTTTCGAACGATCGAACTTAAGGCGAAAAATGAAGTCTTCTCTACATGTATGAGCACTCACCTGCGGCACTCCGTGGTGCTGGGGATGGTGCATGGCGCGGATAGAGTGCGGGGGGCGTGGCGCGTGGTGCGGGGGCACGCCCAGCCCCATGCCGCCCATGGCCTGCCCGTGCGCGTGCCCGCCCATGCCGCCGCCCGCCTGCCCGGGTCCGAGGGGCACTCTGCAACCACGGACAGTGAATGAGGAGGGCGTGTCGTTTGAATAGGTATGCGATGCGATGCTACGACCTAGGCCGCCTCCGTAGCTCAGAGGCAAAAGATCACTGGCTTTACACAGGAGGTCGCGGGTTCAATTCCCGGCGGGGTCAATTGTAAGACTCGGTTTGATTGGTGGTAGGGCATTTTCTAAGCCCGCCTGGCTAGCTACCACCATCTTATCTATGCCTTGCCGCCAAATATCAATGTTGATATCATTGGTGTGTTCCGGGATGAAAATAAGATAGCCAGTTCCCCATTGCGTTGGGGAATCTTGGTGAGCTCGCTTCCATCTTCGGCAACATCGTCACTTACCACCAGGTGAGATGTTGTCAAGGGTTTATCAATTGTGAATAAAAAAAATAAAAAATATGATGGAATGGAAGCTACGGACTTTCTAGATCTTTCTAACTAAGACAAGCAAAAAAGTTACGTTTGATTGACTGTAATTTATTTTTCTTCAATTCTCGCTTACTCTATTTGTTTTGTTCAGGAACTCCACACTGTCTTTCAGTCTAATGGAAGTGTCATTTTCGCGCATTTATTAACAAGTATCAAATTACTCTGTAATAAGGTAAGATAAGATAAATACTCTTTATTGTACACACTAGTTAAAAAAAATGTAAATAAATTATAAAAAAGCGGGCTTACCAAGATTTCCGGAGAACTGGCTATCTTATCTTCATGCCGGAACACATCAATGTTGTTAACATTGATGTTTGGCGGCAAGACTTATGGTGGTAGCTAGCCAGGCGGGCTTAGAAAATGCCCTACCACTAACCAAACCGAGTCTTACAAGTTGACCCCACCGGGAATCGAACCCGCGACCTCCTGGTGTAAAGCGAATGCACTAACCATTAACGCCACAGAGTCGGTTATACTATAGGCTGGCCTTACATAGCCAGAAATTCATAATCGAATTCAGAAAGCTCAGATTTGGCAAGTATAATGAAATAATACGTAAATCCGGGCTTTCTGAATATTTCAGAGAGGAATTCCGGTTGTGTAAGGCCAGCGTAACCAACAGTATCGGTAGGTACTCACTTAAAAACCTCGCGAGCTTTAATCCACTTAGAAATAATTCAAGCTTGAATCAACACTCAACACAAGATAGCTCAATCGCATGTGTGAGAAAAACCGCGACACATTCTAGGGGACATGTGACGACGTGGCCAGCGCACAGCGAGACTGTTATTCCAACTGCCCGATGTGAAGCATTCACAGTGCCTTTGATATATTAGTCTGGTGAAAGAAGAAAGGTGACTCTCGCATTCATTACACTACACCGTCGCGATTCTCAATGCGAACGCCGTCATATGTTCCTTTGTGAGCCTGAACAAGTACCAGTTTTATTGACAAAGAGTGCCACAAAGATCCCTGGGCACACCAACAAATTACATATTATTAACATATGAAAGGAGCTGACAATATAGCTGCACATAAAACACAGCCATTTTATTAAATAGTGTCCGTGTTTGAGTGACCAGTCTGTTATTACTTGCACAAACAAGTAACTGAAGGGATATATAGGGGTTCAAATTTGATTTTCTTTACCTGCGTTCAAAAAAGCTTTAAAGAGTTTTTCCCCACCTTGCTGAACGAATTCGTTACACAGCTTTTTATTTGCTCTGGATAAAATACAATCGGCAGGGTGTTATTGTGACCTATTTGGGCGAGGAACCATAAAAATAATAAGAGTTAATGAATCTATACAGAGACATTAAATATATACATCTAATATATAAAAATGAATCGCAAAATGTGTTGGTAAGCGCATAACTCGAGGACGGCTGGACCGATTTCGCTAATTCTTTTTTTGTCGAGTTCGTTATTGTCAGGAGAAGGTTTTTATGTAGGGTAGGGTAGGGCAGTGTAATTTAATGTAAGGCGGTACGTAGTGACAGCTAGTTACATATAACTATATATTTGTAAACGATGGAAGAATCGTCCTGCAGTTTTTTTGCAGAGACAGAATAAAAAGACATACAGCCATAAACGAGAGACAGAAAAAAAAGATTTTTTTTATTCAGTTCGTAATCCTTAGCGCAAATATGACGCCCACTTGGTCGTTTTTTATTATTTGTAGTTTCACTTTAGGAATTGTGGATTTGTACTATAATCACACCAAGTTTCAGGCTTTTACAGATGCCATCAGATATATTATAGCAGGCGAGTTATTCAAATATTTCTGAGCAGTGTTTAATTTCAATAAATTATGTAGTTATGTATGTATAAATTCTTTATTGCACACAAGGAATAATCACAAAATGGTTTTATCAGACTCAAGTGTACAAAGGCGGTCTTATCGCTAATAGCGATCTCTTCCAGACAACCCCGTGGCAGATGAGATATATTCAAATATATTATGTAAAACAACGATAGCGCATGAATTATGTACACTAGAAGTTGCTATTAATATCTGAACATCTATTTTGTCATAAATATCTGAGCAGCAGATTTTTCAGTATGTTTTTCACATACAATGACGTGAAGTACTTTTCCTAAAATGTAACATATCGAAAAATCTGTTCGAAAAATTCAACACTGCTCAGAAATATTTGAACACGTCACCCGCTACTATTTATCTGATGGCTACTGTACGATGCATTATCATTTTTACGAGCAAAAACAAAAACTATTTAGTATTTTGAAGTAAATTCAAATTATTATCAGAGCTGGGATAAAGAGGGAGGGGGCTGACCACAATATGTGTGACCCATACATACAGCCATAATCTGTCGTTTTAAATACACTGCCAAGTCTTTTGAGGTATAGTAAAAATAATAATGGCCACAATCGACGGTGGCAACAAACATTAGTCATAATCATAATTCATATCGAATCCTGGGATGACTACAACACATATCAGAAGTCACATTGTGGTGTGCATATTTTGTACACTAAACTCCTCTGGGCATCCGGTCTATAACAGGAAATTAACAGTACAGTTCAAACTAGCTGACAATAAGAAAAAAAAACGCTAAACACGTTAAAAAACCGACTTCCATCGCAACAACTTAGTACATTTTTGCATCATTATTTCTGGTTTTTGTTAATTTCCTAATAAAGTACTACACCGATTTTGATAGAATTTATATAGGACCACACGGGAAGCACTAGCTTTCGTATTTAAAAAAAATCATAAAAATCAGTTTACCCGGTCAAAAATTCTGAGGTCACACACATAAAAAAAACATACAGTCGAAATGAGAACCTCCTCCTTTTTGGAAGACATTTGAAAAGAAGTATACACAACACAATCTAAAAGGCAAATCAATACTGGATATTAGCCATTTTTACCCAACTGCGCCAGAAGAAAGGTCACATTTTTCGAGTGATGTATATGTAGAATCTATGTATATTTCTTTGTGATTTAGATTTAGCTCCGCAGCCTACACGGCTTGATGGATTTTGGAGAGCGAGGTGTAGTTAGATTTGTATTGATCCCGTGAGTGACATAGGATACATTTTTACCCGCCTGGACTAAAAAGAAGGGTTAAGTAGGGTTTCTTTTTTATTATTCTTTATAGCATCAAGTTATTTGTTATAGCAAGTGGATGTCAGGAGTCGAAATCAATTCATGGCAAAAAATGCTGATCTTACTGACTGAAATCTTTTAAAATACTGACCATTTACTGACCAAATCTATAGAATATACTGACCCTTTGTCAGTCAATTAAGCATCAAATGTTAATATTAGTGAAGGAGTAAACAAGAAAAATACTTTTCTGTTTGGCCTTCACCATAACACTTGAAACTGTAGATTGAGTTGAATAAAAATTTAATTGTACATACTTGTGAATTTTTTTTGTATTTTTGTAATGGTCTATGTCTATTAAAGCCAAGAAATACAAAGAGGGACAGAAATTAAGGACAGGCGAGCGAAGTCAGCCCTGAAAATCTCAACAACAAAAAATATGGAAACTGGTGATTTTTGTCAACTCCATCTACATAAACCACACCACTTTTGTGGGAAAATGGCCCCTGATAATGAAAAGACTGACTTTACTTACAATTTTTCGAAAAAACCTACTGTTACTGATCTTGATCGCACGTTAGGTTAGGCTAGTTAGGCACGTGCAGGCAAACACTGACAAAACTTCAGCGGTTGGCCTGTCTGGCAATTACCGGAGCATTTCGTACAACACCTACTGCATCTATGGAAATGCTGCTAAATCTAAAGCCGCTTCAAATACACATTCAAACAGAGGCGGCCAAGGCCCTACACAGGTTATCGTTAAATGGCATGTGGAATTTTGACATGCCCAAAACCAGACATACCAATCTACAACTAGAAACAGGTATGGAAAGGCTTATGCGCATGGGATGTGACAAAATACAGACTGTGCACATATTCAAAAAAGAATATAAAATCTATGTTCCTACGAGGGAAGAATGGAGTAAAGGACTTAAGCAACAAGGACCAAACACTCTTACATGGTATACAGACGGATCGAAAATGGAGTCTGGTGCTGGTGCAGGCGTTTATGCTAAGGATTACTCAGCGAGTATTAGTCTAGGGCAATATGCAACAGTCTTCCAGGCGGAGACTTATGCTATCATTGCATGTGCACATGAGATTATAGACAAGGAAGTCAAACAAAAAACCATCTATATTCTCAGCGATAGCCAAGCTGTTCTTAAAGCTCTTGACTCCTTCAGGGTTGACTCCGGGCTAGTGCTAAATTGTGTAAAGGTCCTCAATAAGGTGGGCCGACACAACAAACTACAACTGGTCTGGGTCCCTGGACACGTAGGAGTGGAAGGCAATGAAGAAGCAGACAAACTGGCTAGAATGGGATCACAAACAACAATGTGTGGTCCAGAACCGAGGATAGGGCTACCAAGGAGCACTATTATAAGGGCATTAAAGGAACAGGCCGAGAGAAGACACAGATTGACATGGCTATCAAGAGATGGACATAAACACTCTAAGCTCTTCATCGGTGAGGTCACCACAGGGGCAACCAAGTACATTTGGAATAACAGCAGGACACGAGTCAGGGCGATAACAGGAGCGTTGACGGGCCACTTTGCCACAAACGCACACCTGCAAAAAATCGGCCTGACGCACGACCCGACCTGCAGGGCCTGTGGTGAAGATATAGAATCAATGGAACACTTACTGTGTCACTGCGATGTCCTGGCTAGCAAGGGTATGTACCTCCTAGGTGATGGCTGTCCAAAACCGGAGGACTACAAGCACCTTCCAATCAGTGGAATTGCTGCGTTAATGCAGCACATCTTCGAGTAGGTTGTGGTGCAAAGGTTATAGGGGTAGACACAAAAGATCCCATTGGGTCGAAGTGTCGCTGCAACTGCAGCCCCCACTTACAAAGATAAGATAAGATAAGATCTTGATCAAAAACACTGACTTTACTGACTATTTTCGACCCCTGGGATGTTTACAATTTCATGTACCCATCATATGAGAATGTATATTTTAACATTGCCTACCAATATTCTTATATAAAAATAGAGTAAGCCTTTAACCTATATAAACAGCTTAATAATATCTCCTTATTCATTTCTTGCCACCCTAAGCATAAGCAGACTATAAGGTCATTAGCCTGCATGCCAGGAGTGGTTGCTGAGTGAAAATAAACCATTTTTAAAAATCATGCAGGGAATCCCTGCCTGCAGTGTAAGGACCAGTAATGGACCAATGAGCTCTAATAATATTTGGGTGGACAATGATTGCAAGGTGTTAGCAGATACCCATTACATTTTATAATATGATACACAGGGTTTCTTAGTATTAAAAAATTGGTGTTTCTTCACTACATCATATCAGTTGAGAGACATCCACTGCTGGACAAGGTCTCCCAAAGGATTTCCCTAATGATCGGTTCTGCACTGCCCCCTTCCAGTAGCTTCCTGTGACATTCACCAGGTCATCGGTCTACTGTGTGGGAGGCCTGCCTACCCTAACATCTTCTGGTGCGTGGTCTCCACTCGAGAACTTTACTACCCCAACGACCATTTGTTCTACAAGCTATGTGCCTCACCCACTGCCACTTCAGTTTAATGATTCTGTGAGCTACGTCAGTTACTTTGGTTTTCCTATCTCTGCCCATAGTTAGTCACCAAGTCTTAGTTCCATCTATCATCACTGGCAACACACACTCGTCAAAAACCTTTGTCTTGCAACACTGTGGTATTTAGGATGTGAAGATATTGTGAAGAGTTGGTTTTGACAATTGTCTTCCTCGTAGTTGGACCTACCTAAATTGACTGTTTGTCCCAGGTGTACATATTCATCAACAACTTGGAGTGTGGTCTCCAACCCTCAGAGGAGTGGGTGCAACAAGGACATTTGACTAAATTTTAACATTTGATTAATTTTCTTCATGTCTACTACAGTTCCACTTGTTCTTTCAAAGAGGGTGAAACTCAGTCAGTGCAGTGCAGTGTTAAGATACTAAGTTACTACAGTGCACGTGTCTAAACAGTTGCCACTTTACACTATTGGTGTGCTCTTGTTAACAACCCATAAACGTCTCACTGGTGGGGCACAAGTCTCTTTCCATACTCGGGAAGTTTAGGCCATACTCCACACACGGCATGCCAAGTCCGATTGGTGGAGGTTGTAAGGCCAATCGTGAACACCTCTATCAGAAGTTTTTGAAGCCCTCTATAAGGCATCTGACATGGATTAACCTCTTTGCTCGCGAGGGTGTCATGGCGGAACGTTGCGAAAATTTTATAAGTTGCAAAACTGCTCGGTTTATTATATTTATAAAGCTATAATTGTTGAAACTTGGTGTGGTTCATACTGAATATATAAGATATCATTTATGAATATTTATAAAAGTATCCAAATGATATGTAATAGAGAAAAATGTAACTAAAGTTGAGCATTGTCCAAAACGCACCCTATCATATATAAAAATAGGAATAACAAAATAGTAACTGGACTATTCTTTAAAAGATATATATATTATGAAAATATAATTTGTTTTTCTCATCCCATACAAAATTTTCGAATTATCGCGAATGAAACAAAACCATATTCTTCGGGCAATGCATAGTCTAAAGTTTCATCAGTATTTATGAACATTTCGGGTTTCAATTCTTTACATATTTTGAAATGTTTATAATGAATGGTGTTGAAAATGTTTATAATGAATGTTATTTATTATTATTTACACCAAATATACAAATATTTACAACTAAAGCATTTATTTACTCATCTTGGCAGTTGAAACTTTGTTGAAACTTTCGAAGGCTATTTTTATATTTTTGTGACATTTTACTAGTAATATCATATAACAATGCGTTTATAATATCACAAAGAATAGATAAAAACACTGAACATACCTTTCATTTCACAAAAAAACATGGTAAATCTTCGACACAGCAAATCACAGCGAATCATAGGAAAAAGTAAAGATTCGGTCCTTTTTTTTCCTTTTTCTTATTGAAATGAATGAAAGGTTATGATTCCAAATTGAAGAGTAGTTTCTTGTCTCTTTTTTCTAATAAACACCCCATATGAATAACAAAGGAATAGAGAACAATAACCAACTTTTTAAACTGGCAGGAGTCACGCAAAAATTTGTGCGCGATCTGAGCTTACGGCAGGTAACACTACCGCGCACAAATCTATGTGCGATCCAAGCAAAGAGGTTAACACATGCCATCTAGTGATAGCAGCCAGTATAAATAGCAATGTGTCTTGCGAAGCACTAAAATGGAGGAGGATAATGCCACTAAGAGTCATATTCATCCAGATAATGACCAAGCTTCAGGTCAGTTAACCTGTGTGATTGATGCAGTCATGCAAGTTGCACTGACCGCTTCACTCACACAGATGAAAAAACCATCTCTGAGTATTCTACTGTACTTACTTACATGTTAATTAAGTCAACACCAAGTACCAACATACCATGGCCCAGCTACATGTTTGAAGGCAGGTAGACAGACACATAACCATAAATTCTAACAGGACTTAAAAACAGTACCAATTCTTATGACTACTCAGCAGAAATGCCGAATACATAATCATCCAAATATAGGACATAATTTCTTCTGACATAAATGACATTTCTGATGTTTATGTATCCGCCAGCCACAGTACAGTAATAAACTAGCAAATAAAAGTGTAAAAGCAGGACGCTACTCTACCTAGTCAGCGTTACGTGCCTGTTATCCCTGTGTATTTGGTGAGGCGGAATTTGGTGGTGGCCGGGCATGCCCTGGTGGCCCGTCATGTGCTGCTGCGGGTGCCCCGACATCGGCTGGTGGTGCATATTCGGGTGATGCATCATCTTCCTTCGACCCTGCTCCGAAACCAAAACAAAACCATCAATATCAAGAGACAAACAACGACACTTCACTCGCCAATACAAATCCAATTTTCACAGACCAACACTCTAAATTCTCACCGTTTACTTTTGCTTATCAAAAATAATCACTCCGACTATGCAATCAACACAAATCCGCTAACAAATTACGCCAATTTACAATTTATTTTGGCAAACAGTAAAGAAAATCGTTTCGTTCAACATGCGGCCATGTTAAAAGTGTTGCTATAATGGTCGATTGAAATTCAAATTTCAATCGTTTAATTTCTACCGTTCTACCATTACTTTATGGTTCTACCTCAAGAAGTGTAGCTATGGCAAGTAACTAGTACCTATCTCATCTATGCCAAAGTATATATGTATATTAGTACTAACATATCTGTGCTATGGCGCCCTTTACACGTTCAATCCAGAGCACGATCCGTGACCTTGACCCAGATCCGAGAATCTGTGTGGGACTGTGGGTGTAGATCGACAAATCAAAGTACAGAGACCAACACATCAAGCTAGACACTTTGGACTTTGTTCTTATGCCGTACGCGCATGGATCCGAATCGCACTACGAGTGTCTAGCTTGATGTGCTGGCCTCTGTACAACATAAGACGGTCAATCCAGATCATAGTCAGATCCTTTGAGTACATATACATTCTGATAAATAAATCATATTCATTGTCCGCAGCTGTCAGATAGTGTAGTTAACTTAGGGCTTAGGAATTTAATTCCTTCATTTTTTTTATTAACAATTGGTAAACGCTTGACAACATCTCACCTGGTGGTAAGTGACAATGTTGCCGAAGATGGAAGCGGGCTTTAGGGGTTAATTTAGGGGTTGGAATGCTAAATTGGCGATTTTAAGGGCCTGAAATTTCTGGGGTCTTTTTAGGAGTTCCACTTCCAACAAAACCTGCAATTAAAATCAAACATAAGCCTTTGCCCTGTACATAAAACAGAACGCACGACACGAAACGAGTTCCTTCATTCACTTCCTCATTCTTTTCTTTCACTCACGTCGTCGTTTATTAGACGTTTTGTCGCATGTAATTTTTAACAAAGTGTGAGGGTGTTTCTAGAGGGTTCCATACGGGACCAGCGGGCTGTATTTCATGAACCGTAATAGGTAGGTAGTTGAAATTTTCACAGAGTGAGTAATTCTATTGCTGGTATTATCATCATATCAGTCGAAAAACGGTCACTGTTGGACAAAGGCCTACCCCAAGGATTTCCACGAAGATGCCAAATGGACCATCGGTTACTGGTATAATAACAAATCATTAAAAAAAAAGAGGGCCCTCACCTAGACGTGTGCGCCGGTCCGGCGCGCCGCCGCCGCTGGTGGTTTTTGTCCACGCCACCGCCGCCGGTAGTATCATTAGCGCAATCCGCATGGCTTCGATCTTATACAATATATTTATATATGCTATATTAAAAACCTACAAGTCAAGTTGACACAAACTACTTCCAAAACAAAATTGCTTAAAGTTAGAAATTTCCTTTACTGTAGTAACACTGAAACTGACGGAAAACGGACTTTCGATAGTTGGTATAACTTGTCATGAAATGAGATAGATTATTGCGTAGAAAGGAGATGTAAGATTTCATTTTGTTTTAGGCAGTGTTGCCAACTTAGCTCTTTTAGAGCTAAATCTAGCTCTGTATAATGTTTGTCAGCTTTAAATAATTGTATTTAGCTCTACAGCTCTTTTATTTTTAAATTTCAGCTCTTTTTTATGATTGTAAAATTATTTGTTGTTTTGATCAATTGTTTACGTAAATTCATAAACCCATTCGATAATTGAACGCAGTCATACAATTCCCGACTCCAGAGTTGTCATAGTCTAACAGGAACCATTCGCCCTGACAACAGGGTAGCCTATTATAAATCTCTAGTTGCTGTTAGAGCGTAGGTAAGGAACGCGCTTCTCATGTTATCACATCTTGCATTTGATGTATGCGCGTCTTCTTCCTGTCTCCTTCTTCTTCTTTCATCTGCAGGTTATATCTGCGTGAATAAGGATTAAACATAGCCACGGTTTGACTTGTGTCCGAAAAATATATGTAGTACACCGATTTGTTCTTTCGTGATGGTTAACGTTCGACGGCAATTAAGATTCATGCAAGTAAAAACTAAAAATTTAAGTACGTGATTAAGTTTTTCTACAATAATAATTAAAATTTGAATTCCTTAATCTTATTTTTATTTTAGCTCTTTTTTTTTCAAAAAATTTAGCTCTATTTTAGCTCCTTTTCGAAGCTGATCTAGCTCTCTATAAAAAAATTGAGTTGGCAACTCTGGTTTTAGGGGTAAGTATGTATTTTTTGTTCTGTTCAGTGCTGCCGTTTTAGCGCTTTCGGTGCTAAATCTAGCACATTTTTGGTGACTAAGATTCCAGGAGATGCTACCAGATCAGATCAAGGTTACAATGTTCTACCTAAAACCTATTTAATGAGACTATTCCAATGAGTCCAAACACGATGCCTCTGCTGTAAGGTTGTGAGGAGTTGGATATCCTGCAGATAGAGGTCCGCGCCTATATATAAGGTCTAACAAAATTAGCTGAAACTATTTTAAGGGCAAGTTCAGTAAACGAAACTGAACAACTTTTTCTTCAGCGACCATACTGAAATCTAAGAAAAAAAATCTTCAATAAAAAAATAAGAAATCTTAATAAATGCGGCACTGGCCATCGCGTCGTACCGTAACTCGTAGCAGCCGCAGCCCACGTGCCTCCGCCACAGATGATAATAGTAGCACAAGCCTCCGCCTATTTAGTAATCTGTGCCTCCGCTCCGATCATTCCGACCCTTTACCCGCAGCCTTCCTTCTTACATCCCAAACCTGTGGTTACAAACTACATAGCACACCGCCATGTCCAAATACTTTTGTACGGCATTTTCACTACGAAACACTTAACTTAGTCACACACAATACAAAAATTGTATAGTGACTTAGGCACTTAGGTCACAAAATGTCTTTGAGCAACGTAACTCAATGAGTGCGCGAGAGTAACTGGGATATTTATTTACTTCACAGTTGCTTGCAGGCGCTTGCTCGTAGGTACATTTCGCGTGGTTCGTTCAACGACCTCAAGCGCCTGAAGGAAAGAGCAACTACCTTCAATTTCAATTTCTTCTTTTTCCTAAAGTGTAAATACCTGTTAGATTGTATTTTACTACCTACAGCTAAAAGGAACTATAAAGTTTTAAGTATTTTAAATAAGAATTGATTGAGAGAACTAGCAAAGGTCA
Source organism: Coleophora flavipennella (assembly GCA_947284805.1). Lineage (NCBI taxonomy): Eukaryota > Metazoa > Arthropoda > Insecta > Lepidoptera > Coleophoridae > Coleophora > Coleophora flavipennella. The sequence goes on along the minus strand of OX369256.1, from coordinate 10,504,885 downwards.
ACGGCCGGGCACAGTGCACAGTTTTGTTGCGACACGTCACGAGTCCAGCGATGTAAACAAAAACCAGGACCGTACTACGAGAATATTATTTATTTAAGTAGGCAGTAATGGAATGTGGCGATTTTTTTTTAGAATTCGGTATGGTCGCTGTAGAAAAAGTTGTTCAGTTTCGTTTGCTGAACTTGCCCTTAAAATAGTTTCAGCTAATTTTGTTAGACCTTATATATTGGACCCGGCCTAATATACTCGCTTATCGGAATATGGACAAATGTGTATTTTGAACCAGTTCAGCATTGTGTAATAAAACCGCGAATTGAACATCAACTGAGTACTTCTTTGTAGCTTAAAGTTACGTATGTATATCGGCCGGTATGCTGATCGCGTATGTGTTTTATCGCAAGTGAAATGATATTGGAAACGCGTGGGTTGTTACAATATAGCGCCGTTGTGGCATTAAATCTTGTTTAGACTGACGCGGCCTTGTGGCTATAACTGGCCGCGTCCAAAATCAGTATCGTGTTATCGAAATGTGTATATAGGGTGTCCCGCGATAAAGTGTAACCCAGATAGGGGGTGAAACACGATCAAAAATTATCGTCAAAAAATAATTAAAAATTATTCAATTTTTTATTGCAGATTTAAGGTTTTAATTGTTTACAAGGAATCTAATCTGGAATAATATCAATTTCTTCCAAAGCAATAGGTCGATTTCGTTGAAAGAAAAAAAATATTACGACAAATACTTGGCAAAGAGAATAAAGTAGCAAATAACTTGCAAAAAAGTAGCAATCTTTAATTAAACTTGACTTTTTGTAATAAAAATGCATTTTAATAAGCTGTTTTTTTCAATGATTTCTTAATTTATCATAATTTTGCCCATATTACTAGAAATTTTTATAACTTATTGTTCTTTATCATATTAGCTTTCAAATAAAAATAAATCTGAGCTTTAACTCAAAAAAACAAGCTAGCTAAGAACTTTTGAAGTGACAACAACAAGGACCCGGCTAACGCGCGCGACTAATGCTCCCAGCGAATTGGTGCGAAAATCGAAAGTTTCGCACACTCGCGACTCAGTCGTCTGCGGGAAATTGTACAGTGCGGTGGAACGATATTCCGTATAAAAATGCCTTATTGTGTTGTGAGAGGCTGTAAAAATCATGAAAGGAAGGCTAAAAAGAAACATAGGATGTCGTATCATCGTTAAGTAACTTTATATTGTGTTTTTTCTTGTAAACAAATTAAATAAACAAATTTTTAAAGCGACAATTCTACCAAGGTTCGTTTAACGCGGCACTGACGTCAACTCTCGCCAACGCTAGTTCGTACGAGTTATGTTAGATGGCGCTACTTTTTGCTTGTATCATGAAAATCTGAGTAAAATATGGGGACAGGCGGATCCTTCTGTTAAACTCTGTGGGTTCTTTGCACTTGCATTCCATGCAAATCCTGCTGTTTTTGTGTTCCTTTGTCATTGTACTATAGAAACGACATTCTGAAATATAAGATCCCTTTGCATCTAACACAAGTAATGTATTCCCTATTTACGATGGTCTTAGGATATTTTTTCCATTTTATTTAAATGTTTCTAATCCCACGTAGCACAGCAATAAATACCCTCAAAGCAAAGGAAATATTCCAGCCGCGGGAATAAAGTCACAAGCGCCGTCCAAACGGCTGCGCTTACACGTTGCGTCAACACAGTTCGCGCAATTTTGTTTTTCCGTAAAAATACACAAATTAAAGTTGGTCTTTTTCAATATTATCATAAAATACTGGGCAGTAGTCCTCAAATTAACGATATTAGGTAATTTCGGATTTATATTATCACTTTAGCACCAGAAAACAAATGAAATATGCGCAGCGAGAAAATACGTGACTAAGACGGCAGAATCACTTATAGAACATGGTAACCATGACCTAATGCTCTAGCGTCTCCTGGAATCTGCAGGATGCGCAACTCCTTGCCAACTGACAGCAGAAGTAATATATAAAGTTTAAAAAGCATGAAATTAAACTTAAAAGTTTAAAACACCCCACGACATTAAACTTCTGAAAAGTCAAAAACAGTATGTATCGACTCTTATATTTACCCCAGTGCTGCCACCTTAGCGCTTTCGGAGCTAGATCTAGCACTTTATTGATGTACTTAACTCCCATTTTTACTTTACAACTCCTAGCGCCCAATATGGCGCGTTTTATTATGTTCTCCTTCCGTCACACATCCGTGCTTTTGTCACAGTCATTTTTTTTGTGGCAACACTAATAATTTTTATTAATTTCCGTTTTTCGGGTTCAAATCACAACGAAAACGAATGAGTTCTTCATTCATCAGAACCAGGGCATCGGGAATGCAAGCTAGCATTGCTTCTACGGCGGTAATAGACGATGACTGTGCTTTCTCTGAACACGACGATGAATGATGATCATTAACTATTTAGCTGTGTAAGAATCAAAGGTTGCATAAATGATATTAAAAAAAATATCCGGTTAGTTTATTTTGGAAGTTCATTTTAAGACTTTGAAATTTGCCGCGTAATCTAGCGCTTTTTTATATTTTGGTCATCTAGCGAAATTTAGCGCTTTTTTAGATCTGATATAGCGCTCAACCAGCGTGACCAGATTTAGCAGAATTCTGCAATTTTAGCAGAATATGACCCCTAATTTAGGGCTTAGCATTTTATGTCGCAGATTAGAAAAAGTTGGCAGGTTTTAGCAGAATCTAATGACACATTAATAGAAATTTGGCAGAGTTCTACAATTTTAGCAGAATTTTGACCCCTAATTTAGGGCCAGCAACCCAAAAATAAATTTCAGCCTTCAGGGGCATTTCCGAAAACGTACATTTTCTTTTGAGTAGTTATAATATGTAGACAACATTTCCGTAGCGTAGTAGTCGTTGACAGTCAGTTGTGTCGTGAGCAAAAAAGAAAAAGTGAAACAAAAATAATTTGACCAAAACTATCGTTCTGAGGGGAGAAGGATCCATTTTTTCATCTTAGCTATCAAGATCCAAGGAGGACAACAATGCCGTTTTTGTAAGGCATGTAATGTCAAATTAGTTTCAAGGCTTTCTGTTCTAAAGATCATATAAACAATGAAACACAAAAATGGATCATTGGATATTCTGGACAGTCATCGGTAAGTGATTCTACTTATATATCTGCAAAAACTTCTTTTTAGGGTTCCGTACCACAAAAGGAAAAACGGAACCCTTATAGGATTACTCGCGTCCGTTTCTTTGTCACAGCCAATTTGCCCCAAAACTACTAGACCGATTGAGTTAAAATTTGGTACACATACATATGTGAGCCAGTAAACCGAAGACGGATGTCTAACGAAAATAAATGAACTTTAGTTACCATTAGGTACGTACAATCAATAAGTGGCCCCCATAATGTTCAACAAATATATATAATAATTATCTTTCCTTTTTTAAATTAATATATTGGTAAAAAATATAAATTTATTTATTAGTAGAATTTTGGCATTTTTAACAAAAAAATTAGCAGCATTTAGCAGAATTTAGCCAAGCAGTTGGCATAATGTTCAATTTCAATCTGGTCACACTGCGCTCAACGATCGAACAGAGGTGGCAGCCCTGATTTACCCAATCCTTTATTTACCAACTTCTCAACAACTTACAAGAGATACAAAAAAAAGGTTAAAATCGTCATCTCCTTTTCTAGCTTATTAACGGGTCGCAGAAACTTCCACAGGTCCAATTTACAAGTTTACAGGTTATAACATACATTTAATTGCAGCTTCAAAACAGGGGGAGTTGAGCAACTTCCACAGGTTTGAACGATTCGAATTAGGCAAGATCGTGTCACAATTTTGTGATTCATCCCGGAAAGTATTTCAATTGTAGCGTGTCTACTAGTATTATGTAAAGTTTAATAAAACATTAATTAACTTAAATTAAAAGTTTAAAATACCCCGACAAAAAAACTTCAAATAATATTGATATAATATAATAAAACTAAGTTGATAAAATGTGCGTGCCGATAAAACTTAAAAAGGAGTCCCGGCAGGATAAAGGGACTTATATAGTGTGATAGCCCTCTATCTCCCCTCCTCGAACAAGAAAGTTTCCGTTTTAACGTAAAGGGCGTGTTTTTAAAGATATAAGGGCTTTTCCAACTTTTCAACTTGAAAATCAAGTGTAGTGGCGCCATCTGTTGTCGAGTATTTGAACTTCATTCAGAACAACTATTATTTGGGTTGCATTTCGAAAGACGCTGCGAGCAATAATGGCGCGAAATTTAAAATTCCAATTTCAATAAAGTCTTAAATTACATTTGTTACTATAATAAAGTTATTAAATTTTGTTTACTTATACAGCGGTAGCTAACTTATATTTAGGAGTTAAAGCGACATAATTTTAGTTATTCAAATTAGTTCTGAAAACATTTTCAACTTGGAAATTAAGTGTAGTGGCGCTATCTGTTGTCGAGTATTTGAACTTCATTCAGAACAACGATTATTTGGGTTGCATTTCGAAAGGCGGTGCGAGCTATTGCAGCATGTGTAGTAATGGCGCGAAATTTAAAATTTCAATTTAAATAAAGTCAAGTTACATTTGTTACTTTAATAAAGTTATTTAATTTTGTGTATTAATACAGCAGTAGCTAACTTATCTATTGGAGTTAAAGCGACATAATTTTAGTTATTCAAATTAGTTCTGAAAACATTTTAAAATTTAAGTTTTTAATTTCGCGCCTTTACTACGTATGCTACAGCTGCAGAACCTATTGTTACGGCGGATGATAATGTCGAGAACATTCTAGAAGGTGTGAGAAAGAAAATATTCTCAAACTTTTTCGAATATCTAAAAGATCCCGGTGTCGCCCGCCAGAGTTAGTTCGATTTGAACAGCGAAACAAGTACTAATATAAAGTTGTATAGTATGGATGTTTGTTACTCAATCACGCTTTAGCCACTGGACGGGTCGGGATGAAACTTGGCACACATACAGGTTAGATCCTGGAATAGAACATAAGCTACTTTTTACCCCGGGAAAACGTCTTATTCTCACGGGAAAATCGAAAACAACGCGGGCGTAGCCGCGGGCGGACGGCTAGTATTGATATAAATGTCGCAGGCATACAGTGTTAATTCGTCATTTTACAAATGTTCATACAAATTATAAAATTGGGCGGGGGGCACTGAATCAAACAAACCTGACCGAACCTAACATCGCGCCCTTCGCTCGCTCATTTACGATCTGCTTGGCATTATACAATTTGACTGGCTCGGCATTTTACAATCTCCGTACAGAATTTTACAATTTGCCTGACCGTTTTTATATGGACGAATTGTACAATTTGCCTGACCAGTCGTCGATCCAGAGTGACTAATTACTGTACTTTTATTGTCACAACTTAGCGATCCCTCTACGCGACGACTCTTGGATCATAATATTACTACATAAGTTAAACTTTAAATCAAAATCAAATCAAATCAAAACATTTATTTCGGACAACGTAATCCATAGAGTGTTAGTACAAGAAAATATTATAAATAAATTAGGGTTAGTAAGGTTACACAAATTAAAAATTAAAATTACTTCACATGCAGCCGTACCAATTGCCACAAGATAGGGCAGTCGGGTCGGCTAATACGGGCCAATACATATATTTTACCTCTTTTTAAAGATTTTTGTAGGTTTTTTAGAATTTTAATTTACGTTATAAATAGTGGACATCTGGGTGTGCAGTATCTGTACTGTAGTAGTGTGGTAGTAGTATCTGTACTAAGCAGAGTATTAAGTCCTTTCCAGACAAACTAACGCTTGCTTTATAGACAAAAATATACTAAAGTACTGCGTTATTATAATCTATGAAATAAAAATGAAATGCCGTAGTTTTCTGTTTAAATTTGAAATTTCAGAGCAATAGCGAGCAGCTAGTGCCATTATAAACACACAAATATGGTTTTTAGGCGCTTCGCACACGACGGGGCGGGGCGTGCCGGTCAATTTCGCCGCCAACGATAGCACAAAGGGAATCCTATACTACCAATGCACATGGAGGACAAAAAGACTACGCCGGCGGGCACTGGCGGCGCGGCATGTCTGTGGCTGCCCGCCATAGATCACACAAACTAGTTTGTATGCAGTAACGCAGACGGCGGCGCAGCGCGGCTATCTCAGTCCGCGCCACGCTTCACTAGAACGAACCTACTGAACTGACCGCCTCTGTCCCTCGTGTGACTTGTCTACGCGGCGAGGGGAGCCGCGGGCATCGACGGGCAGACGCGGATTTTATTGCTTTGCGGTCAGAAGACTGCCCCAACCCGCCGGTCGTGTGCAAAGCGTCTTAAGGTTTAAGGGTTTCTAACGTAACCTTAAATAAAGGTACAATGAGTCAAATTTGTCATGTGTGCATTAGACTCGCGCTATGGATCCTAAACTGAACGAAATAAAAATATTACTGCACGCCGGTCTCGTTATAAGTGTCTTTTACTTTAATGATTTAAGGGATAACCAAAGGTGTGGTATGGAACTCTCCATCCGCGTATGCGACTCGCACTTGGCCGATTTTTTCACACGATTTTAGTCGGCTGTCTAAGAAGGAGGCTAATGTCAATGTAATTAACAATGTGTTAAACAATCTACTTTTCATTTCGACTGTGAGTTAATGTAATTCCTATTAATATTATATAAATTAATAATTAGATATAAATAAATTAAGTTTACCTATATCCAACCTCCAACCTTTTCGCAATGGCTACTTGCCACGGCCGACTAGATTGTACCTATTATAATAGAGTTGATCATGACGTGCGTCTAGATGGCCATGCCGAAACGTGAAAAAAATTGTCGTGCGTCATGCTATCATGACATTATGGCGGGCTGCAAAATAGAGGAATGATTTTAAATGTTGATCTTCTGTAATTGTGAAACAAAATAGACCAACTGTAAAATGATTTTAATATAAACTGAAACGCAAAGTATTGATTCAAGCCGATCTTCTTTCTTGCGTTTCATAATTAAATTCTCTTTTGATCTTGTTCGTCTAAAAAAATTTAATTTGAAAATGATTGCGAGCTTTTGACAAGACAGAGAAAAATAGATGACGATGTGTTGTCGTATTTTATACTTTTTCGTATTATAAATATTTAAATTATTGTGTATCATAGTGAGGCTCTCAAGTTGTATCTGAGGTAAGCGTTTTGTGTAAGAATTCCGCTTTGTATATGTTTTTGGTTCTGCTGCGAACAAGTTTTACCTTTTTTCGTAGGGCCCTACCCGCCGCCCTCGAGCTTTAAAACCCAACCAGCTACTTTACTTGGCTACACCGTGAACAGAGCCGTATCCTCCGCCAGCTGGCCATCAGTTACGCTGCTCCACCGTGAGTACGCCCAAATACAGTGAGGGGGAGCTCTCCTATCCACCACCTGGCTCGTCGCGGTACTGTTTTCTCCGGACATTCAGCTAAAGGAAAGTGGACACAAATTTTATTTCTTAAAAAAATCACGTAACTTTTAATAATATGAACAAAGTAAGGGTATTTCAGGAAAATTTTATAAATTTAAAATTTTTAACGTTTGAATATTATAGGCAATATTTAAATTAAGGGGAAGCAACGATCGTTGCCAAACCGGAAATCTATTTAAAATTGGGTAATTCGGTTTTTTTAAAATATTTGTAAATTTAAGTAATTTTCAGCATGTGAAAAGTTTTATATTGTTAACCTTTATACCTATTAAAAATTAAAAGTATTCCATATTACCCCAAAATTTATTTTCTTCCCGAAATTCATATTTAGGCACTGAGTGAAAATCCTACGTATCATGTAGCATCCTGTTATATTATTTAACCCCTTTTAATTAAAATATGCTGCATTAATGGCGCCCGAACTAATGTTTTATCCCCTTTTCTGCCTTTGATCTTTCCCTAACGAACCCGTTTTTTTGTCGTTCGTGGGTGTATCCGTTTTCCGGATGTTATGGTTCAAGTTTTAATACCTCAAGACCCTTACTTAATTTAATCGTGCAGTTTTCTGGGAAACGTGTGGTTTTTTTGTTTGTATGCACGGTATTTTTTTGCTTCTCTTCACACGGGTCGTTTTTTCCCCGGCTTAATGGCATTATACCTCTTTCGGATAATTGCTTACGTGTTGTTGAGTTGTTTTTGCCTGTGTATTCCCTTACGATTCCAAGATAATTTTTAATTCAAGTAGTTAATGGCCAGACACTAGATTTCTTTCAATCGAAAGTCGGGACAGACTTACTTTTTAGTTCACGATTATTTAACGTTGGTTTAAGGGAAAAATCTTTAAGGGTTACTGTGTGGAATATTTTTATGCGTTGCTTTGCGAGGTATTCTTTAAATTTTTGGCGTACCCTGTTCACTTTTATGTGACAACGTTTCTGTATTCCGCAGTATTGTTTAGATTTCTTGAGGTCTTATAACAATTTCAAATTTTTCAAATTTCTTTCATTAATCTTGCCCTTGTCTTACCTCTGTTTTTAGTCCCTCCTTTTCCCGAACGAATTTTAATTTTTTAGTCGGTAGTAGGAGTGTTCGTTACTCGGTAACGACCCGTTATTTTCGCTAAATTGGTCTACCTTTTTGTCCAAGATGGGACGGGGTGAGTTTTTTTGTACACTCACGTTATGCTAGAGTTGACACTATCGAACCCCAATTTTGTATATGCCTTCGACCCTTTATATTTCCTATATTTGGTAGCGAATCGCGTTTTCAGACTTCCGGTGTTGATTTATCCGAAAGTCGGAATCGTCGCGCATCCGCAGTGACCATCTCGGTTCATATTTATGGTAGGGTACCAAAACGTTTTTTAACGTTTTAAGGTGTTACGTCGACAGAGACTTATCGCAATATTTAATTTGCGGTTTGAAATTTTTAGGATCATGATTATACTTTGCGGTTTTCTAAGCGTCTTTTCACACGCGTCGGTTTTTCCCGGCGTAATGGCACTAACCCACCTTTTTTGTGGTTAATTGTCTTCGTGTTGATTTTTTTGTCTTAGCCCGCGTATTTTCTTACGGTTCCTATAATTTTTATGGAGTGTCGATGACCAGACTTAAGATTTTTTCCATCGAAAGTCGGGTCTGACTTCTCAATTGTATCTGTTGACTTTCGCTGTGGTTCACTTTGTCGGGGATATCATTTAGCGCAGTAAGTTCTCGCGCTTATTGGGAGTTCAATTTCTTATCAACGATATTTTTGTAAAGGATACTAACTTTTTCCTAATTTTTGGTTCGGGAGGGTTTCCATTTTCTTCCTCTTTATTGCTAGCGTATTTTTTTTTCTTTCGGAACGTTTAGCTTTTAACAAGCCTGGTTTTTAACCTCAACACGTTTTACGAAGTTTATTCTTTTGAACTTTTTGCGTTTAACAGACCTATTTTTTTTTTCAACTTTTTGCGTTTAACATCTATTATTTTCTTTTGATCCTTTTTGCATTTGACAGCCCTACATGCCTTTTGTGCGGTGTAGTCTCTTTTTTAGCGTCTTCGTTTTGTCCCTTCTCGTTGGACTTCTTTAACTTCTTCGTTTTGTCCCTTCTCGTTGGACTTCCTTAGCTTATTCGTTTTTCCTTTTAATCGGACCTTTCCTGTTGTTGTTTTCTTTCGATTTCTGTCGATTTTCCTAACTTTAATAAAACTATTGTTGTTTAACTTGTTTCTTCTTCAGGGCTGTCCAACGTCCATAGGGTTGTCCAAATTTCAAAATTTTTTGGACTTCTCGCCTTTTTTTGTGAGTTTGTGGGTATTTTGAACGCCAAGTATCGATTCAAGCCGATCTTCTTTCTTGCGTTTCATAATTAAATTCTCTTTTGATCTTGTTCGTCTAAAAAAATAGAATTTGAAAATGATTGCGAGCTTTTGACAAGACAGAGAAAAATAGATGACGATGTGTTGTCGTATTTTATACTTTTTCGTATTATAAATATTTAAATTATTGTGTATCATAGTGAGGCTCTCAAGTTTTATCTGAGGTAAGCGTTTTGTGTAAGAATTCCGCTTTGTATATGTTTTTGGTTCTGCTGCGAACAAGTTTTACCTTTTTTCGTAGGGCCCTACCCGCCGCCCTCGAGCTTTAAAACCCAACCAGCTACTTTACTTGGCTACACCGTGAACAGAGCCGAATCCTCCGCCAGCTGGCCATCAGTTACGCTGCTCCACCGAGAGTACGCCCAAATACAGTGAGCGGGAGCTCTCCTATCCACCACCTGGCTCGTCGCGGTACTTTTTTCTCCGGACATTCAGCTAAAGGAAAGTGGACACAAATTTTATTTCTTAAAAAAATCACGTAACTTTTAATAATATGAACAAAGTATAAAAATAAATCTGAGCTTTAACTCAAAAAAACAAGCTAGCTAAGAACTTTTGAAGTGACAACAACAAGGACCCGGCTAACGCGCGCGACTAATGCTCCCAGCGAATTGGTGCGAAAATCGAAAGTTTCGCACACTCGCGACTCAGTCGTCTGCGGGAAATTGTACAGTGCGGTGGAACGATATTCCGTATAAAAATGCCTTATTGTGTTGTGAGAGGCTGTAAAAATCATGAAAGGAAGGCTAAAAAGAAACATAGGATGTCGTATCATCGTTAAGTAACTAACTTTATATTGTGTTTTTTCTTGTAAACAAATTAAATAAACAAATTTTTATAGCGACAATTCTACCAAGGTTCGTTTAACGCGGCACTGACGTCAACTCTCGCCAACGCTAGTTCGTACGAGTTATGTTAGATGGCGCTACTTTTTGCTTGTATCAAGAAAATCTGAGTAAAATATGGGGACGGGCGGATCCTTCTGTTAAACTCTGTGGGTTCTTTGCACTTGCATTCCATGCAAATCCTGCTGTTTTTGTGTTCCTTTGTCATTGTACTATAGAAACGACATTCTGAAATATAAGATCCCTTTGCATCTAACACAAGTAATGTATTCCCTATTTACGATGGTCTTAGGATATTTTTTCCATTTTATTTAAATGTTTCTAATCCCACGTAGCACAGCAATAAATACCCTCAAAGCAAAGGAAATATTCCAGCCGCGGGAATAAAGTCACAAGCGCCGTGCAAACGGCTGCGCTTACACGTTGCGTCAACACAGTTCGCGCAATTTTGTTTTTCCGTAAAAATACACAAATTAAAGTTGGTCTTTTTCAATATTATCATAAAATACTGGGCAGTAGTCCTCAAATTAACGATATTAGGTAATTTCGGATTTATATTATCACTTTAGCACCAGAAAACAAATGAAATATGCGCAGCGAGAAAATACGTGACTAAGACGGCAGAATCACTTATAGAACATGGTAACCATGACCTAATGCTCTAGCGTCTCCTGGAATCTGCAGGATGCGCAACTCCTTGCCAACTGACAGCAGAAGTAATATATAAAGTTTAAAAAGCATGAAATTAAACTTAAAAGTTTAAAACACCCCACGACATTAAACTTCTGAAAAGTCAAAAACAGTATGTATCGACTCTTATATTTACCCCAGTGCTGCCACCTTAGCGCTTTCGGAGCTAGATCTAGCACTTTATTGATGTACTTAACTCCCATTTTTACTTTACAACTCCTAGCGCCCAATATGGCGCGTTTTATTATGTTCTCCTTCCGTCACACATCCGTGCTTTTGTCACAGTCATTTTTTTTTTGTGGCAACACTAATAATTTTTATTAATTTCCGTTTTTCGGGTTCAAATCACAACGAAAACGAATGAGTTCTTCATTCATCAGAACCAGGGCATCGGGAATGCAAGCTAGCATTGCTTCTACGGCGGTAATAGACGATGACTGTGCTTTCTCTGAACACGACGATGAATGATGATCATTAACTATTTAGCTGTGTAAGAATCAAAGGTTGCATAAATGATATTAAAAAAAATCTCCGGTTAGTTTATTTTGGAAGTTCATTTTAAGACTTTGAAATTTGCCGCGTAATCTAGCGCTTTTTTATATTTTGGTCATCTAGCGAAATTTAGCGCTTTTTTAGATCTGATATAGCGCTCAACCAGCGTGACCAGATTTAGCAGAATTCTGCAATTTTAGCAGAATATGACCCCTAATTTAGGGCTTAGCATTTTATGTCGCAGATTAGAAAAAGTTGGCAGGTTTTAGCAGAATCTAATGACATATTAATAGAAATTTGGCAGAGTTCTACAATTTTAGCAGAATTTTGACCCCTAATTTAGGGCCAGCAACCCAAAAATAAATTTCAGCCTTCAGGGGCATTTCCGAAAACGTACATTTTCTTTTGAGTAGTTATAATATGTAGACAACATTTCCGTAGCGTAGTAGTCGTTGACAGTCAGTTGTGTCGTGAGCAAAAAAGAAAAAGTGAAACAAAAATAATTTGACCAAAACTATCGTTCTGAGGGGAGAAGGATCCATTTTTTCATCTTAGCTATCAAGATCCAAGGAGGACAACAATGCCGTTTTTGTAAGGCATGTAATGTCAAATTAGTTTCAAGGCTTTCTGTTCTAAAGATCATATAAACAATGAAACACAAAAATGGATCATTGGATATTCTGGACAGTCATCGGTAAGTGATTCTACTTATATATCTGCAAAAACTTCTTTTTTAGGGTTCCGTACCACAAAAGGAAAAACGGAACCCTTATAGGATTACTCGCGTCCGTTTCTTTGTCACAGCCAATTTGCCCCAAAACTACTAGACCGATTGAGTTAAAATTTGGTACACATACATATGTGAGCCAGTAAACCGAAGACGGATGTCTAACGAAAATAAATGAACTTTAGTTACCATTAGGTACGTACAATCAATAAGTGGCCCCCATAATGTTCAACAAATATATATAATAATTATCTTTCCTTTTTTAAATTAATATATTGGTAAAAAAATATAAATTTATTTATTAGTAGAATTTTGGCATTTTTAACAAAAAAATTAGCAGCATTTAGCAGAATTTAGCCAAGCAGTTGGCATAATGTTCAATTTCAATCTGGTCACACTGCGCTCAACGATCGAACAGAGGTGGCAGCCCTGATTTACCCAATCCTTTATTTACCAACTTCTCAACAACTTACAAGAGATACAAAAAAAAGGTTAAAATCGTCATCTCCTTTTCTAGCTTATTAACGGGTCGCAGAAACTTCCACAGGTCCAATTTACAAGTTTACAGGTTATAACATACATTTAATTGCAGCTTCAAAACAGGGGGAGTTGAGCAACTTCCACAGGTTTGAACGATTCGAATTAGGCAAGATCGTGTCACAATTTTGTGATTCATCCCGGAAAGTATTTCAATTGTAGCGTGTCTACTAGTATTATGTAAAGTTTAATAAAACATTAATTAACTTAAATTAAAAGTTTAAAATACCCCGACAAAAAAACTTCAAATAATATTGATATAATATAATAAAACTAAGTTGATAAAATGTGCGTGCCGATAAAACTTAAAAAGGAGTCCCGGCAGGATAAAGGGACTTATATAGTGTGATAGCCCTCTATCTCCCCTCCTCGAACAAGAAAGTTTCCGTTTTAACGTAAAGGGCGGCGTGTTTTTAAAGATATAAGGGCTTTTCCAACTTTTCAACTTGAAAATCAAGTGTAGTGGCGCCATCTGTTGTCGAGTATTTGAACTTCATTCAGAACAACTATTAATGGGTTGCATTTCGAAAGACGCTGCGAGCAATAATGGCGCGAAATTTAAATTCCAATTTCAATAAAGTCTTAAATTACATTTGTTACTATAATAAAGTTATTAAATTTGTTTACTTATACAGCGGTAGCTAACTTATATTTAGGAGTTAAAGCGACATAATTTTAGTTATTCAAATTAGTTCTGAAAACATTTTCAACTTGGAAATTAAGTGTAGTGGCGCTATCTGTTGTCGAGTATTTGAACTTCATTCAGAACAACGATTATTTGGGTTGCATTTCGAAAGGCGGTGCGAGCTATTGCAGCATGTGTTAGTAATGGCGCGAAATTTAAAATTTCAATTTAAATAAAGTCAAGTTACATTTGTTACTTTAATAAAGTTATTTAATTTTGTGTATTAATACAGCAGTAGCTAACTTATCTATTGGAGTTAAAGCGACATAATTTTAGTTATTCAAATTAGTTCTGAAAACATTTTAAAATTTAAGTTTTTAATTTCGCGCCTTTACTACGTATGCTACAGCTGCAGAACCTATTGTTACGGCGGATGATAATGTCGAGAACATTCTAGAAGGTGTGAGAAAGAAAATATTCTCAAACTTTTTCGAATATCTAAAAGATCCCGGTGTCGCCGCCAGAGTTAGTTCGATTTGAACAGCGAAACAAGTACTAATATAAAGTTGTATAGTATGGATGTTTGTTACTCAATCACGCTTTAGCCACTGGACGGGTCGGGATGAAACTTGGCACACATACAGGTTAGATCCTGGAATAGAACATAAGCTACTTTTTACCCCGGGAAAACGTCTTATTCTCACGGGAAAATCGAAAACAACGCGGGCGTAGCCGCGGGCGGACGGCTAGTATTGATATAAATGTCGCAGGCATACAGTGTTAATTCGTCATTTTACAAATGTTCATACAAATTATAAAATTGGGAGGGGGGCACTGAATCAAACAAACCTGACCGAACCTAACATCGCGCCCTTCGCTCGCTCATTTACGATCTGCTTGGCATTATACAATTTGCCTGGCTCGGCATTTTACAATCTCCGTACAGAATTTTACAATTTGCCTGACCGTTTTTATATGGACGAATTGTACAATTTGCCTGACCAGTCGTCGATCCAGAGTGACTAATTACTGTACTTTTATTGTCACAACTTAGCGATCCCTCTACGCGACGACTCTTGGATCATAATATTACTACATAAGTTAAACTTTAAATCAAAATCAAATCAAATCAAAACATTTATTTCGGACAACGTAATCCATAGAGTGTTAGTACAAGAAAATATTATAAATAAATTAGGGTTAGTAAGGTTACACAAATTAAAAATTAAAATTACTTCACATGCAGCCGTACCAATTGCCACAAGATAGGGCAGTCGGGTCGGCTAATACGGGCCAATACATATATTTTACCTCTTTTTAAAGATTTTTGTAGGTTTTTTAGAATTTTAATTTACGTTATAAATAGTGGACATCTGGGTGTGCAGTATCTGTACTGTAGTAGTGTGGTAGTAGTATCTGTACTAAGCAGAGTATTAAGTCCTTTCCAGACAAACTAACGCTTGCTTTATAGACAAAAATATACTAAAGTACTGCGTTATTATAATCTATGAAATAAAAATGAAATGCCGTAGTTTTCTGTTTAAATTTGAAATTTCAGAGCAATAGCGAGCAGCTAGTGCCATTATAAACACACAAATATGGTTTTTAGGCGCTTCGCACACGACAGGGCGGGGCGTGCCGGTCAATTTCGCCGCCAACGATAGCACAAAGGGAATCCTATACTACCAATGCACATGGAGGACAAAAAGACTACGCCGGCGGGCACTGGCGGCGCGGCATGTCTGTGGCTGCCCGCCATAGATCACACAAACTAGTTTGTATGCAGTAACGCAGACGGCGGCGCAGCGCGGCTATCTCAGTCCGCGCCACGCTTCACTAGAACGAACCTACTGAACTGACCGCCTCTGTCCCTCGTGTGACTTGTCTACGCGGCGAGGGGAGCCGCGGGCATCGACGGGCAGACGCGGATTTTATTGCTTTGCGGTCAGAAGACTGCCCCAACCCGCCGGTCGTGTGCAAAGCGTCTTAAGGTTTAAGGGTTTCTAACGTAACCTTAAATAAAGGTACAATGAGTCAAATTTGTCATGTGTGCATTAGACTCGCGCTATGGATCCTAAACTGAACGAAATAAAAATATTACTGCACGCCGGTCTCGTTATAAGTGTCTTTTACTTTAATGATTTAAGGGATAACCAAAGGTGTGGTATGGAACTCTCCATCCGCGTATGCGACTCGCACTTGGCCGATTTTTTCACACGATTTTAGTCGGCTGTCTAAGAAGGAGGCTAATGTCAATGTAATTAACAATGTGTTAAACAATCTACTTTTCATTTCGACTGTGAGTTAATGTAATTCCTATTAATATTATATAAATTAATAATTAGATATAAATAAATTAAGTTTACCTATATCCAACCTCCAACCTTTTCGCAATGGCTACTTGCCACGGCCGACTAGATTGTACCTATTATAATAGAGTTGATCATGACGTGCGTCTAGATGGCCATGCCGAAACGTGAAAAAAATTGTCGTGCGTCATGCTATCATGACATTATGGCGGGCTGCAAAATAGAGGAATGATTTTAAATGTTGATCTTCTGTAATTGTGAAACAAAATAGACCAACTGTAAAATGATTTTAATATAAACTGAAACGCAAAGTATTGATTCAAGCCGATCTTCTTTCTTGCGTTTCATAATTAAATTCTCTTTTGATCTTGTTCGTCTAAAAAAATTTAATTTGAAAATGATTGCGAGCTTTTGACAAGACAGAGAAAAATAGATGACGATGTGTTGTCGTATTTTATACTTTTTCGTATTATAAATATTTAAATTATTGTGTATCATAGTGAGGCTCTCAAGTTGTATCTGAGGTAAGCGTTTTGTGTAAGAATTCCGCTTTGTATATGTTTTTGGTTCTGCTGCGAACAAGTTTTACCTTTTTTCGTAGGGCCCTACCCGCCGCCCTCGAGCTTTAAAACCCAACCAGCTACTTTACTTGGCTACACCGTGAACAGAGCCGTATCCTCCGCCAGCTGGCCATCAGTTACGCTGCTCCACCGTGAGTACGCCCAAATACAGTGAGGGGGAGCTCTCCTATCCACCACCTGGCTCGTCGCGGTACTGTTTTCTCCGGACATTCAGCTAAAGGAAAGTGGACACAAATTTTATTTCTTAAAAAAATCACGTAACTTTTAATAATATGAACAAAGTAAGGGTATTTCAGGAAAATTTTATAAATTTAAAATTTTTAACGTTTGAATATTATAGGCAATATTTAAATTAAGGGGAAGCAACGATCGTTGCCAAACCGGAAATCTATTTAAAATTGGGTAATTCGGTTTTTTTAAAATATTTGTAAATTTAAGTAATTTTCAGCATGTGAAAAGTTTTATATTGTTAACCTTTATACCTATTAAAAATTAAAAGTATTCCATATTACCCCAAAATTTATTTTCTTCCCGAAATTCATATTTAGGCACTGAGTGAAAATCCTACGTATCATGTAGCATCCTGTTATATTATTTAACCCCTTTTAATTAAAATATGCTGCATTAATGGCGCCCGAACTAATGTTTTATCCCCTTTTCTGCCTTTGATCTTTCCCTAACGAACCCGTTTTTTTGTCGTTCGTGGGTGTATCCGTTTTCCGGATGTTATGGTTCAAGTTTTAATACCTCAAGACCCTTACTTAATTTAATCGTGCAGTTTTCTGGGAAACGTGTGGTTTTTTTGTTTGTATGCACGGTATTTTTTTGCTTCTCTTCACACGGGTCGTTTTTTCCCCGGCTTAATGGCATTATACCTCTTTCGGATAATTGCTTACGTGTTGTTGAGTTGTTTTTGCCTGTGTATTCCCTTACGATTCCAAGATAATTTTTAATTCAAGTAGTTAATGGCCAGACACTAGATTTCTTTCAATCGAAAGTCGGGACAGACTTACTTTTTAGTTCACGATTATTTAACGTTGGTTTAAGGGAAAAATCTTTAAGGGTTACTGTGTGGAATATTTTTATGCGTTGCTTTGCGAGGTATTCTTTAAATTTTTGGCGTACCCTGTTCACTTTTATGTGACAACGTTTCTGTATTCCGCAGTATTGTTTAGATTTCTTGAGGTCTTATAACAATTTCAAATTTTTCAAATTTCTTTCATTAATCTTGCCTTTGTCTTACCTCTGTTTTTAGTCCCTCCTTTTCCCGAACGAATTTTAATTTTTTAGTCGGTAGTAGGAGTGTTCGTTACTCGGTAACGACCCGTTATTTTCGCTAAATTGGTCTACCTTTTTGTCCAAGATGGGACGGGGTGAGTTTTTTTGTACACTCACGTTATGCTAGAGTTGACACTATCGAACCCCAATTTTGTATATGCCTTCGACCCTTTATATTTCCTATATTTGGTAGCGAATCGCGTTTTCAGACTTCCGGTGTTGATTTATCCGAAAGTCGGAATCGTCGCGCATCCGCAGTGACCATCTCGGTTCATATTTATGGTAGGGTACCAAAACGTTTTTTAACGTTTTAAGGTGTTACGTCGACAGAGACTTATCGCAATATTTAATTTGCGGTTTGAAATTTTTAGGATCATGATTATACTTTGCGGTTTTCTAAGCGTCTTTTCACACGCGTCGGTTTTTCCCGGCGTAATGGCACTAACCCACCTTTTTTGTGGTTAATTGTCTTCGTGTTGATTTTTTTGTCTTAGCCCGCGTATTTTCTTACGGTTCCTATAATTTTTATGGAGTGTCGATGACCAGACTTAAGATTTTTTCCATCGAAAGTCGGGTCTGACTTCTCAATTGTATCTGTTGACTTTCGCTGTGGTTCACTTTGTCGGGGATATCATTTAGCGCAGTAAGTTCTCGCGCTTATTGGGAGTTCAATTTCTTATCAACGATATTTTTGTAAAGGATACTAACTTTTTCCTAATTTTTGGTTCGGGAGGGTTTCCATTTTCTTCCTCTTTATTGCTAGCGTATTTTTTTTTCTTTCGGAACGTTTAGCTTTTAACAAGCCTGGTTTTTAACCTCAACACGTTTTACGAAGTTTATTCTTTTGAACTTTTTGCGTTTAACAGACCTATTTTTTTTTTCAACTTTTTGCGTTTAACATCTATTATTTTCTTTTGATCCTTTTTGCATTTGACAGCCCTACATGCCTTTTGTGCGGTGTAGTCTCTTTTTTAGCGTCTTCGTTTTGTCCCTTCTCGTTGGACTTCTTTAACTTCTTCGTTTTGTCCCTTCTCGTTGGACTTCCTTAGCTTATTCGTTTTTCCTTTTAATCGGACCTTTCCTGTTGTTGTTTTCTTTCGATTTCTGTCGATTTTCCTAACTTTAATAAAACTATTGTTGTTTAACTTGTTTCTTCTTCAGGGCTGTCCAACGTCCATAGGGTTGTCCAAATTTCAAAATTTTTTGGACTTCTCGCCTTTTTTTGTGAGTTTGTGGGTATTTTGAACGCCAAGTATCGATTCAAGCCGATCTTCTTTCTTGCGTTTCATAATTAAATTCTCTTTTGATCTTGTTCGTCTAAAAAAATAGAATTTGAAAATGATTGCGAGCTTTTGACAAGACAGAGAAAAATAGATGACGATGTGTTGTCGTATTTTATACTTTTTCGTATTATAAATATTTAAATTATTGTGTATCATAGTGAGGCTCTCAAGTTTTATCTGAGGTAAGCGTTTTGTGTAAGAATTCCGCTTTGTATATGTTTTTGGTTCTGCTGCGAACAAGTTTTACCTTTTTTCGTAGGGCCCTACCCGCCGCCCTCGAGCTTTAAAACCCAACCAGCTACTTTACTTGGCTACACCGTGAACAGAGCCGAATCCTCCGCCAGCTGGCCATCAGTTACGCTGCTCCACCGAGAGTACGCCCAAATACAGTGAGCGGGAGCTCTCCTATCCACCACCTGGCTCGTCGCGGTACTTTTTTCTCCGGACATTCAGCTAAAGGAAAGTGGACACAAATTTTATTTCTTAAAAAAATCACGTAACTTTTAATAATATGAACAAAGTATAAAAATAAATCTGAGCTTTAACTCAAAAAAACAAGCTAGCTAAGAACTTTTGAAGTGACAACAACAAGGACCCGGCTAACGCGCGCGACTAATGCTCCCAGCGAATTGGTGCGAAAATCGAAAGTTTCGCACACTCGCGACTCAGTCGTCTGCGGGAAATTGTACAGTGCGGTGGAACGATATTCCGTATAAAAATGCCTTATTGTGTTGTGAGAGGCTGTAAAAATCATGAAAGGAAGGCTAAAAAGAAACATAGGATGTCGTATCATCGTTAAGTAACTAACTTTATATTGTGTTTTTTCTTGTAAACAAATTAAATAAACAAATTTTTATAGCGACAATTCTACCAAGGTTCGTTTAACGCGGCACTGACGTCAACTCTCGCCAACGCTAGTTCGTACGAGTTATGTTAGATGGCGCTACTTTTTGCTTGTATCAAGAAAATCTGAGTAAAATATGGGGACGGGCGGATCCTTCTGTTAAACTCTGTGGGTTCTTTGCACTTGCATTCCATGCAAATCCTGCTGTTTTTGTGTTCCTTTGTCATTGTACTATAGAAACGACATTCTGAAATATAAGATCCCTTTGCATCTAACACAAGTAATGTATTCCCTATTTACGATGGTCTTAGGATATTTTTTCCATTTTATTTAAATGTTTCTAATCCCACGTAGCACAGCAATAAATACCCTCAAAGCAAAGGAAATATTCCAGCCGCGGGAATAAAGTCACAAGCGCCGTGCAAACGGCTGCGCTTACACGTTGCGTCAACACAGTTCGCGCAATTTTGTTTTTCCGTAAAAATACACAAATTAAAGTTGGTCTTTTTCAATATTATCATAAAATACTGGGCAGTAGTCCTCAAATTAACGATATTAGGTAATTTCGGATTTATATTATCACTTTAGCACCAGAAAACAAATGAAATATGCGCAGCGAGAAAATACGTGACTAAGACGGCAGAATCACTTATAGAACATGGTAACCATGACCTAATGCTCTAGCGTCTCCTGGAATCTGCAGGATGCGCAACTCCTTGCCAACTGACAGCAGAAGTAATATATAAAGTTTAAAAAGCATGAAATTAAACTTAAAAGTTTAAAACACCCCACGACATTAAACTTCTGAAAAGTCAAAAACAGTATGTATCGACTCTTATATTTACCCCAGTGCTGCCACCTTAGCGCTTTCGGAGCTAGATCTAGCACTTTATTGATGTACTTAACTCCCATTTTTACTTTACAACTCCTAGCGCCCAATATGGCGCGTTTTATTATGTTCTCCTTCCGTCACACATCCGTGCTTTTGTCACAGTCATTTTTTTTTTGTGGCAACACTAATAATTTTTATTAATTTCCGTTTTTCGGGTTCAAATCACAACGAAAACGAATGAGTTCTTCATTCATCAGAACCAGGGCATCGGGAATGCAAGCTAGCATTGCTTCTACGGCGGTAATAGACGATGACTGTGCTTTCTCTGAACACGACGATGAATGATGATCATTAACTATTTAGCTGTGTAAGAATCAAAGGTTGCATAAATGATATTAAAAAAAATCTCCGGTTAGTTTATTTTGGAAGTTCATTTTAAGACTTTGAAATTTGCCGCGTAATCTAGCGCTTTTTTATATTTTGGTCATCTAGCGAAATTTAGCGCTTTTTTAGATCTGATATAGCGCTCAACCAGCGTGACCAGATTTAGCAGAATTCTGCAATTTTAGCAGAATATGACCCCTAATTTAGGGCTTAGCATTTTATGTCGCAGATTAGAAAAAGTTGGCAGGTTTTAGCAGAATCTAATGACATATTAATAGAAATTTGGCAGAGTTCTACAATTTTAGCAGAATTTTGACCCCTAATTTAGGGCCAGCAACCCAAAAATAAATTTCAGCCTTCAGGGGCATTTCCGAAAACGTACATTTTCTTTTGAGTAGTTATAATATGTAGACAACATTTCCGTAGCGTAGTAGTCGTTGACAGTCAGTTGTGTCGTGAGCAAAAAAGAAAAAGTGAAACAAAAATAATTTGACCAAAACTATCGTTCTGAGGGGAGAAGGATCCATTTTTTCATCTTAGCTATCAAGATCCAAGGAGGACAACAATGCCGTTTTTGTAAGGCATGTAATGTCAAATTAGTTTCAAGGCTTTCTGTTCTAAAGATCATATAAACAATGAAACACAAAAATGGATCATTGGATATTCTGGACAGTCATCGGTAAGTGATTCTACTTATATATCTGCAAAAACTTCTTTTTAGGGTTCCGTACCACAAAAGGAAAAACGGAACCCTTATAGGATTACTCGCGTCCGTTTCTTTGTCACAGCCAATTTGCCCCAAAACTACTAGACCGATTGAGTTAAAATTTGGTACACATACATATGTGAGCCAGTAAACCGAAGACGGATGTCTAACGAAAATAAATGAACTTTAGTTACCATTAGGTACGTACAATCAATAAGTGGCCCCCATAATGTTCAACAAATATATATAATAATTATCTTTCCTTTTTTAAATTAATATATTGGTAAAAAATATAAATTTATTTATTAGTAGAATTTTGGCATTTTTAACAAAAAAATTAGCAGCATTTAGCAGAATTTAGCCAAGCAGTTGGCATAATGTTCAATTTCAATCTGGTCACACTGCGCTCAACGATCGAACAGAGGTGGCAGCCCTGATTTACCCAATCCTTTATTTACCAACTTCTCAACAACTTACAAGAGATACAAAAAAAAGGTTAAAATCGTCATCTCCTTTTCTAGCTTATTAACGGGTCGCAGAAACTTCCACAGGTCCAATTTACAAGTTTACAGGTTATAACATACATTTAATTGCAGCTTCAAAACAGGGGGAGTTGAGCAACTTCCACAGGTTTGAACGATTCGAATTAGGCAAGATCGTGTCACAATTTTGTGATTCATCCCGGAAAGTATTTCAATTGTAGCGTGTCTACTAGTATTATGTAAAGTTTAATAAAACATTAATTAACTTAAATTAAAAGTTTAAAATACCCCGACAAAAAAACTTCAAATAATATTGATATAATATAATAAAACTAAGTTGATAAAATGTGCGTGCCGATAAAACTTAAAAAGGAGTCCCGGCAGGATAAAGGGACTTATATAGTGTGATAGCCCTCTATCTCCCCTCCTCGAACAAGAAAGTTTCCGTTTTAACGTAAAGGGCGTGTTTTTAAAGATATAAGGGCTTTTCCAACTTTTCAACTTGAAAATCAAGTGTAGTGGCGCCATCTGTTGTCGAGTATTTGAACTTCATTCAGAACAACTATTATTTGGGTTGCATTTCGAAAGACGCTGCGAGCAATAATGGCGCGAAATTTAAAATTCCAATTTCAATAAAGTCTTAAATTACATTTGTTACTATAATAAAGTTATTAAATTTTGTTTACTTATACAGCGGTAGCTAACTTATATTTAGGAGTTAAAGCGACATAATTTTAGTTATTCAAATTAGTTCTGAAAACATTTTCAACTTGGAAATTAAGTGTAGTGGCGCTATCTGTTGTCGAGTATTTGAACTTCATTCAGAACAACGATTATTTGGGTTGCATTTCGAAAGGCGGTGCGAGCTATTGCAGCATGTGTAGTAATGGCGCGAAATTTAAAATTTCAATTTAAATAAAGTCAAGTTACATTTGTTACTTTAATAAAGTTATTTAATTTTGTGTATTAATACAGCAGTAGCTAACTTATCTATTGGAGTTAAAGCGACATAATTTTAGTTATTCAAATTAGTTCTGAAAACATTTTAAAATTTAAGTTTTTAATTTCGCGCCTTTACTACGTATGCTACAGCTGCAGAACCTATTGTTACGGCGGATGATAATGTCGAGAACATTCTAGAAGGTGTGAGAAAGAAAATATTCTCAAACTTTTTCGAATATCTAAAAGATCCCGGTGTCGCCCGCCAGAGTTAGTTCGATTTGAACAGCGAAACAAGTACTAATATAAAGTTGTATAGTATGGATGTTTGTTACTCAATCACGCTTTAGCCACTGGACGGGTCGGGATGAAACTTGGCACACATACAGGTTAGATCCTGGAATAGAACATAAGCTACTTTTTACCCCGGGAAAACGTCTTATTCTCACGGGAAAATCGAAAACAACGCGGGCGTAGCCGCGGGCGGACGGCTAGTATTGATATAAATGTCGCAGGCATACAGTGTTAATTCGTCATTTTACAAATGTTCATACAAATTATAAAATTGGGAGGGGGGCACTGAATCAAACAAACCTGACCGAACCTAACATCGCGCCCTTCGCTCGCTCATTTACGATCTGCTTGGCATTATACAATTTGCCTGGCTCGGCATTTTACAATCTCCGTACAGAATTTTACAATTTGCCTGACCGTTTTTATATGGACGAATTGTACAATTTGCCTGACCAGTCGTCGATCCAGAGTGACTAATTACTGTACTTTTATTGTCACAACTTAGCGATCCCTCTACGCGACGACTCTTGGATCATAATATTACTACATAAGTTAAACTTTAAATCAAAATCAAATCAAATCAAAACATTTATTTCGGACAACGTAATCCATAGAGTGTTAGTACAAGAAAATATTATAAATAAATTAGGGTTAGTAAGGTTACACAAATTAAAAATTAAAATTACTTCACATGCAGCCGTACCAATTGCCACAAGATAGGGCAGTCGGGTCGGCTAATACGGGCCAATACATATATTTTACCTCTTTTTAAAGATTTTTGTAGGTTTTTTAGAATTTTAATTTACGTTATAAATAGTGGACATCTGGGTGTGCAGTATCTGTACTGTAGTAGTGTGGTAGTAGTATCTGTACTAAGCAGAGTATTAAGTCCTTTCCAGACAAACTAACGCTTGCTTTATAGACAAAAATATACTAAAGTACTGCGTTATTATAATCTATGAAATAAAAATGAAATGCCGTAGTTTTCTGTTTAAATTTGAAATTTCAGAGCAATAGCGAGCAGCTAGTGCCATTATAAACACACAAATATGGTTTTTAGGCGCTTCGCACACGACAGGGCGGGGCGTGCCGGTCAATTTCGCCGCCAACGATAGCACAAAGGGAATCCTATACTACCAATGCACATGGAGGACAAAAAGACTACGCCGGCGGGCACTGGCGGCGCGGCATGTCTGTGGCTGCCCGCCATAGATCACACAAACTAGTTTGTATGCAGTAACGCAGACGGCGGCGCAGCGCGGCTATCTCAGTCCGCGCCACGCTTCACTAGAACGAACCTACTGAACTGACCGCCTCTGTCCCTCGTGTGACTTGTCTACGCGGCGAGGGGAGCCGCGGGCATCGACGGGCAGACGCGGATTTTATTGCTTTGCGGTCAGAAGACTGCCCCAACCCGCCGGTCGTGTGCAAAGCGTCTTAAGGTTTAAGGGTTTCTAACGTAACCTTAAATAAAGGTACAATGAGTCAAATTTGTCATGTGTGCATTAGACTCGCGCTATGGATCCTAAACTGAACGAAATAAAAATATTACTGCACGCCGGTCTCGTTATAAGTGTCTTTTACTTTAATGATTTAAGGGATAACCAAAGGTGTGGTATGGAACTCTCCATCCGCGTATGCGACTCGCACTTGGCCGATTTTTTCACACGATTTTAGTCGGCTGTCTAAGAAGGAGGCTAATGTCAATGTAATTAACAATGTGTTAAACAATCTACTTTTCATTTCGACTGTGAGTTAATGTAATTCCTATTAATATTATATAAATTAATAATTAGATATAAATAAATTAAGTTTACCTATATCCAACCTCCAACCTTTTCGCAATGGCTACTTGCCACGGCCGACTAGATTGTACCTATTATAATAGAGTTGATCATGACGTGCGTCTAGATGGCCATGCCGAAACGTGAAAAAAATTGTCGTGCGTCATGCTATCATGACATTATGGCGGGCTGCAAAATAGAGGAATGATTTTAAATGTTGATCTTCTGTAATTGTGAAACAAAATAGACCAACTGTAAAATGATTTTAATATAAACTGAAACGCAAAGTATTGATTCAAGCCGATCTTCTTTCTTGCGTTTCATAATTAAATTCTCTTTTGATCTTGTTCGTCTAAAAAAATTTAATTTGAAAATGATTGCGAGCTTTTGACAAGACAGAGAAAAATAGATGACGATGTGTTGTCGTATTTTATACTTTTTCGTATTATAAATATTTAAATTATTGTGTATCATAGTGAGGCTCTCAAGTTGTATCTGAGGTAAGCGTTTTGTGTAAGAATTCCGCTTTGTATATGTTTTTGGTTCTGCTGCGAACAAGTTTTACCTTTTTTCGTAGGGCCCTACCCGCCGCCCTCGAGCTTTAAAACCCAACCAGCTACTTTACTTGGCTACACCGTGAACAGAGCCGTATCCTCCGCCAGCTGGCCATCAGTTACGCTGCTCCACCGTGAGTACGCCCAAATACAGTGAGGGGGAGCTCTCCTATCCACCACCTGGCTCGTCGCGGTACTGTTTTCTCCGGACATTCAGCTAAAGGAAAGTGGACACAAATTTTATTTCTTAAAAAAAATCACGTAACTTTTAATAATATGAACAAAGTAAGGGTATTTCAGGAAAATTTTATAAATTTAAAATTTTTAACGTTTGAATATTATAGGCAATATTTAAATTAAGGGGAAGCAACGATCGTTGCCAAACCGGAAATCTATTTAAAATTGGGTAATTCGGTTTTTTTAAAATATTTGTAAATTTAAGTAATTTTCAGCATGTGAAAAGTTTTATATTGTTAACCTTTATACCTATTAAAAATTAAAAGTATTCCATATTACCCCAAAATTTATTTTCTTCCCGAAATTCATATTTAGGCACTGAGTGAAAATCCTACGTATCATGTAGCATCCTGTTATATTATTTAACCCCTTTTAATTAAAATATGCTGCATTAATGGCCCCCGAACTAATGTTTTATCCCCTTTTCTGCCTTTGATCTTTCCCTAACGAACCCGTTTTTTTGTCGTTCGTGGGTGTATCCGTTTTCCGGATGTTATGGTTCAAGTTTTAATACCTCAAGACCCTTACTTAATTTAATCGTGCAGTTTTCTGGGAAACGTGTGGTTTTTTTGTTTGTATGCACGGTATTTTTTTGCTTCTCTTCACACGGGTCGTTTTTTCCCCGGCTTAATGGCATTATACCTCTTTCGGATAATTGCTTACGTGTTGTTGAGTTGTTTTTGCCTGTGTATTCCCTTACGATTCCAAGATAATTTTTAATTCAAGTAGTTAATGGCCAGACACTAGATTTCTTTCAATCGAAAGTCGGGACAGACTTACTTTTTAGTTCACGATTATTTAACGTTGGTTTAAGGGAAAAATCTTTAAGGGTTACTGTGTGGAATATTTTTATGCGTTGCTTTGCGAGGTATTCTTTAAATTTTTGGCGTACCCTGTTCACTTTTATGTGACAACGTTTCTGTATTCCGCAGTATTGTTTAGATTTCTTGAGGTCTTATAACAATTTCAAATTTTTCAAATTTCTTTCATTAATCTTGCCTTTGTCTTACCTCTGTTTTTAGTCCCTCCTTTTCCCGAACGAATTTTAATTTTTTAGTCGGTAGTAGGAGTGTTCGTTACTCGGTAACGACCCGTTATTTTCGCTAAATTGGTCTACCTTTTTGTCCAAGATGGGACGGGGTGAGTTTTTTTGTACACTCACGTTATGCTAGAGTTGACACTATCGAACCCCAATTTTGTATATGCCTTCGACCCTTTATATTTCCTATATTTGGTAGCGAATCGCGTTTTCAGACTTCCGGTGTTGATTTATCCGAAAGTCGGAATCTTCGCGCATCCGCAGTGACCATCTCGGTTCATATTTATGGTAGGGTACCAAAACGTTTTTTAACGTTTTAAGGTGTTACGTCGACAGAGACTTATCGCAATATTTAATTTGCGGTTTGAAATTTTTAGGATCATGATTATACTTTGCGGTTTTCTAAGCGTCTTTTCACACGCGTCGGTTTTTCCCGGCGTAATGGCACTAACCCACCTTTTTTGTGGTTAATTGTCTTCGTGTTGATTTTTTTGTCTTAGCCCGCGTATTTTCTTACGGTTCCTATAATTTTTATGGAGTGTCGATGACCAGACTTAAGATTTTTTCCATCGAAAGTCGGGTCTGACTTCTCAATTGTATCTGTTGACTTTCGCTGTGGTTCACTTTGTCGGGGATATCATTTAGCGCAGTAAGTTCTCGCGCTTATTGGGAGTTCAATTTCTTATCAACGATATTTTTGTAAAGGATACTAACTTTTTCCTAATTTTTGGTTCGGGAGGGTTTCTATTTTCTTCCTCTTTATTGCTAGCGTATTTTTTTTTCTTTCGGAACGTTTAGCTTTTAACAAGCCTGGTTTTTAACCTCAACACGTTTTACGAAGTTTATTCTTTTGAACTTTTTGCGTTTAACAGACCTATTTTTTTTTTCAACTTTTTGCGTTTAACACCTATTATTTTCTTTTGATCCTTTTTGCATTTGACAGCCCTACATGCCTTTTGTGCGGTGTAGTCTCTTTTTTAGCGTCTTCGTTTTGTCCCTTCTCGTTGGACTTCTTTAACTTCTTTGTTTTGTCCCTTCTCGTTGGACTTCCTTAGCTTATTCGTTTTTCCTTTTAATCGGACCTTTCCTGTTGTTGTTTTCTTTCGATTTCTGTCGATTTTCCTAACTTTAATAAAACTATTGTTGTTTAACTTGTTTCTTCTTCAGGGCTGTCCAACGTCCATAGGGTTGTCCAAATTTCAAAATTTTTTGGACTTCTCGCCTTTTTTTGTGAGTTTGTGGGTATTTTGAACGCCAAGTATCGATTCAAGCCGATCTTCTTTCTTGCGTTTCATAATTAAATTCTCTTTTGATCTTGTTCGTCTAAAAAAATAGAATTTGAAAATGATTGCGAGCTTTTGACAAGACAGAGAAAAATAGATGACGATGTGTTGTCGTATTTTATACTTTTTCGTATTATAAATATTTAAATTATTGTGTATCATAGTGAGGCTCTCAAGTTTTATCTGAGGTAAGCGTTTTGTGTAAGAATTCCGCTTTGTATATGTTTTTGGTTCTGCTGCGAACAAGTTTTACCTTTTTTCGTAGGGCCCTACCCGCCGCCCTCGAGCTTTAAAACCCAACCAGCTACTTTACTTGGCTACACCGTGAACAGAGCCGTATCCTCCGCCAGCTGGCCATCAGTTACGCTGCTCCACCGAGAGTACGCCCAAATACAGTGAGGGGGAGCTCTCCTATCCACCACCTGGCTCGTCGCGGTACTTTTTTCTCCGGACATTCAGCTAAAGGAAAGTGGACACAAATTTTATTTCTTAAAAAAATCACGTAACTTTTAATAATATGAACAAAGTAAGGGTATTTCAGGAAAATTTTATAAATTTAAAATTTTTAACGTTTGAATATTATAGGCAATATTTAAATTAAGGGGAAGCAACGATCGTTGCCAAACCGGCAATCTATTTAAAATTGGGTAATTCGGTTTTTTTTTTAAATATTTGCAAATTTAAGTAATTTTCAGCATGTGAAAAGTTTTATATTGTTTACCTTTATACCTATTAAAAATTAAAATTATTCCATATTACCCCAAAATTTATTTTCTTCCCGAAATTCATATTTAGGCACTGAGTGAAAATCCTACGTATCATGTAGCATCCTGTTATATTATTTAACCCCTTTTAATTAAAATATGCTGCATTAATGGCGCCCGAACTAATGTTTTATCCCCTTTTCTGCCTTTGATCTTTCCCTAACGAACCCGTTTTTTTGTCGTTCGTGGGTGTATCCGTTTTCCGGATGTTATGGTTCAAGTTTTAATACCTCAAGACCCTTACTTAATTTAATCGTGCAGTTTTCTGGGAAACGTGTGGTTTTTTTGTTTGTATGCACGGTATTTTTTTTGCTTCTCTTCACACGGGTCGTTTTTTCCCCGGCTTAATGGCATTATACCTCTTTCGGATAATTGCTTACGTGTTGTTGAGTTGTTTTTGCCTGTGTATTCCCTTACGATTCCAAGATAATTTTTAATTCAAGTAGTTAATGGCCAGACACTAGATTTCTTTCAATCGAAAGTCGGGACAGACTTACTTTTTAGTTATGTATAGATAAGTTTAGATATATGAAAACCTCTTATTTTAATTTAATATCATAATCTGACGTAACTCAATTATCTTCGACTTAATGAAAAATTAAAAAAAATATTCTCCACCCTAGGGATGAAAAAACAAATTTTACACCCGGCTATCTACTCATGAAAATTGAACTTTCCGAACAGGAGAGATGAAAACAAACTATACATATTGCGCGACAAACTAAAGTTCTCGTGATTCTGCATAAGAACTTGGTTTTCATTTCAGTAGAGGATCTCTAATAAGTACCTACTCTCTGGGTTCTGGTCTTCTGGTTGTCAGTCTGTCCAAGAAAATTAGAAACAAGTAACTCCTCAAAAAAACTCCAATTTTATTTTTCTTACTTAACATGATCACAACTTAAAACTTACAATTCATTCTGACAAATATAAAGAAACACAACAGATAGAAAATGGAAGTAATCTTCGTCATTATTGATTTGTACGTCAGTCAGGTTGGAGTACGCTGGCTCTATTTCTTGCAGCGTGCTATCTTGGCTGTCGTCACTGTCCTGAGTAGTTTCCGCCCAGGAGACACGTTTCGAACTGGAACGATTCCTCTCTTTCTTTTTATCAGACGTGGGAGTTGAATGGGAGACAGGTGCCAATTCTTTGGTAGGCGTTTGAGCGCATTTGTCTAAGTAATGTTTGCGGAGGATATATTCGCGCATGGAATCTTGGGACATTCGTTTGGGCGGCGGCGGTGGTGGTAGTTCCTCGTCGTCAAGGCATTCATTCTTATCTTTTCTCGCTTCCTCTATCATTTTGGTCTCGTTTTCGTCGTCGCAAAGCGGCGTGGCGCCGAGCTTGTTGCGTACGAGTGGCGGGCGTACATGCGCGGCGCAGAGGATGCGTTTGCGCACAAAGTCGTGGAAGGTCGTGAGTTCGGAGCCGAGTTCGCGGCGCACGAGTTGCTTGTGCCGCGCGGGCACGTTGGGGTCACGGACCGCTAACAGGGCCTGCGGGCAACAAAAATAAACTGGTGCAAATAGGTGGCAAATGTGGTGCAAATAAACTGGTAAATTTGCAAGGAAACTAACCAATTAAAAATATCTCTAAAATATACATGTAAGATTCCTCTCATAAACTTTAAGTCACTACTCAAAGTCTGCGACTGAAAGCTCTAGCTGAGATCTTGAAGTGGCTCTAGTCCAACGAACAATCTCTCGTTCATCTATTCGGGTCTGTTAACGCGGCGCAAGTTATCCAAACTATCATAGGAGCAAGTAACCTCTTATTAGCACAGAATACTATACTCCTCTACAGAGGAACTCATTAGAGATTCTTAATTATTAATCAAGCTGGGTCAAAACCCCAACAACCCACCCGGAAAAAGAACAGTTAATTAAACCCAAAAATCAAACATTTACCCAAGACATAACCCACGATTTGGTTCATTGGAGGAAATTAAGTGGGAATTTGGAATGGATGTAGGAAAAATCCCGGGGCCGGCTTTTACCCAGTTGGCTTACGCATTTTTATATGCCTGGTTCATCTAAAGCAAACTAAACTTTTAAATTAACGGATCACCCACCAAATACCTTTCATTTTATGAAACCCCATATCAAATGGTTACTAATCAAAGATACCAAAATTTTAATAAAAACTAAAACTTTTATTAGAAATATTTTAAAAGTGAAACACTTTATTCTTTAATTTCACTTTCAATGTGATGAATGAACTTGTTTAACTGTTTTATCAATAATTGCTTTATAGTTCACTATTATGTCGCGGAAACCTGGTGACTTTTCTACGGAACCCACTTTGGGAATCGCTGATCAACACTAAGAGTCAGAAACCTCATTAGAGATTCTTAATACGCCATAAGCGCCAGCAACCAATCTCTCATTCATCCAGCACACAGTGCTAGTGACTAAGGAGATGCTCGCGAAGGACTTGCTCCTGTCAACGCAACACATTGGAGGTCCTTACTTGTAAAGCCAATAAAGTAGCAGCAGACTAAGTAGCGCCAGCGACCAATCTCTCGTTCATACAGCACACAGTGCTAGTGACTGAGGAGATGCTCGTGAAGGACTCGCTCCTGTTAACGCAACACATTGGAGGTCCTTACTTGTGAAGCCAATAAAGTAGCAGCAGCTTGAGTAGCGCCAGCGACCAATCTCTCGTTCATACAGCACACAGTGCTAGTGACTGAGGAGATGCTAGTGATGGACTCGCTCCTGTTGACGCGGCGCGAGTCGCTGGGACTGCCGCAGGAGCAGTTGCGGCGACGGCTGCGCGGGGAGCGGGAGCCGCTGCCCTCTTCCGCGTGATACGCCTAAGAACAAGCAACAAGTATTACTTCCGCGTACAAGGTAGGTATGCCGGAGAAAATTGTCATCAGAGTAAATTAAAGATTTGAGTAAATAGCGGAGTGGGGGATTGGTGAGAACTTCATTGTGGAGTTTAGCTGTAGTAACATGTGATTGCTAAACTTCGATTATTTAACTAATTGCCTAGCTCATACAGGATAAGGATTTTCGCATGCTCTAACTCATAAGGAATGCCACGATTCCTTGGGGGAGGCTTTTACCCAAACGGGGTCCATACAAACAATAAAGAATTAAATTAAATTTAAATAACAATTAAAATTTTTAGAAATAAATACATAAACTTAACTTATATAACCAGAAAGAGCTATACGTTTAATAAATCTATTAATTTTATAATGGCTATATGTATAATATGAATTTATCATTGTAATCTGTATGGAATTAAATAAAGCTTTATTATTATTATTATTATTTCTAACTCATAAACTTCAAAAAATTCCCAAAGTATTAAGATTCTCGAGTAGCGACCACGCACCGGAAAGAGTAGTGTAGGCAGGCCTCCCACTCGGTGGACCGATGACCTGGTGAAGGTCGCGGGAAGCCGCTGGATGCGGGCAGCGCAGAACCGCTCGTCGTGGAGATTCTTGGGGAAGGCCTATGTCCAGCAGTGGAAGTCCTTCGGCTGATATGATGATGATGATTAAGATCAAGCTCCACTTGTCGTATTTATATTTTGCGTCGCTCTATTCCATACTGTCACTCAGGAAGGTCACTCTAAAGAGCAAAGACCAATTGCGTACACGTAATGGGCATGCGTTCGGGAGCTCGACTATTATGTACGCTACGACACAACTTACATGATTCAGCGATCGCGTCAGCAAGAAAATAGCTGACAACAATGTCCCAAATGTCAACTGCGGGTACGGCTCGTAAGTGATCTTGGGGGCTCCAAACTGCAGTTCCACCAGTGGCTGCCATCGCTCCAGGTCCAGCCCAGGGTCGGCGAGTAACGAGAGGAGGTCAGGGCTGAACGCTAGCAAGCATAGTGTTGCCATGTGCAAGATTTCCAACGTTCTGTGGGTATATGAAAGAAAATTGAAAGTGTCCAAAGCAAATCGTTAATTCTAAACTGAATAAAGTCACAAAATGAAGATAATAGGGATGACGAATCTTAGTCATCTGAGTTTCTTTTTATCATCTGTCAAAAACGACATTTTGTTTTAAAAATGTTAGAAATACCTAGGCGTGACGTCATGGTTTAGCAACGTCATTTATGTACTCATTTTGTGATTTTGGTGAATCAAAAATCGAAGACTTGATGGGAAACAAAACGAGTAAGGTTTTTCGAAGTTTAAGTAGGAGGGCAATTTAGTGATGAAGAGTTCATAAATTATTTCTGATGCTGTCGTCATCCCTATTTGAACATTAATTAGGACATTGTTTTTAAAACTTTGTGTTTACCTTATTATTAGTACCTACCTTATTACTTTATTCCATGTATACTGTATGAATTATATATCTATCTATCTACCTTTGCAAGACTGCGGCTTGGGCAGCTATATCTTCAGGTGGTTGCGACGTAGGATCCGACGAACGACGCGTGCGCATCATGAACGTCACACATTGATAGAGGCATGCACTTATGCTACGCTGTAAAAATATGACGAACATTTTATTATAACATTCAATATACTAAAAGGCATACTGAATTAATCCTGGTTATTATTTACCATAATGCCAATCAAGGAGTTGATATTCTGCAAGCGCCATCTAGCTTCAAACTTGACCAACTGCACGACTAAATTCAGCGTCGAAGCGCAAAGACTCAGCGCATCTATCTTGGGGACTTGTCCCGGCATCAACACAGCTTCTATAAGATGCTCCAAATGCACTCCGACGAAGGTGATCGCGTCTCCAGCGAAGAACTGACCATGCTTCATGACCATCATTGATATGAAGTCCAAGCTGTACGAGTATACTCGCCACCATTCTTGAGGCTTCCACACATTGGGACCGCCATTGCTATCGATTTTTGGTGGTAGCAGCTGAAGCCACAGAAACTGGTCAACATCGCTTAAAAGCAAGTCCTTAGAGAACGGCCCTCGAGCGTAAGCTGTGAGGCATCGCAAGGTCGCTATAGAAGTTTGGTAGTGCCTTCGATTTTGCAAACAGATTTGGAGACAGCACAGGAGTTTGTTTATAAATCGGCTCGATTGAAACCACTGTAACAATCCTGAGAACATATCATCATACAAGTCGAGGCATTGCTCCAACATAGCAAGAGATAAGACCACTGTTGGGATGTCTTCGGCATAGCTATTGTTAGCTGTCTTTTCAGTCTTTGATTCTTCTTTGATATAATCTAACAGTCTCTCGAGTTCCAAACTGTTGATGTTAGTGACAGATCTAATAATACTCTGTGCGGTGACACAATTCGCTTTAATTTCATAGTCCAAACTACTAATTGCTACAGTTCCTATTGAGAGTATAGCTCTGATAGCTCTGGGGTGTAGACATTCGTAAACTACAGCGGTGCTACTCAGCAAATTTGCGATTTGCTTTGCACTGGCCTTTCGAATATCGAAGCAGTCGTCTTTCCAATTTGCCAGCATTATTACGTACAGTTCAGCTAATATGACGACAAGTCTGCCGTCTTTAAAGTCATCCAACTCTTTCAAAAGCGCTTCCATACACGGAGCGACCATTTTCGACTTGTGAGCAATGTTCAGGCATATAGGCATGCACTTGCAGAAAATTGTGGTGAAGTCTTTCCATGACGTCAGCAAGCTCAACCAAACAGGAACCTTGTCAATGCATTCGCAATCACTTCTCCCCGCGAAGCTGAATATGTGTTTTAACCATGTGTCCAAATGTGTTTTGCTGACATCAAAGAACTGTTCGAGCATTTCTTTCAGATTCGGCTCAACCTTTTCCCTGGAAACAAACAGCTCAATGCCGAGAACGTTAAAGATTTGCGTGTAAGTTCTCAAGCCGGGCTGGATGTCGCTGAAGAGCGGACTCGTCAGATGCTCCCAGAATTTGGGATTCTCTCGAAGCTTCTTGACCAGAATCTGCATGTTGTTTTTCCATAACGCATGGAAGAGAGCCATTACGCATCCCAAAAGCGGGCTGTGTAATAATTTTGCACTCTGCAACAAAGTTTAAAATGAAGCATGAAAAATCGGCTAAGTGCGAGTCAGACTCACGCGCCGAGGGTTCCGTGCCACCACACCCCTCCACACAAGTACAACAATAAATAGTATCTATTAATTTAAAACAAAAGACATCAACGGGAGCTCCAGAAAATAGTTGTTATACAAGAGTGCAAAGTTGATTTTTAACCGCGTGCTTAATTTTGATGACCGAGCAAGCGAAGGAGTCTAAATTTTTTAAAAAATGAATCCTGAGCGTTAGCGAGGGAATCAAAAGAGCACGAGGTGAAAAATATTTGCACTCGAGTGCAACACTTAACTTTTCATTCCACCTCAGCGAGGAAATTACTAAATGGAAAAAAAAAAACATTTGCGCATTACAAACAGTTTCAGTCAATCCTGTTGGCGTCAAATAAACTTTCTCCTCGCTAGAATCACTTATTTTAGGTTTTTCACTTGTTTTCAAGTTTCTTGTTTTTAACTTAAGCTTTTAACAGTATGACGTGAAAAGAAAATGGCGCGCGCAAAGCAAATTAAAAAGTACACCAAGAAGGTTCCGAGTCTGAGTTTTTAACAAATTAAAAAAGGTTCTATGATAAATTCGGCACCATGGAGGTAGAAGTAAATAGGTATAATAATGTTTTGAATTCACAATGTTCTAAATTCAATTTACTTTATCCTCTAGCGATTCAAAACGGCTTTTGCACTCAGATATTTACTTTATCCTCTAGCTAATAAAAACGGCTTTTGCACTCAGATATCGAAGAGCAAACATACAATTTCCGAGATGGGGGGATGAAAATGTTCTTTTTCATTCGGTTCGGACTCCTTAGCGCGAGTAGGACTCCACTTGATCGGTTTTTATTGTTGTTTTACTTTAGGATTAGTACTATAATCACACCAAGTTTTCGCTTATACTCATAGGTATTAATTTTAATAAATCTCCCATAATTAACACATATTTTGAAAAAAAATCAGCGGGCTACCTATTGCGGTTCAAAATATACAGCCTTTTGAAGGTCAGACAGACAGATAAACGGTGTAGGCTTAATATCAGGGTCCCGTTACCACGGAACTCTAAAAAGGGATTTACGTGTGAGCCTTCTGGAGTCCTAGCATGAAAAGCAAATTATACTCACTTCTTTTACAGTTCCAAGATAATCAGCCATGAATCCCAGAATACCTTCAAAGCTATCGTCCTCCTTCTTCACTTTGACAGCTTTATCCTTGTCATCTGACTTGGGTCTCTCATAGTTCATCATGAAGAAGGCCTCGGTCAGGCCGGGCTGCTTGCCTATACATGTGGCAACGAACTCCAAAATGGCTACCTTCAGTTCAGTGCTCTCGTAATCGTCTCTGAGGCGTCCGAGAAACATCGCACGCACTTGGTATGCCGTCATGTCTAAGGACGCGAACAGGGACATTTGGAAATCCTAAAACAGTAATGATAACTTAAAAAGTTGTGTCCCGACAAAGAGACTACATGATAGCCGAGGTTTCAACAGTTGATTTTTCTTTTTAAGCTATTGCATAGCTTTTATCGCAGGCTTTGAGCGCGGCGACCGAATCAAGAAATTCCGTAACGAAAAACCTAACACTCCACACTCCGCCTACCGTGTAGCTCGGCCGAGCGTGACGCAACATTACCGCGTTCTAAAAAAACTTACAGTGCCATCTATTAGCGATTTGCGGTACTAAAAAGACTGTCAATTTCTGGTGTAACTTTCTTAGTGTTAAAAATGCTATGCAATAGCTTTACCGCGGCAGTCCCTGAGTGCCACACGTCTTTTTTTACCGGAAGACGTAGCGTAGGTAGACCTCCCACACGGTGGACCCTCGACCTGGTGAAGGTCGTGGGAAGTCGCTGGATGCGGGCAGCGCAGGACCGGTCGTCGTGAGTATCCTTGGGAGAGGCCTTTGTCTATCAGTGAACGTCCTTCGGCTGATATGATGATGATGAACTAAAATACTCACATCAGCAAACCTCTTTAACAGCCGACAGCACAAAACCGCCATGCTCTTGTTGAAGGAGTGGTTGATATAACTTGCCACTTGAGGCACAACTTTCAACGGGTCCGTCTGTTTGCTCTGCGCGAAGATCAAATGCTCCAGCGGAGTGATGTCATTGCCCTGGGAGACCAGAGGCTTGAGGCGCAATGCGAACATGACGATGGCCACGCAGCGTTGTATGGTGGACATGTACTGGGCGCCCGTTCCCGACGTCCAGTTTGTGTCGTCTTGTATGATTTGCTCCAGTTTTTCGTTTCCTTTAAATATTGCAATTTCATTCATTACAGCTCATATACGTCCCCACCGAGGGGCTCGAGCCTACCCTGAATCAGGGCGATTAGGCCTTAGTCGACCACGCGGGCCCAGTGCGGGTTGGTCAACTTCACACACAACCTTCGAGTTTCTTCGCAGGCGTGTGCAGGTTTCCTCACGATGTTTTTCCTTCACCGTTAAAGCAATCGGTAAGTATGTACGTAAGTTTTACAAAACTTATTGGTACATTGGCCGTCCAGATTTGAACCCGGTACCTCCGGTTAGATGGACCGAGTCGTTACCGGTTGAGCCACCGACGCTTTAAATATAAATATTAATATATTATAAACAAATATTGCAAATTATCATATTATTCTTCTTACATTTTTGCTTTCGAACGATCGAACTTAGGGAGCAAAATAAAAAGTCGTCGTAAAGAAAAAGTTTTTCTAATTTTACCCAAAATGTTTTTATAATAATTTAAAGTGTGTAATATTTTTCTAATTCTTGTATACTTTTTAGATCTTAAATTTCTACGAAATAAAAAAGATTGTGTTCACGTACGGTTATTAACCCACGCCCTGCCCATACCTGTTCCCACCGACAACGGGGACGCGCCACGCTATAAAGTGGAAATACTCGTTATACGCGTCGGTGGCTCAACCGGTAACGACTCGGTCCTCCTAACCAGAGGTGCCGGGTTCAAATCCGGACGGCCAATGCACCAATGAGTTTTTCGAAACTTACGTACATATACTCACCGATTGCTTTAACGGTGAAGGAAAAGATCGTGAGGAAACCTGCACACAACTGCGAAGAAACTCGAAGGTTGTGTGTGTAGTCGACCAATCCGCACTGGGCCCGCGTGGTCGACTAAGGCCCGATCGCCCTAATTCAGGGTAGGCTCGAGCCCTATTTGAGCCGATATGATGACTCGTTATACTGGCAAAATTCGTTAAAGGGTAGCTGTCATACTGCCATACAACAAGAAGGAAAAGTTGTGTGTTGGAAACAGGGCTGATGTTTTATAGTAAGGCCTTGCCGATTGTTGATAATACCTATAGATTACAGGGCTTTGACTAGTGTTATTAAAGACAGAGAGAGAGAAAATATATTTAGTCCCAGCAGCGTGTAGCATGTAAGCTTCGTTTGAGCTTCAGGTTTTATATTATACTAGTGTATTTTCGCGACTTCGTTTCCGCTTTAAAATATGGATCTGGACATCAGGGCTATAGCTATATAGTCTGACTATAGCTAAGTACCAACCAGGAGACCCCATAAGCAAAACCAAAATCGGTCAAGTTGTTTAAGAAAAGAAGAATTATGTACACTCGCACACCAGAATTTTATAAATAAAGATGTTGACATAATGATGAACTGAATAAAAAGATAGGAATGTCTTTTTATATGCATTATAATGTTGTTTTTCGTGTGAGAGTTTTTCGAGGAACAATATATTAAATATTACTGAATAAACCTACAGAAATTACTACTAAGATATAGTTTGTGCCACGAAGCGAAGCTGAGTGGCAAAAGTGACAGCACGAGTGTTACAATGGCTAATTGCGTGTAAAGGCATACAATAGTTTTCTACGACCATATAAAATAAATAAAAATACATTGAAATTTTGTCATAATCATATGTTGAATTTTTGAAGCCAAAGCCATAAAAATATTTAAATAGTTTCATTGGAGTACAGTTGTCTCGTTTGGAATGAATACTTTTGTGATATGATTTGAGGATATGTATTAAGCAAATTACTAAATGGGAGTACAAAAAAAATAGTTTTAACACCTTGTTGTAACACACTCATGAATGCAATAAAAAACTGGTTGTCACAAGTCGGTTTACGGACAATAATTTTACGTGATAACGTGTCACAATCCGAACGCTTAGGCCGATCGTGCCTCTCTGTCGCTTGTTCCGCGCTCTCGTTTGCTTGCACGCTCGGCTCAGAAGGGACGTGACAATGAGGACGTAACAAGGACGTGACACTTTCTCTTGAGTGCAGCCGGCGTTCATCGATTTATAAGACGTTATCACGTCAAAAGTTTAAGTTTGAATCACTTTAATGCGTACTTACCGAGAGAAATTATCTTCAACAGTTCCAAAGCATTTTCAGTGTGCAGCAAACTGTACACACACGTTTTCTTCAGCTTGGCAATACTGTCCCCGTTATCCTTGGCTTGCAACACTGAGGTGAGGAATTTCGTACAACGCTGTAGCAGATTGCGTCGTTCCATTGTGTTCACGTATCTCCAGCCACATACGTTCGGGAAGACTTCGCGAAGGATGAGCACTAGGCCGGGGAGGACGATGTCTGCTATGATACGGTCGTCGATTGAGGCCTAAAAAATACAAGTTTGGACGATTTTAGGGACTAACCGGCATACTATAAGATTAATACACAGGTTGCTGCATTATGCGAGGATTGCGACGTGATATTTCATCTAATCCTATCTGACGCTCTTAATGGAATCATTACTAATATTATAAATGTGAAAATGTGCTTGTTTTGTTACTTTTTCACGCTTCAACACCTTGACCAATCTTGATGAAATTTGGCATGCAAGTAGCTTGTGTCACGGGGAAGGACATAGGCTACTTTTTATCCCGTGAAAATAGCATAGTCCGATACAGTTCCTGAGGGAACTGAAAAAATACTCTTTTTGAAGTGAAAAAAAAGTTACTGGAAATGAATTACTTAAAAGAATAAATTTCTGTATCCAACAAAATGGAGCTCATTTCGAGCAACTAGTTAGTTAATTTACCCTTTTTTTCGTTCAATTAAAAAAGTTTAGATTTTATGGTTTTCCTGTCGTTTAATTTACCACGTTTGTTAGAGAGATTTGATCCTAATGATTGACCCTATCGATCGATGCCGTAAAAGTACAGGGTGTTATTTTTTCGGATTTTACCCGGTTCGATTCCCGGGTGTGGCAAGCTAATTTTGCAAGCATCATCATCATCATATCAGCCACAAATCGTCCACTGCTGGACAAAGGCCTCCCCCAAGGATTTCCACGACGACCGGTCCTGCGCTGCCCGCATCCATCGGCTTCCCGCGACCTTCACCAGGTCATCGGTCCACCGCGTGGGAGGCCTGCCTACGCTACGTTTTCCGGTGCGCGGTCGCCACTCGAGAACTTTACTGCCCCATCGGCCATCTGTTCTACGAGCTATGTGCCCTGCCCACTGCCACTTCAGTTTAGCGATTCTGTGAGCTATGTCGGTTACTTTAGTTCTCCTGCGGATCTCCTCGTTTCTGATTCGATCACGCAGAGAAACTCCGAGCATAGCACGCTCCATTGCCCTTTGGGTGACCTTGAGCCTTCTTATGAGGCCCATAGTAAGCGACCATGTCTCAGTTCCGTAAGTCATCACTGGCAACACACACTGGTCAAAGACCTTAGTCTTGAGGCACTGCGGTATTTGGGACGTGAAGATATTGCGAAGCTTCCCGAACGCTGCCCAGCCGAGTTGGATTCGTCGATTGATCTCTTTCTTGAAGTTGGACCTACCTAACTGGACTGTTTGTCCCAGGTATACATATTCGTCAACAACTTCCAGTGTAGAGTCTCCAACCTTTAGAGGAGTGGGTGCGACACGGACATTTAACATTATTTTCGTCTTGTCCATGTTCATTTTAAGACCCACTTGTTGAGAGACCTTACTGAGGCCATCGAGCATTGTGCTTAGGTCTTCCATAGTCTCAGCCATGACCACGATATCATCAGCGAATCGGAGGTGGGATATGTACTCGCCGTTGATATTGATGCCGATTTTGCAAGCGAATTTTCGAAAATCTGTGAATGCAGTGCTGTTTCTTTTTAAAAATAAAGGAATGTTTCCTTTGAGTAAAATTGTCTATCTCCAGTATTTCGAGTACTTCCCTCCAGGTGGCGTTAAAAAATTTCACCCTGTATACGGTCAAATTGAGAAACCTCCTCCTTTTTTGAAGTCGGTTATAAACTATAACAAAGTCTGAGCTTTCGGCTTACATTAGGATGTTTACATACCTCTTGGAAAGCACACAGCATATCAATATAGGCGGACAAGAAGTTGTAGGTGCCGCTCGGTTGTTCAATGGTGACCAAGTAAGAGCCCACAGCGGCAGAATCGAAGGACGAGCCTTCTGCATATTCTGCGTGGGATAGTTGTTGGTTCACTATGCGAGGAAGGAGGCCTGTGTTTAAAAGCCTAAAAAATAAAATGTTATGATATGAGCTCATATACGTCCCCACCGAAGGGTTCGAGCCTACCCTGAATTAGGGCGATCGGGTCATAGTCGACCACGCGGGCCCAGTGCGGGTTGGTCGACTTCACACACAAGCTTCGAGTTTCTTCGCAGGCGTGTGCAGGTTTCCTCACGATGTTTTAATTCACCGTAAGAGCGTCGGATAAACGTACATATGAAATCTTAATTCGAAATCCCATTGGCACGTGGCAGGATTCGAACCCCGAACTCCCGGACAGGAGGCGGCGTCCCTAGCCGTTACGCCACCATCGCTCTTTTTTGGGTATTCAGGTGAAAGTGTATCTTATGTCACTGACGGGATCTCTTACGACACCTGCCACTCCAAGCCGTTTAGGCTACAGGCTCAGCCAAAGACACATACATACACGCGAAAAACATTACCCTCCTTTTTGGGCTGTCGGGTAAATAGACAATATTTTAGGGGGCTTTAAAACTAAATAAATTTTGATGAAATCACAATTTTTTGGGCCTTTTTATACACATCGATTAACCAAAGTTGTATGGGAAGGCCATTTTTTTTACGATTATAGCAAGTTGTTGAGTTTCATGAGTGGAAGCTCCCCTAAATAATATGCTCTATTTACTTATCAAATAAAGTTACCTAATATTTTTATTCTCAATTGGTAAGCCCTTGGCATCGTCTCACCTGAAGGGCAGTGACGATGATGCCAATGGTAGAAGCGGGCTAACCAAGATTCCCCAACGCAATGGGGATCTGGCTATCTTATCTCCAAGCCGGAACACATCAATGTTGTTAACACTGATGTTTGGTGGCAATACTTAAACAAGATGGTGGTAGCTAGCCAGGCGGGGTTATGAAATGCCCTACCACCAACCAAACCGAGTTTTACAAGTTGACCCAACCGGGAATCGAACCCGCGACCTCTTGGTATGAAGCGAATGGACTAACCATTACGCCACGGAGGCGGTTATACTTAAAGGTGAATTATTTTCGAAAAACCTAAAAACTTTTAGGTACAAGCTTTTAATACTGCATTGTCACGCGATATACATATGCATGCAAAATTTTAGCTCAATCGGAAACCGGGAAGTAGGTCAAAATTAACTTGCAAGATTTCACGCTAACAAACATACATTCATTGCAAGTTAAATAAAAGCTTTTAATTAAACATAAGTTCCATTGCCATCTAAGTTTACCATTAACAAATGAATAATTGTATATTTGTCTGTCTGATGTGCAATAAAGAGTTTTTGAATTTGAATGAAGTTATACTATACATTATGCCACAGACTACATGTATTTAATAGAAAAGTTTTAAAATCTTATTTTAAGATGACCGATTTTAAACTGCAAAACGAATAAATTAAAAGCTAATGACAAAACCAAAAGCGTCGGTGGCTCAACCGGTAACGACTCGGTCCATTTAACCAGAGGTACCGGGTTCAAATCTGGACGGCCAATGTACCAATGAGTTTTTCAAAAAACTTACGTACATACTTACCGATTGCTTTAACGGTGAAGGAAAACATCGTGAGGAAACCTGCACACGCCTGCGAAGAAACTCGAAGGTTGTGTGTGAAGTCGACCAACCCGCACTGGGCCCGCGTGGTCGACTAAGGCCTAATCGCCCTGATTCAGGGTAGGCTCGAGCCCCTCGGTGGGGACGTATATGAGCTGTAATGATGACAAAACCAGTAAAACAATTTCTAATAGTGTATTATCTTACAACTACCACAATAATCGTACATACCTCAAATGAATCTCCTTCGGGAAAACTGGTATCAATGCCGTGCACACACCAAGACATTCTTCCAATAGTGGCAAATGTGGCGTTTCAGCTCGCATGAACCTCACTAGCACGTCAAACACGCCCTCGCTCGGCGCCACCAACACCTTGGGAATCACCTTATCACCAACAGAAGCCTTGAGCACACCTTTCAATACATTTGTCCCTTCATACACCCTTTGTAGCGTACTACTCATGTTGTGTTGATGTTGTTTTCTGTCCAACGCTTTCTCTATTTCGTGGTTCAATATTGTCCAATAGGAGTACGGGGTGCGGAAGTGTATGAATGTGCCTTCTTTTCTCTCGATAATGGTAGCTTTTGAGCCGACGTCGATCCGATAGGATGGATCGCCTAGAGGGAAGTACTCCCTGGCGATTTGAGCGTCTTCGCAATGTAACGACATAATGGGTACAGAGTTCGGATTGTAGATTTCTGTGTAAACTGGTAGGCACTTTAGTTCGGCTAGTAGCTGTAATTGTAAA
The DNA here is from genome assembly GCA_947284805.1 of Coleophora flavipennella. Lineage (NCBI taxonomy): Eukaryota > Metazoa > Arthropoda > Insecta > Lepidoptera > Coleophoridae > Coleophora > Coleophora flavipennella. The sequence continues at coordinate 10,460,859 of OX369256.1, read as the reverse complement.
AATACAAGACTAAGAAATAAAATAAGAATTTCATAATAGTTATTAATAATACAAGGGTGGTAAAAGGTAAATAACAGAGGAGTGACTTTGTAAGTCCGAGCCTTGGCGTTACGACGTTTTTCAATACAGTTGTGAGAAAACAGGTAAAATCATAAATTGCATTGCAAATCGCTTTTTCACAAACATACACGTACCACTGACACTGTAAATGGCGCGAATTTGGTTGCCTCAACGATAACCATAAAATTAATTCAGTGCGCATGTGTAAGTTTTCTAGTGTGAGAAGGATGAATATAACAACACTATATTGTTCTCCTTCTCAAAGATAACCTATATTATTACTAGCGTACAAGAGGCATGTATGCGAAATCGAACTTGAAATTAAGCAAGTTAGTGAAGTTAGGCCTATTGTAAAGACTGAAAATATTAACAGCCAGAGATTACAATGTGGTCTAGAAATTTAAAAAAAGTGGTAACGTAAAAGCACCCTCGGTAAAGCACGTAAGATATGCACATACATGTGCGGTAAAATCTATTTTGAGCACACTTGACTGGCATATTTTCGAGCAACTGTATTGAATGAAAATTATAAGTCAACTACCGAATTTAAACACAGACGTACTTTATCGACAAGAAGGTATATACATAGCGTAAAAACGAAAAACTTCGTGTAGTGCGGCTCCATAATAGCACCACCCCATCTCTTCCCGAGGGCGTCGTAAGGAGCGGCGCGCTTACGGTGTAACCCCCCCCCCCCCCCCCCAACTCGAGGAAGCCTATGTCCAGCAAAGGACATTTTTTGGCTAATGTAGTGAAGATCATCATTATGTCTGATTAGCAAAAACGGAAAAGGAAAAAATAATGCTGGTGTAATTGTAGTGCATGGTAAAGGATTTTATTGTATAAAACGTACAAAAGATATGCACATACATTAAACACTTTAGTTCCTTCAACTTAATTGACGTTGGTGGCCACTTTTTTCATGTGTTTAAGGTATCTCTTTTGCTAATGACAAATTGAAAGCGGGACTTGACGTGATTTTATATAACACTAGCTGTCCCGGCGAACTACGTACCGCCTTACATTACATTACACTGCCCTACCCTACCCTACACTACACTACCCTAACCTACACTACCCTACCCTGCATACACTACACTACACTACACTACCCTACCCTACCCTACACTACACTACCCTACCCTACCCTACATACACTACACTACACTACCCTACCCTACACTACACTACCCAACCCTACCCTACCCTAAAAAAAATTGATTTTGGCCGATTCTCAGACCTACTCAATATGCTCACAAAATTTCATGAGAATCGGTCAAGCCGTTTCGGAGGAGTAAGGGAACGAAAACTGTGACACGAGAATTTTATATATTAGATATATGAGCAGGTATTGTTTTTACCTCAACGTTTCGACTATGCTTCGATAGCCGTGGTCGTGATAGCGAGGTAAAAACAATCATTATATAAAATCACGTCAAGTCCCGCTTTCAATTTGTCATCACACTAATATAATAAAGGCGAAAGTTTGTGAGTGTGTATGTTTGTTACTTATTCACGCAAAAACTACTAAAAGGATCTGACTGGAATTTGGTAGGTAGGCAGATTAGGACCTGGATCAACACATAGGCTACTTTTTTCCACGCACTGCGCACCCTCGAAAAGTCATAGAAACGTCCATGCGGGTGAAGCCGCGGGAAACAGCTAGTTATGAATAATCGTGAAAGTTTAAAGTGTTATATCTCTATTGCTTTTAAATCTTTCCCTATATGGATTACAATTAGTTCAGGGGTTTTGTGTTTTCGTATCTAAGTATTGCCGCCAAAACATCAGTGTTAAAGCATTGTAAGCTCGCTTCCACCTTCGGCACCATCGTCACTTACCATCAGGTGAGATGATGCCAAGGGCTTACCAATTGTAAATAAAAAAGAAAAGAAAAGAAAATTTAAAATGTAATCGCCCTCTTAACTTCCCTACACCTACTTAATAAAATCTATAACATTTGAGGGAATGCAACACTTACATTTCGCACACTGCAATTTCCACCTTCAGCCAAACCAGCGGCCAAAATAGTCAGCGCGCTAAAATTGTACGGAAAATACTCCAGCGCCGTATTCCAAAGCGACACAACCCCACAAGCGTCCTCGCACTGTTGCAGCTTCCAGAACTCACAGGCTAGTTCTGGAGTCTTTAGGAGATTGGCGCAGAGTGCCATTACACCAGGCTGGTGGCTGACGGTGCCATCAGCGTCGAATTTGTCACAGATATCGTTAAGCAGTCGAAAAATGCGACGTCTAGCTACTAGAGAGCATTTTGAGTCGTCCTGTGAAATTGAAAATTTGAAAAATTTGTGAAGAAAAACAAACCACATTTATACAGCACAGATGTCACTCATTAAAGATCTATGATTTCAAAATATGTATAGTCTCCTTACATTTCCCCATTTCAAAAAAATTTGGGACCTTTAAGGCGAGAGTGAATAGGCATTAAGAGTGAACATAAATAAACGTTTGCGTACCATCCTCAACGGAATCGTCAGGTGAGATGCTGTGAAACGCAGTCAAAGGATATGAACAGTCTTTGTATGGAAGTTGGATCAAGAGGGCTGCTCAGAATGAAAATATACACAGTTCCTTATGCTTATACTGGTACAAAAACTGGTAGGTTACAGAAACTAAAGCACTTCAGAATCTATCCGAGGAGTTACGAGAAAACAGGTTTTATGTTACCAACTATGTGTTGGCAAGAAATGAATTTGATGAAGCTAAACTGAACTTACTTTTATTTTCTCTTATACCGATTTTAACTTTCGAGCGACTGGGGAGCGAGCGTTAGCGAGTGGCGAATCAGTTAAAAAGGTATTGTGATGGCAAAAAATAAAAGATAAAAAATAAATAAAAACCTACTTCAATATGAAATTTACTGTAAAGTATGAAATAATATCATTATACTTAAATACACGACATTAACCAACAATAACAAAATCAAAGGTGGGTATAAATTAACTTAATTAGGGCTTAAATTTTTTTTTGAGGTCGGTGTCGGCAAACCATCGAATCTAAAACATTTGATACGTAAGTACCTGTGTGCTGGTACAGACCTTAAAAAAAATTTAAGAACCTAATTTAATTTATACCCACCTTTGATTTGGTTAATTTCGTGTATTTTAAGTATAATGATATTATTTAATACTTTTGAGTGAATTTCACTTGATAGATTGATAACTTATTTATTTATCTTGATGCTAAGTGCCTTTCGATAGCCAGGTTAGTTGTGCCACCCGCGGTCACGTCTAGGGCATTTAGATTTACACCTACGGACGTGTGCAATGCGACCTTCATACACATCTAGAATCAGATGTGCAGGTTTCCTCACGATGTTAAGTAAGTTTCGAAAAACTCATTGGTACATTGGCCGTCGGGATTTGAACCCGGGGCCTTCGGTTAGGAGGACCGAGTCGTTATCGGTTGAGCCACCGACGCTTTTTTCAAAGCCGTGGTCATAACCTAGTTTTTACAATAAAGGAATTGGATAGAGTGTATCGGAACTTACGGAGAATGCAGAATTGTTAATCATCTTCTCTAAGAACTCAAAAACGCGCATCCTGAGCGCTGTAGCTCCGTAATGTTGGTACTGGCTCTCAAACAGCTTCATATGCCGACAACTCTGCAAGAATAAATTAAATGAAAACCTTAATCGAATTAATCATGATGAAGTTACACTGCTCATCACTGTCTAGGGATATTTTTTCAAATTTAAATTGTTTATTAAATACATAGTTAAATAATACATAGTTAATGTGGTCCGGCTTGAAGATAAGATAGTCAGATCCCCATTGCGTTGGGGAATCTTGGTAAGCGCGCTTTCATCTTCGGCATCATCGTCACTTACTATCAAGTGAGATTATGCCAATGGCTAACCCATGGAAAAATAAAATGACAAAATTTTGTGAACATTTAAAATCATCATTTCGCAAACAATCATTTGTTCATAACGTCCAAATAAATTCGTTGATAACAAATAATGACATTAGAACATAAAAGTAACAGTTAGTGTAGGTACTTATAACAACAAGTTATACTGAACCAGTTCACACGGACAAAGAATAAAAACTGTTTACTACATAAAAGAAGGTTAACTCCACAAAATTATTTGAATGAAAAGCGACTCTTGCTACGACACAATAAAGTGCAAATTCAGGTCGCACAGCGCTAATTACCTACAGTTATATTCACCTACAAGTTGCCTCTCTTTCTGTCGCGTAAGTCTTATCTCTTCTGACTACTGGGTTTGCACCATTCAGGGGGCCGCGCGGTGTAGGCGTTAGTACTAATATATATACTTTGGCGTAGGTACATTTCCATGCCTACAGCGCGGAGTGCGACAGGCCTGACACGGATAGCACCTGGCCACGAGTAAGTATAACGTGAAAATTCAGCCATTGGCTCATCGCTCCCTTTCGACCATATTAGAGGGAAAGGAACGACCCGGCTCCCGAAACGCCATCATCATCAAACGCCAACCCACAGCGAAAATTAGACTTTAAAAGCCATTGTGATGAGCTCAAGTTCGAAACTGGTCAAAAATTTAATACATAGCCGAATGGTTAGAGTTTAAGTGGTAACAATCCGGAGTGCGCAAGTAATTTTTGAATTTGTTTTTATATTTCTGCATCAGTTTCGGTGCGCCAGAGTGTCCGATTCTGGGTTGTCTCATCAGCGATGTCCAGATTCCGCAAGTGTTTTTTTACATTGGACCACATGTAGATTTTCGGATGGAGAGGGAGAGGTAGACCAAAATCCATATGGTGGTCCAATGTGAAAAAAGACTTGCGGAATCTGGACATCGCTGATGAGACAACCCAGAATCGGACACTATGGCGCGAAATAACAAGAACTGACCCCACGTAGGTGGGACAAGGGAAATAAGAAGAAGACTGACTCGGCGGCTCAGTGGTTAGTGCCCTTGACTACTGATCCGAGGGTTGTGGGTTCGATCCCCACCCAGGGCAAGCATTTGTGTGATGAGCAGATTTGTTTGCTCTGTGTCTGTGTGTTAAAATCTATATATGTACGTATTTAAACGTATATAAGTATGTATATCAGTCTCTGGTAACCCATAACACAGGGAATCCTACTTTGGGGCCAGATGACCATGTGTGATTTATCCCAGAATATTTATTATTATTATTAAGATGAAGGATATTTTCGAACCCTGCAATCTAGACACTTGTGTGATCCAACTGCTATAAGCATATTCATACATGCATACGTTTATAGCAGATTAGAGGTGAATTCATTAATTTGGTCAATCCGTGAGGCTAATCACATCCTAGAGACAAAAAAAATTGTTAGCTATACAAAAGGTTTTTATGGATACTATCCATACTTATATACAACTCTTTTGTGGTGGGGATGGCATATTATAGTGCGCTTGAGACCGGCGGAATCTTGCGCTAATAAGATTTGCACCTCGTACAAGGCATTTAGGACAAGTGGGTTTTTCAAATCAACGCGCGTTTTTCAAATATTAACCTCCGCTTTACCTCTGTAAACGGCCCTACTCGTTAACGTTTATTTATTACAGAATGACTCAATTGCATCGGTGGCGTAACGGCTAGGGCCGCCGCCTCCTGTCCGGGAGGTCGTGGTTCGAGTCCTGCTACGTACCAATATGATTTCGAATTAAGATTTCATATGTAAATTTAACCGACGCTCTTATGGTGAAGGAAAACATCGTGAGGAAACCTGCACACGCCTGCGGAGAAACTCGCAGGTTGTGTGTGATGTCGACCAAACCGCACTGGGCCCGCGCGGTCGACTAAGGCCCGATCGCCCTAATTCAGGGTAGGCTCGAACCCCTCGGTGGAGACGTATATGAGCTGATATAATGACTCAATTGAACTATAAATTTTCATTCAACAGACCCTAAGACCCTATGGTCACAGAAAAGAAACCTAAAAAACAACCATATTTAGTAACCTTTAGTGTCAGCATCATCCAAGACATCAGCAGAGCGCTGTGTTCAGTGCCCATATCTAGTTTTGCCATCTCATACTCGACTAGCTCCTTCGTTTTCTCTATCCATTCTGGTAGGTTAGATCTGAAAATCAAAACAAAAGCATTAACTTAGGGTACCTTAAAAAAAATGGTTATGTTAAAAACATGAATATAAATGTATAGATGGGCCCATGCAAACTTTTGTTTGTAGTTACTTGTAACAGAAGAAATATGTCTTAGTAGTTGCCCTCGTCTGGCACAGCAGATATGGCCCCCAATTGGAATTCCCTGTGCTATGGGAACCAAAGACTGATATACAGGATGTAAAAAAATTGTGTAGGTCCCGTTAACTGGGGCTTCTACTCATCATACTGAACAACTTTCCTCAAGGAACCCATAGTCAATTCTCAAAAAAAATGTCGACGCTCCATACAAAAATGCACAAAATTAGTCAATCAGCTGATCGTTTTGTATGAAGAGTTAAACATTTTTTTCGTGATTTCAATAAACTTGTAGAACAAAAGTTGTTCAGTATGATGAGCAGAAACCCCAGTTAACGGGAGTTTTATATACAGGGTGTAACAAAAGTGGTGTAGGTCCCGTTAACTGGGGCTTCTGCTCATCATACTGAACAACTATTGTCCTACGAGTTTGCTGAATTCGCAAAAAAAAAATTTACTCTTCATACAAATCGATCAGCTGATTGACCAATTTTGTGCATTTTAGCATGGAGGGTCCAAATTATTTTTTTGAGAATTGACTATGGGTTCCTTAGGGAAAGTTGTTCAGTATGATGAGTAGTACCGCCAGTTAGCGGGTCCTACACCAATTTTCTTACAACCTGTATATGTAAATGTTTAAAGTTTAAACACATATACAACATATATATTACACCCAGATACTGAGCAAACAAATCTGTTCATCATATGAATGTTTGCTCTGGGTAGAAATAGAACCCGTGACCCTCAGCCCAGCCAGCAGGAGTGCTGCCCACTGAGTCCACAAAGACAGTGAAGTGTGTGGTAACACATACCAGCAAAGTAATGTGAATATTTCATTAGCTTTGTCTTTATTAAATATATTCACATTTTTACCAACGAAGGAATGGAGAAGGAGTATGCGTTTAGGGCGAGAAGTTGTTTGTTTGTGTATTTGTTTGTTTGTGTATGCAAACGAATGTTACCATTTATCACTAAAACTACTGTGTGTGGTAACACATACCGGCAAAGTAATGTGGCTTTGTATTTCTTAAATATACTCACATTTTTACCAACGACGGAAGGAGTATGCGTTTAGGGTGAGAGGTTGTTTGTTTGTGTGTTTGTTGATGCATTTGTTTGTTTCTGTGTGCAAACGAATGTTGCCATTTATCACAAAAACTACTGGGCCGATTTCCTAGCGATTTTTTGCATTTAAAAAGGTATCATTTCATAGCAAGTTGTTAGACGTGTTTTATGGCGGTAGACCACCAGGGAGTGCTGCCAGGATTGTTGGCGCTTGAGGGCTTCTTAGAAACTAGTCAACCGATTCCGCTGCGGTTTTTTTGCTTCGTATGTCATTTTACTAGACTGCTAAAAAAAGAGGGTAATGTTATTTGGGTGTGTGTATGTATGTATGTATGTCTGTTTCTTTGGCTGAACCTGTAGCCTTAACTGTTTGATGAATTTTGAAACGCTAGGTGTCGTAAGACTTTTCTTGTCCTGAAAGTGACAAAGGATTCATTTTAACCTGACTGCTCAAAAAGAGGGCTAATTTTTTTTTGTGGTTAGGGTTTCAAATTTTAAAAATTCGTTACCTATTTAGAGCAAGTCTAGACATGTTCTACAGCCTTAGACTATCAGGGGGCGCTGCTGCACCTTACTAAATACTCATAAAGTATGCATATGTAATGAAAGTTCGTAAAGAATTTATAGAATACTAGCTGTTTCCCGCGGCTTCACCACGTTTCTATGACTTTTCGAGGGTGCGCAGTGCGCGAGCCGCAAGCGGCTCGCGAGCGTGGTAAAAAGTAGCCTATGTCTTAATCCAGGTCCTAATCTGTCTACCTACCAAATTTCAGCCAAATCCGTTCAGTAGTTTTTGCGGGAAAGCGTAACAGACAGACAGAGTTACTTTCACATTTATAATATTAGTAGGGATACGACATACGACAACAAAACCTTTGAGAGTAAATAGGCTTTAAATGGGAAGGAGAACTTACTTAATGTAGGTACTCTCTAAAAAGTTTAAAATAAGAAGCAGCTAACCGACTATAGGGAAATAAGAAACAAAAGATAAATTTTAAAAAATCCGAGAAAATCCATCAGGGACTGCCAATCTCTGCTCTGAAATAAATTGAATCTAACCAATCCGGTATTCGACTACTAGTCATTTGAGTTACTTTTTATCAACTCTCAAAAACGATATTTTGTTCTGAAAATGTTCATGTTACAAACTTTTGACGTCATTGTCTTTTACGAACTAATTTTAGTGATTTTGATAAATTAAAATTGAAATTGAATTAAAATATGAAATGAATAAGTTTTTATGCTTTTGTAGGAGAAATGCTATGTAGTGAATAAATTTTTAAAATTTATTTTAGATTCTGTCAAATGCCCTATTTTACGACTTCGACTATTCAGTATGTAAATTATTGTAGCTTATGATCAATATAAATTGCTATATATAAACTGAAATGTGGAACAGAGAAGGTGATGGCAGTCCCCGATGGATTTTTTTAAATTTATCTGTTTCTTATATCCCTCTAGTTAGGGGACTTAAAAAAGTTATTTAATCCTTTTAAGTGTTCCAAAATCAACAAGGAACTCTTATAGTTTCGCCATGTCTGTCCGTCTGTCTGCGTCATATCAGCCGAAGGAAGTCCACTGCTGGACATAGGCCTCCCCCAAGTATCTCCACGACGACCGGTTCTGCGCTGCCCTGATCCAGCAGCTTCCCGCAACCTTCACCAGGTCATCGGTCTACCGAGTCGGAGGCCTGCCTACACTACGCTTTCCGGTGCGTGGTCGCCACTCGAAAACTTTACTGCCCCAACGGCCATCTGTTCTACGAGCAATGTGCCCCGCCCACTGCCACTTAAGTTTAGCAATTCTGAGAGCTATGTCGGTTACTTTGGTTCTCTTACGGATCTCCTCGTTTCTGATTCGATCACGCAGAGAAACTCCGAGCATAGCACGCTCCATTGCCCTTTCGGTGACCTTGAGCGTTCTTATGAGGCCCACAGTAAGCGACCATGTCTCAGTTCCGTATGTCATCACTGGCAACACACACTGGTCGAAGACCTTGGTCTTAAGACACTGCGGTATCTGGGACGTAAAGATATTGCGAAGCTTCCCGAACGCTGCCCAGCCGAGTTGGATTCGACGATTGATCTCTTTGTCGAAGTTGGACCTACCTAACTGGACTGTTTGTCCCAGGTATACATATTCGGTAACAATCTGTCCGCGTAAGCCGCAGAAACTATTAATACTAGAAATCTGTAATTTAGCATGGTTATACATATTAATCAATCCAACAAAGTTGTAAAGTACATGTACAGAGGGGGTGAATTTCGCTTTTACTAACGTAACCTATCGTGTGGGGTCTCGTTGAATAGGTCATTCAAAACAACTGAGGGTTAGCTTAAACCATTTTTTGATACCGGGATTGGTCTGCGAAATATTAAGCTTTAAAGTGCAAATTTTTGTTCCAGTCAAGTGTGTGTGTCCTCCCCCCCCCCCACTACTCTTTCATAACACCTGAAAAAATTGAAAATAGTAGGACATAATCAACTGACAAGGAAAAGTACCACAGCTAAGTAGACTTTTTTTAGTTTAGGAATAATAGTCGACCAATTAAAGATGTGCAGTTGGATTTGTCAAAAGTTCATAGAATTTCCATACAAAATATTCGATTACCAACTGTAAATAAAATTTTGTTTTTAAAATACACATAGGTATATTTTTTTAAGACTTCGGATCTCTACTTTGCGTGAGTCCGACTCGCACTTGACCGGTTTTTAATTACGATTTAACATCCGTCGTCGTCGGCTTTTTCAAAATGTAAAATTTTGTTTTTTTTATTAAGTTGATTTTCCTTAAATTAAGTAAGAAAACATGATGAATTATATTTTTCATGTTATCTTATATCAAATAAATTTTCAAAATACTTACATTTTGCAGTCATCCACTATAATCATGAAAAGGCACGCTTCAGTATACATTATCCTCAAGCAAGCCCCTCTGTGCTTCCCGTCCAACAAGTCATTGTACCTCTGATTTTTACCAAAATCATGTTTTCTGAACAACCCAAACAGTTTAATAAATTCAGTTTCAGATAAACCAGTTTCATTTGCTATGAGGAGTAGAATTTGTAGTATAGCTAGCTGTTCTCTGAGATTTGAAGCTGCCCATTCTTGTCTGATGGTTTCACTTGAGAACTCGTTCTGGATCTTCCTAGGCGGTGGTGCTGCAGACAACAGTTTCTCAAACTGGGACAGCAGGGATGTTGTTAATTTGCTTATGCCAATATCTTTGATTATTTTGTCAAATTCCTCATGGTATTTGTGGTTTGGGTCATCTTTGAACTGAATAATGTACTGTAACAGCTTCAGAAGGAATAGTCTCTCTGAGTGGTAGAAGTTCCACACATTGGGTAGTAGGAATACAGGTCTTGTATCAACAAAGGCGACATTCTTCAATGCATTCGCTGGTGTGCCGTACGATATGTCACAGAGGTAGTGCTTGATTATTTCCCATATTTGAAAGCAGTCTACATCCTACAACAATATTTACAATATTATAGAAAGGTATTACAAAGGAAAGTAAAATGGAGTTACGATAAATATAAGAAATGCTACCATTTAGATTACATATGTATGTAAGCTTCGCTGGCGTAATGGTTCGAACCCTGCCACGTACCAATGTGTTTTCAAATTTCGATTTCATATGTACGTTTATCCAACACTCTTACGGTAAAGAAAAACATAGTGAGGAAACCTGCACAGCGCACACGCCTGCAAAGAAACTAGAAAGTTGTGTGTGAAGTTGACCTAGCCACACTGGGCTTGCACGATAGCTCTAATTCAGGGTAGGCCCAAACCCCTCGGTGAGGATGTATATATGCTTATATGTTGATAATGTATGTATAAAACAATGAGATTCACGCTTACGCAATCAAAGGTTTCTGAACATAAAGTTTCACTTATTGATCACAGAGGTATACTTTCACCTCTCCCATTTTTTGAAGTTTGTTTTGTATAAAACTGGAGATCTAGTTTTTTTTAAGTGTGATCTAAGGTATCACAATATAGAATTAAACATAGTATGATCCATAGCACCCTACATACAGATGAAGTTAGGTTATTATTTGAATGTTTCTAAATATTAAACAAATAATGAAAAACAAATTTTAGAAACTAGTGGTTTGTTAGGTTTGTGTTATTTCTTTTAATTTTCATGGAATCTGTCAATTTTCTATGAAACTCTGAAAACCAGACAGATAGTTTCTAGAACATGTTTACAAAATATCAATATATTTGATTCATTAATATTCAAATAAGCACCAAACTTTTTACATATGGAGCGCCAGTAATTCCCTTCAGTATAGGCCACTCCACTTTCGGCTGCCACTCCCATAGACAAAAAAAACTATTATTACCTGGCCGTTTATCATTTATTTTCGCTACACAACTACACCTAGACCTATGTATTGGCTCTGTGCACGAGTTCAGTGCCACCTAGCATCCGCAACTTTGTTGGCTCTGACGTTTTGACATTTAATCACAAAATTGTGACAAAATGTGATTATTATAATCCAAAATTATCTATTAATTAATTTCCAAAATAACTCTGATATCTTGATTTGGGCGGAGAAAGGGTTGTAAAATAATTTTTGGTCATTCAAATGAGGTAAGTAAAATTTATTCAAAAAGTGTGTTTTATTTTGAACATGTCAGGGTTTGTTTACTTCATTTTTAGTTGTAGTTTTACTGTAAAACAAGAAGTTAAAGCTATTTTAATGATAATAATAAACATATACAGGGTGTCCCGCGATAAATTGCAACCCCGAAAGAGGGTGAAAATAGATCAAAAATTATCATCCAAAAAATAGTTACAAAAAATTAAAGAAATATATTAAACTTTTTATTGCAGATTTAAGATTTTAATTTTTACAAGGACTTGTGCAAAAATATCAATTTCTTCCAAAGTAATAGGTCGATTTCGTTGAAATAACAAAAAATATTACGACAAATACTTGTCAAACAGAATAAAGTAGCAAATAGCTTGCAAAAAAAGTAGCTTGAAAAGTAGTAGATATTTTTGTAATAAAAATGCATTTTAATGAGCTGTTTTTTTCAATGAAATCTTAATTTATCAAAATTTTGCCCATATTACCAGAAAGTTTTATGGCTTACTATTGTTCTTTATCATATTAGCTTTCAAACAAAAAAAAATCTGCACTTTAACTCGAAAAAACAAACTAGCTAAGAACTTTTGACATGTGATTATTTTTACGTTTGGCCACTATGAGTGCTGCGATCGATTATATTACCCCCACCTAGTACTTCGCACCCAGCAAATAGACAACAAATAGTATATGGGTATATAAATAGGTAGGTGAATAATAAAATGTCAAATTAATGTAGATTCTCAAACTTTTTCAGTTTACAGCACACTTTCAGATATAGATTATGTTTCCCAGACTATGGATCAAGGTACTCAAGTGGATGTGGTTTACTTCGACTTTCTCAAGGCTTTTGACCGTGTCGACAATGATGTCCTACTTCAAAAGCTCAGTGCTCTCGGCTTCACGCCTAGGTTGCTTACCTTAATCGCAGATTACCTTCGCGACCGGCAGCAGTTGTACGCCATGGGGGTTTTGTTTCTAGTTCATATCACACTCGTTCTGGTGTAAGCCAAGGTTCTATTCTTGGACCTCTACTTTTCACCTTAATGATTAACGACTTAGACAAGGTTCTCAAGCACTCAATGTGCTTACTGTATGCGGATGACCTTAAGCTTGTTCTTAGCGTGAAGCAGGAGTCCGATTATGACTTGCTTCAGGAGGATATTGATGCAGTGTACAAGTGGAGTGTAGCCAATAAACTACTGTTTAACACTAATAAATGCTGCACCATGTCCTTTACACGATCTGTCAATCCCTTACGTGCAAGGTATCTGCTTGGAGAGGAAGACATCCCCCGTGTTGGTTCCGTTAGGGACCTCGGAGTACTCTTCGATCCGGGGCTCACGTTCCGTGAGCATGTTCAAACCCTAGTTGCCAACTGCTACGGTAGGCTTGGATTCGTACTACGAAATGCTCGGGATTTCCGTGATTCCTAAAGCTATACAACTTGTGTACACAGTACTTGTGCGAACCAAAATTGAGACAGCCTCAACTGTCTGGAATCCTTATGAGGATAAGTATATCTTGCAACTAGAGAAAGTCCAGAAAGCTTTTCTACGCTTTCTGTACAAGAAAAAGTTTGGGTACTACCCATTCATGTACCCCACGAAGTTTCTTCTCGGAGTACTTGGCCTTAACTCCTTGGAAAAAAGAAGAAACTGTGAACTTGTGACGGGCGCATGTCGGATATTGAGGGGTGAAATACAATGCAGTCAGTTGACGAGTTTCTTGCGTCTATTCACGCCCGACAAGCGCATGGCACTTCGTAGGCCGCGCTTGCTCGCGCCGCCGCTGTGCCGCACCGTGGCGCGGCGTCACTCGCCGCTCGTGCGCGCACTCCACATGCTGAACGAAATGCTTGAGGCGGCGCCGCACGCCGACGTGTTCGCTGACCACTGGGCTGGCCTATTCCAAGAGTGTTTGAGATTTTGTGAAAGGGATGGAAGGGTGAGTTCTGTTGGTGTATGAGTTATTAGTGTGAATAAATGTATTTGCTCTTTTTATGTAGGCACTTATTTTCATAATAATATTTTGATAATACTGTGAATAGGTAATAACTGTAATGCAGTGTTATAAAGAAATAAATAAATAAATAGAAATGTTTCACAGCTGGTCTTATGAAGGCCCCAAGCTTAGTTCATGCATGGGCAAACCTTTACCTTAGGGTTGGTCCAGCCATTTGCAATGTCACTACAAAAGGCTTTATTGTTTTTAGAGAGAAAATTTCCTTATTTCAAGTGTATACTCTGATAAAAATCTGTAAAATTACAAGCACTAAATATAGTCCACCGCCCCCTGATGTCTGTTGCCCCTATACTGTCTTTTGGTAAAACCAGAGTTCTAACTTTTATTTTATACAGATTTTTTTTGTATGGTAGCTCTTTTATTTTTTTTCATTTTTTTTTTTATTCACAATTGGTAAGCCCTTGGCATTATCTCACCTGATGGTAAGTGACGATGATGCCGAAGATGGAAGCGGGCTTACCAAGCTTCCCCAACGCAATGGAGAACTGGCTATCTTATCTTCAAGCCGGAACACATCAATGTTTTTAACACTGATGTTTGGCGGCAAGACTTAGATAAGATGGTGGTTTAAGTACACCTCGACCCAATCCAGAATTGTAGAATGCACTAGGCTTATACTCCTCTTAAAACAACAAATACATGGTTAAGGTGCATATAACTTGGCTGCCACAGGGGGAGGCGAGGCTCTTTGACAATATAACCATCAAACCTATTTTTGGCTTTAGTAAGGCAGCCTGGTTATGTGTACCAACCCAAATATATTATATTATACATAAGTACTTCAAAATTAACTCACAATATAATTTTGCAATGTTTGAACCACATTCAATAGCTTGGCCTGATCTTGATGTTTCGCTTGAAGCTGAGCAAAGGCCTCCAACTTTAACGGTTTATAGCTGGATATCCCTTCACGAAGACTATCGACAACCTCCTTGATGCCGAGAATTTGGATCGTTTCCTCCCTGGTGAGGGAGTCTGAAGTCGTCAACCTCCATAATCGCTTCCAGTAACTGTGAACATATTGGGACATTGAAGCACATAATTCACAGGGGCAATATGTAGTAAAACGTGTAGGAAGCCAGTAAAGGAGAAAGATAAGTACTTGCCTGACGTTACAGGAAGACATAATTATTTTGCCTAATCAATAAATGCAGCCTTTTTCAACAATATTCTTTAGAAAATATTGCGAGATTGTCTGTTTACCGCCACATTTTAAGGTTATCCTTCTTTCCGTTCCGTTGTATTGTTGTTTATAGTTTGTATCCGATTATTCATAGTACTCTGTCTGTGGTATTCTTGATTCTTCGTCCGAGGTGGTATTCATCTGAATTCATCATCTGAATCTAACGGCTCCTCTACACAAATCACAATCGCCCAAACTGAGCCAGCTAGAGAGACAGAGTTATATGTTAGACAAGGGTGTACTTACATCTTTACTCTTCTAACATATAGCTCTGTTTCTCTAGCTGGCTCATGATGGGCACGTAGTGTATTATATTCTCTTTGATGATGGGCGATTGTGTGGAGGATACGTAGTACTATACCTTTGAGTATACGTCATTCAGAATGTATGTCTACGATCTGTGGTCTACTCTCTTAAGTAATAAGAGGTCATCTTTGCTTATTTGAATTCTTATCTAAGGGCCGATATTACACTATCATAGACATATGATCTCAGAGTAAGTACGTAGGTACAGAGCACGTCCTTTATAATGAGAACAGTAGGCACGGGTGGGAACAAAGCGACGTTCCACGCGCAAGCGCTATCATTCATAATCGACTGCTAGCGGAGTGCGTGCGTGGGATATTCCTAGCAGTATTTTCGAGTAAATTACCTATCAAAATGGTCAAATGTGCAGTGAAATCATGTAAAAACGATACTCGAAAACACACGAAACATAAATCGAGTATTACATTTCACCGGTTAGTCATTTTTTTATTCTTTTATGCTAAAAATTAATCACGCATTGCGGGGGTGAAGGAGACGTGTGGGGCGGGAGCTAGGTGTTCCGCGCGCACTACCCCTTACCGCCGCCTCGGCCTTAATGTCTAATTAGTGATGTGACGCGTTCGGTAATAGTATACATACTTTCGATATTTATTATGAAAGTTTAATCTCTTTGAACAAATAACTTTTAATGAAGATATTGATTCAAATATTGAGTTTGATTTATATATTGTTATTTAAATAATTTTCCAATAGGTTTATTATAAAATCGAAATGTGATATCCAAATATGCTGTAAAAGAACAGCTTCCTCCAAACTGAATATTAAAAAGGAAATAATTGTATGTGCCGTTCATCTTAGAAATAAACCCGTTATTTGATATATTATTCTAAGATGAACGGCACATAAAATTATTTCCGAAATGTTATTCTAACCCTCAAAACTGGCTTGCATCGGTTACCACCGTATCAGTTTATGAAAATCTATACCTTGCACCCTGTTTGTTATTTTAACACATGATAGAGTTTTTCGCAGTCATTTAACTGAAAGTCATAAATTGAAATGATTGTCGTACTAAATTGCTGTTAGGTAGGGTAGGGTAGGGTGGGTGGTTATTCAACCTACCTAACGGATTTTCATACGGTTTTCACCAGTGGGCGGACTGGTTCACGAGGAAGGTTTTTAAATTATTACTTTGGAATACCTCATCATATCAGTCGAAAGACGTCCACTGCTGGACAAAGGCCTCCCTCAAAGATTTCCATGACGACCGGTCCTGCGCTGCCCCCATCTAGCGGCTTCCCGCAACCTTTACCAGGTTGTCGGACCACCTAGTGGAAGGCTTGCCTACGCTGCGTCTTCCCGTCCGCGATGGCCACTCGAGAACTTTACTACTCCAATGGCCATCTGTTCTACGAGCATGTGCCCTGTCCACTGCCACTTCAGTTTAGCGATTCTGTGAGCTATGTCGGTTACTTTGGTTCTTCTACGGATCTCCTCATTTCCGATTCGATCGCTTAGTGAAATTTCGAGCATAACTCGCTATGCTCGAAATTTCACTAAGCGATCGAATCGGAATAAGAATACCTAATGGAATACCTAATAAGAATAAAATCTTTTTTAATATGATTTAAATTGTTACTTTGTAATACCTAACAAGAATAAAAACTTTTTTAATACGATTTAAATTATACTTAAGAATACCTGACAAGAATAACATTTTTATTCTATAGTACAATCACAGTCTAAGAATCTTTGAAGTGGCGTAATAAAAATTTACGTTAAGTGAATATGTAGTGATTTTTCATTTCTCTATACAGGGAATGTTAATAAAGGTGACACTTTAAGGTGGGTTTAAACTCATCAAACTGAACAAATTTGCTGAAATCGTGATTTTTTTGATTTTTATACAAATTGGTCAGCTTGGCCGGTTTTGTTTGAAAAAACTTTAAAAAAATCGTGATTTTAGCAAAGTTGTAGAAAAAAAAGTTATTCAGATTAATCAGTACAAGCCCACCTTAAAGTATCATTGCACCTTTATGTTACAACCTGTATATTATACTGAAATTGGTTTTATTGTTAATTGACTTACCTACCCTAAACAGTACCTACACCTATGTGTGAGTATATACTTGTAGGTACAAATGTTTTATTTTTGTTTGTATTAGGAAATAAACATTATATAATCCATAAAACAACATAAATTCTTAAAATTACCTACTATATTATGCTGCTGTTTATCCTTGGTTATCGATAATCCGCTAAGGCGATAGTGCACTGCAGCCCATCCAGGCGATAGTGCACTGCAGCTATCCCTATTTGTCACGTATACATCTATATAGTTTACTATAGCTCACTTGCCTACGACGTATTATTATGCGACCGATGCGGTAGACGCGCTCTATACCTACATACTTACTCTGAGCATATGATACTAGATGTAGCCCAATGATCATTTTTGACAACACTGTGAAATAGAATAGGATCCTACAAAGGCGGCAATCACAGATCTACTAATATCTTTGAATTTATCAACAAAGTGTATAGAAAACGCAAGTATTTATCCTCTTTGATTACAACGTAATCAATCGCATTGAACGTCGGCGGCTGATCATATTATTTCGTGCTATTAATTTACGTTCGTGTAGGTATTATGCTTGTATTAAACGATTATTATAAATAATAGTCGGTACGCATAATTTTTTCTGGTAGCTAGTAGTGTTGTTTCATTTATAGTTTTTCAATTCGTAGGTTATAAGTGTATCGTGCTTTTGTGCGGGAAGCAGCCCTGAAATGGCACCGGCAGCGGTCGCAGTGAACCCCAAGCCTTCTGATGATCCCACTGGTATCCGGGCAGTGCTTCTCGGCCCCCCAGGATCCGGAAAAGGCACTCAGGTAAGTCTGGTAGCCCTTGCAAACTTTGACCTTTAGTGACAGTCAGTATGTGTAGAACATTCACACTTCAGTAAGTACATAATTTAATTTTTAACATTGTGGTGATTGTATGTACCACCAAAGAATTTTGTAGTGCCCTTCCATCCTACTAATATTATAAATGTGAAAGTTTGTATGTATCGATGTTTGTTACTCTTTCACGCAAGAACTACTGAATGGATCGGGATGAAACTTGGCACACATATAGATTAGGTCCTGGAATAGGACACAGGCTACTTTTGGCCCCGGGAAAAAGTCTTATTCCCACAGTAAAATCGAAAACAACACAGGCGTAGCTGCAGGCGGATGGCTAGTTGTTAATATTTTAAGTACCTTTCCATTTCAAGACTAGCATGCACTTACTCCTAACATTCAATTTTCAAATCTTTTTATTTTTTTATTGTTATTCATAATTGGTAAACCCTTGACAACAAGATTGAATTGTTAAAACTTTTTGTAATCTTTTTTCTAGGCACCTCTCCTGAAAGAAAAATACTGTGTATGCCACTTATCAACAGGCGACATGTTACGTGCAGAGGTGGCATCTGGCTCAGAGCTGGGCCGCCGGGTCAAAAAAGTCATGGACGAAGGCAAGCTTGTGTCTGATGAGATGGTGGTGGATATGATTGATAAGAACCTGGACCAGCCAGAGTGCAAGAATGGCTTCCTATTGGATGGTTTCCCTAGGACAGTGCCGCAAGCTCAGAAGGTAATTCCAGTTATAAATCAAATAAAAAAACTAAATATATTTGTAACTTTCATAAACATTAGTGCTGAAAAAATTATTAAAAAATAATAAATTAAATTGTAACTGAAATATATAGATGTAGGTATGTATGTATAAACACTTTTTTGCACACTAGGAATACATGGTTTCCTATCTTATCTTTGTGAATGGGTGTTGCAGTTCCAGCAACACTGACCCAATGGGATTTTTTGTGTATACCCCTATAACCCTTGCAATCTAGTCTACTTGAAGATGTTCTGTATCTATGCAGAAATTCCAATAAGTGATAATTGAAAACGCTAAACACATTAAAAAATTTACTTCCATCGCAACAACATAGTTCAATTTTGTATTATTATTATTTTTGGTTTTTGTTAATTTTCTAATAAAGTACTATCATTGATTTTGATAATATTTATATGGGACAAACTTGGGAGCAGGGATAAGTATTGAAAAAAAAAATTCTGCGAAGATACCACATATTAAACATACAAAAAAAAACCGGTATCACCCATGGTATGGTTGGGTGGTCCGGCCAACTGGACCATGGAAAAAACAAATTTTCCGTGGTACAGTTAACCGCTCCATGGGTAATATTTTTTCCATTGTCTGGTCTACCGGACCTCGGAAGATTATATGTATAAAGTTTTATTATCAGAGTAGAATCTCTTTGTTTCCGAGATGCGACTAAGGGAAAAACTGGATTGCCAAGCGTGGCAAGTATGACAAAACCTTCCCGAGATTGGAAAGAGACCTGTGCTCCAGCAGTCGACATAAAGTAGGGGAAGGGGAAAGAGGCCCTGCCCAGCCGAATTTGGGAAAAGACCTGTGCTCGTCGACACGTAAATTCGGGGAAGGGGGCCCAAAGGGAGCACCAGCCTAAAGCGAGCACCCCTTTTTTAAACCAACATTTATAAACTCAACGCGATCTTTTGTCCCAATGTAATTCTCCCCTGCCCGCCCTAGTCCGTGGCAGTCGTGATTTCCACCTCCGGCAAAAATAACAGCACGAAATAAACTAATTTCAACATTTTTATAGAAAAAGAGGAAGGTATATAAATAGTGTTTTTTCTAAGAGTAAGTGAGCTATATATTATCAAGATGTGCCTAGTGGTTTTTTTTTACAGCTTTATTTTCCACTTAACACTTTACAAATTTACATGCCAATTATAATTATTTTCCACTAGTATTTTTAAACTATACTAGTGTTTTTCTTTTTATGTAATCATTTAAATTTGTATTTCATCACCATGTTACTAAAGATTTGCATGCCGTTTTACGGCGGAATATTTAAGGCACTATTATTTAAGACTACAACTTTTGTTACCAATATTCTGCAAATAAAGTTTTACTTACTTACTTACTTACTTCCTTGTTATGTAGCCCCCGTATAGGGGGAAAGGCTCCTCCAATCTTATCCACCTTTCTCTGTCTTTGGCCGTATGCATCCAACTTTTTCCAGCTGTGTTTATTATGTCATACAACCATCTTTTTTATATTTATATTTTTGTGTTTATATTGCTCTGATTTAATCATATTTGCATGTAACTACAAAAAGCAATTATAGGTCAGGTTTTATGAGAATTTGATCGTACCACAAAAGGCAAAGCAAGCATGCCCACTATGCCCCTTAACGCATAATAATTTTCTTAAAATTGTTATTATTAACTAGGT
Organism: Coleophora flavipennella; assembly: GCA_947284805.1. Classification (NCBI taxonomy): domain Eukaryota; kingdom Metazoa; phylum Arthropoda; class Insecta; order Lepidoptera; family Coleophoridae; genus Coleophora; species Coleophora flavipennella. Next base: position 10,440,149 of record OX369256.1, on the reverse strand, counting down.
ATTTCTTTTTTTTAAGATGTTGAATAAATTTTAAGTTGATTTAGTTGAAGAAGTTTAGTTTGAATTTTAATTTTATATTACTTTGTCTGTTTTGACTTTGCTTTAGAAGAAAAACTATTTTTAATTCCATAACAGGCATGTAGATTTTGTTTTAGAAGAGAGGTTTTTTTTACTTTTGTTAAGTGCTATTTAGCATGTTGATTTTAATAAAATAAAATAAATAAATAAAATAAATGAATCTAATGAAATTAAAAAGTTTACTCTAAAAAATTAGATATTATGTACTGCAGCATAATTTGATTTAAATGGGGTTAAATAATATAATAGAGATGCTACATGATACGTAGAATTTTTACTCCTGGCCTAAACAAGAATTTCGGAAAGAAAATAAATTTTAGGGTAATATGGAATACTTTTATTTTATAAGCTTAGAAATATTTGGGTAAAGATAAAAAACCAGTGGATAAATAAAGATGTAAAGAGTGAATGACATTTAAAAAATAGGTAAAAGCGTAACAAATTATTGGTATAACAAATGGTTGACCGTGGAAGTAGTTAAATATAAAAACAACACATTACCTAATTTTAAAATATAAAAAAAGGTTAGGTAACGATCGATCGTCCCCCCGGGTGTATAAAATGATCTGATAAATTCCTAAAAAAGTAAATCAAGTTCAATTATCAGCTGTCGAAATTACCCTTCAACGTTATACGTAAAAAAACTTTGGGTGTACCATACTCTTAATAAATTTTAAATTAAACACAAAATTGTTATGATAAAAGGGAGACAGGAGAACACGCAGGCCAGCAGCTGCGCTTGGAGGACGACAGCAGAAATTTGTCGGGCAGGTCGTAATGCTTGATCACCAGTAAGAATCAAGTCCAATGGGCCTTAAATTAGATATGAACAAAAGTTTCACTTCCCTTTTGGTAAGCAGCAGGCAGTTGCTGATCGGCGTAGTTAGCAATACTCCGGGGTATAGTGGTAGTATGCTGATATGTTCGGTCCGTGTGGAAGACCCTTGTTCGGACCGTGTGGAAGACCCTACAACGATGAAATAAAATTTAGTTCGCAACGGCACTAAATAAAATTGGACAGCTATCTCCAAGCATAAATCACTTACCCCAGTTAAAAATAGGAGGTCTTGAAAATAATAATAATATTTATATTGAAAAAACCTATTTCTACGGTCAACACTCCTCAATTGTTTTCACTCTTTGTCAAAAGCTCGCAATCATTTCCAAATTCTATTTTTATAGACGAACAAGATCAAAAGAGAATTTAATTATGAAACGCAAGAAAGGAGATCGGCTCGAAACGATAGTTTGCGTTTCAAAATAAAGGTTAGGTAATGTGTTGTTTTTATATTTAACTACTTCCACGGTCAACCATTTGTTATACCAATAATTTGTTACGCTTTTACCTATTTTTTAAAGGTCATTCACTCTTTACATCTTTATTAATCCACTGGTTTTTTATCTTTACCCAAATATTTCTAAGCTTATAAAATAAAAGTATTCCATATTACTCTAAAATTTATTTTCTTTCCGAAATTCTTATTTAGGCCAGGAGTAAAAATTCTACGTATCATGTAGCATCTCTATTATATTATTAAACCCCTTTTAAATCAAATTATGCTACAGTACCTAGTGGAAAACTGACAAGTAAAGTTTCTAATGATGACGGACTAATGATAAGATTGTGATTGAAGATTTCTGATTTCAGTTAAAGTGAGTTTAATGCAGAAAAAATATTGCGTTTTACAATCTGAAATAAACTGTGCCTATGATTGCTTTTCTTGTGTTTTCACCTTTTCATAGAGTTATTCCTTATTATTTGTCAATTATATGAGCGAAGATAATATAAAATAGGGCTTGCTTGCTTTGCATATTGCATGTTCATTTTGCCCTTAAGCCCATGCCCGCTTTAGGTCCCTCCTCTGGGCAAAGCGAGCATTCTAAAGGGTTTCGTATTTGTATTCCTAATTCCTATTTTATATTTTTGAGACATACAAAAAAAAATTAAGCATTGACTATCAAACTACCATAAATTTAGCATTTAATAGCAAACAGTTTTTCTCTTCTAAATTTTTTTCTCTTACTTAATCTTACGGTGCTCGCTTTGAGCCCCCTTCCCCTAGAGGTCAAGGTAAAGGGTAAAGGTAAAGGGTTTTAACGACAAAGATTTAGTTATTAGTATTGATTGTTAGTTATAGTCCTATTAGTCCTATTATGCGATGTAACGGTAAGACGGTAAATCGTACACATTTAGCAGCCGAATCGTATTTGCCGTTTTACAAACGGGCTAACCTTTTGTACAGTACTGTGTAAAAATTTCCTAATAAAACAAGGTCTAACGGACGAACACACGGTAGGTTAGGTTAGGTTATTGGTTATCTGGTGAGGAGCCCCAAAATGGCTAATTTTACAATTCGGCTGCGACATTCAGATAACACATTCGGAAATGGAAACTGAATTGTAGGGTTTTTATTGGGTTCCGCATTTTTTTTCTCAATAACCGGAGCATACCACAGATAAATATATTCACAGAACCAAGGAAATCTGTTTTTTCTATAGTCCGGTTGGCCGGACAACCCAACCGTACCACGGGTGAGGAGCGAAAAAAACATACAGTCGAATTGAGAAACTCCTCCTTTTTTGGAAGTCGGTTGAAAAGTGGTTGTAATCTTCTGGTTTTTGGTTGCCAACACCGAGAAGGCACATATGCTTTCTAGACAAAGCCAACCATACATGGTTTAGCATTATTAGTGTGAGGTGTTGTCCTAATAGAATGCGATTGTATGATCATCACTAGTACACGCAAATTTTGTTTCAATGAATGCCATGATCTCAAACATGCTGACGTCGAACATTCCTTATTGATATAAAACTTAATAAGAGACTAAAACTTAACATGGATTTTTCCCATGTAGACTACTGGAAGCTTGTCAAAGTTGCATCCTGTATCGAAAAAAGGCAGTACTGCAGACCAGGCAAATTACCCATAGAAATCATGTATTGAACACCAGCATTCTGAGATACCTATAGAAGACAATTTTCTCATTAGTGATCAATAATATTTATTTTGCCGAAGTTTATGCACTGGAGATCGTCTAGTGGCTACGCACGCATGTATGGGGTGAGGCCATTGAGAAATGTGTTGAAGCTCTTTCTGTGTCTCATGTCATTTCAAAGGTTTTTGACCTGGACTGGCACACTAGCCTTACTGACAAGCTTTTTTCATATTTTTTTTATTAAAAATTTGAGTGCATTTGGCTGCACCTCACCTGACGGTATGGTATTCATATGGGCTGCCTGTGTGTTTACACATTTTTTTTTATTTGGGAAAAAGTAAAATGCCTATAATAAGTTTTCATTGCAAATAAGCTACAGTTTCTCCCCTTAAAAAGAAAACAGTGAATTACTGGTCACTGTATAAAATTTTGTGCAATAAAGTATATTTGATTGATTGTTTAACAGTTGGACGATCTGCTTGCAAAACGTAAGACTGAACTTGACGCTGTCATCGAGTTTAGCATTTCGGACAGTCTGCTCGTACGTAGAATCACTGGACGACTGATTCACCCCCCAAGTGGTCGCAGTTACCATGAGGACTTCCACCCACCCAGGAAGCCAATGATGGATGACGTCACAGGGGAACCTCTCATCAGACGGTCTGATGACAATGTGGACGCATTGAAGAAACGCCTGGCAACATATCACGAGCAAACAGTGCCACTTGTCGATTATTACATGAGGAAAGGCCTACACTACCGAGTGGATGCCTCCAAAGCTGCCAATGAAGTCTTCAGTAAAATCGATAACATATTCAAGGGGCGTATCTTTCGTTATCACAAGAAGAGCCAAGTAAACAATTAAGTAGTAAGCGGAACAATGTATGTATGTACAAATAGTTTTTTTTACAATCTAGTGTGGTGAGTTCCTGTTATTTGTTTTAGAAGAACTCTCTGGCCATCAATGTATATACACTATTTACATATATATAATTTTTTCTTCTACAAATACACTGGATTCGCAAAATAATATAGAAATGGTTTTGAAAGTCTAGCTTTTTGATTTAACCTAAAAACAATTTAAGAAAAACCCAACTGCATAAAAATATTACTTCTTGGGCAGTCAGGTAAAAATGTATCTTATGTCACCGTGTAGCCGTTTAGGCTACAGACTCAGCCAAAGAAATAAACATACACACACATACTAAAAAATAATACTAGAATACAATATCAATAGTTAATAATTTGTATGATACACTACCAAAAAAATTACTCTCTTTTTTTGGCAGTAGGGTCAAAAGTATTCACTAAAAGAATCATCTTATCAGTCCATATACGTCCCCACCGAGGGGCTCGAGCCTACCCTGAATTAGGGCGATCGGGCCTTAGTCGACCACGCCGGTTCGAGTTTCTTCACAGGCGTGTGCAGGTTTCCTCACGATGTTTTCCTTCACCGTAAGAGCGTCGGATAAACGTACATATGAAATCGAAATTCGAAAACAAATTGGTACGTGGCAGAATTCGAACCACGGCCTCCCGGACAGGAGGTAGCGGCCGTAACCGTTACGCCACCACTAAACGATGTATTCGTAATATCAATAGTAAATAATTATAAATTTTGTGATATAAACAAAAATAAATTAAACATTCAAATTTCAGTTAGAGAACTTTATTGAAATAAACAATGCTATGAGATTAGATTTTCATAAGCTCATATAAAGGCAAGGGTCATACACATTTCATGCCAAATACTTATAATTTACAAATTATTCCGGTGGTAATTAGAGGGGTTTTTTAATCCTTTACATATATAAGATTTTTATAATAAATCGAAAACACAGGATTAAAAGATTAAGGGTTCCTAGGAGGCTCGAGTTTCCATACAAACATAGTTCCGCTTTAATACAAAAACTACATGCCGGATTGATTTCAAACTTTGCCAGTATTTGAGTAGACGGATATCGATGTTTATAATTAGTTTTCATCATAGTAAATTTAAACATAACTAAACGAAGGCTTAAATTAGTTTTGTACAACCCGGTCACATTATCTATGGACCTGGCGTCGATGACGTCACGTCGGCGATCTGGTACGGTGTGTACGCGATGGGGCGAGCGCAGGGAGGTGAAAGGGGAACGGGGAGGGGCTTCACATTCCAGCGAGGTCCAGAGATAATGTGACCGAGTAGTACTGAAAGTTTGAAACTACTCTTATTTTTTTCCGTTTTATATTAGTACATCGAAAATAATTTGAGCCTTCGTTTAGTTATGTTTAAATTTAATATGATGAAAACTAATGACAAACATCGATATCGGTCTACTCAAATATTTGTTTGTTTGTTTGTAAACTCTTTATTGTACAAAATCTTAAAATAATGATATAAAAAAAAATTTCAAGTTTGGATTCAATCGGGCATGTAGTTTTCGTATTAAAGCGGAACTACGTTTGTATGGAAACTCGAACCTCCTGGGGACCCTTAAGTAATATCTTGTGGATTGTACGAGGTTGATCCTTGCTTTTAAATCTCATCTCTACAGAATAGTTTTCTAATATTAATTGAAAATTCCACTACAAAAGACGGCTACTTTATTGCTATGTCTATTCTATCTTGAGGTAACTTCAAACCCTTATTACATACCATACCAATGGCGTCATGCATGTGCAGAATGTTTATCCCAAAATAACTCTTTCCTTTTCAAGGGAAAAAAAATGTACTTAAAACAAATTCTGATAGAGGGGCCTTTTTTCTTTGGTCCTATTGCTTGGCACTACCAGTAGTGCCAAAAGTAATTTTTATCTCCTGTGATACTACCGGTACTACCGTGGTCTTTCTTACGTAAATGTCAGCGAGACTCTTCGACAGTATCAACATCAAAACGTAACGAGAACCTATTATCGCTTGCTCAAATCAGATCCGTCGATAGTGTCACGGTAGAGAAAAAAGCAGTTAGACCACGGAAAATAAACTCTTTTTCACACCAAGGGACATTCTGTGAAGAAGCCCTGTGGTGTCATGTGCAGAATATTTTATGTATTGCTATTTTCCCCAATTCTTTATAATGGTGAATCCATTCTAACATTCACAAATTATTCTTTTGCATGATGCTCCACTTTACTGTGCATTGTCTTTATATAGGCACTTTGTTTAAGTGAAGGCCTGTTTAATTAATGGAATGGATTTTTTTTTTGTGAAGATAAAGTTATCACCAAGGGACATTCTGCCAAGAAGCCCAATGGTGTCATGTGCAAAATATTTATGTGTTGCCATTTTGCCCAATTTTTATTTCATAATGGTGAATCCATTCTGACAATCGCAAATTATTCTTTTGCATGATTCTCCATTTTACTGTGCATTGTCTCTTTTGTAGGCACTTTGCTTCAGTGGGGCCAATTAATGGGAATCGTTTTTTTTGTGCCGATAATGTTAGAGAAGTTAAACGAGCAGTCTCTGAACTTGCCAATATAACTTTCAACAATTTGTTTTTAATACATAGTAATGCGAATTATGTTATTATTGTTTGCCAAAAGAGTTATATTAACGGTTCTTAAATCTCGAAAAGAAATTCAAAGGAAATTATAATTTAAGGAATAATATTTCAGAAGGTCAATTAGATACAGTTAGTACATGATTGTAAATGGATATATGATCAAAAACGCTATAAAATTGATCACTGGGATTTCACAGCCATTAAATACTTTGAAACACTAATCGTAATGAAAATAATCGTTTAGTATTATAGAGATGATAGGTCTGTAGATTTCAGTGAAAGACGAGTAGGTAAAGTTGAGGAAAATAAAATAAAACTCAAATTAAATAGACAAATCTGTGTAATTGTGGTCAGTTTGAAAATGCGCAACTTTTTTAAATACACACGTGATTTAAATGTTATGGTACGTAAATACATTTTATACAAAACTGAGAAAACCGAAATAGTAGTGTTAACCGTGGGTGAATCAAAGTTTTAATGTTGAACTTGCCGCCGCACCAGAAGGGTTACCCGCTAGAGCAAAAGCAGTGCTAGTATCAGCCTTTCAAAAATTATAGCCTATTGAAATAAAAAGACTAGTATTTGATAAAGGTTACATTTTATTTTTCCATCGATTTTATCGAAGATTACCGTAAAACTCTTTAAAGAACTGCAACATATTGCTAACAGGTCCGAATTTCATAGATTTAAGGGAAAATAATCATTAAAAAAGAAGGCAAAATGACTAAACTGTACTTGGAGACAATATTTATTATATTTATCTTTGTGTACGATCCTGCGACTGCGATAGTACAATAGTACACATTCTCCAAAAATAGTACAAATACTATAAAGTTATGAAATTGCGTATTGTGTCATTCAATGTACTAAGAATATTTAGTTTCTGATGGACGCAAGTCATTAAATAAAATCGATTCAAACATAATGGTATGTTTCATGATATGATGCGATTCAAAAGGTACCTACGATGATTTTTAAGTATTGTACGTATGTATAGGTAGAAAAGTTAGGACTAGCAAAGAATTATTTATAAAACCCCTATATTAGGGATGCGATCAAATAATTAATACACTTCGTATAAATAGGATTATTTTAAATCGAAAGTTTTATGATTTGTTAAATTGATTTGAATATCATATATTTTTTTAAATTTAAATATTGATGCATTTCGAATGACTGATGATAAGATACGTATCAACGTTTGACGATCAACAAGTGATATGAGAAATAATTTCTTCAAAAACCAAACGTGGTAATAGTACCACATAGAAAACAGATTCATGATACACAGGTCTCTAAGTAAATATTATTTTTTAAAGAAACCCCGTGTCAAAACCGGTGGAGGAGCATTATTATCATATTATATATATAGCACAAAGATAAAACTTGCCTACCTCTTTATGGCTTCTGTCTTATTAATTAATGAAAATTTTTTTTTACAAGGAACCCATATCTAAAGGGCTTTGTAATTTTTTGTAAGGAGACTGGCACACTGGAGTCCGCCATATTTTTTTTTTCAAATTGACGTCGAAAATTGAGACCTATATATTTGGATGTAATGGAATGTAAGGGAATGTCATGTAACATAGTGTCCTAAAACGTCACGTTACGGAGATAATTGAATATATATATTCCATAATAAAATGATTATTTTTAACTTCTATTATTATCTCAGAAACGTGACACTTCAGGCCAAAATGTTATATGACATTTTTTGTTCTTCTATAGGTCCTCTATCCAAAAACACAGGTTGGATTGTGCAACGCCATTTTGAAAAAAATCAAAATGGCGAATCCTCAGTATGCCAATAAATTTCAAACCCCTTTATGTATCTGTTACAGTCAAGGTTAAAAATAAAATAGTGTTCAAAGCATCAAAAATATGTATCCACGACCTTATGTATATGTCGGTGGGAAATCGATAGAATCCGGCAGATCGCGATCTGCCATAATCCAGGCAGATTGTGAAAGGTCCAGGCATTTCATCGCGGGGCTCCGAAAAATACTTACCATCAGGTGAGGTGCAGTCAAACGCACTCAAATTTTTAATAAAAAAAATTAAAAAATACCAAAGGTTAGATTTGTTCGTTTGGCATGTCTGATGCTACCGTAGACTTATTATTTTTCGGAGCCCCTTGATGAAATACTTGGGGCCTTAATTCTGATCGTCCTGGAAAAACTTGGCCAATCTCGTTCTGCCGGATGAAATATTAAATCTGCCGCCAACATATATACGACATAAAGTCGTCGATACATATCTTTGAAGCTTTGAACGTATTTATATTTTTGACCTTGACGTGTAGAAGCGAGAACCCGGTTGCTGTTACTCACGTCCGTATTAAGAAGGCATCTTTACGTTCTAAGCTTAAAATGATTTCAAGTAGTAGTTTAAAACTGTTTCTTCTTTTTAATATAATTTCTTTTTGGTCTTTGTATGCTTTGATGAACGCCATCCCCATCGGTTTTGTAAGCCACGGTTACACAACACAACCCAAAGTACCTATGTCATGGATAGTTGAGACACAACATGATTAACACCAAAAGCTCAACTAGCATCAAAATAAATTACTATAATTAAATATTTATTTACAGAAATACATGTAACTGCACTATATTCATAGTCATTCCATTTATGATTAATCTATCTAAGATTATCTTAATGACAGGTAAAGAAATAAAACATGGTGTATAAGTATACGACAATTTCCGCGAAAATTGTCTCAAACAAGGACAATCAAACAGGGCAGTGGAGGTGTCATTAGATTCTCCTTGCTCCCCTGGGTGCTAAGACATATTTTATTAACCGTTTTTTTATTAGTTAGGTTACCAGCTATGTTTAGCACTTGGACTGACTATGAATACAGTATTGAGTCTGCTACAAAAACATTCCTACACTCCTACCAATAGCTTTGGATAATCGTAACAATAACACGCTCTACGACTAAGACTATTTTACAATAAAGCTTGCTTTTAGATCAACATTTACATACATTAACAAATTGTATTTATTATTATTGTTCGACATTAACAGTGATAATTAGTGGGGTAAGGACGTCAATGGCATATTTTTCTTCTTCTAGCAGACATCGATTTATTTGACTTATCTACTTCTACAAAAAAAATCAATAAGTAAATAGATTGTCTGCCTCTTAATGTCAAATCGGTTTCGTACTACTAATGCCTCCAAAAGGTAGCAACCACGCGCGGCTAACTATTTTTGAGACATAACAAGAGCCTACACTACAGCTAAACACCGTTTAGATTTAGAAAACTTGAGTTTCAATTTCATTATACACTGAACCAATCAAAACATTCACACTAATTGATGAAGTCCAAAACGTAAGAGTCTTATCCCTCTCGAATACCATCACAGGATTCATATTCCCATAACCACATCAATATTTTCCCCCGCACTCTGAGCTTCTCAGGCGTCTGTGCTAAGTGGTCATAAAGATATCGATTAAAACAACTTTAAATCCTCCTTGGAATCCATTGTAGTGTTGAAGGCGTGACTGACCCGTACCGCGTTCGCTTTTTTCCAAGCGTTCGCTGCATTTTCTACGTTGGTGTGGAGCGTCCGTGCTCAGTGGTCGTGCAAACGGTCGTGCGAGCGACTCGACGAGCGCGACGTTTTGCGCTGGTCAAGATATGCTGCCGGCGCCCAGCCCTCGCCATGTGCTCCTGTAGGGTAGAAATTACCATAATTGTTTAAACCTCCTAAAGTTGTGGTCTTTTAAATAATCTCCATAATCTTTAGTCATAAATTTATTTGTGTAAAGTGACCTTGTAATGGTTATGTGTTATTGTAAAGTCATGCGGCGGCGGCGCACCCTCCAATTACGCCGATGCACGCACAAAAGGAAGCCGGTAAGGAGGGAGGGGGCAGGGTTCTTTAAAAGTAGAAAATTCCACCAAAAAAAACTGTATACATATTAAAATGAAAAGAAATAAAACGTAAAATATGAAAGTGGACAATCGTATTGATGAACAGGATGAAAAATTGTTAATTTCAAGGAAAAAAATAAACGATGACAAAAAGGTAAAAAAAGACAAAAAGATGATATAAAAGCAGGTTGGAAATAAAAAAACCAAAAAGATATTACGCTAATCGGATCATGGGTATTATTTAGACCCCAAAGTTACAGGTTATGTCGCCCAAGTAGATAAGTGCGCGATGCGTAAGGGGGCGACAAATGCAGTAGCAGCATGTTGTGCAGTCTATGATCAGGGACCTCTACCTGACTGACGTTTATATTCGCACCGCGCACCTAAAGGAAACTTCTCAGGATAGTTTGGCCCCTATGCAGCTTGGCGTACTGCCTTTCCCGCAACGACATTTTAACCGCCTCTGTGGTGTAATGGTTAGTCCATTCGCTTCACACTTGGAGGTCGCGGGTTCGATTCCCGGCGGGGTCTAACTTTGTAAGACTTGGTTTTGGTTGGTGGTAGGGCTGGTGCAGTGCGTCGAGGATGTTTGCGGACGCGCAGGTAGACGGCTTCCAAGCCGTTATTCGCAAACGGTGCGCTGCGGCGCTCGGCAGGCTGCGTTGCAGCACCAACAGCATCTTGGCTGTCTTGGAAACCAGGCTGGACGGGGGTATTGTGAGGGGCTGGCTTGGGATGCACTCAGCGGTTGCTAACTACACTCGCTGAGCGGATTGCTTGCCCAGTGGCTCAAATACATTTACCTACCTAAACTAACAATAGATATTAAGTTTTGTGTTACTAACCAAATATGGACTCTGTCTGAAATAAAAGATTATTTTTTTTATTATCTAAACCCGCGTGGCTAGCTACCACTATCTTATCTCAGTCTTGCCGCCAAACATCAATGTTGACAGCATTGATGTGTTCCAGCATGCAGATAAGATAGCCAGTTCCCCATTGCGTTGGGAAATGTTGATAAACCCGCTTCCATCATCGGCATCATCGTCGTTTACCATCAGGTCTAGAGCGTCGATGGCGTAATGGCTAGGGCCGCTACCTCCTGTCCGGGAGGTCGTGGCTTGATCCTGCCACGTACGAATGTGTTTTCGAATTTCGATTTCATATGTACGTTTATCCGACGCTCATATACGGTGAAGGAAAACATCGTGAGGAAACCTGCACACGCCGGTGAAGAAACTCGAAGGTTGTGTGTGAAGTCGACCAACCCGCACTGGGCCCGCGTGGTCGACTAAGGCCCGATCGCCCTTATTCAGGGTAGGCTCGAGCCCCTCGGTGGGGTCGTATATGGGCTGATGTGATGATGATAATGATGATGAGATGATGTCAAGGGCTATCAACTGAGATAAAAAAGGCACCTGGCTACATCTGACTGCAGTATTGCAGCGTTACTGTGACGCCACTCACCCGCCAGCCGCACGTACCACCAGCCCGCGCAGCCCACCTTCAGCAGCTCGGCGTGCTGCCCTTCCCGCAGCGACACCTCGCTACACCCGACTGCAGTGTAGTCCGACAGCGCCACTAGTGCACACCCCACCGCCTGCGCCGATTGCAAATATTTGATAAGACAATGTCAAAGACAAACTACGCAGCATTGGTGTGTTTATTCCGCGTTCACAATGAAAGCGTGGGAGCGAATGTAGCGGATTGCGCTCGCCTCTGCTCGTTCAATTAATGTGAGTGTTCGCAAGATTCCATACCGTTTTGGTCGCCCCCGTGGTACAATAATATACTCCGCCTGGCACTCTCTTCCGAGACTCGCGAACCACGTGACTGAGACAAGCCTACGTCAGCGCTATCCTGTGTTACCATTAGTGTAAACAGAATTACCCGAACGTCTGAAATGTCTTTCGTGAATCAGAAGATATTGCTAACGAATAATTAAAAATGACGTGTTGTAAAATTCAAGTAATTTAATACATATGAATGAAAATTATAAAATATTTTAACATATTTTAACTATGTAACCATAGATATAATTTACCCATGTAACATGTTATGTTGAAATAAAGTGGCAATGTTATTGTGACGTAGGCTTGTGTCACTCTGGGAAGAGAAGACCAGTTTTTTTAGACCATGGTCGCCCCCACCTTCTATTCCTTACTTTCATTGTGAATGAGGGCCGTAAAGAAGTGAAGTGTGTTTGTTTGTTGTTTGACATGATGCGGAAGAGTTTTTCTTGTAGGTTTAAATATAGTTTACGTAATAAGTACTATAGCCCGTCAACTTCGTGCGTTATACGCCTGCGAGGGCGAGGTAGAACGACACGACATGATCTCCGCGGGGGAGCTTGAGGCTAGCGGGGAAGGGCACGAGGCTCGTGCTCTTCCCCGCTAGCCTCAAGCTCCCCGCGGAGATCTTCCCGCACACCCCGCCTCAGGCGTATCGGGCACAAAGTTAACCGGCTATAGCAGGTTGGTTTGGTGAATCCTTGACTCGGGTAGTCGTAGTTGTTGGTGTGTAATAAAATATAGCTAGCCACATAAACTATGCAACCTATCTGTAATAAATAATCATGTTTAAGCTACTGTCGAATAGGTTGATAAAATTTTTGAAACCTTTTATTGTTTGTGTTGAATTTATGTAATCAATCATATCACCGCCGTTCACCCATTCGACAACAATAACATGCATCTTTTCACCAAGTTTTTTTATTTGTTTTATTCGTAGCATGCAAACGTTTTGTTATCTTGCAAAATGGTACTTAACCAGTTAACAGAGAACGCTTTTTTACTCGTTCATGTCTGAAATCTAAATTCGTGCTCATGATATTAAGCTTCCTTGAAGTAATTTCAGAATTAGTTCAATTAAATTTAATATATTTTTTTTTCTTAATACATTTCTTTAACATTCTCCAGTAACTTGCCAAATAATATTAGTATCTGTCCCAAATTCATGCATTTCTGTTAGTAAAATAAAAAGCGTCCATTGTTCAATATAGTGTCTTCCATTTTTATAATATTCTATAAATATAGTACTTAGGTACAATAATAACCCTGTATAATCACATAATTACATAAGGTAGGTTTGGAAATAGATTGTATTATTCTGTATCGTGTCGGTCGATCATTTTCGGTTGAGGTTTGGTAGGTACAGAAAGTTGTATGAGTAGGTAGAATAGATTTTACCCTAATAAAACTAAGTGATAATATGTATGTGACGTCCAAAGCTGTGTTTTGTGAAAACAGAAGCTCATGATGCAATGCTGTGCCGTGCATGTGCTGAGTGGCGAAAACACTTATCATACTTTCCATTTTCATAGAATCGGTGTATACTCGGTAAAGCGTTGGTGGCTCAACCGGTAACGACTCGGTCCTCCTAACCAGAGTTACCGGGTTCAAATCCGGACGGCCAATGTACCAATGAGTTTTTCGAAACTTACGTACATATAGGTACTCACCGATTGCTTTAACGGTGAAGGAAAACATGGTGAGGAAACCTGCACACACCTACGAAGAAACTCGAAGGTTATGTGTGAAGTCGACCAACCCGCACTGGGCCCGCGTAGTCGACTAAAGCCCGATCGCCCTAATTCAGGGTAGGCTCGAGCCCCTCGGTGGGGACGTACATGAGCTGATACGATGATACTTATATTTTTATTTTCTAATCCACAGCTTTATTGATAGTTTCTTGATCAACAGAATCCAATGACAGTAAACGTATATGAAATAATAATAAGTACTTTATAATCATACATTACATGTACTCGAAGCAAGCGCATAACTAAAAGAAGCACACTGATAATGGATGACAATAAACAAACAAAAACATGACTTACACGGCAGTTAATGTTCGACAATCGATATATCCATGTTCGTCTTTGGTTTATTATACTTTGGATATAAGTTCAGTCTCTTTTCATATTATGTACAAAGCCTCTAACGGCCAATCTCGCATTGTGAGTATTTTTTATCAGTATTGTGACACGTAAAACGTGGAGGTGGCTTGCGTTGAGCCCGATACCGAAAAGAACTGTACCACTCTGTGTATGGTACCGTTGAGACCGACTGCCTCCGACACCTGTTGAACAACACAACGTAAAGCATGGTGGCCATCGTGTTAACACCGCATGCGATAAAATGGCGGTCATTTTGTTTATCACTTTTATCTTTGTAGATGGTGGTAATAAGGCCGACGTTCCACTGGATGTGAAGTGGCTACCACCACTATTGACACATCTGGAATATTGGGGCTTTATCGAATACCTTTGTTAAAACTGAAAAATATAGATGAGTTGCCTCGTGGGTGGTGCACAGTTGCATTTTGCATTCCTGTGCTCTTTGTGTTGCTGGTTTACTCAAAAATCTGAGAGAAACTAAAAGCAATGATGGTGTGGGTTGCTATATCAGATGCAGTGGGGTGAACTTAACTCGCTTAGTAGGTAGGTACCTACCTAAAACGTTATAATTTAAGGGCCTTTTTCTTAAGGTGATTGCTCTCCACTATAGCGTATAATTTAACTTTAGATGTAAATGTTAATAAAGATATTATTAAAAACATTAATCAATCTTTCGAGGTTTATTTTGTACTTTGTGATATGGCTCTATCTGATATAAATTTATTGATAAAATAACATTTTGAAAAAATAATATTTTGATATTATTTCTTATCGCGACTTAAGTATCTTGCTGAAAGAATAGATATATCTACTTTGCGGTGAATTATTACACAGAATGTGACAAAGTTGCAGTGATACTTAAAGGTGGGCTGCCACTCGTCATATACTTGAACAACTTTCCACAAAAAATCTATAATAATTTCGCAAAAAAAACTTCCTATAGAAAACCGGGCAAACAGCTGACCGATTTATATGAAAAAAAAATCGCGAGTTCAGTAAAGTTGTTCAGTTTTATAAGTACAAGCCAACCTTAAAGTATCACTGCACTTTTTTATTAGGTACACCCTGTATAACAAACGTATCGTGGATACGACATTGTATGTGTCAAATCTTTTCTGGTTTTTAGTTTTGAAATAAATTGCAAACCACGAAAAAATTAAATTTCGCGCTACAGTGGAAAGAGCTTTAACCAAAACGAAATGAATGCACATCGTACCCTAAGTAATTATTCTAAATAAGCAGGTTATGAAAATTGCCTGTTAGATATATGATTTGTTTAGATTCCCAATTTCCATTTTAATAGGTAGGTATATATCTGGTAGGTGCTAAACCTTTAGACTTCAGTAGGTATACCCGGGAAGCGTAGTGTGTGCTCAGGTGGGCATAATGTCATGCGCTACCCGTGACTATGCTGCAGCCCGCATTCCTCATATAATTTACACTATACACTTACTTAGGTGAGGTTTTCAGTTCCCTCAACACTGAAAACCCAAAATTACAGTTTGTATTAATTTCGTTACTTTATAAATAAGCTATCCCGGCAGGAAGCATAGCGTCATTTACAACTAGATATACTTTGTTAGTTGCCACTTCGAGAAGTCCAGTTAAATACATACCTATCTAGTATATTTTACATTATGAACTAATCTGGAAAGAAACCGATATCTAGTTTGGTCAATTATTTACTTATTTTAAACCAAAAGCTCTTTTTGTTGGTCACGATCCATAGTAAAATTTTGCCCTAACGTTATTACAGGCATCTGTGTAGGAACACAGTTTGTAATAAACCTGGGTTAAGGCTTAGCACAGGTATCACTTGATAACTCAAAAATTAAAAAAAAAGTCTCTTTAGCTTGCTTCTTATAAAGACCGAGTGTAAAAAGATGCGTTTGAAATTATAAGAGGTTATTCGGTTTATTTAGCTATCCCACACTGAGCAGCGATAAACAAACAAACAAACACGTGAACTAAATTTATTAAATTCAAAATCCTAGTCTCAATAGGCGATCGGACTGCATCAAAATTAAATTCTGAAATATGATTTCCTAAATTGCTCTCCTCTTGAAGTTTCAACAAACCTTACTTTTTTTGTTTTTCCATCACGTCTTCAATTTTTAATTGATCAAATTCACGCTAAAAATGTATGACGTCACTTGTGGGTATTTCAAACATTTTCAGAACAAAATTTCGTTTTTGACAGATCATAAAAAGTAACTCAAATGACTAGCAGTCCGATCCCCTATTCTTGATTATCTCCTAAAATATCAAACATGCCTGCTTTTTACACCCGGCACTTGAACGCCCTTCGCCCTTCGACCCTAACCATAGACTGAGCATACAACCCGGTCACATTATCTATGGACCTGGCGTCGATGACGTCACGACACGTATCGGCAACGAAGTGCTAACCGTACTGACGCGACGTGGCGAGCGCAGGGAGGTGAAAGGGGAACGGGGAGGGGCTTCACATTCCAGCGAGGTCCAGAGATAATGTGACCGAGTAGTACGAGTATAGAGTCCTTTTGAACTACCTAAAAATAATTTAAAGAGGTGTTCAGCTCATGAAACTGAACAACTGCAAGGAACCTATAATATTTGACCTTTTCGTACTTAATTGATCAGATGATAGCAAACATTGTATGGCAGGCCCAATATTATTTGGGAATAGGGATGATATCTGAGTTACTTTTTATCATCTGTCAAAAACAACATTTTGTTCAAAAAATGTCAGAAACACCTAGGCGTGACGTCATAGTTTTGCAGCGTCATTAAGTAATTAAATATAAATTTTGGAGACTTAGAAATTGAAGACTTTATTGAAAAACAAAATGATTAAGGTTTTTAAAGTTGCAGTAGGAGGGTGTTTTGGTGATATAGAGTTCATAATTTATTTTTACCTAACTGCGCCAGTTGGAGTTTTTAATTTGTAATTACCTAATATACAGGGTCTTAACAAAGGTATGCACTTTTTTTAACTAGAGCTTGTACTCCACTTGTGCCACGCGAGTTCAATGACCGCGCAGGCCTGCGCGGTGGTACCTATTCTGGCGTATTTCGCGCAACTTTATAATTTTGTTTAAAAAAAATGCGAATTGACCATGGGTTTCTTGGGGAAAGTTGTTCATTTTCATGAGTACAATCTGCAGTTAAAAAAAGTGCAGACCCTATATTTCCATTAATGACTTACAATGATTTTCATTAATTTCTAAAGTTATTGATGCTGTCATCATCCCAAATATAAGTTATTGGTTTGGTGGGGAAAGTTGTTCAGTTTCATGAGCTGAACCCCTCCCACCTCCCCACACCCCTTAAATTATTTTCAAGTAGGTATTCCAAGAAGACTAGTCTCTGCCCTAACCAACCCAACTCCAGTAGAAGCTACCCCATCCCTAATCTCCAGCACAGTAAAAACATACCGGCGCGTGGTCCGCCTCGTCGTCCTCCTCGTCCGAAGGGTCGGTGGACCAGCAGGGCTCGTCGTGGTTGTCGCAGGAGGCAGTGCGGTGGGTGGCGGCGGGGGCCAACGGCCGCGGGGGCGGCTGCGCGGGCGCTATGTCCCACGATGACGCTTGGATTAGCGTTCTGGAACGATGAATGAGATAATTAGATTTATTTAACTTGCGACTGACTCGGTGACTCAGTGGTTAGTGCTCTTGACTACTGATCCGAGGGTTGTGGGTTCGTTCCCCACCCAGGGCAAGCATTTGTGTGATGAGCAGATTTGTTTGCTCTGTCCCTGGGTGTTAAATATCTATAAATGTATGTATTTAAACGTATATAAGTATGTATATCAGTCTCTGGTTCCCATAACACAGGGAATCCTACTTTGGGACCAGATGGCCAGGTGTGATTTGTCCCAGAATATATTTTTATGTAAAGCACAAGAAAAACCAGTCAAGTGGCAGTCGAACTCGTACACCGAGGGGTCCATCATCATATCAGCTCATATACGTCCCCACCGAGGGGCTCAAGCCTACCCTGAATTAGGGCGATCGTGCCATAATCGACCACGCGGGCCCAGTGCGGGTTGTTCGACTTCACACACAACCTTCGAGTTTCCTCGCAGGTGTGTACAGGTTTCCTCACGATGTTTTCCTTCACCGTCAAAGCAAACAGTGAGTATATGTACGTAAGTTTCGAAAAACTCGTTGGTACATTGGCCGTCCGGATTTGAACCCGGCACCTCTGGTTTGGAGGATCGAGTCGTTACCGGTTGTGCCACCGACACAATATGCCTATTTGTGTTTATTTACAGTAAGTTTTAAAAGACATAAAAAAGGTAAGCTGAAGTATACGAGTACCTACCGGTTCTACCTATGGTGGGGTGCTGATAACTTGGTGATAAAAGGTCGACCAGAAACTCATGGGGCATATGTCAAAATACAACATCAATTTTCACTTAGTAATGTCCGACCCGGTGATCCAGTGATTAACATCTGCCTGCTGCACCGAGGGTCATGAGTTCAGCGCACTTCCACCCTCATGTGGTAGACATTTCACCTTTGCGCACGAAGCCTTTCAGTTCCTTGTCCATTACGCGTACCTACCGAAAAGGCGTGGAATTCTTTGCCAACGTCTGTGTTTTCAGAGACCAAATATGGGAATCTTAAGTAAGTAACCGCCTCCGTGAGGTAATGTTTAGCCCATTCGCTTCACACCAGGAGGTCGCGGGTTCGATTCCCGGTGGGGTCAACTTGTAAGACTCGGTTTGGTTGGTGGTAGGGCATTTTGTAAGCCCGCCTAGCTAGCTACCACCATCTTATCTAAGTCTTGCCGCCAAACATCAGTGTTAACATTATTGATGTGTTCCGGCTTGAAGATAAGATAGCCAGTTCTCCATTGCGTTGGGGAATCTTGGTAAGCCCGCTTCCATCTTCGGCATCATCGTCACTTTACCATTAGGTGAGATGATGCCAAGGGCTTACCAATTGTGAATAAAAAAAGTGAATAGGCATTGTTTCTGATTGCGTGTTTCATCTACGACTCCATTATCGCTTAAAATCAGGTTAGATTGGAGTCAAACGCTCCCAAATCAACATAAAGTGGTATTTCTGTGTGTTTAAAGTCGATACACTGCAAGGACATTTCTCTAATTAATTAGGCAGGCTTATTTAAAAATATCGCGCTACGCTTACTTGTGAGCCCCATATTGTCGGACCCTCTCCCCCTTCAGTTCCTTCAGCTGATCCAACAGCACCCTCTTAATCCGCTCCACCCAGGCTCGTTTCACGTCCACAGTAGGGGCCGTGATAGTGTGCACCTCGGAGCGGCCCTGGCGCCACACTTCGAACTTGCGCGGGTCGCCTTTAACCGACTCTGTTAGGCCTACTTGAGACATCTGCGAAAAAAAATATTTGTTTATTTAGCCCTCTTTTTAGTAGTCAACTAAACAGCAGAGTTGTGACTTATTTGAAATACTTGTATTTAAAATGCAAATACAAAACTCAATTTTTTTTAAAGTATTTTGTATTTCATTTGAAATACTTTTCGAAATGTATTTTATATTTGTCAAATATAAAATACTATTTTACTGCTAAGTTTTAAAAGTATTACCACTCAAAGGCCAAAAATATTATTGGTACTAAAATCAAATTAAATTCAACCACTGTATTGACATAACTAAGCTTCTTGGTAGTGAATTAGACTTAGCAGTGCTTAAATGCTCTTTGGTTGTGACAGCCAACATTAGTAATTTTATCTGAAAGTATTTTATTTGACTTTAGTATTTTGAAAATACCTATTTTGCATTTAGTATTTAAATACAAAAATCAAAAGTATTTTATATTTTGCATTTGATATAGAAAATTAGAAAATTATTTGCATTTTGTATATAAATACTTTTAAAAGTCCGATCATATTATACTTGTGTCTGTTTAGCAGAGATGTACAAAATACTTTTTTAAAAGTAAAGGAACTAGATGTAACAAAGCTGGTAGCCAAGATTTTAATTCATAGAAAAGACTTCCGTGGCGTAATGGTTAAGTCCATTAGCTTCAAATCAGGAGGACGCGGGTTCGATTCCCGGCGGAGTCAAACTTTGTAAGACTCGGTTTGGTTGGTTGAAAGGCATTTTCTAAGCCCGCCTGGCTAGCTACCACCATCTAATATAAGTCTTGCCGCTAAACATCTACCTATGCTAACAACATTGATGTGTTCCGGCTTGATAATAAGATAGCCAATTCCCCATTGTGTTGGGGAATCTTGGAAAGCCCACTTCCATCTTCGGCATCATTGTCAATTACATGTAATTAATTATAAAAAATCGGCCAAGTGCGAGTCGGACTCGCGCAAAATAGGGTACCGTCAAAGTGTATATAGTAGTCTTCAAAAAATAAACGTACATTTTAAAAAACAAAAACACAATTGCAGTTGGTAATAGAACATTTTGTATATAAAATCTATGAACTTTTTACAAATCCAACTGAACACCTTAAGTTTGTTCGACTTCTTCTTATCAGCTCATATACGTCCCCACCGAGTGGCTCGAGCCTACCCTGAATTAGGGTGATCGGGCCTTAGTTGACCACGCGGGTCCAGTGCGGGTTGGTCGACTTCACACACAACCTTCGAGTTTCTTCGCAGGCGTGTGCAGGTTTCCTCACGATGTTTTCCTTCACCGTAAGAGCGTCGGATAAACGTACATATGAAATCGAAATTCGAAAACACATTGGCACGTGGCAGGATTCAAACCACGGCCTCCCGGACATGAGGTAGCGGCCGTAGCCGCTACGCCACCGACGACGCTCTCACTATTACTATTGTCGACTATTACTCCTAAACTAAGAAGCCTACTTAGCCGTGATAGTTTTCCTTTTAAATTGATATGTCCTACTATGTACCCTTTTTTCAGATGTCCTGAAATAGCGGTTTAGCTGTGAGGGTAAGGTCACACCCTGGACACTTCATACAACGGGCCAGAATGACATTTCAAAAAAGGAATAACAGAACAAACAAAATGGCGGCGAAATCCTATACGTTCGACAACCAAACTGTAACCAATCTGTTACAATCTGGGTGACGAGGGGGTGAGGTCGCAATGTAGAGAGCGGCAGGGAGTGTCCATACTGTATGTTAGTGCTAATATATATATATATACTTTGATAAGGGGGAACACACTCGACGCTTACAAAAATTAGCACTCTAAAGCTTCATCATCATCATATCAGCTCATATACGTCCCCACCGAGGGGCTCGAGCCTACCCTGAATTAGGGCGATCAGGCCTTAGTCGACCACGCGGGCCCAGTGCGGGTTGGTCGACTTCACACACAACCTTCGAGTTTCTTCGCAGGCGTGTGCAGGTTTCCTCACAATGTTTTCCTTCACCGTTAAAGCTTAATATTTTGCAAATCAATCCCTTAATTGAAACATAGATTTATCAAACCCTCAGCAGTTTTGAAAGACCTATTCAACGATACTCCACACGATAGGGTACATCAACAAAAAAAATCACCCCCTCTTTACATGTAGGGGATACCCAAAAAAAATCACCCCCTCTTTACATGTAGGGGAGATACCCTAAAAAAATCACCCCCTCTTTACATGTAGGGGAGATACCCAAAAAAAATATCCCCCTCTTTACATGTAGGGGAGATACCCAAAAAAAATCACCCCCTCTTTACATGTAGGGGAGATACCCAAAAAAAATCACCCCCTCTTTACATGTAGGGGAGATACCCTAAAAAATTTTTTTTGTGAAGATTTTATTGCACCCTTTGCCGGCGTAATTAATATATAGACCCATGCCCAAATACAGCTTTCTAGTACTAATAGTGTCTGAGCTAAGCCGCAGACAGACAAGGTGAAACTGTATGGGTTCCTTGTTGTCTTCGGAACCCTAAAACAGGATAAGTGGTACCTTTAATAGAATACATAAATTGGCAACCTTAAAATTACCACAGTATATATATTAGTACTAACGTACAGTATGGACACTCCCTGCCGCTCTCTAAATTCGACCTCACCCCCCCGTCACTCAGATTGGATGTAGATTGGGTACCAAACGTAAAGGACGAGCTACGCAAGCGCGATAAACGTCACTTATATTCACTTTGCGCGCCGCTGTGATTTCGTACACCGGAATAAAAAGCAACTAGTTACCGAACGTAAAGAACGAACGACGCATGCGCGATTAACGTCACTTATATTTACTTTGCGCGCCGCTCACCGCTCGACGCCAATAGGCGGCCGCTGCGTCTCAGCATGCCTCGTATCATGATTGGCTGACCACCAATATTATACGACCAAATCTAAGAACAATCAGATCCTATGAATTAGAAATGTAGTTCCTTTATGTTTTTCATATGTCAGATGTCAGTTTGTTATTGTGGCTTGTGAGATATTTTGTTCGTTTTATTTATTTAAAAATGATGAATTGTTTGTAATAATTTGATTAGATGTTGTGAAAGTATGAGTTGTATAGAAATATCTAGTGGTGTGATATTATAAAATGTGATCTCGGAATTATAGATTGAGATTGACTATTATTGTAGGTTGCTAAATGAGATTGTTTCACGGACAAAAGCTCCTGTGTTTGAAGAACAAATGAACAATGTTATCCATGTAAGTTACTTAATCATGTAAGATAACTGTTGATTGTTGCTTGCAGCACAGTATATATATCTTGCAGTGTGCATGCAGTAAATAACTAACAAACATTTCGTGACCAATACCGCCGGTGTGATTCAACCCTACCTGCATTCTTGCCTATAGATACGTCAGTTATATATATGTATATCATTTCTCGCTCGTTTGTATGGAGTGTCCGGGGTGTGAAATTACGATAGTATATGCAAATATGTGAAGTGTCAGTGGGCAGGGCACATAGCTCGTAGAACATATGGCCGTTGGAGCAGTAAATGTCTCGAGTGGCGACCGCGCACCGGAAAACGTAGCGTAGGCAGGCCTCCCACGCGGTGGACCGAAGACCTGGTGAAGATCGCGGGAAGCCGATAGATGCGGGCAGCGCAGGACCGGTAGTCGTGGAAATCCTTGGGGGAGGCCTTTGTCCAGCAGTGGACGTTTTTCGGCTGATATGATGATGATGATGATGTAAACTGGTATGTACCTGGAGATCATGTTTGAAGTGGTACGTCGCCTTATTGTGGCTGTTCTTTGTGGCGGGCTTGCAGAACAGCATGGCCTTCTCGTAGAGGAAGATGTGGCGGCGGCGCGGCCGTATCCTCAGCCGCAGGTCGCGCTTGTTCTCCGACACCACGAGGAACGAGCCCTGCATGAGCAGCTCGCCTTGCTGGCTTAGATCCACCTGGGGAGGGAGAAGAGTTTGTTTTAATTTAGTACATTTAGTGGCTATAGTCTATGTTTTATTCTCCAGTGGCAACCTCGCACCGGACGACGAAGCTTAAGAAAGCCTCCCAGTCGGAGCACCGATGACCTTGTAAAAGTAGCAGGAAGCCGCGGATACGGGCAGCGCAGGACCGGCCGTTGTGAAAATCCTAGGGGAGGGCTTTGTCTAGCAGAGGACGTCTTCCAGCTGATATGATGAAGTACATACAGGTAGGTATGAATTTGACACCCCCCCTGGACATACTAATTATGCCTTTTTTAAAGCGCGTAACACGAATTGAGGTCCTGCGTGTCCAGCGTTCTTTAACTACTTACTATGAGCAGAATCCTCTCTTTGGAATAGACTAAGGTCCCGCAGGTAATAAGGCCTAGAATATTGGTAATAAAATTAAAATGTTCAATTTAATTAACAAAATTTAACATCAATAATTTTTAAATACATTTTTACAATAAATGTAAACAAATGTGGTAACTACTACCATAAATAACTTTAAATTACTTCAACATACTTAAAACAGGTTACTTTATATATTTGATATTTGAGATCAAAAATCATAATATGAATGCAGTAAAAATACTTATACTGTAATTACTGATCTCAAATAGTTTAACGACTTAAGTGTTTTAAAGCCGTACTCCTTATTATCCTAATATATTAAGGCGACGCGTTGGAAACTTTAAACGCAGGGAACTCGATTTTCTCAGTAATTATAAAATATGTGATATTTTGTAACCTGATTCTTTATTTCAATGACTTCGTTTTGTCGGTTGCAGAATCACGATTCGTTAACTTTTAAAACAGGAATAAAAATATATCTAAGAAACATCTTTTAAAACAGAGTTTTGCATTCTACAGGCAAACAAGACCGATTTAGTACCTTAAAATTCTCCTATTTCTAAACGCACACTTGAATATGCCAGTTGGATTTTTAAAAATCAATTGTAGTAGTTTTTAATTGATACGAAAAAACATTGAAGAAGTGCAAAAGTGTGGTTATTTTCTTTACTCTTTACACGTAAAGAAAAAGAGACAACTGTTCCAATCAATGTCTTGCTTTAAAATAAGGCCTACTCGTAACTTTTTTGAGTATGTTTAGTTTTGTTTTTGTTTATGTTAAAAAAGTTTTTCGTTGATAGTTTCCAACGTATGTACTATAAGGATTAACAATAAAACTTTTTGATTGAATCGAATATTTTTGATTTAATTACAAATCTCCCTTTTCTAGGCATTATTACCCGCAGGTGCCTTACTATCTAGCCCCCACCCAATCAAAGGTACTTATAATCTATCTATCCTACACTATACATACTAACTACTACCATAAACTTCTTGATTAACTTGGTAAAAACTATAGCTATGAAGTCCGACGTAATGAAGACGAAGACGAAGTACAGTCGAGTTAGTTAATATCTGAGCTTGTCCGTCAATCAAATATATATCAATATGCAGGCAATGGTAAAATATTTCTCCTGTAAATAGCTGTTTTTTTTAATATTAAAAATTTGAGTGCGTTTGACTGCAACTCACGGTGAGTTCTCCGAAAGACGTCCACTGCTGGATAAAGGCCTCCCCAAGGATTTCCATAAGGACCGATCCTGCGTGGCCCGCATTCAGCGGCTTTGCCTTACAGTAAATTACCAAGTACCTAGAGTACCTAATTAAAAATTACCTAGTACAAATCTGCATTATCAATCTGGGTGACGGACGGGGGGTTGAGATCTGAATCTAGAGAACGGCCGGGAGTGGCCAGACTGTACGTTAGGAGTTAGTACTCATATACATACACACCTATACTTTGACCGTAAAATATTAATGAACAGTTATTGATACCTATCTAAGTTTGTACAGAACATTATGATCATTTCAAGAGGAAACGCGGTCTAAAGAATAGGAATTAAAATAAAATGTTGCTGTCTCCCTCCCCCAAACCTCTCCGTATACAGCAAGAAAGAGAAAACTGCAGCGCAGACTGATAATAGGCACTAAAATTGACTAAAACCTATCCCCCCTAGTCCTATACCCCATTTCGTAGTCCCCTATTTCCTCCTCCAAAAATTGAGCAATAGTAACATATTTTTCTTATATTTTTTATTATCCAGAGAGGGAACAGGGGACTACGTTTGTATGGAAAAAATGGCGCCCGCGTTTCCTCTTAACGCTTATACAATATTTAGAACCATTGTCAATATATTAATGAGCTCGACTGTACCCACTGTTGATCATATTTGCATGCTAATAGCTACTACCGATAATATTAAGGTTAATATTAATAACTAGGCATATTGCTTTTTCAAACTGCATGCTAATGGATCTCTCTTTAAGCAGGTTTTGCTCTACAGCAGCGGTTCTCAAACTTTTGCAACACTAAATATTTGACGGAACCCTCAAGAAAATCGAAATTAAGCAAAAGCTGTTTTTTTTGTTGCCAGCTCGTCACGGCGCCCGCTCGCGCCAATTAAATAACTACAAAACTAAAAAAAATACTACCCCCGTCAGTGAAACTTGAATATCTCGAAAACATTTTATAGGTTATACAGGTGTAACAAAATTGGTGTATGTCCGGTAAATGGGGCTACATGGAGACACATCATACTGAACATCTTTTTTCTACGACTTTGCTGAAAATACAAAAAAAAAATTTTAGTCTTCATACTAATCGATCAGCTGATTCACAATTTTTTTGCATTTTAGTATGGAAGGTCTAAATTTTTTTTTGAGAATTGACTATGGGTTCCTTGGGGAAAGTTGTTCAGTATGATGAGTAGAACACTAATTTTTTACACCTTGTATATTATTTAATTTAGTTTTTGAAACTCTTACATAAATATACTTATTTATTACGCTACCTGCGTGTCACCTAATTTTTGCATATTATATGACATCACTTTTTGTGCGTAGGCGGCTTTTATATTTCTTTGGTGGAGCCCTCGGATCACATTTTGAGTATGGCTGCTCTACAGAAGTACTCCCTCTGCTTCATCTGACTAATCGACTTGTTATGCCACAGAAGCAATTAATATTGCATCTTAAACAGTTGTGTAAATCTATGCTGATTTATTTATACGCAGACGCTGACACATTTTGCAGTAATTATTAAAATTGGAGCTAAATGGACGCAGCTTACGAAATTCGCATGTAAGAAGGTTTAAACCTAATTCGTAAATGTTTAATGAGAAAATTAATCAAATACCTGAGCTACATTCTCACAGTAATTACGTTCTTATTAAGTAAGTGTTCTGTATTGGAACAGTAAACTGAATCAAAATGTGGATGTAAGTGGCATAAACTACCAGTAAACAGGAAAAGTAACTGTTAGTAAGGATACCTGCAGTTCCGTGTAGTATATATTATGCGATTTAATTAATCAGTAACTCTTTTTTTTGTTTTTTTTATTATTATTCTCAATTGGTAGGTAAGCCCTTGGCATCATCTCACCTGATGGTAAGTGACGATGATGCCGAAGATGGAAGCGGGCTTACCAAGATTCCCGAAAGCAATGGGGATCTCTGGCTATCTTATCTTCAAGCCGGAATACATCAATGTTGTTAACACTGATGTTTGGCGGCAAGACTTAGATAAGATGGTGGTAGCTAGCCAGGCGGGCTTAGAAAATGCCCTACCACCAACCAAACCGAGTCTTACAAGTTGACCCCGCCGGGAATCGAACCCGCGACCTCCTGGTGTGAAGCGATGTTGGACTAACCATTACGCCACGGAGGCGGTTGTCTGGATAGACCGTTAGGCTGTGTCCGCATCACCACCAGCGCGGCGCTGAGCCGTGAAACGGATCACAGTACGGTCAAAGTATATAATATATTAGTACTAACATACAGTATGGACACTCCCTGCCGCTCTCTAGATTGCGACCTCACCCCCTCGTCATCCAGATTGATACAGTTTGGTTATAGTTTGGTTGTCGAACGTATAGGATTTCGACGCCATTTTGTTTGTTCCGTCATTCCTTTTTTGAAATGTCATTTCTGGCCCGTTGTAAAAAGTGTCCAGGGTGTGGTACGGCGCCGCCCCGTGATCAGGTGCGGCGCCGGCGACGTTTCATTTGAGGACATCAAGTACACGATCGCACTGGATTACGGCGACGCGCCGCACCATGCGTTAATTTTTACGGCGCGCGCCGGATTACGGTGCCGTGATATAGCCAGGCTCTTATTACATAACCAATTTAATTTAAAAAAAATGACTTCCTAAAATGTACCTACGACACACTGAGGGGATCAAGCCTAAACTAACGACGCACCGCACGCTCAACGGTCCTAAATAGCCATTTGGATGGTACGAAGGAATAAATAAATAACCCCACGTAGCACATTCGTTGCAGTCGGGTAAAAATACAGTTTTACCTAACGAATATGTCACCGGAAAATAACAAGACTCGTAAGTTGATCAATTTTCAAGGTAGTTGATCAACTCCCGGAAAATAATAAACAGCAGTTAAAATGTATTATTTAACGTATGTATTTTAGTAAATTGATTAATTTACGGCGCCTTGTCGTAAGATCATCCGACGAAGGCGAGGTGTACGTTGATTGGTTAAACGACTGACGGTCTGTAGCTGAAGAAATAACCGAACAATCAGTGAGTAAAACTAGTTTTGTCGATAAAACAATGCAATTGCAAAGACTTTAAAAATAAACAGTGTGTAACTAACAGGTGTAATTGCAAAAAAGCCAAAGTTTTGTGTAACTCTAGATGCCATAAATCATTAACATGTAGTAATAAATAAGTGAAATACGAATAAGTACAAATAATAGATATTCAGACTGATTTTACTTACTGATTAAACTAACTATAATACTTATTAGGTTAATAAGTGATAAATAATATCTGAGCTCAATTATCTTTTGTTATTTAAAATATTTTTAAGTCATAAAACTGTATGGCTAAATAAGAATAAATATAAAATATAAAAAAAATATACATGATCTTTCATCATCGGTATTAAAATAACATATCTAAATGTTTATTAACTCTATGAATAAACACTAGCCAAATGCTTATAAAATGCCGTCGACCAATCAGAGAACAGTGTATTATGTGACGGGTAATAGTATATCGTTAAATAGTACACTGAGCAACGATTGGCCCGTTAGTGGATGATTTTACTTTTGGCACAATCGTAAATTATTAAATTACTGCCAGGTACTGTAAGTTGACCAATTAGCTAAAATGCACTGCGTTAAATAATACATTTCTACTAACGTTTGTTATTTTTCGTCAGTTAATCAACTAACTAGAAAATTGATAAACTTACGATTCTTGCTATTTATCGGTGACAAATATACTTTATAAAGCTCGATATTTAATCAGATCGGGAATAGGGATGACAACATCAGAAATAAATTATGAACTCTTGATCACTAAATTGCCTTCCTACTTAAACTTCGGAAAACCTTACTCGTTTTGTTTTCCATCAAGTCGTCGATTTTTAATTCACCAAAATCATAAAATGAGTACATAAATGACGCTTCAAAACTATGACGTCACGCCTAGGTATTACAAACATTTTTAGAACAAAATGTCGTTTTTGACAGATGATAAAAAGTAAATCAGATGACTAGCATTCGTCATCCCTATTCTTCCAAATACCTGTTTAAATAGTAAAAAACTAATAGCTAGCCTTTTAAAACTGCAGAAATGTGATTGTGGATGCAATGCATACAGAAATTAGCACACAACTCATACTGGTTGGGCGAGAATGTAACGAGGCCGTTATAATTACACAGGCAGTAGTTGTTAGTTTACAATTTTAATCACCAGGGAGGTACACGATAGGTTTTAGCAGTTTAGATCTCTATTGAACTATACCAATATACATAATATAATCATCATCATATCATCCGAAAGACGTCCACTGCTGGACAAAGGAATCTCCCAACGATTTCCACGACGACCGGTCCGGGCTTCCTGCGACCTTCACCAGGTCGTCGGTCCACCGCGTGGGAGGCCTTTCTACGCTACGTCTTCCGGTGCGCGGTCGCCACTCGAGAACTTTACTACACCAACGACCATCTTTTCTACGAGATATGAGCCCTGCCCACTGCCACTTTGGATATAATAGGGAGTAACAAAATAAGTGTAGGACCCGTTAACTGGGGCTTCTACTCATCATTCTGAATTATTTTTTTCCAAAGGAACCAATAGTAAATTCTCAAAAAGAAATATTGGACTTGATATAAAATTGGTCAATCAGCTGATCGACTTGTATGCAATCCATGTTTTTTTTGTTATGTCTATTGTTATGGGACTCTTGGTGAAAGTTGTTCAGTATGGTGCGTGGAAGCCCCAGTTAACACCGATTTTATCACACCCTGTATATGCGTATTCACTTTTTCCAGCGTAAACTAGATCAGAAAATATAGGCAGCCCTTCTTCCTGATTCAGACTTTCGCTATCGGTGAGAGGACTTAACTTGTTTATAGTGCAGTACACTTTTCCATCATAAAAAGTTCGATTTAAGGGTCGCTAGGAAGTCTCGAGTTTCCATACAAACGTAGTTCCGCTGTAATACAAAAACATCGGCATCATCGTCACTTTCTATCAGGTTAAATGATGTCAACGGCTTATTAATTGTGGATAAAAAAAAGAACTACATGCCGGATTGAATCCAAACTTTGCAAATACTTAGTATAAAAAATAATTGAGGAGTGAGTAGACACATATCGATGTCTGTAATTTGTTTTTAGCGTAACAAATTTAAACACAACTAAATAAAGGCGTAAATTAGTTTTCTACTACGAGTTTCGACTCGCTCATCTCGCTCCATTTTATTTATGTACAACAAAAACTCAGTGATCCATATATTGTGACGAAGAAGTCATTATTTTTATTTGTTTTCGATCTGTTTATTATCCTGTGAATTTGTTTTTCTTATATTTTCTTATTTTTGAGTTTTTTTACTGTTTTCATATTTATTTTATCATGCTCAACTACTTCTTCTGTATTATTTTATATATCCGGTGGTAAAACATATTTAATATCATTGTTAGAACACTGTGACCAAGTCTTCTAATCAGTCCGGTGCTTAGACGCGACTGGGGACGCGTCGAGGCTGCACTGGCGCCCGAACAGAGAATATTACCACACTGGACACTAGAGAAGAATCAAACAGAACAATCACCACCACCAATCAATCATTCATCGTCTCCTTCCGACCTTATTAACGGCGGATTTTATGGAGTGCATAAAAAGAGAACAACTGAGCTCGCGGCCACTACTACATCGAGGGGAGGAATCTACGCTGAACGTGGTCTACCGCGAAGCCGAGAGCTGCCTCTGCCTGTGGAGGTTCCCGAGGTTCCGGAACGTATGGTTTGCCTGAAGATGTCCCGGAACGCCTACAGACATATTAGGTCGGGGAAAAAGATTTTTCGTATTTTGTATGCAAACTCAAACAGGGCGAACAAAACGAGCTGCATCTTGAACGTTCAGATTTCCATACTGGAAACGCTTAAACTAAATTTGTGCTACTGATTGATACTGCATTAGGTCCATAATTGGCACAAATTTTCTTCGAGGCCAGTGTAGCATTTTTACCTTTTTTACATAAAATTTCAAAATGTCGCTATACTTTTCTCGTTACTTTCACTCATTTTCATAGGCAGAAAAAACTATTTTAAAATGGCGGGAATTTTATTTTTTATTTATTATTAAAATTTCGAAAGTTCACTTATTTAATTTTATTATAACCAGCCAAGTACAAATAATACAAGCAAAGAGATTTGATTACAAAGTTTTACTTACAAAATACGAAGAAACTTTTTCCCCGACCTATAAGGTGTAACAAAATTAACAGAAACTATTTTAACTGGTGCTTCTACTCATGAAACTGAACAACTTTTCCCATGAAACCCATGGTCAAATCTCAAAAAAAATAATCGAACTAGTATGGGAGAGCCAATTTTTTTTTTGCTATTTGTCTATAGGTTCCATGGGGAAAGTTGTTCAGTTTCATGGGTAGAAGCACCAGTTAAAATAGTTTCTGCTAATTTTGTTACACCTTATAGAAGGATACACCTAAACAAAGGATTTTGCAATTAATATAATTTTTATTCAAAAATATATTTTTAAATTTTGTAAATTATTGTCTTTCTATTTTTTTAATATTTTTAGTATGTTTTGACAGACTGACATCAGCTCATATATACGTCCCCACGAAGGGGCTCGAGCCTTCCCTGAATTAAGGCGATCGGGCCTTAGTAGACCACGCGGGCCCAGTGCGGGTTGGTCGACTTCACACACAACCTTCGAGTTTCTTCGCAGATGTGTGCAGGTTTCCTCACGATGCTTTCCTTCACCGTAAGAGCGTCGGATAAACGTACATATGAAATCGAAATTCAAAAACACATTGGTACGTGGCAGGACTTGAACCACGACCTCCCGGATAGGAGGTAGCGAGTAGCGGCCCTTGCCGTTGCGCCACCGACGCTCTTAGTAGTATGTTTTACAACCGGATAAAAATAATCGGATCGAAAACAAACAAAAAACAATGAGTTCGTCACGATTTCTCTTCATAATATACTTGCAAAATTTGGATTCGATACGGGGCGTCGTGTTAGTTTTAAAATGGAACTACGTTTGTATGGAAACTCGAGCCTCCTGGAGACCTTAACAAATCAAACAAAATTTGATCGATTCACGAATAAATTATAGGAAAGTTTAAGGCCGTCGATTTATAAAACTCACGAAACTATAATATTTAGGATTCGTTTCTGGAATGAGATCAGAAAATTCTTTATTTTATTACCACGAACCGAATACGTCGGATACGACGCCAAATTTTAATAAGTCAGTCATAACAGGCCAGTTGACTTTGATGTCAAGGTAGCAAGTGCACTAAAAGTGCTTCTAATGGGGAATTAAATTAACAAATTATGCACATTTTAATTATGTTCATTATATTGCCCTCGCAGAGATTTTGTTTGGCTTTCCATCATGTCTTCAGTTTTTGATTAATGCTAATCACAAAATAAATCTATCAAAGATGCTAAATAATTTCCGGAAAACCTAAAAGCTTTTTGGTAAAAGCTTGTGTTTGAAAAGAGTTTTCATGTTAAAAAAGCCAAATGCTCAAAATGAATGTAAAAAATACACGGTTACAAATTTAAAAAAGACTGTGTTTCATACGATTCTATTCAGTAGAGAATAAAAGAGTATTCTGGGACCTAGATTCCAACTCCAAAGTTCATCATCACATCAAATTCAAAATACCAAAAGGATCTATTGTCACCGGGAATACGGCTTCATTAAAAATTTCAGCTCAATCGAACCCCTGGAAATCGATCTCAAGATTTGAACTAAACAAACCAAACCATACATAAATACAAAAATAAGCTTTTAAAAACT
Source organism: Coleophora flavipennella (assembly GCA_947284805.1). Lineage (NCBI taxonomy): Eukaryota > Metazoa > Arthropoda > Insecta > Lepidoptera > Coleophoridae > Coleophora > Coleophora flavipennella. Next base: position 10,407,199 of record OX369256.1, on the reverse strand, counting down.
ATGTAGCGTCTTGCTGTTTTGAAACATAAAATTTCGTTTATGAAAAAATAAGAAATTAACTCAAAACTACCAGTCGACTATCTTATTCATCCAGTAGCACACTTCAGCACGACCACGGTTATTGATTTCAGTAGAGCGAGAGCCTGCTGGATCCTTGTGTTCATATAGAACTGCATACCGGTTTTAGAACAGTGAAGCTCAGTAGCACACTCACCGGCACTCCAGTGATTGCTATCTGGTGCATAGAGTCGTTGACGCACTTCAGCACGACCAGCATGCAGTCGAGAGCCTGCTGGATCCCGGTGCTCATAGACCCGCATTCGCTATACCGGAGTAGATCCTGAAAGTAGTTATGTTTCTAAAGATTTTTTGAACTTTTATGGATATTATCAATCACTTCTACTTAGAGCTTTTCCCTAAGGACGTTACACTGTTATGGAAGTGACTCTCATCATATCAGCCGAAGGACGTCCACTGCTGGACAAAGGCCTCTAAGTAACACTAATCAATCGAACAACGTTCTTGGGAACTATCTTTTGTGGAGAAAAAAGGCAAGCAGCTAATTAATTCAACTGAAACATGGATCTTATGTACCAACATATTAAAGGTAAAAAAATATCTCTAATCTGTTTCTATGAATCATCATCATCATATCAGCCGAAGGACGTCCACTGCTGGACAAAGGCCTCTAAGTAACACTAATCAATCGAACAACGTTCTTGGGAACTATCTTTTGTGGAGAAAAAAGGCAAGCAGCTAATTAATTCAACTGAAACATGGATCTTATGTACCAACATATTAAAGGTAAAAAAATATCTCTAATCTGTTTCTATGAATCATCATCATCATATCAGCCGAAGGACGTCCACTGCTGGACAAAGGCCTCTAAGTAACACTAATCAATCGAACAACGTTCTTGGGAACTATCTTTTGTGGAGAAAAAAGGCAAGCAGCTAATTAATTCAACTGAAACATGGATCTTATGTACCAACATATTAAAGGTAAAAAAATATCTCTAATCTGTTTCTATGAATCATCATCATCATATCAGCCGAAGGACTTCCACTGCTGGACAAAGGCCTCCACGTTCACTGTTTCTATGAATACCTAAACTTAAATTTTCTATCATTACATTTAAACAGAGACAGTTCAGATTCATACCTTGAGTATCAACTGATATTTTGTGATTCTCTGCACTGGTTTGAGCAAGTAAGCTGCCAGGGGCAGTTTATGAGCTAGCCTCAACTGACAGGCTTGCAGGAAGAGATGTGTGTCCACCAGCGTCTCCCGGAGTCTCTCTGAGCGAGGGATGTTCTGGCAGTAGTAGCTGTATAGGCGGAAAAAGGTCTCCCTCTGTGGATAGATGGTTTGTAATAAAAAAAAAACTGAAGAAGCATTGACGTATTCCGACATCGGAGATAAGATAGCAGTTGTCCACTATTTTGGGTATTCTTGGTAAGCCCACTTCCATCTTCGGCATCATCGTCACATCTTCTAGATGATGTTAAGGGGTTATCATAGCCACGTCTTCTAGATGATGTCAAGAGGTTATCAATCGCGAATTTAAACATAAATCGATGTGACCACGCCATTTCTCGTAGCCGATAAACAGTAGGTTTTCAGTTTTAATTTCATCATCATATCAGTTGAAGGACGTCCGCTGCTGGACGAAGCCCCATCGGTCCACCGAGTGGTGTATCCTGTACCTATATAAAATGAAATGTATGTGAAATTGGTGAAGAAGCCATTAACTGGAGCTTCTTCTTATCATACTGAAAAAGCAACCTTTATCAAGATTACCATAGTCAATTCGCAAAAAAAGAACTCTTTATCATCATCATCATATTATCAGGCAAAAAACGTGCACTGCTGGACAAAGGCCTCCCCCAAGGATTTCCACGACGACCGGTCGTGCGTTGCCTTGCCTGCATCCATCGGCTTCCCGCGGTTTTTACCAGGTCGTCGGTCCACCGCGTGGGAGGCCTGCCTACGCTACGTTTGAGTGCGCGGTCGCCACTCTAGAACTTTACTACCCCAACGGCCATCTGTTCTACGCGCACTGTTACTTCAGTTTAGCTATTCTGTGAGCTATGTCGGTTACTTTGGTTCTCCTCGTCTCCGGATCTGCTCGTTTCTGATTCGATCACGCATGAACTCTAAATACAATCTCAAAATAATACAAATCGATCAGCTGTTTGACCTAGTGCATTTTTATATGGAGCGCCGAAATTTTTGTGCATATTTGTAAGGAGGGTTAATTTTTTTAAAGAATTGACTACAAGTTCCTTGGGGAAAGTTGTTCAGTATGATAAGTAGAACCCCAGTTAACGGGTGTTATTGGTGTAAGACGGGTCTTACACCTATGTTGTTAGCGAATATTTTAAAAACGACATCGATTTTATAATTTATAGGTACACACAATCATTTACGTACTTCTTGGTATGTTTTTATTTTGATGAATGCTCCTTGTGGTATTATATCTATGACATGCTGCTGAAATTATCAAATAGATATTCATTACTCAATAATAATTGCATTAATCAGAGTATCTAAACAAAGATCAGGATACAATAGCAGTCAGACATTTAGATAATTAAACACAATCAATGACCTAACTCTGACGTGACCTGACCTCATGTGCACTTAGAATAGAAACACATGTGCGACCTCACCTTTTCAACGAAACATAGCGCGACCAGTTCAGTGGCCGATATCGACTTTTCCAAGTCCTTGAGGAAGATATCCTGGTGGAAGGTGAAGAGTTCGTGTAGGTTCCCGAAGAGCACATCTGATTGGCCGACCAAAGCCGCGGGCAGGAGATTCTGGTTCTCCGGCTTCTCAATTTCATCTTTGTAGCCCTTTAAATAAAAATTATATTTCAGTGTGAAGGTAGCAAAGAAAGTCATTTGTCGCGGACAATTTAACTTCTGAATGGTTTACTGCGGAATATTAACGTAAAATTATGAAAATACTATAGAATTTTAATTACAATTGCGTAATAGTTATCGCATTGATGTGAGTTTTTATGTACCAATATAATTTTAATTTGTTTCCGCGGGACGCCTTACAAAAAGTGTTACACAAACACATATATCTTAGATATTCTTCTCTAAAATTGTGTCCTAATGATAGAATAATTTCGTGTTATTTATTGAGTTATGATAGCTGAAATCTTGGACCATTGCCTGTGTATTTTTGTCAAGAATAGTAAACATGGTTCCGGTATAAATAAAACGCGGATATGTTAGGTAGATCGTGATCAATTTATCTAAGCTGCGAGAATTTTAGAGCGACTCTCATCCTGCATACGAAATATAACTTTCTAGGTCTAATTTAGTGCGTAGGAGAAAGTTCTAAAGCATTGAAGTTCGAGGGTTTAAATAAAAGTTACCGAACTAGCGTAGGACGAACACTGGCTTATCGTGTCACACCATTCTTTTAGACGTCTATCGTAGTCCCGGTAAATGGCTTGCAGACAGTCGGTTTCCGAACGAGTTAAAGTTTCGTTCATCTTCCAAAACTTTGATATCTTTTTCAGTTTCTGTAGAGTTGATGTCCAATTGCTGTAAGTTTGGTTCCTGTTTAGACTTGGCGTCTCAGTTTTATCCGAGCTGCTCTGAGATCTTTTACAACGTAAAAGGCTGTTTGCGTACGCGTAACTATAATGTTTATTACTAGACGATTTCAAACATCTGCTTGGCTTCCTACAGGATAGCGTTGAATGCAAGCTGCGCACATAACTATCTGTGTTGCTTTTACGACACACAGTAGAGCCTTTTTTGGGAGAAATCGTGCTGTAATGATCGTCTAGAGTATTATTCCATTCTTTCATGATCCGTTTGTAGCCTTTAAGAATATCTGTCAGTATATCGTCAGCTTCTTTACTGCTGCACATAGTTCTTCTCAACTCTGTACAGCTCGAAGACTTGAGCTGAGAATCCTTAGAAGTGTCAAGATCAGTCGGGTATTCTGGGGTTGCAATTTGTACGTCGGCTTCCAGACAACCGTACAAAGGGTTCTTAACAAATTCAGGAGCATCGACGACTGTCGGAGCAGTTGTAGTAAGGGATTCTAAAGTTGTGTCCTCAGACGCTGTCACTATATCAGAATCCGGCAAGTAAGTAATTTTCTCCTCAGTTTTTTGCGAATATTCATAACCAGGTAGTGGTTTGCCGTAGTAGAAGTTTCCAGTGAACGGTTCCATGTTCACAGGTTTGATGTTCCGCGGATTATATTTGACACGTGCATTTTTATCCATATCGCTCTGCGATTTCTTGCACTTCTTCATTGATTTTTCTTTCTCGAACATGGCTATTTGGTTGGCGTAGTCACTGAACAGAGTGGAGTCTGAGTTGGATCTCTTGAGTTTGCTCTTTTTCCGCGCGGTTGGGTTGTCGTTTTTTCTGTAGTACCACGAGTAGGAGGTGCCGATGCTAAGGTTCGCGGATGTTTTGTGGAGGTCGTATTTTCCATATTTCATGGTGCAAAGCGTGGCGAACTGCAGCGCGCTGGCAAGCGAGTGCGCCGGGCGGCGGCGCCGTGCACGCCAGCGGTGGTGCGTTCCGCTCGGCTGGCGGGCGCTTGCGTGCACTGCATCGAATGCGATGTGCACCAGATTCTACACAACACCAGTATTCACAAAGTCGGCCGCCTTGTGACTGCCGATGGGTTTATTCATGTGAAGCACGCACTAGTTACATCGATACAATACATAGTGGTGGCATATTTATTTTTCAGAGCGCGCAGTGAAGATGGTTGATGGTGCGCTTCATTGGAGTCGATCGAGTGCGACGGAAGGAAGTAAAAACCGTTTGTGAGTCATGGGAGTGTACCTATCTTACTCGTAGAAGGCGCTCTCTGTCTGCACAGGAAATTCTTAATCACCTTATTTGTCAACATCGTCCGTTATTTGAAACTCGGTTTTACTATCTAAGGAACGGCACCACGACCCAAGTGAACTCACTGCTGACAAATTTTTGGTCAAAACGTTTAAAAAGGGCACTGTAGGTACATTCACGTATCTTGGTTGATTGTAGCAGCGTCAGTGAGTACGAATACAAGTTTTTTTATTAATAGTAAGTACATTTTTTCATTTAGTTCGCTACTCTTGTGAATATTAGTGACTATGACATAACGATCGTAATTATAACAGGTCAAACTTGTTGATAATCGGTGCCTGAAGTGAACTAATCAGAGATGATCACTTAAGAGGCACTTGGTCTGCAGCAGTCACCTGCATATGGCATTACTGACATATGGATATCAGCAGTACCTACTTAACTATGACCGATGATTAAACTATTAGATCATAGGTCATTTGAATTGTCGGGACAGCGGGACAGGAGCAATCAATGCCGAAAAGTGAGTGTGCGTGCCTACAGACAGCTCCGGTAACACACTGGTGATGTCTCAAGCTGGGTGAACTGCCAGCAACTCCAAGAATTACTTTGAGGGAGTAGTTTCTGAAAATCTCAAGGGAGGGAGGATCTTCAACGAGGCACTCGCTTTCAAGAGTGGTATAGCAGCCCTCACTAAAAGGTTATAATTATAAGTGAGGACACTATATTGTAAGCCTGGGTAGTTAAGCTGGTAGAGTACGAGAGGACCATGTCATGACCTTTATTCAACTGTTTTAGATAAGGTAGGTAGCTTAGCTACTCACAGTAAGTATGGAGCCAAGCTCCTGCACGTAGACGCGCTCGGTCTGCAGCAGCTCGGCCAGCACGTGTCCTCTACGCGCGCGCCGCACCTCAGCGTCCTCGCCGCCGGAGCTCTCCGAGCTGCCGGAAGTCTCCATCTGTTGGCAACAAAATAAACTATTGTACTACCTCGTATTTACGATGTTTCATGCTGCGGCAAGCGCGTTATCTGTGGTGTGGTTTTTATTTATTAGTAGTGAGATCCTAAGATATAGAACAGGTGCCTAATTCATGCACCTAAATACATATTTAACACCATCCGGGGTTAGGTGCATTACAGATTTTAATACCGACAGACGTAGGTTTTAGAGCGAGCGACCTTTCCTACACATGGTCACCTCAGTTCAGATGTGCAGAAGTGCTTCCTGATTTTGTTAGTGTTATATTATGGAATCATGAATAAGAGCGTCGGTGGCTCAACCGGTAACAACTCGGTTCTCCTGACCAGAGGTGCCCCGGGTTCAAATCCGGACGGCCGCGGTACCAATGAGTTTTTCGAAACTTACGTATACATGTACTCACTGAAGGAAAACATCGTGAGGAAACCTACATACACCGGCGAAGAAACTCTAAGGTTGTGTGTGAAGTCGACTAACTCGCACTGGGCCCGCGTGGTTGACTAAAGCCCGATCGCCCTAATTCAGGGTAGGCTCGAACTCCTCGGTGGGGACGTATATGAGCTGATATGATGGATAAAGGTTCAATACTTTTCCGATGCAGACGCGTGGAGAATAGAACTTGTATTTTTGGAGCTTATTCCTCTCATTACGGGCGCTTTCGATCTCAATATCGCCCGTACTCCGTCTCTTCAAGTTAAACATCGTCAAACTCCTCTGAATCATCTTCAAATCAATCATTCGTTATTTTACACTGTACACACTTTGTTGTCGTCAATTTATTTTGAAACTTAAATAGTAAACGCAAAAGTTTTCGATTTTTTAGCATTTTCTATGCAGTGATTTTGACAATGACACCTAACTGATAAACATTTTGACTTCTGTTGTTAAAGTCAGCTGATTTAGAAATATTTTAATAGATGCTCTAACACTGGCAGGTATAACGGATGAGTTGAAGTAACTGAGCACAATAGCCATTATTATTTCGCGTTTCTTGCACAGAGGCGAAGGCGCACCACGACGGTGCAACGCGCACGCAAGCGGTATCTATTAGTGCAGCTAATGAAGAATTAAAGTAGGTACATAAGAATTTTGCCGTTTGCATTCCGTCAAATGTACACAGGCCAGCACATCAAGCTACACACTTTGGACTTTGTACCGCTCTTATGCCGAATGCGTATGGATCAGAATCGCACTATGAGTGTATACTGTATAGCTTGATGTGGTGGCCTCTGTACACACGAGAATACAAAGCCCTAGGAATCGTTTTCTCACAGTAGTGTCTACCATTCAGGTAAGTTGATGTAATTTGAGTACGTAATAATAGCAAAATCGTGGAAAAGCGATAAATATTGTAACTCAAAACAAATTAAGTGACAAAGTTTAGAGCATAAATTAAGATCCTAAGAAAATTGTAAAGGCACGAGCCTCAAATAAATAATTTTGAACAGAAAAACCGACTTCAATCAGGAAACTAATGTTCCTCTCGATTTCTCTGGGATGCCATCATCAGATCCTGGTTTCCTTACCATGGTACCACGATTGGGATATCTCCTTTCCAACAAAAAAGAATTACGAAAATCGGTTCATATTAGACGAAGTTATCCGCGAACACACATAAAAAATATATACGGTCGAATTGAGAAACCTCCTCCTTTTTTTGAAGTAGGTTAAAAAGAACCCAAATGCATCAATCTAACTCACAGGTTTGTGTAGCTCCGAGAAATCCTTAACGATCTTATATCCTGTTTTTAACATCACATTTATCTTATTCATATCTTCACAGAACGCACCGGCACCGCACACTCACATTAAACTCACTTTTACATTTCAACGAGTTTTCGTTAAAAAGCTACTTTCATGTTGCACTTCGCCCCGTAAAGCTGAGATTTGTCTCGTGTTTTGTTGTTTTAATTTAATAAAAAACAGAGCACATGGTGTGTCTGTCTGTCCGTCCGCGTGTAAGAATAAGGAACTGTCGGTCTCGGGATGCGAAGGGGCGCGGGAATACGTTGACGGGCATGTAAAAAAAGTGGTTCCCTCCACTTTTGAGCGGACCGGCTTGATGCGTGCTCTACTTTTCAAGTGGGACGTACACCGTGAAGGCGGTTATACTTTATATCAACCAAAAAAAAGCAAAAGATAAACAAAAGTACTAAGGAATAGGGATGACGAATGCTAGTCATCTGATTTACTTTTTATCATCTGTCAAAAACGACATTTTGTTCTAAAAATGTTTGAAATACCTAGGCGTGACGTCATAGTTTTGCAGCATCATTTATGTACTCATTTTGTGATTCTGGTGAATTAAAAATCGAAGACTTGATGGAAAACAAAACGAGTAAGGTTTTCCAAAGTTTAAGTAGGAGGGCAATTTAGTGATCAAGAATTCATAATTTATTTCTGATGCTGTCGTAACCCCTATTGACATTTGAAACTGCCAAATGCCTACTAAGTTTGTTTACATTGTGATTTTTTTTATTGAAGGTATACCTATGTTTTTTTTCGTTGCTAATGTCCTGCCTGCTGCATCAAAATTTATATTAGTATAATAAAGCTGGTCGTACTGCAGTCACTGCAATGCATCAGGAACATTGTCTTGGGCCGACAATTAAGTAGTTGGCAGCGATACTAAAAACTTTTCTTGTCTCACTTAAGACTTTCAGATGCCTCAATCCGAGCAGGTTGACACGTGGTAAAATAATATCGAACGTACGAGTAAGTCTATTTTTATTTTAAGTTCAAATCAATGCGGGCTTCAGCGCGGCTGTAACGTTGAAACCGAACGCCCAATTATCGATTTTTACATGTTTTTATTACTTTTCTATAGTTTCAAATAAGTGTAAAAAATGTGTTCAGTTAAAATGAAAGGTCTTATATAGTCACCGATTTTAGTGTGTTGGTTTCATTCAACATTAACTATTTGTTTTGAAGAAATTTTGCAATTAATGCCAATACAGGGTCCACAGTATATTTTTTTTACATCAACAGTAGTACTATTTTTAAAATTATATTCAATTAAATCGATTTTTTATTACTTTAAGTATATTATATTTTTTTCCATAGTGATAGCTTGATGGCTTTACACAGTTTTTCAACAATTTTAATTGAATATTGTCATTTGACCTATCTTAAGACCTTAATGAACGTAACGTTATAGTACAATCACAATAGGCACAGGATGCAATTGAAATCACTGGCCAAAATTTTGAATTCAATTAAATACAATCAGAGCAAAAAACTGATCTTTTCATACTATAAGATTTGTTGATTAGCCAGCTTTATATGGAAAGTTCTTTTTTTTATTCGATTGTGCAGGTTCCTCGAGGAAAGTTGTTCAGTTTTATGTGTAGATAACTAGACCGCAAACGATTTTAATTTCACCTATATTACTATCACCCTACAACCTACTAATAATACATGAAAAGTGTTTTTATAATTAGATTAATCATATTTAAACATTGTAGATGTACTTTACACTCGAGACTTTACAGATATGTAGGTATACTTCGATTGTACTACAACGTTAAATAAATAAAAACCGGCCAAGTGCAAGTCGGACTCGCGCAAAGTAGGGTGTTCCTTAGAATTTTCGAAATAAATCTATATTTTAAAAAACAAAATTGTTTTTGCATTTTGTTTGAAAAATCTATGAACTTTTTACAATTCCAACAGAACATCTTAAATAGCTGTCCTTTAAAATTGATTATATTACTATTTTAAATTTTTCAGATCTTCTGAAACGGCGGTTTAGTTGGAGGGGGTAAGGGGTACGTCAAAAAAAAATACCCCTCTTTATATTTACCCCTTTTAATTATCAAGCGACTTCCAAAAAGGAGGAGGATTTCAATTCGTCTGTATGTTTTTTTTTACCTCAGAACTTTTGACTGGGTAAACCGATTATTATGATTCTTTTTTAATTTGAAAGCTAGTGATTCCCGTGGGGCCCCATATAAATTTTATCAAAATCGGTGTAGTACTTAATTAGAAAATTAACAAAAACCAAAAAAAATAATGCAAAAATGTAATAATTTATTGCGATGGAAGTCGGTTTATTAACGTGTCTGTCTAGCGTTTAGCGTTTTTTTATGATTTTTTTAACCACTTTATCGGCGTGATTAAAATGTATACACATGCCAAATTACAGCTTTCTGGTACTAATAATGAGCTAAGCCGCGGACAGACTGACAGACAGACAGACAGGCATGGCGAAACTATAAGGATCCCTTGTTGACGAATCCTAAAAAAGGCCCATAATGTTCGATTCGAAATAAAATGATCACTTGCTCACTTCGTTAACAATGCCAATCTAAAAATAGGTAAAAAAGGATGTTTTAAATTACCTAACTTGAAGCTTTACGTAACAATACGTAGGCCGTATGCGTTGAAAAGTCAACAACTACGTAATGGCCGTTAGAGCGAATGTAATTAATCCGATTAATGACGATTCAAACGAAGAATAGACGAAATAGAGTACCTACCCAAGTACTGCCGACGCAGTGCATTGTGTCTGGGTGATAAGCCGGATTACCAATGGGAAAGAATTATGTTCGATTCAGTTACGTTACGGGATCTTCCTATTACGTTATTTATTACATAAAAATCTACAGCACTTGCATTTTTCCTTGATTTAATTGCGACAAAAGTATCATTTTCAAACGACTTCCAAAAAGAAGGAGGTTCTCAATTCGACAGTATGTTTTTTTTTGGTTTTTTTTTTATGTGTGTTACCTCAGAACTTTTGACTGAGTGAACCGTTTTTTTTTTGATTTTTTTATTTGAAAGCTAGTGCTTCCCGTGTGGTCCCATATAAATTTTATCATAATCGGTGTAGTACTTTATTAGAAAATCAGTGAGATGAAACATAACATCTCATATCATTGTAGAAAATTAACAAAAAACAAAAATAATATAATAATGCAAAAATGTACTAAGTTGTTGCGATGAGAGTCGGTTTTTTAACGTGTTTAGCGTTTTAAAAGTTCATCTCTAATTTTATAGTGCCGTAACGAAACCGATGAAAATAAGTAGAGCACTGTTCCCGTTGCGTCGGTGGCCGTAATAAAGGCCGCATTAATGTACAGGCACAGGGCACAGGCATCACCAAGCCGAGCACGTTGCGCTCCTTGCCCTGTGTGGGTACGTCTTTACATTACACTCCTTCCCTTGTGTTTGTAGAGCACACCTGCCTGGCTCTAGGGAGTAGGGAGTAGGGACTAAGGAGAAAGAAATAAGTCCTCACCTCATTCGAAATTCAAAGGTACAAGCGAACGGGTCCTGCCTGCCTGGTATTGATCCCAAACGGCTGTCCAAAGAGTTTATTGTTCCCTTTTGTCACCATTTTGTAAGGAACATCTGTATTTCTTTTGTTTTTAATAAAACGAGAATGTCTGGACACGTGCTTTTGTTTGATAATAAAATGTGTATAGGTACTGCAGGCATCGAATTCAGAAAACATTTTTTTCTTTAAATCATTGACAACAGGGCAGTTGAAGAATTCAATTTTGTGTGTTGTCTAATGCAGGATGGTTGATTGACGGAACTCCGTTAGCGATCGCGGACTTTTTTTTTACTTTCGAGGAGCGAGGCGTCATCGCCAGAAGCTATTGTGGTCGAAGAAGGTATTGTGGTGGCAAAAAGTAGAAGTTGAGATTTTGATAAGGATCGATTGTCTTACACTAATGGAGTACAAAAAACTAAAAAATAAAAATCCGTGTGTGTGTATGTGCGTCCGTCTAGCGTCTAGCTCTAGCCCCTAAGCTACTGAATGGATTTGGGATAGAGCAATCTATTTCATAATTATGTTGGACTACTGTACCGGTTAATTAAATAATCTCCTTTTATGGCTCTAACGATTTTAAAACTTTATTATGGTCTACTTCAAACCGTAATTCGTTATTCCAGACAACATCGAAATAAGGTACCCCTCATTTACAAACCTAAGTTGTTTTTACTTTTTCTTAAAAATGGCTGTAACCATTTTAAAATGGATCATGAATCTTTGGGAATTACTAGGAATTAATAAGGTCTACTACACTAGGTAGATCAGTTAAAAAAATCGAAATGTATACATAGTATATCAAGTCTGATATACAGGTTGTGACAAAATTGGTGTAGGTCCCGTTAACTGGAGCTTCTACTTATCGTACTGAACAACTTTTGTTCTATGACTTTGCCGAAATCGCATTTTTTTTATATTCTTCATACATATTGATCAGCTGATCGACCAATTTTGTGCATATTTACCCGTCTGAGCAAAAAGAAGGGTTATGTTTTTCGAGTGTATGTATATTTATTTCTTTGGCACACCCTGTAGCCTAAACGGCTTCATGGATTCTGGAGTACAAGGTGTCGTTAGATTTGTCTTGATCCCATGAGTGACATAGGATACATTTTTACCGAGCTATCCAAAAAATGGTGTCAAGTTTTTATCCAGTCGGGTTTTTATTTTATGGAGGGTCCAAATTCTTTTTTGAGAATTGACTGTAGGTTCCTCAGGGAAAGTGGTTCGGTATGACGAGAAGAACCTCTGTCACCAATTTCGTTACACCCTGTATAAGTAAGTTTGTGTGTGCCTGACTACGCCAAACGGTTAAGGCTTCGCGTGAAAATATGTAAGCTTTGAAGTATGATACGATTTATTGTAAGTTGCTAGAAAATTTTTAAGAAGCAATATCTTTTCGGTCGGAATGAGAGTTAGGCATAAATATCTCGTATCTCGTCACTGACTAACGTGTTTCTGGAACGACGTAATAAATAAGCTCATTTCGAAAAATCTAAAAAGTTAGTTATTTTTAGTGGTTCCAAATTTAAAAAAGCCGGGCAGGTACAGTATTTCCTATGATTTGATTGAAATTAATAGACGTTCCTGAGACCTTGATCCCACCGTCGTAGTTCATCATGAGATCAACTTCAAAATACCTAAAACAAATCTATTGTCACTGGGAATACCAAATTTCAGCTCAATCGAACTCCTGCCCTGGAAGTTGCTCTAAAATTTATCGCAAGATTTGAAGTGGACACACATACGGTTACAATAGAACACGAATGCAAGTTAAATTAAAGCTTGTAATAATAATGTAGCGTTCCCCTAATCCCCTGTTGACGACGGTTGGTTTTCCTGTTACTCACAAACACATTTCCTCTCCACCCACGTATGGAACTAAATCAAGTTATGACTCAGTAGATAGTAAACGTATAGTCGAATGAGCCATTTTCGCAATTGTTCTTAAATACAGTGTAAACTCTACATAGCGACACTCAAGGGACCGGGCATTTTGTGACGTTATTGAGAGTTTTCGTTATACAAAGAGAAATTAGCGTCAAAGTAAACCAACTGGAGCCAGAAAATTTTGACGTTTCAAATAGTGAATCGTTACATCGAGTGAAGTTTTACAGAGTTTACACTGTAACTTCAAAACTTGAAATTTGGTACACATTGTCAGTGACCCAAAGACGGACATGTAACGTAGGGCGTTTTAAACATGAGGGCCACTTTTGGAGGGCAAATTAGAAGATATTGAAAAAAGTTTTGAAAAATATATCGTGTGACATATCAAATGAAATGAGAATGTTGTGAGAATCTCAAATCGATTTTTTTAATATAATTTAAAGACAAATAGTTTTAAAGTTATTTAAGAAAATAAGCGAAAATTTACCATTCCATCCCTTATAATTTTGAAAAAAATCACAGTACATGAGGTTAAATGCTTAGTTTACATGTATAAGAAAATGTAGGTCTTTGGAAATTTCCTGTAAGGAACGAAAGGACGGACAGTCAGACACGCGAGTGATCCTATAATGGTTCCGTTTTACCTTTTGAGGCACGGAAGCCTAAAAATTTAAATGTCACTCGGGGTCAAGGCGAATCTAAGACACTAAGAATCTAAGTCGCTCAGCCAAAGAAACAGACATGCATACTTACATACAATACACCTAAATCACTATACCCTTGTTTATAGACAGTCGGAATAAAACTGAAATCTGAAGTAGGTACCTAGGTATAGAGGTCTCGTCGCTTGATAAAGCTGTAAACTTGAAATGGGAAGACAGAAAAAAAAAATACACGCTCTCACGGTGAAGGAAAACATCGTGAGGAAACCTGCACACGCCTGCGAAGAAACTCGCAGGTTGTGTGTGAAGTCGACCAACTCGCACTGTGCCCGCGTGGTCGACTAAGGCCCGATCGCCGTAATTCAGGGTAGGCTCGAGCCCCTCGGTGGGGATGTACATGAGCTGATATGATGACCCAGTATAGATCCCTCAGCGCGTGACGAAGTAGAAAATAATGCAGTACGATAGAAAGTATATATCAAAACAGCGAGATGTTGATGTCGGCGCGATGCGCACTTGAACTTATTGACCATTTACGGTCTCAATTGCCCCGGGGCCAGGGCACGCCAGGGCGATGACGACGGTGCACCGGCCACCGGCGCGGGCGCAATACGGTAGGCACTCGTGCACTGCTTCACTCACTATAGTATCTAACTAAATAAAAAAGTAACTAACAAAATAAATAGACAATAAAAAAGGTGTGTGTGTCAGCTCCGACCCACTCCTTACTAACTAACTACTACAAATAAACCACACATATAAACCAACAACAAAAAACATAACGCTTACATAGCAAAGGATAAAGGTATATTAGAACTGATGAAAAATTCACAAATAAATTGTTTGTATGGGAGGTACCTCATTCAGTTTTTCCACCGACTTCCAAAGAGGAGGAGGTTCTCAATTCGACAGTATGTTGGTTTTTTTGTATGTTTGTTACGCGATATCTTCGCAGATTGTCAACCGATTTTCATGATTCTTTTTTTATTCGATAATACCTATTGAAAAAAAACCTAAATGTCTCCAATTGCTTCATGTGACTACTAATTTTATTTCAAAGAAAGAATCATCAGATAAATTTCAAGTAAAAACTCATGTACTATACCTACCTCTACTTGTTCGAGCAAAAAGCTAAAAACCATAAAAATAGTTTTAGCAGGCTGCTCTTTGATCTATTATTTTGTAGCATTTGGCGATAAATTCTTGAAGCTCAAGGTTGCCTGCCTTGTCATCTTGTACAAACTGGTCGTAAATGGTATCTACTAATAATATTATTATAAATCGCTACCTTCTGTCCGCGACGTGGTGGTTCGAATCCTGTCGCGTACCAATGTGTTTCCGAATTTCGATTTCACATGTATGTTTATTCAACGCTCTTACGGTGAAGGAAAACATCGTGAGGAAACCTGCATGTTGTGTGTGAAGTCAACCAACCCGCACTGGACCCGCGTGGTCTACTAAGGCTCGATCGCCCTAATTCAGGGTAGGCTCGAGTCGTATATGAGCTATTATGATGAAATCTCTGCAGAAGAACTCAGATATAAAATTGGAGCTAGATAACGGTAAGGGAGTTGGACTACGCAACCCTAAAAAAAATAATTGCTGTTCGTTGATAAGCGTATAAGTTGAGAACGGCGCGACTGGACCGAGTTTGCTATTTACAACCGACGTCCAAAAAGGAGGAGGTTCTCAATTCGACTGTATGTTTTTTTGTGTTTATGTAACGCGATATCTTCGCACATTGTGAACCGATTTTCATGTTTTTTTTAAATTTGACAGTTTATGTCCCGAGTTGGTCCCATATAAATTTTATCGAAATCGGTGTAGTAAGTTTTTAGAAAATTATCAAAAACCAAAATTAATAATGTAAAATTATTGCGATGGAAGTAGTTTTTTAACCTGTTTAGCGTTTCCAATTATTAAATGTTCGTAGTCTGAATACCTTTTTAGGGAAAAAAAAATGGAAAAATTGCCGGGATTTGGAAGTTCTGAAAAAACAAAGTGCATTTTAATGGGATTTTTGTATGAACTATCGAGATTCGAACGACGCACCCTCGATTAGTCATAATAAAAAAAACAACCAGTGCGAGTCGGACTTGCGCATAGTAGGGTTCCGTCATCAACATCTTCATATCAGCCGAAGGAAGTCCACTGCTGGACATAGGCCTCCCCCAAGGATCTCCACGACGACCGGTTCTCCGCTGCCCGCATCCAGCGGCTTCTCGCGACCTTCACCAGGTCATCGGTCCACCGAGTGGGAGGCCTGCCTACACTACGCTATCCGGTGCGTGGTCGCCACTCGAGAACTTTACTGCCCCAACGGCCATCTGTTCTTCGAGCAATGTGCTTAAGTTTAGCAATTCTGAGAGCTATGTCGGGTTCCGTAATCTTTTCAAAATATAAACGATTATCTTTTAAATAGTTTTCCTTTTAAATTAAATTTTCATTTTTTTTCAGATGTCCTGAAATAGCGGTTTAGCTGACAGGGGAGGTGGGCCACTTGACTTCAACAAAAATTTACACTTTAAAGCATAATATTCCGCAAAACGATGCCTGAATCGAAAAATGGTTTAAGCAAATCCTCATTAGTTTTGAAAGACCTATCCTCAGTTGTTTAAAAAATCACCCCCTCTGCATGTAGGAGAGGAACCTACCCAAAAATATTTTTTATTTAATGTTTTATTGTACCACCTTGTTGGCGTGGTTATTTGTATACCCATGCAAAATTACAGCTTTCTAGTACTATTAACAGTCTCTGAGCTAAAACGCGGACAGACAGACATGGCAAAACTATAAGGGTTCCTTGTTGACTACGGAATCCTAAAAGCGATAACCACGCGGGCGAAGCCGTAGACAAAAGCTAGTAAACAATATAAAAGAGTTCCAGGAAGACAGGGTGAGTTGCCACTAATGTCGGCTGAAGGTTGACTCACTCAGTGCCTGGCAAATTACTATGTTTGAAAACGCAGACCGATGCAAACATTATCTTCTGTATACTCGTATATAATTCCCTCTAATATGGCACAGATTACTAAATAGTTACTTCGCAAATATGGTGGATAGGAGCGATGGCTGACTCTCGCGTTATACTCGTGGCCGGGTGCTGTCCGTGTGAACTGGCCTACTCTTGTCAAAGGTATCAATGACATTCAATGATTTTTATGTATAACTTTTCGTGTCATATTGTTTTCATGTTCTAATGACATAATCTGGTTTATTTTTAGGATTGAATTTTGACATTATTAACTAATGATTGTTTATTTCTTGATTTTTCACAAATGAAATTATGTTATTATTATTTTATGACTATCAGAATGAGTGTAATTTGCACTTATTTTGAATAAATACCTTGAATCTAGAATCTGTATATAAAGGGTGTAACAAAATTGTCGTAGATCCCGTTAACTGGGGGTTCTACTCATCATACTGAACAACTTTCCCTAAGGAACCCATAGTCAATTCAAAAAAAAATTGGACCGTCCACACTAAAATGCACAAAATCGGTCGATCAGCTGATCGATTTTTATGAAGGGTAAAAAAATGTTTTCGTTTTCAGCAAAGTCAAAGAACAAAAGTTATTATAATGAGTAGAAGCCCCAGAACGGGACACCCACCAATTTTGTTACATCTTGTATAAAAGGAAACCGTGACTGACTGATCTATCAACGCACGGCTCAAACCAATGGATGGATCGGGCTGAAATTTTGTATATAGATAGCAAATATGACATCTGCAGTAAAGTAAACTGAAATATTAAGCCTAAATTAATTTAAAATAATTTGTCGCTGATATGATAATGATGATGATAATAGCCGGGTATGTAAGATGTACTACTGATACATGGTAGGCACTCTTGATTTTTCTGTGCTTCTGATATTTACACCAGCCAGCATTTATAATAATATCTTGGAACCATAACCATATATGTATTACTAGTATCACCATTAGAATCTGACGACTGCCGCCATCATCAGTTAAAAATAATTACTCGCTGAGTACAGTGCAAACGAAAATTTTTAACGATGAAAATGAAGAAAACCGGCCAAGTGCGAGTCAGAACCGCACCCATACGGTTCCGTACCATCATACTAGATGGCGCTAGTTTCTTCAGTTCCGTACTGTCATACTAGATGGCGCTAGTTTCTTCACATTTAACACTAGAGGGCTCGCGCGGGTGACATATGTCACCCAGGGTGTAAGATTGACAAATATCTTTTGAACAGATCGCGCTACAGTGCTGCCCTCTCAGGTAATCCTCGAGTAGGGAATGTCCCACACATCAGTAGTGCGCCATCTTGCTAGGCGCATCGACGTGTTCGCAGTGCATTTATAAAGTACGTGGGTGACGTATGTCACCCGCGCGTATTTATTTGTCCGGATCACCAAATCATACTATGCCCTAGCTGTAACGAAAATGCTTTTGAATTAGTAAAATCCGTTCGTGAACTTTATAATAAAATGATTTCTTTTCCAAATTTATGTGTTTCAAAGAAAAAAAAAATGTTTGTACAAAATGTGTTAATTTTAAGAGAAGTTACCCATTTGTTTTATAATACATATAAGTTAAGCAATTCTTGTCTTTTACTAAAGTATTTAGTAAAAAATAAAGTTAATTTGTAATATAATACCTTATTTAATTTAATCAACTATGAGTGGTAATAAAAAACCTATGTCATAATGGGTGACACATGTGCCCCGCGCGAGTACTCTAGGAGTATTTTGACGCGCGAGTCCTCTAGTGTTAAAAAAAACACTTTATTGTGTTGAGACTTTCACTTTTTCTAATTTTTAGCAGCGGCAACAGAAATACATCATCTGTGAAAATTTTAAATGTCTAGCTATCGCGGTTCATGAAATACAGTCTGGTGACAGACGGACGGACAGCGAAGCATTAGTAATAGGGTCCAGTTTTTACCCTTTGGTTACGGAACCCTAAAAAACTATCAGCTCTTTGAAATATAGCTGACGGTTTCTAAATAAACTACAGTACCGACCTACCTAAGTATTCTTCATTTTCATCGTTTGAAATTTTCGTTAAAGTACTCGTAATATGTACTCAGCAAGTAATTATTTTTTAATAGATTTGGGTTTTAGGCAGAGATGTACAAAATACTTTTAAAAAAGTGTTTAAATATAAAATGCAAATATTTTTCTAATTTACTATTTCAAATGCAAAATACCAAATACTTTTGCTTTTTGTATTTAAATACCAAAAGCAAAATAGGTATTTTCAAAATACTTTATTCAAATAAAATACTTTCAGATAAAATTACTAATGTTGGCTGTCATAACCAAAGAGCATTTTTAAGCACTGCTAAGTCTAAGTCCAAGTACCAAGTACCAAGAAGCTTACTTAGGTCAATACAGTGGTTCAATTTAATTTGATTTTAGTACCAATAATATTTTTGGCCTTTGATTGGTAATACTTTTGAAACTTAGCAGTAAAAAAGTATTTTATATTTGACAAATATAAAATACACTTCGAAAAGTATTTCAAATAAAATATATACTTAAAAAAAAAGTTATTTAAGTACAAAATATTAAATACGTATTTTGTGTTTTTTATTTGCATTGTAAATACAAGTATTTCAAATAAGTCATAACTCTGCAGTTTTAAGTAGATCGGGGATCCCCTTAAAGAAATATGTATGTAGTATGTGCCAATAAGCATTCAAGCCGTCTTATTAACCGCACACCTTTATGCCCAATTGTCTCATCATTCGACTTCCGCGAAAGATAATTCACTATCACAAGAGTAACTATAATTACGAGTACAGACAGACAGACAGATGAACATCAGTAGATAAAGATTATACCAGGCTATGGAGGACTACAGTTGCTCAAACAGGAGAAGCTGTAGCTAAACCGGGCCAGGTTTTCCGTTAACCCGTCCGGCCGTTATAGTAATCACTTGCGTGTATCTCTGTATGGATGTTTGTGGTGGGCTATAGAAAGCCCATCTACTTGTAAGTCTGCAACGGTGTTGGAGTATTGTTCACCAGCAATAAACACCCAAAGCTACTTTCACAACTAGCAAGACAATTACAAAAGCTAAAAGGGCAAATTTTCACGCATTTTTAGCTGGGGAGGTAGTGTTACACGATTAAAATAAAGATAGTAGATTATTCCGATTGTTTCTTTTTAAATATTGGGACAGATTACTATAGAGCTACTACTAAGTACAAACGAGTTATTTTTTTATAATTTATAAGTTTAAATTGTGCGTCGGTGGCGTAATGGCAAAGGCCGAGCTACGAAAGGCCGAAACGAAAATGATTTTATAACATTAAAAATTAAAGATATTAAATGAATTATTAATGGAAGATATTTCCGCTGTATACTGAAACATTATTTGTCGTCGGTGGCGTAATGGCAAGGGCAGCTACCTCCTGTCCGGGAGGTCGTGGTTCAAATCCTGCCACGTATAAATGTGTTTTCGAATTTCGATTTGATATGTACGTTTATCCGACGCTCTTACGGTGAAGAAAAATATAGTGAGGTAATCTTCACACGCCTGCGAAGACACTCGAAGGTTGTGTGTGACGTATATGAGCTGATATGATGAAATTGTCAATTGCTCCATATGAAAAATTTCATGATTGAAGAATTTATCGAAATTCCGATGGTTGTTTTAATAATAGAGTGTAAACATCTGGAACAAGTTGCTCAAAATGTGGTTGCAGGTGTGTTGCAATGCACGGAAAGGACGCTGCTGCCCATCCTTCGGTTTTGTCCCTTTGTCGACTCTTACGACCCCCATTGGAGGAGATGGGATGGTCCTATTCCAAGTCGGGAGCCATACGGCTATGATATGATATGATATGATGAATGCCTAGATACAATTTAATTATTACACTGTTCATGTAACCTCAATCCTTGCAGCTAGTGTAAGTGTAACTCTGAAGCCAGCTTTAGATACGTACCACACTTATGGAGGTTTACGAGATATGAACCTCATTGATGTGGTCTGGCTTTGGTGCTGCGTTTACGCCGGGTCGTGCGGTCGGCCTAATGTGGCAAGTGCGGTCACTCGGTCATCATTGATGTACAAAGATTTAGCGCAAAGGTTTTGGTCAATCGAATTTAGGTTTTTTAGGACACGGTTCTCTATTTTCCCATCGCAATCGTTTCATAACATTTCATTTATTTATCGTTTGCTATCATGTACAAAAATAAGGTGATATAAATGTAACTGTAGCATGGTACATGGGCCCTGCTAGGGCACGGCAAGCAGGATAGGTAAATTTTATAATGTACAAAAAATGAGGAGGAACCAGAAGATAGTTACGAGGTTAATATATTTATTTATTTTACATGGTTATTATTTTCGTTAAAAAAATTATAATTTTACTTCAATGTTTTATCGTCCAAAAAATCTTTTATACTATAATAACATTTAGATATTAATAGGTTTTTTTACATTATTGTAATTTTTTTAAGTATTTCCTTCCGATTTTAAAGTTTTTGGGAGTTTGTTATAAAACTACGATTGATCTATTGTTAACAGGATCGCGTTAATTTTTTTTCCAAATGAATTTTAAATTTCGGACGCCCCTGATGTACGAAGTAAGCATACACTTGGAATTTGCAATCTATAGTATTTATTTTTAACACAATAAAGTGTTGCCAGACATGCATGAAATTTAAAAGTAATTAAATGAAGTAATTAATTATCAAATAATTTATTTTTTAGTTGTTTAATTTACATGGAAGTAAGGACAATAGCGATGGACATTACGGAATAAAGCCAACTTGGGAAGGTTAAAAGTCCAAGTAATTTAGGTAGTTGTGATGGTCTTCACATATTTATTACGACGCCTACACTTTACTAATTGCTCTGATAGTATAAATTTTGTTCATGAAATATTTAACAACGATTTTGGATAATAATTCTTTTCTTTCTTTCTTCTTTCTAAAAAAAAAATATACAGTCGATTTAAGAAACTCCTCCTTTTTTGAAGTCGGTTGAAAATAAGAGGAAGTCTTTCGAAAATTTTTAATTTTCATCTGTGATATAGAAGTAACTATTTAGTAATCTGTGGATATAGTACCTAGTAGTGATATATTGGGCCTTTGTCCAGCAGTGGACGATTTTCGGCTGATATGACAGTACCTTACACAATATAAACACGATTTCGCACAATAAATTAGCAATATAGCATCCGAAGATTTTACAAGTCAACTTGAATATTAGTTACAAGATAAATAAACACGTAAGGTAAGTTTAAGTCCATTCCAATAGGAAAATTGTGCATTTCAAGGAGTATCACACTAAAAATATCAACTTGAAACTATGGATGTTTGTTTGTTCCACATTCACGCCTAAACGGCTGAACAGATTTGAATGAAATTTGGTAAGTAGTTAAGTGATCAGATCAAGCACTGGATTACACATAGGCAAATTTTTATTTCACGCTCGCCGTGCACTGTGTACCATCGATTACAGTCATAAAAAAACGATATACACGCGCAAGCGAAACCGCGGGCAAAAGCTAGTTAGAACTTTAATTTTAAATATATACTTCAGTTTGTTGATATTCTTTCGGAATTACAAAAAAACATGTTTCCTATTTTAAAGGACTTTAATAAACAGACGAAAACATTCACCAACTCACAGATTTTATTTTATATGACAGCTCCTCCATCACTTGAGCCCAGCCAACCTGGACGCTCTTGACCCTCGGCTGGGCAATCCGAGGAATCGCCCTGAGGAGAACTGGTGACGAGGACTTCGGTTTCATCGCCCTCATCGAGAAGAACTGTCGTCCCATCTTGAAGGTTAGCAGGTTCACGTCTCCGTCACCCGTGTTAGGACCAGGTGATGTCATTATCATCATTTTCGTGTTACCTATTCTGCACGTTTCAACACATATTGTGTAACAACACTTTGTCATATGTAAGATTAACGCAAGAATGTTCTTTACACTTCACATCGCACATGTACGTCATCAATATAGTTATCATTTGTATGATGTGTGTTTGTTATTTATTAAGATACGCATTATTAGGTTCGAGATTGTCACTTATAGTGTTTTGTTCTAGAGCCAGTAACGCTTCATCATATGAGTAGATGGACGTTCGTATTACAGAACTAATCTATAAATGGTTATTAGATTGTTGGTGAGTATTTCGTAATTAGCTAGTAATTATAACAAAGTAAACAGCTTGGAGAGATAATAATAATAATGGTGATGGATGTTTCATATTATACGTTGATATCCGAATGCGGCCGCTGCATCTAGGTCGGAGTGCATAGTGCCAGCAATATTAGGCGATAAGAAAATTAAACATCCATAGTTGATTGAGATACTTAGGTATTTTAACATCTTGGGATGGAAGCACAAAAAAGCAACGATGAGTTTAATAATGAAAGTGAAACAACTGCCTACTTGGAGTTTGATGCCGCCAGAGCGGTACATAATGGCAATGACATCAATGACAAAATAGAATAATATTATTACCATTATGCGTAGGTGTCTTTAAGACTTAATCTTAAAAGCTGTTACTTTTAACTACAGCTTAGACATTTAAGTGAATACGATCGTTCTCACGTTTGTCAAGAGAAATTACGTCATTTATATTCTAGCTGGCATGCACGATATTATTATGATTTATAGAAAAATATTCGAACTACCTATGTAATTACATTACATAAGTCACGACTGACATCAAAAAATACCGAAGATAGTAGTTGGAATATCAACAAAAATAAATCTGTCTCACTTTGACTACAGGTAGTCTTTCTCTGTCATACATGTATTATTTGTTGAATAGAAGAGCCCTTTCTTCTAATTTGATTATATACTCTAAAGCTATGTTTCAGTTTCTCTGTAGGCTCTCGGTCCTGTACTTACTATCGAGACGTTGAGTAGAGAAGACACGCATACAAACCATTTCTGATAAACAGTGTAATAAATATTATTATTCTTTCATCGTTGAATACTGTAAATGTGTCTTTCATTTGGTCACCCTAACCCAACAATAGTAACGCTTCGATCCGAATTAACCTGCATTAAAAGCGATAAAAAGAAGAAACGAGAAAAAACATGTACGTAATATGTACCTAAAAAACCTGCAAGAATTTATTTTAGGAATGTCGAACGATAATAAAGAGAATATTAATGTGCCCAACACGGAAGATGGCGACACTAAGATGTTTCGCGACACCAGTAATGATCTCAGAGTGAACAACGAAACCGGATCCGAAATGAAACCGCCCACAAGTGGGACATACAACAGCAGCCGCACGCAGTAGAAACTACAACACGTGTTCGATTGGAAGGAAACATTATGGACGAGGACGATGATCGCAAAAAAAGCGAAATTCAAATCAGATAACGGTGTGTGCAATCCAAATACAAAATACTTTATCTGTTTTTAATGTAATAAAGAGTGTTTTAACGGTGAAGGAAAACATCGCGAGGAAACCTGCACATCTGATTCCAGATGTGTATGAAGGTCGCGTTGCACACGTCCGTAGGTGTAAATCTAAATGCCCTACACGTGACCACAGGTGATGCTAAGTGCAACACCAGGCAACCGCCGTCTATCCCTTGAATAGCACGGTTATTTGTGCCACACGATAAGAAGAAGAACAACAACAAGATATTTTCAACAGTGGACTATTTTATTCGAGAAGAAATTCTCACATCATTTTGTGAAAACAGAATAATTAATGGAACTTTTTTTTTACTCCAGCCCTTGGCATCATCTCACCTAATAGTAAGTGACGATGATGCCGAAGATGGAAACGGGCTTACCAAGATTCCCCAACGTAATGGAGGACTTACATGTAGGACTTTAAATTATCTAACACTGCTATTAAACAAATATTTTAGACAAATTTTTAACCCAGAAATCGTACTTACTTCTGTACAACTTATTACTTAGGTATGTAATCTAATATTTCTAGATGATATGATAACATTATAGACTGCAATTGAAAGCCCAGAAATAATTGAAATGCCTCACATTAATCGTGATAGTTCAGACGTGCATTGCAAAACACTTGCGGTTTTTGAGCTTACGGGTCAAGTTGCGAAACATAATTCTGACTGACTCGTTGGTCCAGTGGTCAGCGCTGCTCTGCTGAGCTGTGGGTGGTGGGTTCGATCCACATAAATCGGATCTCTGTAGTTCAATCCCCACCCGGGGCGAATATTCGTGTGACGTGTGACGAACAAGTGTCTGGGTGTTTAATATACGTCTAAATACATACGAGTACATAATATATACTACTCAAAACAAAATAAGGGCCACAGATTTCCTAACATAGGTATTTTTACCTAAAAGGAGATCTCAGCCTTAAAAAGCTGATAATTTTTGATAACCAATAAACAATTTTAATTTTCACCTAGGTTTTCTACTTAGGTGAAAATGAAAATTGTTTATTGGTACAGTACATTTTCATACAAAGAAATGGTCCAAACAGCCAAGATGTTTTTTTTTTCAATCAAGAAAAGTTAGGAAATTACAAAGTGCAGTCATTAGGTTAGATCCCTGGCTACAAATGTGTCGAAGAGCACTACATTCTGCAGACCCTCAGAAACTCAGTAGACTTCTCAAAACCATTAGCATGATTTTTTTTGTATGGAGAACTTACCAATTGACCGTGTGCTCTCTACTGAGCAGTCTAGCAAGTTCCCGAGGCTGATGTTGTGATCTTCGACAAACTTGTAGCCAGGGCTCTATCCTAATGACTGCACTTGTGGTTTCCATAATTTATTTGATTAAAAATAATAATAATCGTGGCTTTTTAGACGACCTCTCTGTATGAAAGTGTACTGAGAAAATTTATGTGGCCCTGAGTGTGTTTTGAGTAGTATTTATGTGCCTATGTATTTGACGTATATAAGTATGTCTAATTGTCTATCAGTCTCTGGTTTCTTACAGTAAGTACTACATGGAACCCTAGTTTGGGACCAGATAACCATGTGCGATTTGTCCTCGAATATTACTGTTATATTAATACCTATATGTAGTTCTATGTACGGCTACTTTTCCTTCTTCTGTGGTACGGAAGTGTATTACATCATCTCCATCATAGATGCGCCAGTAGGCGTGGCACAGTACCATAGAGGGAAAGAACTGCGACCTCCAAAATTTTAATCAATTCGATACTATACGATACGCATCCGTGTGTATGCTCACTTTCACTGTTTCACTTGATACGTGCCAAACAGTACTGGTTCTCAATGCAAATTAGTAACAGTGTAATTAAAGGGAGGGTCGTGGTACTATAGGTATTATAATTATAGTCTGTAATTAACATAAAACTTATTAAGTTTTAACGTATCGTCACCAAATTAGATTCGTGATTTACGAGTATGTTATGACACTGGAAACTGGAATGTGTACGTTAACTTAAGTTAACGTGAAAGCTGAAGCTGTTATGGCAGGTGATGGTAATAATTCAAAATAGAAAATAAGTGTCTATAATAAACAGATGACTGCTTTATTGATTCCTTCTAATGTTGAATTTGAATCTGTTGAAATGTTGCCAGAGAGAATTTCAACAAACACTGCTTCGATTGCAGAAGATCTAACGAAATCAAATCGATCAGTTGATACGACCTTAATTTTTTGACAATTGTGACTAATGGTATGCAAATCTCCTTCACAATCAGAACATTTATTAGCTACTTCTATTTTATTTTTAGGTATTACTTTCCTCAACCGTATACCATTGCTTACGCTGAATCTTACCAATTCTAATGACCAAGTAATTATTCACGAGACATCTGAATCTTCTTTGAGAGCTACAATTTACATTTTGAAATTTGTTAAAATGATAATAACAGTTGAGCTCACGTTATATTAAATAGGTATAATCGATGACCTTAATTTCAGGATTTGTTGAATTCATTATATCAGTATGTTTGTTTGCGAAACTTGTGTAATTTTATGAGGATGTTCCCACACTTGTTTTAGTTTGCTTGTTAGCTAGCAACACTAAAACGACGAGTGGACATGCTTTGGTCATTTATGTGGAGGTTGCGGAATCACTTTCATTCTTAACTTGACACGACATAACCATTAGTTTAGTGGCTGAAAGTTTACTTGAACCCGGTGTAGCCACTCTGAAAATGTTATGGAACGTACCCATACTACGACGTGACCCGTTTAGGGGGGTTAGGTCTTTATCACGTAGTGTCACGTAATCTTCGAATCACATCAGCTCGTATATACGTCCCGACCGAGCGGCTCGAGCCTACCCTGAATTAGGGCGATCGGGCCTTAGTCGATCACGCGGACCCAGTGCGGGTTGGTCAACTTCACACACAACCTTCGAGTTTCTTCGCAGATGTGTGCAGGTTTCCTCACGATGCTTTCCTTCGCCGTAAGAGCGTCGGATAAACGTACATATGAGATCGAAATTCGAAAACACATTGGTACATGGCAGGACTCGAACCACGACCTCCTGTATAGGAGGTAGCGGCCCTCACTGTTGCGCCACCGACGCTAATAGTTGTATTTAAATTAAATTTTTAAACTTTACAATAGAAACTACCCATGAACTTTTAATATACGTAC
Source organism: Coleophora flavipennella (assembly GCA_947284805.1). Classification (NCBI taxonomy): domain Eukaryota; kingdom Metazoa; phylum Arthropoda; class Insecta; order Lepidoptera; family Coleophoridae; genus Coleophora; species Coleophora flavipennella. Next base: position 10,380,018 of record OX369256.1, on the reverse strand, counting down.
AACCTTCGTGAAATCAGGGTGGGAGGGGGTTCTTGACATATACTACAGCTGGTCACCAGAGGGAGTTCAAAGTTGGCATAAAATTGGTCACGTTTGACGTAGTATGGGTACGTTCCCTTAGCAGTTAGTAACTTTTTAACAGGTAATATTATGCATTTGTTTTACCAAGTCGTTTAATTTATGTAATGACAGATATTTTTTTTTAATTCGAGATGACGGGGAAACTGCGAGCAGCACAGGACCGATCTTTGTGAATATTCTCGATGGAGGACTTTGTCTAGCAGTGGGAGGGGGGTCATTCGGCTAATACGATGACGATAGATGGCAAATGCCAAAAATGAAGCATTTTTAATTAGTCGTCGAGGTACCCTCGTCATTTATTTTACATCCTGTGCTCATTATATAATAATAAAAAACATATGAAATTAAAATACTTGTAGGAACGGTGTGTTCCTACGAGGTGGGGTTCGGCCATGGACCAAGCGTTGATGGTTGGTACTTGTATTTATACTCAGTGATGAAGAAATGTTAGTAGCGCGTTTTAGGTATGGTATTTATTTTGTCCTCTCGTCATTTGTGTTAAGGTTCAGTGGCGGGTTACTGCAGTTGCCGCCACATACTCTATAATATTACTGTACAACAAATACCATTTTCTTCGCAGGCAAATCATAAAAACACAAATATGTTCTCTCTTATGTCAATAATCTCCCCAACATTTAATGGCATTTATTCGTTTCAATGTTTTCGTTGGGTGCATGGAAGGAGCCTCCCCGAGCGACGTATAAGTACATCAACTTGCCACGTCCGGCGCACCTGGACAGTCACCTCTGCGTGTCTGACTAATCCTTCCAACACGATGGTTTACCCTAATAACAAACGGCCCTTTTCAGCGCCAACCAATCGGACACTGTCCGATCCTGCTCTGACTATCATATCTATTAACATCGAGGGTTTCTCTGCAATTAAGTCAGAGATTCTCTCAAATCTGTGCAAAAAGACACACTGTGACGTATTGTGCGTCCAGGAAACTCACCGCGACGTCGATCAGAGCAGGCCATACATACCCGGAATGACTTTAATAGCCGAGATCCCAGACCCGAAGCACGGTAACGCAGTGTTTGTTGCTCCCGGCTCAAACGTAATCTCAGCTTGCTGCTCTTCCGAAAACTCTATCGAAATCATAACTGTAGACCTTGGTAACTGCACGGTGACGTCTGTATACAAACCGCCAGGAACACCTTTCTGTTTCCACAAACCCTCTAACTTCGACAAGCACCAGATCAAAATAATAATAGGCGATTTCAACAGCCACAGTACTAACTGGGGCTATCGAAACACAGACAGAGACGGCCAAGCAGTAGAGGAATGGGCAGAAGCAAATAATCTTGTGCTGGTTCATAACTCAAAACTACCAGCCTCTTTTAACAGCAGCCGCTGGAAACGTGGGTACAACCCAGATCTCATTTTTGCCAGCTCCTGCACCAGCGCTCGATGCACCAAAACGATAAGCGGACCTGTACCCAGAACACAGCATAGACCTGTAATGTGTCAAATTGTTGCAGCCGTTCGTCCAGTCAAAGTGCCTTTCAGACGACGCTTTAATTACAAGAAGGCAAATTGGGAAGAATTCTTACAAAAAGTCGACACCGCCTTGACTAATGTTGCGCCTACGCCCAAAAATTATGACCATTTTGTAGATGTCGTGTCTACCGTCTCACGCCAGTGTATCCCTCGAGGATGCCGTACAGCATACATACCGGGGCTATCTTCAGAGTCTGCAAAACTTCTAGAAGAATACGAATTGCTGTATAGTGAGGACCCGTTCTCCGAGGATACAATAAATACCGGAGAACATCTTCTATCGGCGATAAGTGAAAGCAGACGCGAGAAATGGATAGACACCGTCACCTCTGTAGATATGACCCACAATAGTAAAAAAGCGTGGTCCACCTTACGAAAACTCACTGACGATCCGCATCCACCTACGTCCCCAGGCCAAGTGACTGCGAACCAAATAGCTCACCAGTTGCTGATAAACGGCAAACCAACCCACCGCCGGCTCAACAAAGTCCCCAAATGTGACTTTCCAGCGTCACAGAAATCCGTCTGTGAAGCTTTCACAATTAGTGATATTGCGACAGCAATAAAGTCACTCAAACTTGGAAAGGCCTCAGGCGTTGATAATATATCAGTTGAGCAAATCAAACACCTTGGTCCTGCAGCTATCTCGTGGTTACTTCAACTTTTCAACGAGTGCCTGGAGTCCGCTGAAATACCTAAGCTCTGGAGAAAGTCGAAGGTGATTGCCATCCTGAAACCCGGAAAGCTCGCAAATGACCCAAAAAGCTTTCGGCCTATTTCCCTCCTCTGCCACACCTACAAGCTGTTTGAGAGGCTGCTACTTAATCGGCTCTCTGGTGTTGTTGACCCCAAACTTATTACTGAGCAGGCGGGCTTCAGACCTGGAAAGTCCTGTACCAGCCAGACGCTGAGGCTCACGCAGTTCATAGAGGATGGGTTTGAGGTGAACAGGGTCACAGGTGTCGTTTTTATCGACCTTTCTGCAGCATATGACACAGTCAATCTTAAACGGCTTCTCTGGAAGGTGGGGGAACTAACCGGAGACAGAAAGTTCGTCAAGATCCTAAGCGAGCTGCTCCATAACAGACGCTTTCAGGTTCATCTACTTTCCGGAAAAAGCAGATGGCGCTCACTGAAAAACGGTCTTCCACAGGGCAGCGTGTTAGCCCCTACCTTGTTTAACATATATACCAATGACCAACCCTCCACCGCTAACACTTCACGCTTCATATATGCTGACGATCTTGCGTTGGCTTCACAGACGAACCGCTTTGAAGAGGCAGAGTACAACCTAACGATGGCACTGGAAACTCTCAGCACCTACTACGAGAGAAACTCGTTGAGACCCAATCCAGCAAAAACCCAGTCGTGCGTTTTCCACCTCCGCAATCGACAAGTGCAACGTGTACTCAACATCAGCTGGCAAGGAGTACCAATTAATCACTGCAATCACCCTAAGTATCTTGGTGTCGTGCTGGACCGGGCCTTAACGTATAAGGCAAATTGTGAAAACGTTGCGAAGAAGGTGTCCACTAGAAATAACCTCCTTGCAAAGCTGACCTCGACAAAGTGGGGAGCTTCACCGGGAACTTTACGGACTACAGGGTTGGCGCTCTGCTTCTCCACCGGTGAATATGCTTGTCCGGTATGGAACCGCTCTGCCCATACGAAACTAGTGGATACAGCTCTAAATCAAACTTGCCGGACAATAACGGGCTGTTTAAAACCGACTCCGATAAGCAAGCTGTATCCACTGGCAGGGATCGCCCCACCTGGCGTTCGGAGAGAGGTAGCGTGCTCAGTCGAGAAAGCCAAACAAGAACTAGACCCCAGACACCCCATGTTAGGATGCAGCCCAGCCCGCCCCAGGCTAAAAAGCCGCAAGAGCTTCCTAGCCACTGTAGCAAAGCCACAAGATGACCCGCTAATGGCTAAATCCAGTTTATGGAAAAAGACCTTCCCTGTCACGGAAAGCTTTATCCCACAACGAGAAGCCCTCCCCCCAGGCAGCGACTTGCCATGGTATATTTGGAAATCTCTGAATAGACTGCGGACTCAGGTTGGCCGATGTAGGGAGAAAATGTGTCGTTGGGGTTTCTGTGACGGAGAAGAGTGCCCATGTGGAGTCACCCCACAAACTATGACGCACTTATTGGCTTGCCCCGAGTGCCCGGACACCTGCACAATGGTAGACCTCTGGGGGGCCACTGATAATGGCATACGCGTGGCTACCTATTGGGCCAATAAGATATAAAATAACAGTCAATATTCAAACCATCGATTCGAAAAGAAGAAGAAGAATGTTTTCGTTACAATTTATTTACAGAAATGTGGTTCTCATCGATTGCAAGGTTACGAACTGACAGAGCAAGTCCCGCTAGCTATTGTCTATCATAAATTGATTTCTTTAGGCGTGTAATAAGTGCTTTTACGATCTGTTCCCATTACACTGACATGCGCAAACGCAGTTATAACTTGTCTATCCACGTGTTTAAAATCTGGTTATACCTTCTTCAGAAAACTCGATCACTCGATACCAGTGCAAATATTTGATTTTTAAGTGGAAACAAATATCAGAATGTGTCAAACAAAGAGATTACCAGTACCCAAATTACCAAGGGTAAAAACAGGAATCGAAAATGTGTTTGCGAGGATAATCCAATCCTTGTGAATGATGATGACAAAAACAGTTTTAACAACATACGTAAGCTTTACGAGTAGGTACTTTGATCAGTTTGCATTGGATTGTGACCCTACGATGATAAGATATTATCACAGAAATCGGAATAAATAGAAAATTCAATTTCTGTGGATATTATAGATCATTTATTTTTATAGCAAAACAGCACCATAAAGCAAACAAGCGATAAAGATAGAACATTATAAGTTCATAATTCATAAATGAGTACACTGTTATAGAACACACCTAAAAAAAGCCAAAAAAAAAAGGCCCGTGCTCAGCATATATGTCCACCCCGGACATGCACAACGCTGTTTCTTAGCCAAGATCAGCGGTAAAATGTGCGCAATTCTACGCACGATGGATAAAGAAACAGAAGAATACAATACATGCATGACACAAAACGGATCTTTCACTTCTCATTGACAACGAATATTGTTAATTTACCATTGTGAATGATCGACAAGAAGTTGACGACATTGTATAGGTAGGCATTCATCGGTGTCCTTTCGCGGCGATTGAACTAATTGTAGGCAAGTGGATGCTGTTCGGAATAATTGAACTTTATTGACCTTAAACTTGTCGATTTAAAATTTCCACTATTTTAAACGACTATTGCTCATCTAATTGTTTGATACCTTCTCTAAAAAATGATAATAACTTTGTTTCAGCCAACGAGACTGCAACTAGGGCCAAACCGGAAGCCATTAAAATAAAACCCGGCCAAGTGCAAGTCGGACTCGCACGCCTATTTTTTTTATTCGTTCCACCACAAGTTTAACGATAATACCTATTCATTGCAAACAAAAGACATTAACGCGAGCGACAGTTTGGACTTGACTTAGTAGCGAGGGAACGATATACACTTGGCCTGTTTTTGTTATTTGTTGTTTTATATTGTTTATATATTAATCCTGAGATTAGAACTATGATCACACTAAGTTTCACGCCTGCATGTATAACCGTTTTTACAAAAGAGCAAAAATCTATAAAAAATCATGTTTCTTGTATGGTGGTTCTTTCCCTTAAATTTTAATTTAATTTTATATTTATTATTTGTTGTTATAGCGGCGTTAGAAATACACACTCTGTGTAAACTCTAAGTGTCCACCTGTTACAGTTCATTCAATACAGACAGGCGAACGAACGGACAGCGGAAGTTTAATAATAAGGTCCCGTTGGCACCCTTTGGGCACGGAACCCAAAAAAATGCCTAGTGTGGTACTCTCAAGTAATCCTTACTGCAAGCGACCATTACAGTCGGAGTCGCACAAATTGAACTAGAGGGTAACTAGAGGCCAAACCTCGTCATAAAATGCAGCGAACCATATACAGGGTGTAACAAAAGTGGTGTAGGTCCCGTAAACTGGGGCTTTTGCTCATCATACTGAACAACTCGTGTTCTACGAGTTTACAGAAATAGCAAAAAAATTTTAATCTTTACAGAAGTCGATCAGCTGATTGACCAATTTTGTGCAAAGTGCAAAGTATATATATTAGTACTAACATACAGTATGGACACTCCCTGCCGCTCTCTAGATTGCGACCTCACCCATATTTATTCAGATTGGTTACAGTTTGGTTGTCGAATGTATAGTATTTCGCCGCCATTTTGTTTGTTCCGTCATTCTTTTTTGAAATGTCATTTCTGGCCCGTTGTGTGAAGTGTCCAGGGTGTGATTTCAGTATGGAGGGTCCACATTTTTTTTTAGATTTGACCATGGGTTCCTTGGGGAAATTCAGTATGACGAGTGGAAATTCAGTTTACGGGTCCTACACCTTTTTTATACGCCCTGTATAGATAGCAACCGTGGTGTATACTGTATATGTGTGTTGAGAATTTTTGTAACGGGCCCGATTAATACCGCCTCACTTTCACTGCGTGACTCAATCACCACTCCACCTGCTGCCTGCTGTTTCCTGATCGGTGAGAATTCAAGATCGCAGTCAATTCGCCTCAGTGATTCATTTCCAAGCAATCTAATTTATTATTATTTATTTATTCACAATTGGTAAGCCCCTGGCATCATCTCACCTGATGATAAGTGACGATGATGCCGAAGATGGAAGCGGGCTTACCAGTTTATTAAAAAATAATGTAGAGTACATTAAATATAAAATTAAATTAAACACATATTGGTATACATCTACAATAATTCCACATAAAATAATTAAAACTGCGTTTATAATTTGTCAGCGACCGGTTTCGAACACAATCTTCAGGCAGACTATAGATAGTGTAGATATATGACTGTATATGTATTAATATGTGTAATATAAAGTTCCACCAAGAACCTACAATCAAAAGTATCAACTAATTAAATTAAATTAAATAATATTTTAAATATTGTAATCACTGAAATCGAAATAATGACGAACTAGGAGAACCAAAGTAACCCACGTAGCTTTCAGAAATTTCTAAATTTACAGATAGCCGTTAGGACAGTGAAGTTCTCGAGTGGCGATCGCGCACCGGAAGACGTAGCGTAGCCAGGCGTCCACTAGGTCGACCGACGACCGGTGAGGGTCATGGGAAGCCGCTGGATGAGTGCGGCGCAGGACCGGTCGTTGTGGAAATCCTTGTGGGAGGCCTTTGTCCAGCAGTGGATGTCTTTCGGCTGATATGACGATGATGATGAATCACAGAAATCGGAATAATAATATGGGCGCATTGTTATGGATTGTAACTGGAGAAGCGGTCGACCACGCAGGTTTACTGACCTGAAACACGTTCATTACCTGGAGGTTTGAACGGTAGTGACGTCTATCTCGACCGTTTTCGCGCTGGGCACTTTAAGCCGTGTCAGGTGCCTGATGGGCGGCTTTATTCTGACAGCGGGGGGTTGGCGGGACTTTGCCCCCGTGTGTGGAGTAAGGCCTCACCTTCCCCAGCAGTGGGCTAGTCTAAGTGTTGTTAGCACAAAACAAGACCAATTTAATATCTTGTTTATAGGTAACATTGTGCATGACTTAAGTGGTAGTGGACGGAACACATAGCTCGTAGAACAGATGACCGTTGGGGCAGTAAAGCTCTCGAGTGGCGACCGCGCACCGGAAAACGTAGCATAGGTAGGCCTCCCACTCGGAGGACCGACGACCTGGTGAAGGTCGCGGGAAACCGCCGGATACGGGCAGCGCAGAACCGGTCGTCAGTGGACGTCCGCGTCCGTTACCTTATATGATGATGATGTACATGACAACGTGATTTTTACGTTTTCCTCCACCTAAAGGTTGTCTGGAAGAGATCGCTTGTTATCGATAAGACCGCCTAAATATGCAACTTCCTCAATCACTGTATCTGTATTTTCCTATTATGTTGTGCAATATAGTGTTTTTAATCAATCGGTTTATTCATTAAGCTTCTTAAACGGAAGATTCCTTAAAATATTCAGCTATAGAAGAGCTAATAACGATGTGCACTTTTTTAGTTATTTAAGTGTGGGTATATCTCAAGTCGCAAATGGTGTGTTTTTTTTTAAATTATTAACACGATATATTAACTCGCCCTCTTTGCTGTACTGTACAAAATTTACAATCGATTTTTCATTAATTTCCCGATAAGCTAGAGACCTGCAACTTTCAAAATAGATTTGCAACATGTACCAATCACTATGCCAGTCTCCATACAAAAATGTTCTAACCCCATTCAATCTAAACTCACATTAGAAAAAGACGTGGAAAAAGTCGGTTTAAAAATAAAACAGTTACTGCAACAGACCATCGGTCTTTAAGTATTAAAGACCGCAGACCACATCCCTGCAGACGATGTAACAAGTAGAAGAAGTTTAACCGCAGTAATGATGGAATGAGGAGGGAGGGTAATCTTGTTCAGGCAGCTGGAGGGAGCGATGACCTAAGGGGAGGGAATATTGTTACAACTCAAAGGGCATTGCACTTATATTGGGTTATCTAAAAAAGATGATATAGAGGATTTCAATGAATAACAATAATATATAGGTACGTAATTCAATAAGGAAGAAGTTCAAGCTAAAATCAAGCTGCCTGCTAATTCGACAACTAGGTCTTCTCTAATCGTGTGGCACAATTAACCGTTGCCTGGTGTTGCAATTAGCATCACCCGCGGTAACTTGCAGGGCATTCAGATTTACACCTACGGACGTGTGCAAAGCGACCTTCATAGACATCTGGAATCAGATGCGCAGGTTTCCTCACAATGTTTTCCTTTACTCTTAATGCAATCGGTAAGTATATGCATGAAGGTTTCGAAAAACTCATTGGTACTTTGGCCGTCCGGATGTGAACCCGGGACCTCTGGTTTGGAGGACCGAGTCGTTACCGGTTGAGCCACCGATGCTTTTACAACTGGTAATTAAACTAGGTAACTAAAAGCGATAGAAAGACTAATCATGGAAATTTAACGACTGAATACACTTTATTATACAACTAGCGACCCGCCCCGGCTTAGCACGGGTGCAATGCTGATACTAAATACACTACAGAAAAACAAATGACAAAAAAAAGTTATTGTGGGTTATCCATAAGAGATAGACATATACCATCACGGACTTTTCTGTAGACCTTTTCAATGTGTACAATACTTAGTACATTATTTTGATAAAACTCGTAGGGTTCTGCCTGCGTTTGCAATGTAAGCGGAAAAAATGTAATTATTTACGACATCACATTAGAAACCTCAAAAATAACAGTACTTCTCCACTATTTAATGGATGTTATTATACATATAAACCTTCCTCTTGAATCACTCTATCTATTAAAAAAAACCGCATCAAAATCCGTTGCGTAGTTTCAAAGATTTAAGCATACAAAGGGACATAGGGACAGAGAAAGCGACTTTGTTTTATACTATGTAGTGATGATACACGTCATCAATATATTCAGCTCATATACATCCCCACCGAGGGGCTCGAGCCTACCCTGAATTAGGACGAACACATACTTAGACTAAATAGAACTAATCTAAGCTTCCCGAGATATGGAAAGAAACTCATAACTAGTGATCGGAATGTGCAATTCGCGGCAAACGGGCCAGATATGACATTTCAAAAAAGGAACGACGAAACAAACAAAATGGCGGCGAAATCCTATAAGTTCGACAACCAAACTGTAACCAATCTGCATCAATCTGGGTGTCGAGGGGGTGAGGTCGCAATCTAGAGAGCGGCAGGGACTGTCCATACTGTATGTTAGTACTAATAAAGTATATAGAGCAAAGTCTAGGGGTGTCAATAAATCTACTTAGTCGATGTATAATATGTACCGCCGCTTTATTAGTTCTGTATCTAAACTGAAATTAGTTTTCTAGTTTCTACTTGACATCTGTCATCATTGTCACTTTATTCATAGTTATTTCAAAGTATATATAGGTATATTAGTAGTAACATACAGTATAGACACTCCCTGCCGCTCTCTAGATTGCGACTTCACCCACTCGTCACCCAGATTGATACAGATTGGTTACAATTTGGTTGTCGAACGTATAGAATTTCACCGCCATTTTGTTTGTTCCGTCATTCCTTTTCTGAAATGTCATTTCTGGCCGGTAGTATGATGTGTCCAGGGTGTGGTTGTGTTATCCACATCAGATAAGAAAAAAATGAAAATTGATTTATTAGTAGAAATACGATCTGAACTTGAGATTTAAGATGAGCTCATTTATTGCAGTAAGTATATGTAATATTAAACTAAAACTTTAAAATAAATTAACTTCAAAAAAACATCAAGAAACGTTCATGGGTAAAATCCGGTCTTCGAGTAATAGATAGTAAAATAAACCTACTGTCATCGACCTAATAATAATTTATTAGGTCGACGCCTACTGTGAAAAAACCCGCTTAGTACCAAACCCTGAGAGTGCCGCGAATGGCACAGGCACAAAAGTAAAGTTACCGATCTCTACTCATAACCCAGCAGTGGGGTCGTCGTTTACGTTGATCTGTTTTTTTACATTTAGTTTAATTCAATATTGTTGTAACATAACAATTTAATATTCTCTATGTGTCTGGAGTAAAGCTTTATGAAGATAAGCTTATCTCGTCTATCGGTTGTTTTTTTTTTATTCTCAATTGGTAAGCCCTTGGCATCATCTCACCTGATATTAAGTGACGATGATGCCGAAAATGGAAGCAGGCTTACCAAGATCCCCCAACGCAAAAGGGATCTGGCTGTCTTATCTTCAAGCCGGAACACATCAATGTTGTTAACAATGATATTTGGCGGCAAGACTTAAATATGATGGTGGTATGCCCTATTACCAACCAAACCGAGTCTTACAAGTTGTTCCGGAATCGAACCCGCGACCTCCTGGTGTGAAGCGAATGGACTAACCATTACGCTACGGAGGCGGTTGTTAAGAAAGTTATCTATGCTAATAATTATGGATTGCATAGATATAACTTACTACCTTAAACTTACTCAAATAACACAAGCATAAAACGTAATGTTTGTTGACATGCTGAATCAGAGCTAGCCATCGCGCCGGTGCACGGTCACACAATGGACACTTCATACAACGGGCCAGAAATGACATATCAAAAAAAAAATACGGAATAAACAAAATGGCGGCGAAATCCTATGCGTTCGACAACCAAACTATAACCATCTGTATCAATCTGGGTGACGATGGGGTGAGGTCGCAATCTAGAGAACGGCAGGGAGTGTCCATACTGTATGTTAGTACTAATATATATACTTTAGCACGGTGGTGCCGAATGCCGAGTGCCGACCAGTAACCAGAAGTTATCAGTAGAGCGAACGTGTTAATGTGCGAGTTAGCTAAAACAACGCGTGCGCAGCACACATTGCAGCAGTCACACACACTTAACTGCTTGTTTGTGTATGTTTATCGCAGGATTTGTGAAGGTCAGCAACGAACTGATTTTCATTTGCGAAGAGAAACATATTAGTTAATAGTCACTTTAAATAGCAGAGAATAATGAAAACTTTCTGAAATCAAGAGAAGACACCGCCACTCACGTCCTGTCGAGATCAGAAAACAATTTATCTAATTCTTATAAGAGAGTGGGTTAATCAATCCGGGGAATAACATAGCAACGCACGAACAGAATAAGTCCATAAGAGCAGTTATGGAAGTTCTCTTGGTGTCTACTGATTTGCACGAATTAACCAAAAAGCATTTAGGTACAAGTTTTCATGGCCAAAAAGCGAAATGCTCGAATGAATTTAAAAAAATACGGTTCCAAATTCAAAAAAAAAGGTGAGCACAAGACTGTATTTCCTACGATTCTATTGAAAAATAAAAGATGATTCTGGGACCTTGATTCCACCTCCAAAGTTCATCATCAGATCAACTTCAAAATACCAAAAGGATCTATTGTCACCGCGAATACGGCTTCATTCCAAATTTCAACACAATCGCAGTTAAGGAAGTTGCTTTAAAATCGATCGCAAGATTTTAACTACACAAACATACATACATACAAACATGGCAAGTTAAATAAAAGCTTTTAAAATAGTAAATTCCTGATGCTAATAGCAATAATTGAATTTTGAAACGACCATTGCATGCTATTTAAATATTTTGTTGTTATATATTAATCAGGCTTAGGCAAGTAACTATTATAGGCTGCTGAGTCATTCATTTGTCACTGAAACTTGTAGGTACGCAATTCTCACACCACAAGTAAAACAATCACACTAAAAAAAAATCACTATAAATTTTTCGATAGTAAACTTTGCAAGTGGTATATTTACGTAATTTTACGCGGAGCTAACAAAATACATGTAACAGCTCTGTGACAACAACGAGGAAAACTAAAAGTTTGTCACCATTTTGGTTGTAGTCGAACACGAATAAGAGTACCTATAGCTTAACACCTTAATGGCTAGGGCCGCCGCCTCCTGTCCGGGAGGTCGTCGTTCGAACCTGCCACGAACCAATGTGATTTTGAATTTAGATTTCACATGTACGTTTATCCGACGCTTTTACGGTGAAGGAAAACATCGTGAGGAAACCTGCACACACCTGCGAAAAAACTGGCAGGTTGTGAAGTCGACCAACCTGCACTGGGCCCGCGTGGTCGACTAAGGCCCGTTCGCCCTAACTCAGGGTAGGCTCGAGCCCCTCGGTGGGGACGTATATGAGCTGATATGAATGAATGAATAGCTAGTAGCCCTGTTTCACGCTGGAAATCTTTAGCAAGAGTCGAGTGAAGCGGAGAGGACGTGTCGTCAACGTAAATAATCAATAGGATTTCGTTATTTACACATCTCTCTCTACTCAGCTTTAGTGGACACGGTTTAAGCGAAAAAGAGAGATGTGTCATGACTCATGATTGTATAACGTGATCAAAGCGGAGATGTGAGCAGTGTCTCGCAAGCAGTCAGCAGTGCGCAGCGGAGACGAGAGGAGATGTTCAGCGAATGGTTAGCTCCATACTAGCGAATGAGCTCGCCCATATCCGCTATAGCCAGCACACATCTCCGCTCAGCTTCGGTGGATCTCCTTCTCTCTTCCCCGCATCTCTCCGCTTTAGTGGATTACGTGCCGGAGATTAGACCATTTTAATACCAAACCGACACTTGTTTCTGTGTCAGCAGAAGAATCGTCAAGACATGAACCAAAAAATTCATAGTCGAATCGCGGTAGTTATCCAATAAGGCAATCGTGAAAGGCCTTCCGACAAATGTTAATGTGGTTATTAGAAATCGGAAACCTGAGCATCTTTTGATGACTATAGGCACGGCAGCTCAGTCTAACCGATGATTTACTGTCATTCATTAGACAAGGTGAAGACTGAGGAGTCTGGACTGCAATGTTACGATACTACTGTTTGGCACAGAGAGTCTGAAGAGTCTGGACTGCAATGTTACGATACTACTTTTTGGCACAGAGATAGTTGACGAGGTGGGCAGTGATATGGGCTACTTTTTATCCCGCAAAAGTAGCATAGCCTGATATAATATAATTCTATTTAGGCGAGGTATTGATTCGAACAGGTGTCTATGTCTTTTTCTTTACAAGTAAAGAGTAAAGAAAATAACCGCACTTTTCCACTTTTTAATGGTTTTTCGTTTCAATCAAAAACTACAGTAAAAGCATAAAAAATAATGACATCACTTTTTATTATCAAAACAAATATTGTTGTACATTTTTTTAAATGTATACTTCAAAATATTAGTCATAACTAGAGTTAAAAGTAACGGTGTAGACTTATCTTTGGGATTTTTTTCAATCGACCCAAAACTGCTCAATTGTGTTTCTAATAGCTTTTGACTTTAAGGAACATCATCTAAGGCTATTTTTTTTTCAACCTTGGGTTTTGCTATCGTTTAGGAATGCAGTCATAATGAAAGCGATATCTACACAGGCAACGAAACGCCTTGTGCAAAATCTAAAAAAAAAACCTGTCAAGTGCGATTTGGGTTCAAACAAACAGGGTGCCGATGTCGCACCAAAACTTTAGGTACCAACAGAACAAGACCTCTCAATGCACAATTTGCTAAGGTAAATAGGGCTCTACTTATTCTGGACTTTGGGAGTTTTATTTTTCCTGTTGGAACGAAAGGACTTTAGATTTTCTCATATATTTATCTGTAATCTATGCTTTTAACCTTAGATATTGTGATTTTTTCAAGATTTGAGGCCCAGTAGTTTCATAGGTGAGAGGGGGATGGTTAATTTACCCCTAGTTTCTTAAATAACTCCATAACTGGTTATCTTAAAATTTTAAAATAATATAAAAATATTTGAGATTTCCACAACAAGCCCTTTTATTTGATATGACATACTAGGTATACATAGTTTGCAAACCGTTTTAAAAAAAAGTACCCCCTCCAAAAGTGGCCTCCATGTTTAAAATTCACTTATTTACGTTACTCGTCCGTCTTTGGGTCACCGACTTACGTATTATGTGTACCTTTCAACTTAATAAACTTAATAAATTGGCTGTGACTGACGGACGGACGAACAGACACACGAGTGCGGAAAACTTTAACGAAATATAACCTATTGAACTTAATGTTAACCATGCGTGCGTAAGTGTGTTAACGTTCATCATCAAATCATCACTCATCACTGAAATTGTTTTTTAACCTTTGTAATTAACATAAGACTCAGGTCAAATGTGAGAGCGTTGTGGAATCTCGGACAACCAATGTGATCTGATCATCTATACTGATTTCCAATTACAAATTAATCGACGAAATGATGTCACTAGAGAAATATTCAAATGTCGTAAACAAAATTTCCTTTAAGGCGAGGCTTTGGTTGGAATAGTTGTCTCTGGTTTTTTTCTATAAGTGTAAAGAGTAAACAAAATAACCACACTTTTGCATTTTTTCAAAGTTTTTTCGTTTAGTTTCAATTTTCTGAATGAAAGTATAAAAAATAATAACATAACTCACTTTGTATAATCACAAAAAATATTGTTGTTATTTTTTAAAATTTATACTTCAAAATATTAGTCATAACTAGAGTTGAAAGTAACGGTGTAGACCTATCTTTGGGATTTTTTTCTATCGAGCCAAGACTGCTCAATCGTGTTTTTAATTGCTTTTGACTTTAAGGAACATCATCAACGATAAGGGTATCTTTTTCAACCTTGGGTTTTCTATTGTTTAGGAGTAAATGTCGTCGAAAATAACGAAAATTAATCATTAAAATCAATGCAGCAATTCCGCTGATTGGAAGGTGCTTGTAGTCCTCCGGTTTTGGGTAGCCATCTCCTAGGAGGTACATACTCTTGCTAGCCAGGACATCTGAGTGACACAGTAAGTGTTCCATTGATTCTGTATCTTCAACACAGGCCCTGCAGGTCGGGTCATTCGTCAGGCCGATTTTAACATTACCGCCTTAAAATGTTGTAGAGAGAAAACAAAAGTTGACGGAGTATATTTAGAAACTGCATGTTCTCTAGCGATCATTGTATCAGATTAATTGGACTGAGAGACTCGTGTTGGCAACGAGAAATCAATGGCCATTGTTGTTGTAGAGCAACCAATAGATGCCCAAGAAAGACTACCTACAAAACACTAAACGAGGAAAACATTGCATTGTGGTATTTGTGGTGAGAGTCTGGAAAACGTGGTGGTTGTGCCTTTAAAAGTAAAATTTATAAAAGTAGAGCATGACTTCGTTCATAATCACCGGACCGACCGGTTGGCTAATGTGATGTGGACCAGATCCAGATGCTGTAACACGGAGGTTTTAGCTAATAATTTTAAACAAAAAAAACCGACTCCCACCAGTCGCCACTAAGATTTACGGTTCCCCTCGATTTCTCTGGAATGCCATCATCAGATCCTGGTTTCTATATCTCCTTACGTTCTATATCTATCAAATCGATCCATAAACGACAAAGTTATCCGCGAACACACATTAAAAATATATATATACATACAACTGAATTGAGAAGCCTCCTCCTTTTATTGAAGTCGGTTAAAAACTAGAAGAAGTTATTAAAAAATCAATCTAAACAAAACTGGATAGGATAACTTACATCCTAGATTCATGCAATGGTTTATAGACATTTTAAAACACATATACAAAATTATACAGGGTGTAACAAAATTGGTGTAGGACTCATCATACCAAACAACTTTTGTTCTACGACTTTGCTGAAAACGCAAAAAAATTTTTTTACTCTTCATACATATCGATCAGTTGATTGACCAACTTTGTGCATTTTAGTATGGAAGGTCATTTTTTTTGCGAATTGACTATGGGTTCCTTGGGGAAAGTTGTTCAGTATGATGAGTAGAACCCCTAGTTAACGGCTCATACACTAAATTTGTTACACCCTGTATACAAGTGTTCGTAAAGGTACGAGTATACACGGTGCCCGTTATATAACTTCAAACCTTTAAACTATTCGGCTGAGCAGTTGAGCAGTTTCATGAAATTGAACAACTTTTATTACATTTATTTATTTAATCGTATAACTAGCTTATAGAAACATGGGCGAATTACTAATCCTACTAATTTATAAACGCGAAAGTTTGTATGTATGTATAGATGTTTGTTACTCTTTCACGCAAAAACTACTGAACGTATCTGGCTGGAATTTGGTAGGTAGACAGATTAGGACCTGGATTAATATATAGGCTACTTTTGTACACTCGGCACACTTCGCACCCTCGAAGGCAGTCATAGAAACCATGTTCACGTGAGCGAAGCCGCGGGCAAAATCTTGTAAGTATTATATAAATTTACCAAAATCTAAAAAAATGGGTTATTCTGATAAATTTGTATAAAAAATCACTTTTTTTATATAATTTTAAGATCAAAATGAGGGTTTATACTCGGAATTTCTCTTAAGTGATCGAAATAAAAACGAGGAGATCCGTAGGAGACCGAAAGTACGTCAGTACTAATATATATACTTTGCCGAAAGTAACCGACTTAGCTCCCAGAATTGTTAAGTGGAGGCGGCACATAGCTCGTAGAACAGATGGCTGTTGGGGCAGTAAAGTTCTCGAATGGCGACCGCGCACCGAAATACGTAGGATATGCCTCCCACTCGGTGGACTGAGGAACTGGTGAAGGTCGCGGGAAGTCACAGGACAATACGGACAGCGCAGGAACGTTCGCTGTGGAAATCCTTAGGGAGTCTTTTGTCCAGAAGTGGACGTCTTACGCCTGATATCATGATTTAGAACAAAAGTTGTTCAGTTGTATGAACAGAATCGCAAGTTAAGAGGTCTGCAGTTATGTATAAAGTATAAGTAAATATATGTAAAAAAGCGTCGGTGGCTCAACCGGTTACGACTCGGTACATCTAACCAGAGGTACCGGGTTCAAATCTGGACGGCCAATGTACCAATGAGTTTTTCAAAAACTTACGTACATATAATTACCGATTGCTTTAACGGTGAAGGAAAACATCGTGAGGAAACCTGCACACGCCTGCGAAGAAACTCGAAGGTTGTGTGTGAAGTCGACCAACCCGCACTGGGCCCGCGTGGTCGACTAAGGCCTAATCGCCCTGATTCAGGGTAGGCTCGAGCCCCTCGGTGGGGACGTATATGAGCTGTTATAATAATAAATATATGTATATTTGAACTTTAAGTGCAGGTACCCACAGTATATGGTCTGGTCACCTGACACCCACGGTACCGCCACTACAAGCAAGTTCCCTACAACACGATCAGAAAAAAAAACAATACACAATATGGTAGGTAGGTGTACGATATGCGGGTGGGTAAGTGCACATTGTTTCAAGATCAGCTTTCAAAAGACGAGGGTAAAAGTGTGGTGTAGTACCTAAATACAAAGTTATGTAAAGAACGCTATCCATGTATTGTGTACCCATTCCTATGCAGGCGCAAGTAAGGGGTGAACCATACGCTCTCTCTTCAGGATTGCTTTCAGAGCTTCGGATGGCTTCGGCTTCGGTCAATGACTTTCAGAAAATGTGAGGTATTGATTGGAACAGTTGTCTCCGTCTTTTTCGTTACGTGTAAAGAGTAAAGAAAATAACCAATTTTTCACTTTTTTAGTGGTTTTTCGTTTCAATCAAAAACTACAATGAAATTATAAAAAATAATAACATTACTCACTTTGTTATAACATAACAAATATGGTTGTATATTTTTTTAAATTTACACTTCAAAATATTAGTCATAACTAGAGTTGAAAGTAACGGTGTAGACCTATCTTTGGATTTTTTTTCTATCGAGCCAAAACTGCTTAATCGTGTTTCTAATAATAGCTTTTGACTTATAGGAACATCATCAACAATAAGGGTATTTTTTTAACCTTGGGTTTTTTATCGTTTAAGAGTAAGCGACGTCATAAATAACGAAAATCTGTAATATTACCACCCCTTACTGGAAAGAACAATAGCCAACTTTTATAGTTCTAAATAAAATTGGTACCTATCGCTAGCCGAAGAGATGAATATTAAAAAAGTATAACATAAACAAGAAAAATTACAGTATAATATTAGATATTGTGTTCAGTTTGCAAATATGTCGAAATTTATGTGAGGTGATATTGCTAAAAGCTTATTTTTAATGAGTTTCTCGAGCATTTTCTGATGTGCTGTATAAGTTTTAACGTATTCTTTCTTTTTAATGTTAAATTTCATCTTGTTAACTTGCGATACGTACCAATTTTATTTTATGAACGTTTGCTATCGGTTTTTCACATAACGCTAAACTCAGTTTTAGGGAAAGCCGACCCTTAACCCTTTAGCGAGCAACGCTACTACGGCGAATAAAAGAAAACTGAACCTTACTGGAGGTCAATATAGATCAATATTGACATAGCATCACTGGCAAACATATTGCCAATGCTAGGAATGTCATTTTCTACTCGCTTACATAGTGTAGAAGAAAATTGTGTCTATCTTCCTATAAAATATATTTTTGTCTTAAGCTTGAAACTCGATCAAGTGTAGTGTTAAATTTTTGGATACTTTCAAAAGTATAAGTAGGTACCTACACATTTATCTGAAACCGCCCATTTCTGTAACGTTGAGTTATTGGATTCTTTTAAGAAGACGTCTTCATAAATTAAACTACATTATGGACTCCATTAAGAATTGCTTTTGGTCAGTCAAAGCAATAAATATGACCAGATTTGGTAAGACTTGCCACTTATTTGGACGTACAGACAATAACTAATGGGAATCTTAAACTTTGAACTTAAAGTTTAACTGACAACTTAAAAATTTCAAGTATTAGGTAAGTTTTTTTGAAAATAGTTTTCTAATGCAGGTCTATTTATATACAAGCGAAAAGTCACTCACTCGGAAATCTCGACTACTACTTGACATATGAAGCGAAGGTCATTGTATGAAGCTGAAATTTGGCTGGTAGGTAAGTGGTTAATATAAAAGACATCAGCTAAAAACGGATTTTGCTTAAGGGGGTTAAGTTTATATTATGAAAGTCCTATGTTTTTGATGCTAGATACAAAAATGTGAGTTATTCTGGTTTAAAATGTAAAACAAATAAATGGACAAAAAAGACTTTTTCCGCAGGGACGGTCTAAGGTAGTCGAAATAAGTAGTTAATTTTCAAATTAAATAATAAAGCGGAACCGAAGTCGCGGGTAAAGGCGATGTCCACGCGGGCGAAGCTGCCGGCAAAAGCTAGTAAACTATACTGATCATTCACTGAAGTTACGGCCACAAAATCTGGCACAACACTACTTACTCGTTAGAACTATTATTATGTAGTTGAAGTGAGGTTTGCAAGCGCATGGCTATTGAACAGCCATTAATTCCCCATTATTCTGAGTCCAAAGGTGATTCATCTTAATACCCTTTTATCCAAAAGTGGTACATAGGCAAGAAGATCGCACCATTACCGACGTGTTTCGCAAACTGAGTAGAAATCCTTGATTTCCAACTTAAGGTGTAAGATTTGAACAGGTTTTTCATTTATATTGTGTGAAAGGTTGGGGCCTTGAATATTTATAAACTAGCAAATATTTGTGATACTCATACGTCAGCGGAGATAAAGTAATTTGTTCATGTCACGTTATCAATGTCCCATCCTTTCTCCTCCGCGTTATAGATATGAGTTGACTTTATTTGGGTAACGTTAGCGATACTCAAATATATTGTCAAGACTAAAGGGATTACTATGGAAAACGTAACATAACTCATAATGCCAACCGTACGTTTTTTAAAGTGAAACTTTTATTACATCGTCTCAAATTTTTTCGTCTGTGTGTTGCATTTCGCGTGACGGTCGCTTTCGTCGGTATGATCGTTTCGTCCTCTGTACCGTAGCGAGAGCAGCCATGATCGTTTCGTCCTCTGTAAAGTTTCACTTTTACCGTGGTTTCATAAAGCCACACACTTACTTTTTTCTCTGAAAAAAAAAGAAGTTTCCATACCTTATCGCTACACACGCAAACGTAGTTGGGGTTGCAGTAGGAGCAGTCGCAATCAGCGCACTCGCTCCAGAATATCTCCCCGTTGCAGCCGAGCCGGCCGCCGGTCTCCACGTCCACCCACGTCGAACGCTTCATCAGGACCACAAGACACCAACTATCCAACTAACTGATAGGAGTTACCAGTGACAAAAAACATCCTCACAAAGAAAGCAATCCAGAAAGTTTCACCACAATCAAGTCACTTTAAAAAAGTTTAACTTGTGAACGACAATTGGCACATGAAACAGTGTCGAGAACAGTCCAAACAATCACAAATTACACTAAAAATATGGAGAAAAGCATCATGTTTTCAGAGACGCGGTACTAAGCGATCATGAACGCTGAGAGGCGCTGAGATTGTGCGTGCGAGGCGGCAGGACCGCCACGCTACGGCTCATCGGATAGACTGCAGGCAGGCAGTGCTGACTACTGGAAAACGGCACTCGACTCTCGGCCGACGACGCCCGCCGCGGTGACCTCGCGCAAGGAAGTCGCCTATCAAGCGGGCAAGCCGAGAAGACGCCCAAAACAAAATGTTTGTACCTACACATTGCATCCGAAAATTGCAAATCAAATGCTTAATGTAACTATCGAGACAACAAATGTGAGCGTGAATGAAGACTGAAGACACAAAACGGTTGATTCATACAAAAATCATATAAACAATAGAATGAACTCAACTAAAACAAAGCGATTAAAGAAGACAATGAGTTTAGACAAATTATAAACTAATATAAATTTGATCTGAAGGTTCAATATGTAGTTCCTGATATGTTGCGATCAGTTCAGTTTGTTAAACTTCAGTAAATTGTGAATTACAAGTAAAATTGTCGCAAATGAATTAAATATAACAAAACACTATAGGTATTATGTATTACACGTGTGTATAATAAAAAGGTTCAGAGAGATCGAAAACACAGTTGGTTGGTTCATTTCACTTTGCACACAACATATACGCAATTATTAGTGGGCTCACGATTATACATCACAAATTATACATCTTTCCTCTTCAATCACCATCACCACTGATGTTGAAAGTATAGTATAATTTAACAAAAAGAACACTTTGATTGATCCACAGTCTCGTCGCACTAGCTTCATACATGACACTGAAGTGGAACTGATACAGTCCAGTTGCTGGCCGACGAACACGTAACAAACATGTCATGAAAACGAAGCTTTGTTGACAAACAAATTACGCGAACATGCATTCTTTGCTTCGTCAAACACTCTAGAAGGCTGTAATATATCAGACAACTTCAGTTTAAACTGTAAATATGACACTCAAGGAAGTCGCACTTAGTAAGTGGAGTGATGTAAGGAAACAACAGGAAAAAATTGAAACTATTAGTAAAATCACGGGATTCGAGGTATGGATGGATGAGATGAAATTTCAGCAACAAAATATTAAATTTTTTGACAGTTTTCTAACGTCAACGATTCAGAGTACGCCAGATATGCATCGAACAAAGGATTTCCCACGCTCGGAAGTGCATTGAAATGACTGCTGATAAAATTATTCAATGCTAAATCAATTTAATGAACAAAGACTGCTTATGCTCGAAAGTTAGTAATTGGATTTCACAAACAAAAACATATTACTCTAACACTGCAACCATACGCTGTAATTGGCCATAACATAACATTAGGTCATCAATCACGTCAGAGACTTAGGTTTTAGGTAGACAGTTATTAAACAAGAAAGAATAAATTACCTAATTTCATTACTGGCAGAGGTGTAATAGTGGCAGAGAAAACTGAATTTGAAATACTGACGGACGGACATGACGAATTTATAAGGGTTCCGTTTTTTGCCTTTTTGGCTCCGGAACCCTTATAAATGGTACAGCCACGATGTGCATACTTTCTCGCGTAGCCTTCACCGTCTGGTATAGATAGAGCAGCATTAACACACGCTTACCTAGTAGCAAAGAAAAGAGATGTAATTGACATAAGTTGGCTTTGTATGGGAGGTACCTTTACTACGATTTTTATGAAATAAACTACTGAATGTAGTAGGAGGCCTAATGAACTTCTAGTAACCTACAAACTTTAATTAAAATCGTTAGAGCCATTTTTGAGAAAAAATAACAAAGACCTTTTCTAGAATAATGAACATCAATATTTAGGTCGTGTAAAGTTGCAGTAACATGTATACAAACTTCTATTACAATCGTTAGAGCTATATTTGAGAAAAAAGTATTTTTTTTTACTATGGCCACCATAGTAAAAACAATCACTTTTTTTTCTTAAATATAGCTTTAACGATTTTAATTAAACCAACCCTAAACACGAAGATAGGAAAATTTTAAAAAAGCCACCTGGAAATATAAAAATAATACTTGATAACCCAAATTACATCCAAATCCGATCAGTAGTTTAAGTTAGAGCCAAGACGCACACAAACGCACGCACACACAAGTGTTTTTGTTTTTTGGACTCTTTAGTGTAAGACAATCCATCCCCATCAAATTTCATCTTCGATTTAGTTGCCATCACAATGCTTCTTCACTTGTTCGTCCCTCGAAAGTAAAAAGGAAATCTTCTCTGACATTAGAGAGCTAAAATTTTGTTACATGTATAGTTTGCTTCCGAGGTCAATATACTGACCTCTGCGCACACTAATCTTTATCTCCTCATATTAAACGTCAGGTGTGGCTGATTTCTTGAATATTTTAAAGGTTCTCCGGTATATTATTTCCTATGAATATTATGCCTTTATTTGTTCAAATTAAATCTGTGTAATCTCTAACGGAATAAATTTGATCAAACGTCGAGAATAGACAGAAAATCTTGCAGGTTATGATGTCAGTTGTTAAAGAAAGAAAATCTTTACGTATTTGGAATAGCGTTTATGCACATCTAGAGCACAAAAGTGCTTTCAATGTACGTTGAAGAAAGTGAAGGACGACTAGGATTCCTCCTAAGACAAATACTTTACATGTGGTATGCGGTAACGAAAAGCTGCAGTAAGGAACCAGTTCTGTCTGATGATTATGTACGATACACGAGTAAGAGTAATGAGTACCGTGTGATCGGAGACCCTTGTAAAAGGCAACCGGTTGCCTTTGCGCATATCTGCGTGTTTTAGATACATCTCGACGCTAGGTTGACGAGTTGCGACAACTACACCCTATAATATTGCCCATATTCGTCAAGCGTGGGTTCTTATGGCCCAGCCGTTTGCTCAACATTCGTATTGCAAAAGGGACGTACCTAAGTGGCCTCGGTAAGATATTCAAGTCTCTAAATTCCGCAGTGAAAACATGATTAACGATGGCCTTGATCAATTGAAGCTAGACGCAGACGCTGATTGAATAGACACAAAAAATCTATTGTAGGTCGGTCATTATACACCGTGCCGGGCGCAATCTTTGAGGAATCAATATGAAGTGATGACGCTGCGGTATCTAAAATTCAATAAATGTGCACAGTCATCGTTTGTGCGGCTTTGAACCTGAACCTGGCATTGATCACGACCGCAAAATTCATTTAATGTTTGTAAGCGTTAAATTTAATTCATTATTTAGTGTTCTAAATTTTTCGATTGTCACGTCTTGTAGTAGCGCAGGCTAGAACAAAGAATGGAAATGAAAACAATATAACAAATTGTTGTTACAAGATTTCTAAATCATAAATATTTGAATTTTTGCAAAAAAGATGCAATAGGTGTACAAATCACGAATCCGAAAACATTTCTCAAAGTTTAAATCTTTTTATCACGCCTTTATTAGCTTCACCTGTATGTATGTATGTTTGTAACCGACTCCTTTGCACTCGATTTTGACCCACTTTAAACGGACAGATTTAATTCAATTTATCAAGAATTTCATAAGTTTATCTCATTATCCTGAACTAAAAGTTGATAAATAAATATAGCTTAAAAAAACTAAAAAACACGCTTTTTACAGCACATCAAACTAAAAAGTGAAAAAAAAAATCTTAATATAAGCTGAAAACAATAATGAACGAAAAATACTAGTATTGTGAAAAAGCGTGGGGCGCTTTGTGACATATTTTTCGTATATCGAGCAACCCACGCTTTTTTCACAATAATAATAATTACTAGTATTTTTCGTTCATTATTGTTTTCAGCTTATATTAAGAATTATTTTTCACTTTTTAGTGTGATGTGCTTTAAAAGCGTGTTTTTTCAAACTATATTTTTATACAGAGTTTGCAAATCGACTGATCAAATATTGATAATTGAGTTGCAGTAAAACGCACTCAATTAAAAAAATAAAAAATTGGTAATCACACTAGCCAAATGAAGACCACTGCTGGACATATACCTCCCCAAGTTCCCGTAATCGCCACGCTTGGCAGCCGGTTGGCGGGTAGGCGATCGCAGTGTGCAGTGTGGTTGGTGAAGTACGCAGAAAGGACGCTGCTCCCATCCTCCAGTTTAGTCCCTAACGGCCGTTCCCAATAACCGATCGGACAGGCAAGATAGACCTTGTCCCAAATAGACAATACGTTTATGATCTATCCTTTAAGCGCGTCCCATAGTCGTCTGTTACGCGCTTAGAGTATACATAAGCTAATAGCTTTAGCTTATGTATACTCTAAGGTTACGCGGCACCCACGGGAAGAGATGGGATGGCCCTTTTCTAAGTCGGTAGCCATACGGTCACAGTTAAGATTCAAGATATTTATTCAAAATAGGTGCAAAATACACTCTTTTAATATACAATCAAAAAATAAACAATCATTAGTTAAAAACGTCAAAATCCAATCCGTGATATTAAAAAAAAACAAATAATGTCATTTAAAACATGAAAGAAAACAACATGACATGAGAAGTTATACATTAAAATCATTGAATGTCATGAACGCCTTTGACAAGAGTAGGCCAGTTCCCACGGACAGCACCCGGTCACGAGTATAACGCGAGAGTCAGCCATCGCTCCCGTCAACCATATTAGAGGGAAAGGAACGACCCGGCTCCCAAAGGGCCACCATCCGCACGAACATTTAAGCGAGCATGCACCACTCCCCATATATAGGTTTCATTTCCATATGTACACCGCCGACACTCTTTTCTTAAGTTTTATAACTTTCAAAATTTGCGTTTCGCTGTGCAATTTAAGGCGATTCGAAAGTTTTTTTATGGCGTGGACAGTTTGGTTCCTGTATTTTAGCATATTAGCTCTGAATTTAAGGTGTAAGTAAACTAACTACTAGGTATATTAATCTGTGCTTCCTACATGGTCGTTCGTTAAAATGACAGGGTGGGTGTGGGTAGACTGAACGAGTTGTTCTGAAATTCAAAAATTTACAAGTTTGTAACAAAACGTGGGTGACATACGATACATATTTACCCGACTAGCCAAAAAAGGAGTTCCTTTAATTTTTGGTTTGTTCTGTATCCTACACGGCTTGATGGATTTTGGAGTGGGAGACATAGGATAATTTTTTAAACGATTGTACGAAAAAGAGGGGTTCAGTTTTTATGCAGTCCGGTTTTTAATTTTCAATCAATTCTTAATTTTTATTGTATTTTTATCGGTTTTCAATACGCGTGCTAATTTTAGATTTAATCCGACGGCTTAAAGTGGGTGAAAATCACGTTCAGAGATTCCATTACAAAGATAAACACATTGCAGTTGAAGCTAATTACATAGATACATACATATGGGTGAAGCTATGATGAAACGTATAAAAATATATAAAAAAAACTAAAAACACATCAAACTAAAAAGTGAAAAAAAATTCTTAATATAAGCTGAAAACAATTATAAACGAACAATACTAGTATTATTGTGGAAAAAGCGTGGGTTGCTCGATTTACGAAAAATATGGCACAAAGCGCCCCACGCTTTTTTCACAATAATACTAGTATTTTTCGTTCATTCATTATTGTTTTCAGCTTATATTAAGAATTACTTTTTGAGTTTTTAGTTTGATGTGCTTTAAAAGCGTTTTTTTTTAGTTTTTTTTAACTATGTTTATTTTTCAATTTTTAGTTCAGGACAATGAGATAAACTTATGAAATTCTTGTATTGTCACTGTTTCTTGATAAATGTACATAGTTTGAATTAAATCTGTACGTTTAAAGTGGGTCAAAATCGAGTGCAAAGAAGTCGGTTACAAACATACATACATACAGGTGAAGCTAATAAAAAGAAGGAATATTTTATTTTACGTACCGTACATACCTAAGTTACGGAATAAAAGAAGGAATATATTTTTTATTTTACGTATTATACAATATAAATTGTGCTATAAGACAGTTTAAAAAAAAGGCGCAAAGCCTCATACGAGTACTTTAAAGGCTTTTAACTGGCCTCGGCCAAAGAACTCTCCCAATTTGGTGTGCGGTGGGCGAGCGAGATTTGGACAACACGACGTACTTGGAGATCTAGCGATTACACTCCTACAGAATGATAAAGAAAACGGAAATGTAGAAAGAGTTCTAGGCTTATCTATAGAAGCAGTTACCTGAACCTAGGGATTCATATTGTTGTGTCGATACAAGATAAAAAACAAGCCAAGTTCGAGTCTGACTTGCGCGCACCTAGATTTCCGTAGCACCACAACTTTCCACACAAGTACGTATAAGATTTATTACAAACAAAAGACATCAATGTAAGCGACGAAAACATTTTTTTTTAAATTATTTATTCGGACTCCTTAGTGCGAGTACCGACTCACACTTGACCGGTTTTTAGTATTTGGTGTTTTATTTCAGGATTAGCTAGAAGGTCCTATAATCAAACCAAGTTTCACGCTTACAGTTTTTACAAAGGAGCAAAAACAAAAATCCTATAAAAAAACGTTTTTTGTATGGCTACCCCCATTAATTTTTCACATTTTAATTTTTACTAATGGTCAGTAATCCTACTATATAATAATACTAGCTGTCCCGGCGAACTTCGTACCGCCTTACATTACATTACACTGCCCTGCCCTACCCTACACTACCCTACACTACACTACACTACCCTACCCTACACTACCCTACCCTACCCTACATACACTACACTACACTACCCTACCCTACACTACTCTACCCTACCCTACATACACTACACTATACTACCCTACACTACCCTACCCTACCCTATCCTATCTCTCAAGTTGGATCGAACTGCACATGGTGTGCGAATTTTATTATAATCGGTTAAGTGGTTTAGGAGTCCATTGAGGACAAACATTGTGACACGAGATTTATATATATTAAGATTATAAACGCGAAAGTTTGTAAAAATGTATGGATGTATGTTTGTTACTCTTTCACGCAAAAACTACTGAACGGATCTGGCTGAAATTTGGTAGGTAGACAGATTAGGACCTGGATTAACACATAGGCTACTATTTTCCACGCTCGAAAAGTCATAGAAACGTTGTACACGCGGGTGAAGCCGCGGGAAACAGCTAGTCTCACATAATACAGACTTTTAAAGACAGGACAGACAGAAGGACAGCGGCGTAGGCTTTGTAATAGCACAAATAGCCAGTTGTGCTTCTTAGCCCACTTGGCTCATTACCTTCAGCCACACCCTGGACACTTCATACAACGGGCCAGAAATGACATTTCAAAAAAGGAATGACGGGTTCAAACAAAATGGCGGCGAAATCCTATACGTTCGACAACCAAACTGTAACCAATTTGTATCAATCTGGATGACGAGGGGGTGAGGTCGCAATCTAGAGAGCGGCAGGGAGTGTCCATACTGTATGTTAGTAGTAATACGAGTATGTATATACTTAGGTAATAGGGTCCCGTTACATGGTACGGAACCCTATACACGAACGAATGATGGGTAAATATGTTGAATGAACAACGGCAAAATAAAAAGCCTAACAATGTGGACACGCTCTAACTGTTTGTAGAACTAAATGATTCTAACACGGATACATATGTTTGCTAACATTGCAAATGATCGATCAACGCGAATAGTTATTTTAATCGATTTTGTTGTTTAGAACCACAAGGAAGGCATATTTACTACTTACGAATTTGTTGTGATCGCCTGCGCAAAGCGTAAACTCTTACAAACTGTTAAGAACGTGGTCTACACGTCCTATGCTATTAGCCTGAATCAACACGCAATTATAACGAGACCCCTGCACTTGTATATAATCAACCCTTTTCTTTGCCAGTGACAAAAGGCTATAGACTCACTGGAGGTCTGGGAAAACTGGTTGCCGAGAACACTGAACGGCTTTTAGCGGTGAACGCTACGACATAAGAAAGATGAGACATTGACGGTTCACACTGATGTGTTACTGTGAAAGCCTTAGTAACTATTTAAGGTGTAACAAAATTAGCTGAAACTATTTTAACTGGTGCTTCTACCCATGAAACTGAACAACTTTCCCCATGAAACCCATAGTCAAATCGCAAAAAAAAATTGGGTCTCCCATACTAACTCGATCAGCTGATCAACCAACTTAGTATGGGAAGTTTTTTTTTTGAGATTTGACAATGGGTTCCATGGGGAAAGTAGTTCAGTTTCATGGGAAGAAGCACCAGTTAAAATAGTTTCAGCTAATTTTGTTACACCTTATATGTATAGTAAAGAAATATTAAGGTTATCTATAAATTCAGTGTTTGGCAAAAAATAATCACACTATAATATTATAAAGGCGAAAGTTTGTGAGTGTGAGTGCATAGGTTTGTTACTTCTTTACGCAAAAACTACTGAACGGATCTGGCTGAAATTTGGTAGGTAGACAGATTAGGACCTGGATTAACACATAGTCTACTTTTTTTCACGCTCGCGAGCCGCTTGCGGTTCGCGCACTGCGCACCCTCGAAAAGTCATAGAAACGTCGTCCACGCGGTTGAAGCCGCAGGAAACAGCTAGTTATGAAATAAAATTGACTAGTAGTCATTCTACCGAGATCTACTAAAAAACATTCTCATTTAGTTTTCCATAACTTTTGCAATTACTTAATCGAAATTAAATAATTAGTATGTCAACGGCCATTAAAAATTATGACGTCATAGCTCAATATTTTAAACATTTTTAGGGTTCCAGGGTCATAACGGAAAAAACAGAGCCCTTTAATTTCGTCATGTCTGTCCGTCTGTCCATCTGTCTGTCCGTATGTTACAGTCAATTTTCTCTGCCACTAATGATGTGAAATTTAGTACTTAAGTATCTGTAAAATTATGACACGAAATGGAAAAATAAAGTCAGTAATATATATTTTTTTAAATGTAGCCTCCCATACCTGTAAGAGGGGGGTGATTTTTTACTGAATATACCATTTGTTAAATAGGTCTCTGATAGGTGTTTCTTTGACCACTTTTTTAATAATTAAAGCGGTATATTTTATAAAACATTTAGCTCCAGAGTGACACTTTTCGTGTCCAACCAAAATTATTCTAGTGATAAAAAAAAATTACCCATCTCCCATACAAGTGAGAGTTGTTTTTGGCTGCACCTCCTTATCCACAGTTATAAAATTTTGTACGTACATTTAAATTATGAAGATGTTTGTCAAACAAAAACTTTTCGTGTAGAATAGAATAATACCCCCCATTAAAGTAAAATCAGCGCGAAATTATATATTTTTTCGAAACTTTTCCTGTAGGGGTATTGCTTTTTTTCAAAGAAGTAGTACTTTATAACAACATATTTTTGTCAGATGTGCCTTGTCCTAAATAAAGCTAGTCAAAATTGTTAAAAACCCCACAGGGGTATCTATTATTTGGTATTTTTAAAAGAAGTAGTGCTTGAACACATTTTTGTCATATGTGGCCCTAAATATTGACTTCCGGTATTTTCTTTTGGTTTATTATTTTAAAAATATTCTCCTCCTTCTTCCTCCCATACAAAAAAGTAAAAAAAAAATGACGCCAAACTTTTCCAAATTTTTGAGATCGGCAACACCTTAAACACTTAAAATATGCTACATGTGGTATATTTGGGAAAACTTTGAAAATTGTTTCTGGCATACAAAAAACGTAATAAAATATTTTTTCTCCAAAAAATTGTTTGGTGCACTATGTAATCGAGAAATCTTGATAGCGGTTAGAATGTAGTCATCATCAGTAATATGTCTAGACAAAACCTTAAAAAGTATACCCCCATACAAATTAAATAATGTTAGACGCTCTTGATGCTAGTGGCAAAACCTAAAATTTTCAAGGAAATCACACTAGTTTGTTACTTCTTTACGCAAAAACTACTGAACGGATCTGGCTGAAATTTGGTAGGTAGACAGATTAGGACCTGGATTAACACATAGGCTATATTTTTTTCAAATATAGCCTATGTGTTAATCCAGGCACTAAATTCGCGCACTGCGCACCCTCGAAGAGTCATAGAAACTTTGTCCACGCGGGCACAGTACAATAAAGAGTACTACGCGGGTGAAACCTCGGGAAACAACTAGTCCTTATACTTTTACACTAACTCAGTGGCAGTTCACATTGCTTGGAAAAATATGGTGACAGGGTTCGTTAGTTCCGCATTGTGGCCTTGGCACTTGTTAGAAAGATCGAAGCAATCTTAAGGAGACTTTACGGATAGCTATTACTGCTTGACGAAGGTAAGAAAAAGGTTAACCATGTTTGATGAGTAGGGATCAGGGAGAGACAAATCACACATTCCCTGTACTATGATAACTGGAGACTGATATATAGGTATATTACTCAAAACAAAGTAAGGGCCACCTAAGTTTTCACAGTACATTTTCATGGTTCAATCATCATTCATCATCATCATATCACCCGACGGACGTCCACTGATGGACATAGGCCTCCCCCAAGGATTTCCATGACGACCGGTTCTGCGCTGACCGCATCCAGCGGCTTCCCGCGACCTTCACCACGTCATCGGTCTACCAAATGGGAGGCCTACCTACGCTACGTTTTCCGGTGCGCGGTCGCCACTCGACAACTTTACTGCCCCAACGGCCATCTGTTCTACGAGCAATGTGCCCCGCCCACTGCCACTTAAGTTTAGCAATTCTGAGAGCTATGTCGGTTTACTTTGGTTCTCCTACGGATCTCCTCGTTTGTGATTCGATCACGCAGAGAAACTTCGAGCATACCACGCTCCATTGCCCTTTGGGTGACCTTGAGCCTTCTTATGAGGCCCATAGTAAGCGACCATGTCTCAGTTCCGTATGTCATCACGGCAACACACACTGGTCGAAGACCTTGGTCTTAATTGAACCACCACAGAGAGGTGGTTCGATAACACACATTTTTTTTAAATATAGAAAAGTAAGGGAACTGTGAAGTGCAGTCATTAAGTTACATTCCTGGCTACAAATGTGTCGAAGATCGCAACATTCTGCTGATCCCTGGGAACTCCGTAGACTGCTCAGTAGAGAACACACGGTATACATAAATGAGCATATTTTCCATATAAAAAAAATCAGTTTTTAGCATTTTACCGAGTTCCCGAGGATCAGCAAGATAACGTTTTAAATTACAAATAATACAAATAATGGCCGAAATTAGTTTTCTATGAAAATGCTAAACCAAGAATAAAATTGATCTTATTATTTTATTGGTTAACCAATCTATCTAATATATAAAAATGAATCGCAAAATGTGTTGGTAAGCGCATAACTCGAGAACGGCTGGACCGATTTCGCTAATTCTTTTTTGTCGAGTTCGTTATAGTCAGGAGAAGGTTCTTATGTAGGGTAGGGTAGTGTAGGGTAGTGTAGGGTAGTGTAGTGTAGTGTAGTGTAGGGTAGGGTAGTGTAGGGTAGGGTAGGGTAGTGAAGGGTAGGGTAGGGTAGGGTAGGGTAGGGTAGGGTAGGGTAGGGTAGTGTAGGGTAGTGTAGGGTAGTGTAGGGTAGTGTAGGGTAGTGTAGTGTAGTGTGTTTAGGGTAGGGTAGTGTAGGGTAGTGTAGTGTAGTGTAGAGTAGAGTAGTGTAGGGTAGGGTAGTGTAGTGTAGGGTAGAGTAGTGTAGGGTAGGGTAGTGTAGGGTAGGGTAGGGTAGTGTAGTGTAGGGTAGGGTAGGGCAGTGTACTGTAATGTAAGGCGGTACGTAGTTCGCCGGGACAGCTAGTATATAATAAAAATGAATCCCTATTTCCCTTGATCACGGCATCACGCGTGAACGGCTGGACCGATTTCGCTAATTCTTTTTTTGTCGAGTTTGTTATTGTCAGGAGAGGGTTCTTATGTAGGGTAGGATAGGGTTGGGTAGGGTAAGGTAGTGTAGTGTAGTGTAGTGTAGGGTAGGGTAGGGTAGTGTAGTGTAGGGTAGGGTAGTATAGTGTAGTGTAAGGTGGAACGTAGTTCGCCGGGACAGCTAGTAACCTAAACTATAAACCGGGCTTTGGTTCTAACTTCTAAGTG
The DNA here is from genome assembly GCA_947284805.1 of Coleophora flavipennella. Taxonomy (NCBI): domain Eukaryota; kingdom Metazoa; phylum Arthropoda; class Insecta; order Lepidoptera; family Coleophoridae; genus Coleophora; species Coleophora flavipennella. The sequence goes on along the minus strand of OX369256.1, from coordinate 10,347,653 downwards.
ACAACCAAACCTATCAAAAATTAGTCAAAATCGGTAATCTTTTATGAGATGAAAATTGCTATCGCCATTTGTATGAAAAGTTGCTGATTCATTCTACGCATACTGACCAACTATTTTTCTACGACTTTGCTGAAATTGAAAAAAAAAACCTCCCCATACAAAGTTACAAATCGATCTTGTATGAGAACTCCAGAATATTTTTGCAATTTCATCAGTTCTAGAAAAAAAATGTTCAGTATGGTGCGTTTAAGCCTCAGTAAACGGGTCCTGCACCAATTTTGTTACAACCTGTATATTAATAGTGACGTGTATTTTTTTATCTTAATATAAACCCCGAAATAATAGTTATTTGTTGTCGAAAAACTGGAATAAGTCTGCCATCCGTGGAAATCTAACTAGATGGGTACTGGGTACCCCACTTTGCCGTTCTTCATTTTTATACCGCATCCAACGAACAACTTTGTAACCACTTTTTACTTCAATGAAGGATTTTTTAACTAAAAAAATTGTTTTGTAATTTGCAGTATATGAGGAGTGATAATATGTAGATTTCCTTGAAATCTATTTTAATATACAGACTTAAAGAAAGAACATCCTAATGCAATTCACCCTTATTTTTCAAGATGCAACCATTGAACTGCTGTAATTTTAATCGAAACATCATGATCATTTATGAACTTCTAAACAAAACAATATAAAATGATTTTGTTTTCTTACTTTTTGGAAATTCATCTTTTTTTGTTTAAATGAATTAATAACCACAATTTTCGCACGATTCGTCCGCAGCGATTGACATAACAGTCACGTTGCAAGCTGACAAGAACTTTATTTCCAAGCTATTTCGTTCGATGTTTGAAACATCGTGAATCGAGTTGCTAATTTTAGGGACGGAGGAGCCTTAAGGCGAGGCTCCGGTGGAGAAATGGAAAAGCCCTTTTGCTAGATCAATTTTTTTGGTTAATTATTACTACTAAATACCGGTCTTGCAAAAAATATTGGACATACTCAAGAATATTGTCTGAGGAATGTGCTAATATGTTACACGTTAGTGTGTACTTTACTCGATCTAAAAAAAGTCTAAAAACTTAACCGGTTTATTAGTAAAATTTCTAAATTTGCACATAGTTTTTATATGGAGATATTTCTTTTTAAGTACTACAGAGAATCTGCTAAATTTTAGTTTTTAAATTGAAGTCTTAAGAGAAATAACATCGTAAAACTTTGAAAAGGTGCAAAAGTGTGGTTTACACGTAAAGGAAAAAACAGAGACAACTGTTTTACAAATGCCTCGCCTTAAAACAGAACGCCAATCCCGTAATCCTTTCGAATACAAACCTCGTGTGCTACTGTTCCCTACCTACCCGTAAGAAATACAGCTATAGAACCGTTAACATCTGATTAAGAGAGATTTACCTTGCATCCTTCAAGTACAGTAGCCGAGCTTATAGGGAAATAAACATAGATCAGTGTTGCTGTCGCTATATCCCTTTAATGTAGAGTAGAATAGTCGAAGTCAGATGGTGAATTTAAATATGTAGTTCTCACGTCATATTCGACGAATTCAGTAGAAGCTGCTTCCTGTGATACATGCATGTGAAGATGTGTTTTATGATACCTACACGATAGGTACTTGTCAAGATTAAAGTTGTGCAGCTTCTTAACTTGCAATACGGTTCCATATCTGGCAGAAAGCATGGAACTGGGCATGCATGTAGCTGTTACATACTAGGCTCGTATGTTTATTACGAGTATAATGCAGAACTAAGTAGGAACACGTCGAGAACTTTAAGATTATATTAGATACATAAGTAAAAGCTGCATGCATGCCAAGTTTGATGCTATCTGGTGGACGGGGCCATAAATAAATTGTTGACAGAACAAGCCGTACCATAACTAATTAGTAATCTGTGGCCGTACTATTAAGAACATTGGCTATACCTAGGTTGTACCCACAAATTGCTTATGTAACGTTATCTACTCTCATATCGTAAAGTTCGCATTATCAACTTCAAAACGAGTTTATATTGGCAATTCTTGTTTAAAAATGTCTGAGATCAGTGAAAGCATTGTTTTATACCTGTCTGTGACACCGTCCGCTTCAGTGCAAGCGCGGTGATGCGCTGGGATTCAGCGCTATGACACGTTTTATTGTAGGTACTTCCTGAATTTCGTGGGTTTTTTTTCTTACTCTTAACTTTGATCTTTGTATTGTAGTTGATTCAATCCCAATGTAAGAGATTAGATAAAGTAGTGTATGAAACTGCACATAATTTGCTCTTAAAACACTCGTGTAATGCTGTAAAAAAACTCGCCTACGGCTCGTTTTTTTAACTTACCCTCGTATTTTAAGAACCCTTATTTTGCAACAGTTTCATAAACTACTATATTATGACCGGAATGTATTTTATCTAGTCTTACCGCCAAACATCAGTGTTAACAACATTGATGTGTTCCGGCTTGAAGATAAGATAGCCAGATTGCGTTGGGGAATCTTGATAAGCCTGCTTCCATCTTCGGCATCATCGTCACTTACCATCAGGTATGAGACGATGCCAAGTGCTTACCAATTGTGAATTAAAAATATTAATATGTAACAAAAAGGCACTATTACATTTGATATACCTATGGGATTATTCTATTAATCTTAGTTCCCCAAACTTGTGCACCTGCTCACCTTGGTGCCACCGCCGGCGCCGGCAGCCCGGCAATCAAAAAATACTTTCTGGCCTGAACAGACCGTCTCAAGTCTAATATAGAGTCTGCCGATGTGCGCGTATCACGTTTTTGCTACATAGATTACGACCTTTTTTTTGTTTTACTTCTTAGATACTTGGTCCTTATTAAAAAAAAATACAGATATTCACGGGGGGGCGAAGCCGCGGGCAACAGGTTAAATAATCTTTATGTTATGGCAGTCTGCCGATGTGCGCGTATAACGCAAAAACTACTAGATAGATTTCGACAAATTTTTTTAGTTTTACTTCTTAGATACTTGGTCCTTATTTAAAAAAATACCGATATTCACGGAGGGGTGAAACCGCGGGCAACAGCTTAAAGAATCTTGTTATGAGGCAGTTTACGTACGCAAAAAAAAAGAAATTCTTCTATGCTCTTAAAAACTTTTTGTTTGTTTATAAACTCTTTATTGTACAACAAAATGTACAATTATAGATACATAATAGAAGTATGCACAAAGGCGGACTTATCCCAAACAGGGATCTCTTCCAGCCAACCCTTAATCGCTGAAAGGATTGAAACTTTAAGCAGAAAAAAAATAGTACACAATTTAAAAGAACTAAAAACAATAATCTTAAGTAATAAACAGTTAAGAAACTACAATTAGATATACCTATATAATAAATATACTTACATACTTATTTAATAAAATATAATTAATATATAAATAAAAATATCTACATACCACAGTACTTTACATACTTATACTTAAATAAATACATACTTAGCTCAAGTAGGAAGATACAAATAATTGGGTTTCATGTCTCCATGAGACGGACCTTGGACGTGGAGATGGAGGGACACATTCTTTTTGAATGGACATATTGTAGAAAATCCAAGGCGTTCATGAAAATGAAAGAATATTTATTGGAAGGCAAAATTCATTGTAATTAATACATGTTTCTCTTGCAACATACGGAGTGACATGACGGTATCGGTATACAGAACTGTGTTAATAGGGTCGTGAACTTTCCAAATAAACGCTTTGAACCTGCGCCTGATTCAATTGGCCCTGATTGGTCGCATCGCATTGCAGCTGCTGTCTGCGCTTTACGGCATAATCTATTTAGTATCGTATCGCACGGGGCACTTTCCTTGATTTATGACTAGGCGCACCGTTGAGTCTTTACCTGTCTAACAAACATTGCAATTGATATGGTTATTAAAAATCAGTTCTAGAAAAATAGTATAAAAATTTTTACGCGAATAATATAACGTATTATTTTAAATAAAAATTTTAGTGCGTTTACACCGCGTGATGTAAAAATATTGTTTAAAAATTTTAACTGTGTGTTCCATTTGAACAACTTTACTCAAAATATCCATATTTAATTTTCGCAAAAAAGTTTGGACTTTTCTTTCAAATCAAGCATTTGTATGATAGGCACTAGGGAGTAGTCCCGGGAAATCCCGGTCCCGAAAGCCCCGGGATTTCCCGGGAAATAGCGTAGTCCAAAGCACCGGGACTAAAATTATTTATCCCGGTGATTTTCGATACTTTCGGGACTGAGTTCAAATTTTTTTATTATTGCTCATGTCCTTCAACTGGCGATTAATTATGTGTTTTATAAAAAAAAGTAGTGCGTCTGATGAAGTTCAGGATGTGGTAGACGCTTCAATTGCATTAATGAAATCAGATGACGACGACAACAATCTTAAGTTAGCAAAGAAGTATGACAGTAGTGGATTGTCGTTCCGATAACAAGTTAGATGATGAATCTGATAGCTTACAAGTTATACAAATAAATCTGCTTTTATTAGCACACAACAAACATTAGTTTGAATACTAAGACCTTCAGGATAAAGTAAAATCTGTTAGTAAATTATTTTCCAAATCACCAACAGAAAATGACGACATCTTCCAGAAATATGTCGTTGCGGATTTAAAAAAAAATGTTCGGTAAGACTTATGATACTAAGACCTTGTATCGTTAAAGCACTGATCGATATAAAGTCAAGTATATCATTTACTGAAGATGAATGGACTCTAATGGGGCAACTTTACGATGTTCTTGATATTATCAGAACTGTATTGGAAAACTCTGGCTAGCGATTGGAACACTCTGGCTAGCGATACCACGCTGGCTAACTGCTGTTGTAGCTGTCGCATTTAGAGTTAAAAAATATCTGCCTTCAATATAAACCTAGACACAAAAATATTCACGTTTTTGAAAAAAATATACTGAACGCCGTCTTAGAGAAAGTTTGATGCTTAAATATATTTAATGTCTAGAAATTCACTTCACAAATGCGCAGGATCACGATTTAGTGAAATTATTCGCATGGTAATCAAAATCTTAAAGCGCACTGATTGTGGTTCTTCCATGGAGTACCCTGAAGGAGTAGAAACATCAAAATCCTAACAATCCGTTGAAAATGAACTGCAACCTGCAGCTGAGTTAAGTAAGAAAGAGGAGCTTAACGCTGAAATACTAAAAGCTTCTCATAGAGCTCGAGTCAGATATGCTCAACAAGAAGATTTAGATAATACTGTTAGAATAAAAATGGCTTTGTTTGAAAACGGCAGTGATCGTGGTTGCCATTTGAGTATGACTTATGATTATATCCAAACGATCCCTTCCACCAGTGTAGAACCAGAAATAATATTTTTTGTATTAAAATTACATCACGTCTAAGCGATAAAAGCGCTATTTAATTATGTTCTAATTACTTCAGATAGCTGTTATTTGAGCATCTACGTCTAACAACAACAAGCGGCTTTGACGTACTTCATACGTTTTATTTGTGAGATGATGCCAAGGGCTTACCAATTGTGAACAAAAAAAATAATTAAAATTTTGTTATTATTATGAGGTTAATATTTAATTCCTTTATTCTTGCTTTTGCACTTTAGTTAATGTAAAAAACTTTTATTTGATATCAAAACTGTTAATTACAAGAAAAAAATTAAACATAAAACCATTTAAGAAAGTTTAATTTAGTTTTATTTGGATGGATAAGTATTTTCCTTGAGATTTTATAATTATAACAAAAAATATTCTGTTAAAAGTAATTATAGTTTTAGACTAATTTGATTGCGATAATTTTATAGAATACTGTTTCTACTAATAAAAAAGTTAAGTATATTTTCAGTGGCGTATTGAACTGTTAACAACCCACTCTAAGCACAACCCACTCTAAGCAGTTTTAATAATCGGTGATTATTGGATTTATGAGATAAAAGCAACAGTTACCGAAAGTCCCGAAAATCCCGGGGTGTCCCGGTTTCTTTAGGAGCTAATCCCGAAATTCCCGGGACTCAGTTATAGAACCGGGACTTCATTCCCTAATAGGCACAGATACCTCGAAGTAAATTAGTACCTAAGTAAGTATAGTTATTTGTTACTACCTATAGCCCGCTACCTATTCACAATACACCTGGTCCTAAAATTGAATCAGAAACGAGGAGATCCGCTGGAGAACCAAAGTAACCGACAATGCTCTCAGAATTGCTGAACTTAAGTGGCAGTGGGCGGGGCACACAGGGGCCATTGGGGCACTTGAGTTCTCGAGTTGTGATCGCGCACCGGAAAACGTAGCGTAGGAAGGCCTCCTACTCGGTGGACCGATGACCTGGTGAAGGTCGCGGGAAGCCGCTGGATGCGGGCAGCGCAGAACCGGTCGTCGTTGAAATCCTTGGGGGAGGCCTATGTCCAGCAGTGAACGTCCTTCGGCTGATGTGTGATGATGATGTGATTTTTTCACAATTGATGACAAATACATTGTGTGTTTTATTGTAACTCTTACGTCAAAAGATCGAAAACTATTTTACTTAACTTCTTACTATTTTCTATTTTACTTGAATAAATTGTGGGTTTTATTGTAACTCTTACGTCAAAAGATCGAAAACTATTTTACTTAACTTCTTACTATTTTCTATTTTACTTGAATAAATTGTGGGTTTTATTGTAACTCTTACGTCAAAAGATCGAAAACTATTTTACTTAACTTCTTACTATTTTCTATTTTACTTGAATAAATTGTGGGTTTTATTGTAACTCTTACGTCAAAAGATCGAAAACTATTTTACTTAACTTCTTACTATTTTCTATTTTACTTGAATAAGTTGTGGGTTTTATTGTAACTCTTACGTCAAAAGATCGAAAACTATTTTACATAACTTCTTACTATTTTCTATTTTACTTGAATAAATTGTGGGTTTTATTGTAACTCTTACGTCAAAAGATCGAAAACTATTTTACATAACTTCTTACTATTTTCTATTTTACTTGAATAAATTGTGGGTTTTATTGTAACTCTTACGTCAAAAGATCGAAAACTATTTTACTTGATTTATTTTACTTGATTTCCTATAATTTTACTTGTACTCCTATGGGCTTCAGCCCGTCAATCATACATAATACTGCAATATCAAGTCATCAATTCATATAAAAAAATAAACAGAATATAAACTGTCGTATCTAAATCAAGTTAATAAACGGGCACATTTTCTAGATTTATTTACACACCAGTTTTTTGACTCTTAATTTTGGAATTCTAACTTCGAAATTCAAGCGCAAATTCGTGTGTTGCAAGAAGAAGAATTAGTTGCAAGCAAGCCTATTTTCTTAGCGGAAATTACCTCACTATTGGGCTTGACAGCCTGGACATAAAGATGATACGTACGCATGACGATGACAAAATGGTATATTACTTTAACTGCCACAATAAGAACTGTGATTTATGGTCCAGTGAAAATCAGTCGATATACTATTAGCACACGTAACTATAGAGCTAGGTGTCACGTAGTCACGGCTACTGCATCTATAAACTGTGGTTAAAATTTAAACTATGCTTGTTATGGTGTCTGTTCGTCACACTTGTAATATACGCTTTCACTTGCTACCATGAGTGGACGATGGCCTGGGCAGGTATACAAATACAACACAGGCTTTGAATTTATGAAAAATGATGTACGTATGTCAGACACTCCCATAACTAGACACAAGGCAGTGTGTCCGCCAAGTAAGTTCTAAAAGAATAGAGTTTAAAAAAACTAAAAAACACGCTTTTAAAGTACATCAGACTAAAAAGTAAAAAATAATTCTTAATATAACTTGAAAATAATAATTAACAAATTACTAGTATTATTGTGAAAAAGTGTGGGTTGCTCGATAGACGAAAAATATGGCACAGAGCGCCCCACGCTTTTTGTACTTTAAAAGCGTGTTTTTTAGTTTTTTTAAACTCTATTTATTTTTTAGTTCAAACTTATGAAATTATTATAATGTAGCTGATTCTTGATAAGTCTACAAAGTCTAAATTAAATCTGTCCGTTTAAAGTGGGTCAAAATCGAGTCCAAAGGAGTCGGTTACATACAAACGTACAGGTGAAGCTGGTTACATACAAACGTACAGGTGAAGCTGGTTACATACAAACGTACAGGTGAAGCTGGTTACATACAAACGTACAGGTGAAGCTGGTTACATACAAACGTACAGGTGAAGCTGGTTACATACAAACGTACAGGTGAAGCTGGTTACATACAAACGTACAGGTGAAGCTGGTTACATACAAACGTACAGGTGAAGCTGGTTACATACAAACGTACAGGTGAAGCTGGTTACATACAAACGTACAGGTGAAGCTGGTTACATACAAACGTACAGGTGAAGCTGGTTACATACAAACGTACAGGTGAAGCTGGTTACATACAAACATACAGGTGAAGCTGGTTACATACAAACATACAGGTGAAGCTAATAAAAGCGTGATAAAAGAAAGGCGACACCGGCCACGGGTTACATTACACGAACCATTTCGGGCCACTTTTGACTAACCTGTAACTTAAAATATGTTTGACTTATACACACTTGCGATTTTGTGTGTCTTGTAAGAACCCTTCGATCACTGAAACCCAATTCATAAATATATCTTACTATTTCTGAGATATTGACGTCCGAAAATCCGAAAGTCTTATTTCAAATTGAAAATTAATAATAAATAAGTTTATTTCGGACCACAAAAATCCATAATATGTGTTAGTAACAATAGAGACCTTGCCTATGTTAGTTAGTACTAACAGTAAATTAAGTAAGTTTAAGTAAAAATAAAAAATGACAATGTACAAATGTCAGAAAAAAAATTGCATGTCAAGAAAAATAATATTTCAATTCATTACATTTAACAGTATAAATTTAGATTACAGGAAACCATTAAAACTACATGTCCATAAAAATAAAAATAATATTGAAAATCAAATAAAATGTGAAATAAATTCATTCAAGTGGCATAATTTATATTTCTTATTTAATCATTTATACCATACTATAGTAACATATTATCGCTTAATGAAAAAAATATTTAGCTTATTTTTGAAAGAATTTCAGCCAATTTCATTTTTTAGCGATAAGGGTAAAGCTCTAAAGCTTTACAGCCTGAAATTTGTGGCAATGCGTAGCAACATTCAGTTTGGGACAAATTCTTTGCTGAAAGTCTTTCCGCCGTATCATCATTCTATTCTTATTTTCATTATCTGTTTCAAACTCATGACGCCGCCACAGATTACTAAATAGTTACTTACGCCGCTTCCTCATGTCTGTTAGGACGACCAAGATATATAGACTGGGAACAGTGAGGATGCCTAATTTTGCAAAACTATCCCTACATGACGTAGTTTGGGATATTTTTGTATTGTTTTCACTGCTCGCTTTTGTAACCGGGAAGCTTTTATAATGTTATAGTCGTAGCTACATCCCCAAAATTTAATGCTGTAGCGCAAACGGGATTCTACCAATGTATAATAGACCATAATAAGCTGTCTGGTAGTGAGTTCATCTTTTTTTTAAATAAAAATTTGAGTGCGTTTGGCTGCACCTCACCTGATGGTAAGTGCCGATGCAGCCGAGGATGTAAGACGACAGCTCAAATAGTGCCTATTCACTCTCGTCTTGAAGATTCCTAAATTATACGAATCGGGGAATACAGACGCCGGAAGGGAATTCCACTCCTTGGCCGTTCGCATGATGAAAGAAGAAGCAAAACGCTTCGTTCGAAAAGGTGGAACATTGACGACAAAGGGGTGGAACCGCTCTTCGCGCCTGGTCGTCCGATGAAGAAATGGAGAGGGGGGAATGAGGTCGTGAAGCTCCAGGGCACACTCCGAAATGAATCCTGTAGACACCGATAGACAGGCGAATTTGCTGATCTCTGAGGCTTCTGAGTGCATAACAAGCTGAACCAATAGTTCCCTCAATCGCATTCAGTTCACATTTCCAATTTAAAAACTCATCCAAGTGCACAACACCTAGAAATTTCATGGTATTAACATTATTTATAACCTCTTCGTTCAATTTAAACACTAGTGTTTCTTGGTTTCTCGCTGTAGATTTGAAATTTGACAAGTTTTAAAAAACTATATTATATTTGCAGTGGGTAATCGAACCAATAGCGCCAACCATTTGTGAGTAACTCGCAAGTTTCAATTTAATTTGTAGGAAAACCGTACAAACACGATTTTTACAGACCAATGGGTATTGAATACCAATATTGAATAGTTTGTACATAACAATTTCAGATGAGAATATTTTCTTGTTTTTAAGAGCGGGATTTTTCAGCAGTCGGGTTTTAGTTTTTGAACTTACTTTTAGTATATATTTACTTTAAGTATCCACGGCTGGGGCACGGGTGTCTTCCAAACTGGGGTAGGTTAAGCCATACTCCACACACGGGGGCCAAGTCCGGGTTGGTGGAGATTGTAGGGCTAGTGCCAAACCCCGCTGTCAGAAGTTTTTCAAGCCGCCTATAAGCCATCTGGCACGGCTTAACGACTGCCATCTAGTGATTGCAACCGGTAGCAAATGTCGCGCCTTGCAAAGCACGGAAACGGTCGAGAACAATGTTAATAACAGTCAAACTCATCCAGGTAATGACCGTGCTTCAGGTGATTTACCCTGCGTGATCGACCCAACGGCGCGAGTTGCACTGAACAACGACGAGCTTTGTTAGGTAAGTAACACATCTTTGACCGGTCGTCGTGGAAATCCATGGGGGAGGCCTTTGTCCAGCAATGAACGTCTTTCGGCTGATATGATATGATGATGATGCTGTAACATTTAAATACAGCTAATTAAATGTGTGTTCGTGTCCATTTTCTTATCGAAAGTCAATCAACAGTGCGTCGTTAATAATCTGAAATGAGCGAAGAGAGGAACAACCACTAAGTACGCGCGCCTCTCAAGCGCTACCGTAAAGACGGCCGTCGCATACGCAGGTATACGACATACAGGATGTTTTATTAAACAGAGCATATTTTAAAAGGTGCTTTTACTCATGAAACTAAACGGCTACTATTTTTCCTCAACTTTGGTGTGATCGCAAATTTATAGGGTTCCGTGGCAGGTATAGGGACCCTATTACCACACCCTGGACACATCATACAACGGGCCAGAAATGACATTTCAAAAAACGAATGACTAAACAAACAAAATGGTGGCAAATTTCTATACGTTTGACAACCAAACTATAACCAATCGGTATCAATCTGGTAGACGAGGGGTGAGGTCGCAATCTAGAGAGCGGCAGTGAGTGTCCATACTGTATGTTAGTACTAATATATGTACTTTGCCATTACTAAGCCTACGACAGACGGAGTCCGACTTTTAGTGAGCAGTCAATATCTGTTGAACTGTACTTGTAGCCGAATGACTTTTTTTTACATAATATGTGTTAGGAGATTCACTAACAAAGTATAAAAAAAATGCGGGCGGAACCGTAGGGTAGGCTAATAGGTTTAAAAATAACCCTGTAAGCTTAAACATTATCAAGCTACCTACATGTGGAACATACCTAAACTAGAATCCATAATTCGATAAGCTAGTTTGACAGCTCGATATGAACAAATGTTGCTACAGTATAGAGAGTGCTGTTCTTATCGATATTCAAAATATTTACAACTTTGGCACAGATGTAGTAACTTTACTTATATTTAACCGCCTCTGTGGCGTAATGGTTAGTCCGTTAGCTTTATGTCAGGAGGTCGTGGGTTCGATACCTGGCGGAGTCGTAAGACTCGGTTTGCTTGGAAGGGCATTTCCGAAGCCCGCCTGGCTACCTCCCCCCATCTTATCTATGTCTTGCCGTCAAATATCAATGTTAATTGAAGAATCTTGGTAAGCCCAATTGATAAGGCAAAAGGTTTATAAATTAGAAGAAGCAGCTTGATTGACAGCTGAAATATCGACATTACACTATTAAATATCATCTTTACCTGGCTACACTTTATCTGACACACTATTTCGCCTATTTATGGATTCTACTTTCTTCTACCGGTCGGTGTAGATAGTTTGTGTCGATTATTATTATTACTGTAAGTAGGCGTCGGTGGCGTAACGGCTAGGGCCGCCGCCTCCTGTCCGGAAGGTCGTGGTTCGAATCCTGCCACGTACCAATGTTATTTCGAATTTAGTATCTCCGTTTTCCTTCACCGTAAAAGCGTCCGATAAACGTACATACGAAATCTAAATTCGAAATCACATTGGTACGTGGCAGGACTCGAACCACGACCTTCCGGACAGGAGGCGGCGGCCCTAGCCGTTACGCCACCGACGCACTATAATCTACGTGATATAACTTACCTAATATTTTAGCTAACTCGCACATTATCACGTTCGCTCTATACTGATAACTTCTGGTCACCAGTGTTGGCAATTTAGCGACTTAGCAGCTAGATCTAACGTATTTTTGGAGCAGTCTAGCGACAAAAAAATCGATGCTTCATACATTTTAGCGACTTTTTAAGCACAGTAACACCATACATCGAGCGACAGAATTGCTATTTTCATATTGTTCTAGTGACTTTTTAAACGTTATTTAGCAACATTTAACAAAAGTCATCTGGCAACTCTGCTGGTCACTGGTCGGCAGTCGGCACTTGGCACCACCGAGCACCGGCTCGATGGCTGGCTCTGATTCAGCTTGTCAACAAACATTACGTTTTATGCTTGTGTTATTTGAGTAAGTTTAAGGTAGTTATATGTAATCCTTATTAACATAGATTACTTTATTACCAGGCCTCCTGTCCGGGAGGTCGTGGTTCGGATACTGCCACGTACCAATGTGATTTCGAACTTAGATTTCATATGTACGTTTATCCGACGCTCTTACGGTGAAGGAAACATATTGAGGAAACCTGCACACGCCTGCGGAGAAACTCGCAGGTTGTGTATGAAGTCGACCAACCCGCACTAGGCCCGAGTGGTCAACTTAGGCCCGATCGCCCTAACTCAGGGTAGGCTCGAGCCCCTCGGTGGGGACGTATATGAGCTGATATGATGATGATGAAGATGATGAAGTAGGCTCCAAAAGTGAAAACAAAAACTAAAATGATCACCCTGTACAAGACTTGAAAGCTGGGTTCGCTTGTGCTTTGAACTCACTGCGCGTAAATCTCGAACCCTGAACTTTCTAAAAGATAAACTTCATGTTTATTGAGACCAACACAAAACGTACTATCTTCACCAACGTAATTTCGTTAGAGTTTCATGTCCCCACGCCCTACCAGTTAAACCGTTATTACAGGAAACCTGATGTGTATTGGAAACAGTAGGGCATATAGCTGTTAATTTAAAAGGAAAATTTAACGGCTAAGTAGGCTTTATTTGTTAGGTAAGTATTCAAAATCGACCTAAGATAAGCAAATTAATATGGTATATGCATGAATTTTTTATCGCATTTCTTAACAAAATACGAAAATTCCGTAAAAAACAATGTCAGAAAGTGAAATGAAAATTTAAATCGGCCAAAAATATGTAAGATATAAACATTTTCAACTACTATTAGACAGAGAGATCCGATATGTAAATGTGACGACATAAAAGACACGGTCCATCTCTTATGCTACATTCTGTTTTGCTAGAAAGAGACAGAGACAAATCTTTAATGGCATAAATCTTGGTTATTTTTATAAGACAGAGAGAATTATTCAAAAATATTTTTTGTATACCGTTTCTTATATGAATGAGCTTTTATTAAAGCAAAAAAAAAACATCATGCATATTCCCAATTGCAATGAATGTTTGGAGACAAGGTTGCAAGACAGGCTGAAGTCACACCGTCGACGTCACGAGTTTTCAGTCGTGCATTATCGAGTCGGCATTATGGGATCCCATAATGTGTTTGTTACTATGCCAGAATACCTACATGTTTTCAAATCCAAAAAGGCGAGCACAATTTTACAATTCCATTCCTTCAAATCCTGATACCTTGATTTCACCTTCATAGTTCATAATACCAAAAGGATCTATTGTTACCGGAAATGCGGCTTCATGAAACAATCTCTATCGGACCAATAGAAGTAGCTCTAAAATCTATTACAGGATTTGAACCGTACATACAGGTTGTTAAAACTTTATAGGGTAACGGTATCGAGTAAAGAACATTCAAGTTTTGAAACCACATGCACAGTTCTGACAAGGAGAATTGATTACGACCATAGTAAAAATTATCTACGACTGTACGATGTGGCCCTTTGCTAAAAAAGTTTACATTTCGCAAATTTTATACTTCCGTCGTTTTTATACTTCAACTAAATTCTATTTCGATATTTTTATTACTCGACCTTATAATACTTGGTCATTTTTCCATATTGTCATTTTTATAAACCATTTCACGACATTTTTATACCCCGTCATTTTTCCATGCCGACATTAGTCGCCTAAATCGACAAAAGCAAAACAAAAACCAAACCGCATATCATTATTAGGTAGGTATGCCGTTTGCATAAAATTAAAGATATAATTTATTACAATTAGTTTTTGTAGGTTTACGATTTTATTAGATTTCCTCAAAGATTAACGATATTCGGTCACTGGCTATTGGTTTTATTACGTAAACTTTTGTCGAAGCACAAAATAGCTACTTACTTATACATGAACCAAATTCCAGTTTACGAAGTTTGTTATGTTTTTCTCCGTTTTACTTTATTCTTTAGATATGTATAGTGGGTATATATATTATAGGTATAAATAGACAGCGGAATCCTGAGTACTCTATTCATGATCCGAGATGCCCTCGTCACACTTGTCAGCTTTTTAAGTGCAATTCGAAGATTAGATGTACAGTATATCCCAGAAGTGCATTGGAAGATAGTTTTCATTTCATTTATTTATCGTATGCAATCATGTACAAAAATAAGGTCTTATAATAATGTAACTATAGCATGGTACATGGGCCCTGCTAGGGCATGGCAAACAGGATAGGTAAATTGTAATAATGTACAAAAAAATGAGGAGGGACCAGAAGATAGTTACGAGGTAAATATATTTATTTTACATGGTATTTTTTACTTCATTCATATTCATATAATTTTACTTCAATGTTTTATCGTCCAAAAATATTTTATATTAAACTAACATTTAGATATTAATAGGATTTTTAGGTTGTTATAATTTTTTTTAGTATTTCCTTCCGATTTTAAAGTTTTTGGGAGTTTGTTATACACTACGATTGAGGCTCACTAGCCTTAGATGTGTCAGAATGAGTAAGGATGATCTGAGTAAAAGTTTTTTGGTTTTCGAGATATTTGCATTTGCTTTTTCTTATTTTGTATGAAAAACGCATTTGTTTAAGTGTTTTGGAATTTCCAAAAAAAAGGTATGCATGTTGGCGTGCAAATTACGAGAAAAAACTTCCTCATTCTGACCTTTCAAACAAAGTAAAAAGGTTAGAAAAAATATAAATAAATTTCAATAAAAACAATGATTGATTACTGAATAAAGGGTGATCAAGGACTACACCATTTTTCCAAAAATGTTGCATGGAAGAAATCAAGTTCGAATTTTTTGCAAGAACTTGTGAATCAAATTGGTTTTAAATTTTCTTAAACTTATTTTTTTTGTGATATAATGTTATCTAACCCACTCGCCAATAGGGTATCAATAAATCAAATGCATGTGTTTCATTAACCGATACAGAGTCCTGTAGCTTCCATCATCATCTCAGCAGCATTACAGCCAAACCTTCCATCATCAGCTCATCTGTATAACTTAATGAAGTACAACTATCGGTCTATACGTACCTATCATATTAAATAATTATCCTTCAACTCCTAACCGTAAGAGAATTGTACCTTACATCACCAGCTCATCAACATGAGATGCAAATACTTGATAGCTTTAGAAAATATATGAAACACGTAATACGTGCCTATAACATTTGAGAGTTGCCCTGGATTTCCCTGGGATCCCATCATCAGATCCTGACTTGGTGACAATGGGACCACCTCAGAAGTATACACATTCGAACAAAAAATAATTTTGAAAATCGGTCCACAATTGACAGATAAATAGGTGAACATACACAAAAAATACATGCATTGGAACGTAAGAGCCTCCGCTTTTTAGTAGTCGGTTAAAAAGATAGGATCGTGGTTCCCTAACAAACTAACTGTCATCATATCAACTCATATACGTCCCCACCGAGGGGCTCGAGCCTACCCTGAATTAGGGTGATCGGGCCTTAGTCGACCACGCGGGCCCAGTGCGGGTTGTTCGACTTCACACACAACCATCGAGTTTCTTCGCAGGTGTGTGCAGGTTTCCTCAAGATGTTTTCCTTCACCGTAAAGCAATCGGTGAGTATATGTACGTAAGTTTCGAAAAACTCATTGGTACATTGGCCGTCCGAATTTGAACGCGGCACCTCTGGTTAGGAGGACCGAGTCGTTACGGTTGAGCCACCGACGCTTTAAACTAACTGTAATTCCAGGGAATACATAATAAAATGGAAAGCGCTGAAACAACATGCAAATTAATTACATTTTACATCTCGTGCTTTGTATTTGTAGTGAGTGCCTTGCAACTTAGTGAAACTCGAGGATAATTACAGGCACCTTACACTCGCCGCCGTATATACGACCTCCAATTACAGCGATTTATGTGTTCGTAATAACATGTGTTTATCTTACGAGCTGTGCTGTACAGCATACACAAATAAATTGTACAACCACGCTGTACAAGTGTATAAGGTCTAACAAAATTAGCTGAAACTATTTTAACTGATGCTTCTACGTCTACTCATGAAACTGAACAACTTTCCCCATGGAACCCAGTCAAATCTCCAAAAAAAATTTGAACTTCCCATACTAAGTTGGCTGAGCAGCTGATCGCATTAGTATGGGAGAGCCAATTTTTTTTTTTGCGATTTGACTATGGGTTCCATGGGGAAAGTAGTTCAGTTTTATGGGTAGAAGCACCAGTTAAAATAGTTTCTGCTGATTTTGTTACACCTTATATATACCAGGAGGTAACAACAAATTTGGTAACGATAACGGAAATGGATTCATTTTCTGTCTTACTCAGCCATTTCCCTTATCGTTTTTTTTAACAATTAGCACATTCCTCAGAAGATATCCTTTAGTATGTCCAATATTTTTTGCAAGACCGATATTTAGTAGTAATTACCCGATATTTAGTAGTAATTACCCAAATCCGTCCAGTAGTTTGGAACGGACTGACGCACAGACTCACACACACACTTTTTATTTTTTTGTTTAGATTATTTAGTAAAAGACAATCGATCCCCATCAAAATTTCAACTTCGATTCTTTTTGGCATTACAATACTTTCGAGCGACTGAGAAGCGAGCGTTAGGGAGTATATAAGTCATTATATACATGCTTATTAAAAGTAGTAAATTATTGTCGCTTTTAAAGATTCATCAACAAAAACAAATCCTTTGAGTTTCGCCTTAAAGTAAATCTTTCTATCTAGAACCTAATAAGAACTTGTGTTTTTCTGGAAAATACTTTTAACAGATCCTGGGCTCTCAATTTACAGAAATGTTTTATGCCTTTTCCTTGTGGGGTAATAAAGATCCAGACCCAGTTAGCTAGCTCAACGGATAACCATAACAAATAATCGGCAATAAAATATTTGAGTTCGAGTTTGGATAAAATGACCCGAGGTTGAATTAGGGCACTGTAAAACTTAGGTAAAAAGCTAATTAGCATCATCATGTCAGCTTATATACGTCCCCACCGAGGGGCTCGAGCCTACCCTGAATTAGGGCGATCGGGCCTAAGTAGATCACGCGGGCCCGGTGCGGGTTGGTCGACTTCACACACAAACTTTGAGTTCCTTCGCTGGCGTGTGCAGGTTTATATATTACAACTTACAAGCGCGATTACAGAACGTCGGTGGCTAACGGCTAGGGCTATGGCTAGTACCAATGTGCTTTCAAATTCAGATTTCATATATACGTTTATCCGACGCTCTTACGGTGAAGGAAAACATCGTGAGGAAACCTGCACACGCCTGCGAAGAAACATCGTAGGTTGTGTGTGAAGTTGACCAACCCGCACTGGGCCCGCGTGGTCGACTATGGCCCGATCGCCCTAATTCAGGGTAGGCTCGAGCCCCTCGGTGGTGACGTATATGAGCTGATATCATCATTACAACTGACCTTATTCAGCCATAAGCTATAATGCAATCAAAATCAAAATGCAAATCGAACGAGCCCTTCATTCAACATTCCAAATCAAACTATTGAATTTGAATTCCACTCAGCCAGTCCTAAATTACGTACTTTCTTCAGGTGCGCACGCGACGGCTGTTGCATACAAAGTGACATGCAGTGATGCCCACTGTATATAACAAAAAGTCGTCGCTAGAACAATTTAAAAATGGCAATTCTGTCGCTAGATGTATGGTGTTACTGTGCTTGAAAAGTCGCTAAAATGTATGAAGCGTCAATTTTTTTTTCGCTAGACTGCTCCAAAAATACGTTAGATATAGCTACTAAGTCGCTAAATTGGCAACACTGACTCTCATGGTGACGGCGGTGACAAGAAGAAAGTGGTCGTACCAGTGCCGGTGACATTACTACAATCGTTAACATTGCACTTGGAGATTATGGTCGCGATAATAAGCAGTCTCGCAGTCACGGTTCTGCACACGGATAAGATAAATAAGGTTGGATTGGCAATAGTCACACTTTTGTTAGAAAAACAGCGTCGCCGCCTGTCTCGCACCCATCAACTCCACTACACAAGCAATAATAATACATATACACGAATTGCGCGCACTAATAAACAAAACACACTTAGAACACAGGGCTGCAATTGTGTCTCACACCATTTCGAGAATCTGTACGTTACACACAACCACACACAAAAAAAAGTATGAACGCGTGCTTCCGTTAAGTATGATTGTATAATCATACTTGTGGCGCGCCTGCCCAGCACACATTTCCAATCCAACCTTATTTATCTGATCCGTGGTTCTGCATTTAGTATTTCGCAAACGAAGATTATAATGAAACCTTATGTAATAATATAACAATAAGCCCGTTGGCTGTAAGCTTATAGCGCTTTAAATGTTTATTACCTACAATAACACGTTTAGTAATGTAAAATTGTATGAATGCTTTGCAACAAAAGCTTGTTAAAATTAAACAAAATGTTGATTTGCGGTTAAAAGTTGTGAAGGCGCTTACGAAGTTTCGTCCAGCATTAAAAATTATTTGGTAAGTTATATCACGTCGATTAAAGTGCGTCGGTGGCGTAACGGCTGGGGCCGCCTCCTCCTGTCCGGGAGGTCGTGGTTCGAATTCCGCCACGTACCAATGTGATTTCGAACTTAGATTTCATACTCGTATGTACGTTTAACCGACGCTCTTACGGTAAAGGAAAAACATCGTGAGGAAACCTGCACACACCTGCGGAGAAACTCGAAGGTGGTGTGTGAAGTAAGTAAATAAGTAAGTAAGTATTTATTTGCTTTTAAACAAGGTACAGTAAGTAAAATGATGTTCGTTATTAAAGTAGGAATCACTTGTTTAGCCGTATAGAACAACAGCATGCAAATGTTATTACAGTATCAAATAGATAGAAACAAAACAAAAAAACTTCAAATTTAATCCTTGACAATACATCATAATTTGTGACCCAAAAACTCATCAAGAGAATAGAACATATTATGAAGAAGCCATTCATGTAGGGTTTTCTTAAATCTATTGAAAGGCAGATATTTAAACGACTGCGGTATTTTGTTATACATGACGTGACCCATCCAATAGCGATTATTTTGATAACAAGTAGTCTTGGGAATTTCCCTCATAACTAGCCTGTTGGGTTTTCTTTTCACTCTTGCAGTTACTTCACTCCCTTGCTTGTAGAATGCTTTCTGATATTTTTTAACAAATTTAGCCATGGAGTCGACCAACCCGCACTGGGCCCGCGTGTTCGACTAAGGCCCGTACGCCCTAATTCAGGGTAGGCTCGAGCCCCTCGGTGGGGACGAGTATGAGCTGTTATGATGAATAATCGAATGGTTAGTCCCAGAAAAAATACCGAACGTTTGAGTCTGTACGGGCACCATCCACCATAGTCAAGCACACATCACAGAATAGAAGAATACCTAGACCTTCTACCCATCTACTGCAACTCCTTAAGTTTTCTGTACTTATGTGTATATATCAGCGGCAGATCGTAAAATTGCGGCAAATCGTACAAAATCATCGATAGTTTCATGAATTGTGAGCATAAATATATCTAAAATACTAACTATCGACTATCTCGCCCAACTCGCTCAAGAAACGTACAATAGATATAGATGTCGTGTCAATAAAAGAGATATATATATATATATATATATATATATATATATATATATATATATATATATATATATATATATATATATATATATATATATATATATATATATATATATATATATTAAATAGTTAATCGCCGGCAGTATAAACAGTCAGCTTGACAGCTGCTCACATAATCATTAATCTTTTGAGTTTGCGTGTACCATCCTCGACTACACCGTCACTTACCATCAGGTGAGATATAGTCAAACGCACTCAAATGTTTAATAAAAAATAATTTTTAAAAAAACCTACTGACATCATCAGTTCATCATCATAGCCACTTACTTGGGGGTTGTTGGCAGGCGCAGTGCTGTATTGAGGCACAGATTGAACCGGCCTGAAAATCTTGACAGCTGCTCACTATAATCTAACCCAACCTTCCCAACCATACTGACGTAATTCATCCTGTGGATATGTGGGAGCAAGCCGCGGGAGGTGAGCGCGCCAACAGCTCCGGGACCTACCTGAACAGTAGGTAGTGGTTCTCTTCCACGAGGCACTCGCCTTGCAGGGTACCGGGACAAGCGTCTTAGCGGCAAGACCCACCGTAACTGGTCCTTGTCTTCACCTTACGGTGTTGGCAGGAATAGCGGCCCCCACTGTTATGCCCTAGGGTAGATAAGTGGGGACGCTATATCATAAACCTGGTAGTTTTAGCGTATCTGGTAGATATATGCGAGGGAATGACGTAATTCATCAACATTACGTACACGGACCCACTTACCTGGGGGTTGTTTACAGGCGCGGCGCTCTGCGGAGGCACAGATTGAACCGGCCTGGCAGGCTTCGCAGCTGCTCTCTGTAGACTCGCTCTCTTTACGGAGACCATCAGCCAGACGTCTTCCACGCGTTGAGCCACCTGGAGATTAAATCAGTATTAATATGCTGCTGCCTTTAGCAGCGATTCATATATTTACTATTGAAGGTGGCCGTTGGGGTAGTAAAGTTCTCGAGTGGCGACCACGCACCGGATAACATAGTGTAGGAAGGTCTCCCACTCGGTGGACCGATGTCCTGGTGAAGGTCGCAGGAAGCCGCTGGATGCAGGCAGCGCAGAACCGGTCGTCGTGGAAATCTTTGGGGGAGGCCTATGTCCAGCAGTGGACGTCCTTCGGCTGATATGATGAAGCATAGCGAAAAGAAGAAATTACTGGCGCCTTGCATCCAATGTACCTATATGGTCATCCCCTGGTAACTTGCCAGATCTACCTGCTGGCTAGGTGAGGTTAGTAAGGTGTATGTTGTCTATCACATTCGCTTTTCACTACACATTCTAAGACGGTTTTTCCTAAACATATTTTATTTATTCACAATTGGTAAGCTCTTGCCATCATCTCACCTGATGGTAAGTGACGATGATGCCGAAGTTGGAAAAAACAATTTTCATCCCCCCATCTCGGAAATTGTATTTTTGCTCTTCGATATCTGAGTGCAAAAGCCGTTTTTATTCGCTAGAGGAGAAAAGTAAATTGAATTTAGAACATCGTGATCACTAAGTTCGTGAATTCAAAACATTATTAAACCTATTTACTTCTACCTCCATGGTGCCGAATTTATCATACAACCTTTTTTAATTTGTTAAAAACTTAGACATGGAAGCTCTTGGTGTACTTTTTTTTATTTGCTTTGCTTGCGCCATTTTCTTTTTACGTCATATTGTTAAAACCTAAGGTTAAAAACAAGAAACTTGAAAACAAGTGAAAAACCTAAAATGAGTGATTATTGCGAAGAGGAAGTTTATTTGACGCCAACAGAATTTACTGAAACTGTTTGTAACGCGCAACTGTTATTTTTTTGCATTTAGTCATTTCCTCGCTGAGGTGGAATGAAAAGTTACGTGTTGCACTTGCACTTGAGTGCAAAGATTTTTCACCTCGTGCTCTTTTGATTCCCTCGCTAACGCTCAGGATTCTAATTTTAGAAACCTTCGCTTGCTCGGTCATCAAATATGAGCACGCGGTTAAAAAGCAACTTTGCACTCTTGTATTTAACAAATAACTATTTCAACAGACTTCAAAAAAGCTGGAGGTTCTCAATTCAGTTGTATGTTTTTTTTATGTTTGTTACCTCAGAACGCCGTAAACCATAAACCAATTGTGATAAATCTTCTTTATTTCAAAGGATATAAGTAGGTACTTTCAGATTGGTCCCATAGAAATTTCATCAAAATCGGATGGGTAATTTTCTAGGAAATTAACAAAAACAAGAAATATAGTAAAATTGTATTTATGAATTGTACTTATGAATTGTACTTATGAATTATACTTATGAATTGTACTTATGAGTTATGATTTTTTAACGTTTTCGCGTTTCCGCTTATTAACTCCTCGAACTAACTCAACAAAATGTGTAGGTACACACACGGTTACCTGTTTTATTCATATCAGCTCATATACGTCCCCACCGAGGGGCTCGAGCCTACCCTGAATTAGGGCCTTAGTCGACCACGCGGGCCTAGTGCGGGTTGGCCGACTTCACACACAACCTTCGAGTTTCTACGCAGGCGTTTGCAGGTTTCCTCACGATGTTTTCCTTCACCGTAAGAGCGTCGGATAAACGTACATATGAAATCGAAATTCGAAAACATATTGGTACGTGGCAGGATTCGAACCACGACCTCCCGGACAGGAGGTAGCGGCCCTTGCCATTACGCCACCGACGCTATACTTTTGTACGGTAATTGTACTTTTTTATTATTCCACCTGAAACCATAAAAACTTGGAAATCTCATACAAAGTAGACCCAATCAGCTGACGAAATTAGTAAGTAGGCATTTTTTAAAACTGAATCGATAATTGGGCTTCGTTATGGAATAGTAATCTGGGGCAACAGCACAAACGTTAAGAGTGTTTTCATAGCCCAAAAAAAATGTATTCGTTCAATATACGGAGTAGCACAGGAAGTTTCATGTAGACCGCTATTTAAGACCTTGAAAATCTTGCCGCTGCATTGTCTTTACGTATTTGAAATGGCTAAATTTGTTAAAAAATATCAGAAAACATTCTACAAGCAAGCGAGTGAAGTAACTGCAAGAGTGAAAAGAAAACCCAACAGGCTAGTTATGAGCGATATTCCCAAGACTACTAATTATCAAAAGAATTGCTATTGGATGGGTCACGTCATATATAACAAAATACCGCAGTCGTTTAAAGATCTGCCTTTCAATAGATTTAACAAAACCCTACATGAATAACTTCTTCATAATATGTTTTATTCTCTTGATGAGTTTTTGGGTCACAAATTATGATGTATGTCAAGGATTAAACTTGAAGTTTTTTTTTGTTTTGTTTCTATCTATTTGATACTGTAATAACATTTGCATGCTGTTGTTCTATATGGCTAAACAAGTGATTCCTACTTTAATAACGAACATCATTTTACTTACTGTCATCATCATCATCATCATCATATCAGCCGAAGGAAGTCCACTGCTGGACATAGGCCTCCCCCAAGGATCTCCACGACGACCGGTTCTGCGCTGCCCGCATCCAGCGGCTTCCCGCGACCTTCACCAGGTCATCGGTCCACCGAGTGGGAGGCCTGCCTACACTACGCTTTCCGGTGCGTGGTCGCCACTCGAGAACTTTACTGCCCCAACGGCCATCTGTTCTACGAGCAATGTGCCCCGCCCACTGCCACTTAAGTTTAGCAATTCTGAGAGCTATGTCGGTTACTTTGGTTCTCTTACGGATCTCCTCGTTTCTGATTCGATCACGCAGAGAAACTCCGAGCATAGCACGCTCCATTGCCCTTTGGGTGACCTTGAGCCTTCTTATGAGGCCCATAGTAAGCGACCATGTCTCAGTTCCGTACGTCATCACTGGCAACACACATTGGTCGAAGACCTTGGTCTTAAGACACTGCGGTATCTGGGACGTAAAGATATTGCGAAGCTTCCCGAACGCTGCCCAGCCGAGTTGGATTCGACGATTGATTTAGTACCATAGACCACATACATACGCTGCGGCAGATTATACAGAAGACCGAAGAGTACAATCAGCCACTATGCTTGGCGTTCGTGGACTATGAGAAAGCCTTCGATTCGGTCGAAACCTGGGCTGTGTTACAGTCTCTCCAGAGGTGCCAAATTGACTATCGATACATCGAAGTGCTGAAGTGTTTGTATGAAAACGCCACCATGTCGGTTCGCCTCCAGGATCAAAACTCGGAACCTATCCAGCTGCAGCGAGGGGTGAGACAGGGAGACGTTATATCTCCGAAACTGTTCACCGCCGCCCTGGAAGATGTTTTTAAGCTTTTGGACTGGGGTGGACTCGGCATCAATATCAACGGCGAGTACATCACCCACCTTCGATTCGCTGACGATATCGTGGTCATGGCTGAGACTATGGACGACTTAGGCACAATGCTCGATGGCCTCAGTAGAGCCTCTCAACAAGTGGGTCTTAGAATGAACATGGACAAGACGAAAATTATGTCAAACATCCGTGTCATACCTACTCCTCTGAAGGTTGGAGGCTCTACACTCGAAGTTGTTACCGAATATGTATACCTGGGACAAACAGTCCAGTTAGGTAGGTCCAACTTCGAGAAAGAGATCAATCGTCGAACTTACTGTACCTTGTTTAAAAGCAAATAAATACTTACTTACTTACTT
This sequence comes from Coleophora flavipennella, assembly GCA_947284805.1. NCBI lineage: Eukaryota > Metazoa > Arthropoda > Insecta > Lepidoptera > Coleophoridae > Coleophora > Coleophora flavipennella. The sequence continues at coordinate 10,322,703 of OX369256.1, read as the reverse complement.
ACTTGGGGAAAGTTGTTCAGTATCATGAATAGTGCAAGTGCCAAGTGCGTTTCAGACTCACGCAACGAGAGTTCCGTATCAATACACCTGTCCACACGAGTGAAACAACGATACATAATCATTTCAAACAAAAAACATCAACAAGACCGACAAAAAATGTTTTTTCATTCAGTTCGGACGTTTCAACACGAGTACGACTCACACTTGGCCGGTTTTTATTATTTGTTATTTTACTTTAGTTAGTACTACAACCACACTAAATTTCACGCTTTTTTATATAACCGTTTTTACTAAAAAGCAAAAAAAACCTTACAAATAGGCTTACCAACTGTCCCGATTTAATCGGAATGTCCCGATTTTTGGGCCCCGGCGTCCGGGTCCCGACCAACAGTACTGGCGGGACGGTAATTGTCCCGATTTTTATGTTTTACATTTTTTTATAAAGAATAAAAGCTTGGTAAGCTTAAGTATTTCAGTACGTTGCATCGATTCTGCTAACAAACGCCCGCGCAGAATTTATTTTCTCCTTAAGTGGTAAAACTTGGATTAATGAAAGGAACAGATTGACGTCGAAACGTGTTAAATCCAAATTGCAAATAAGGGTTAATTTTCATGAAACATGTTCTGAATTATAGGATTACGTAATTAAAAATAAAAATCTTTTTAAATGCTCCAAATCCGAAAATTAATATTGTTTCAAGAACAAAAATTAAACGTGTTGTATGTGTGTGTATAAAATTTTTACCTTTTGTTTATGTATTGTGTATGTTTAAATTTTTTTTCGACAAGTCCCAAACCCGGATTTTTTCCCATTAAATCACGAAATATTGATTGGGTGAGTTGGCAACCCTAATAACAAAACACGTTCATTAAATGCGGAACCCTCTAAATATTTTACTTTTATTAATTTTTATTTTATTCTCCTATAAAAACACGTATTCTATCAAAATTCAAGCCGGCTGCCATTGCGGTTCAAAAGATACAGCCCTTTAAAAGTCGGATAGACAGACAGCGTAAGCACAGTAATAGCACACCCCGGACTTTTCATACAACGGGCGAGAAATGACATTTCTAAAAACAAATGACGGAACAAATGAAATCACGTCGAAATTCTATACGTTCGAGAACCAAACTTAAATCAACATGGGAGACGAGGCGGTGAGGTCGGAATCTAGAGAGCGGCAGGGAGTGTCCATACTGTATGTTAGTACTTAGTACTAATATATATACTTTGGTAATAGGGTCCCAGTACCTTTGCACTTCCCCCCTCCTTAGGGGGGGAGTCGCTCAGATGAAGGGTTCATAAGTCTTAGCAGACTTGTAATCCAGGGAGGTTTCTTAGTGGGTATGCACTAGGTGAGCCCCACATACCCAACCTAGGACCGGACGTTGGTATGCAACAATGCATTTTTTAATCCTCCCACCCTCCGAAAAGGGGAACAAAAAAAAGTCCCAGTATCTGGTAGGGAACCCTACAAAGTAACCGTGTACATAGACGTTACAAACCTGTGAGACGAGAGCCCTTGTCTCCTGGGTGGCACTCTGCATCAGCATTTCCCGGAACTCATCGGGTGCTGTCAGGCCGAAACTCTGAGCATCCTCCAGTAACTTGTCTACGGCTATCAGGCCGCCCTCGCCGGCGAGGATCTCCACACCGGTGGTGCACCAGTCGTTTGCCTGTGAATAAAAAATTAATGAAACATGATGACTTCAAAAATTAAAAAATATCTCTTAAAATACAATAAGCAAGTTAATGACATTTATAATAGTTTGATTTAGGTTATTGTTACTTATACCTAAAAATTATTTTATTTTTAGTTTAGTTCATAATTAAGCTTTCTGTATCTGCTTTATTATATTATTATTTTTTTACCATAACTTTAACTGGATTGCTGTGATCATTCTCCCCAGCTAATTGAAAGGTTTACTAGTAAATAAGTAAATTTCTGTAGTGTACCCTAACACAGGCTTTGGTCTTTTTGGGACACTACTGTGTTTCACCACATGCTTAGCATGGGCTGTCTGTGGCGCTTATCTTGGTTTTTTAATCTTTGGTTTGCTTTTTGTACTTGGTGATGGTAAATATGTACATACTTTTTATGTAATAATAATAAATAAATAAATGTTGCTTTAAAAGGGGGTTCAAAGCAAAATTCTCATTTTTGAAATGAGTGAAATATGATGCTGCCTTAAGAGGGTGGTAAAACAAAATTCACATTTTCGAATGATTTGTCCGAGTTCTCCTGTCTGTAAATTCTTTAAAAAGAAACTCAAGATAACAGTCACAGACTGAGGGCTGATATTAGGCAAAAACACAATTGCTTATAAATTATATAAATGAATATCTTCTTCTAATATATAAAAATGAATCGCAAAATGTGTTGGTAAGCACATAAGTGGGCTGGACCGATTTCGCTAATTCTTTTTTGTCGATATTGTCAGGAGAAGGTTCTTATGTAGGGTAGGGTAGGGTAGTGTAGTGTAGGGTAGGGTAGTGTAGGGTAGGGTAGGGTAGTGTAGGGTAGGGTAGGGTAGTATAGTGTAGGGTAGTGTAGTGTAGTGTAGGGTAGTGTAGGGTAGCGTGGTGTAGTAGGGTAGGGTAGTGTAGGGTAGGGTAGTGTAGGGTAGGGTAGTGTAGTGTAGGGTAGAGTAGTGGGGTAGAGTAGTGTAGGGTAGGGTAGTGCAGGGTAGGGTAGTGTAGGGTAGGGTAGTGTAGTGTAGGGTAGTGTAGTGTAGGGTAGTGTAGTGTAGGGTAGGGTAGTGTAGTGTAGTGTAGTGTAGGGTAGGGTAGGGTAGGGTAGGGCAGTGTAATGTAATGTAAGGCGGTACGTAGTTCGCCGGGACAGCTAGTTTATATATAAAAATGAATCTCTATTTCCCTTGGTCATCGCATCACGCGTGAACGGCTGAACCAATTTCGCTAATTCTTTTTTTGATGAGTTCGTTATTGTCAGGAGAAGGTTCTTATGTAGGGTAGGGTAGGGTAAAGTAGGGTAGGGTAGGATAGGGTAGAGTAGTGTAGTGTAGGGTAGGGTAGTGTAGGGTGTGTAGTGTAGTGTAAGGTGGTACGAAGTTCGCCGGGACATTAAGTATGTAACAAATTATAAGCAATTGTGTTTTGTCTAAAGTCAGCCCACAATTTTCGATGAAAATAAATCCCAAGTTACGTCAACATTACATTAATATGAAATAAAAATAAATACACTCATGTAAACATAAAACCTTAAAATAAAATAGCGATCCGTACCTACCTTTTTTTGTTATGAGTTTTTAATTTTCGTCTTGTTTAACAAAAAAATAATCTCAATTCTTGTGGCGCCCACTGTGTTTTCCGAGGGACGGCATATTAAAAATCGCGCGAGAGCTAATACGACAGACATTTTACTGTGTACGCATTTTTGACTCATGTGTGAAGTTACGAGGGAACCCACCAGAAGAGTTTCTTCAGTACTGGTGTATGTGGCTCGTACCATATATCATAGCGGCCTGACAAATTACCCGACCTGCAGGGCCTGTGGTGAAGATACAGAATCAATGGAACACTTACTGTATCACTGCGATGTCCTGGCTAGCAAGCGTATTTACCTCCTAGGTAATGGCTACCCAAAACCGGAGGACTACAAGCACCTTCCAATCAGCGGAATTGCTGCATTGATGCAGCACATCTTCGAGTAGGTAGGGGTGCAAAAGTTATAGGGGTAGGCACAAAAGATCTCATTGGGTCGAAGTGTCGCTGCAACTGCAGCCCCCACTTATAAAGATAAGAGATATATCATAGCGAGAATAGCTTTTATACTATAACTTATATTGAAGTTAAAACCCTTAAGTAAGCTGGCGACCAGGAGCGAAGTACCAACAGCACTAAACACCTTTTCAAATCAGTTAAACCGTTACGCATCTTTTTACTGAACTTACTCAGGTTCACTTAACTGTTATGATTAATACAGATTAATCATCTTAAAATCAAGATCATCATGGAGATCCTTCGGGGAGGCCTATGTCCAGCAGTAGACGTCCTTCAGCTGATATGATGAATCATATTTTAGGGTATTATAGTAGATTACCTTGTCTATCCTGTCCATAAGCTCGCGAGCTTTATTGAGCAGCATGTTTCGTTTCTGTATCTTGTCCAGCAGTAGAGCGCTCGTGCGCCGCAACTCCTCGCACTTGGACTCCAGGTGGTCGACGGAGCTTAGAGGGTCTTGCATTAGTTGCTCTCCTAAAATCGTGTCAAATAGTTTCATCATCATTATCATATCAGCCGAAAGGCGTCCACAGCTGGACAAAGGCCTCCCACAAGGATTTTCGCAACGACCGGTTCTGCGCTGCCCGCTTTTAGCAGCTTGCCAACGTTATACAGAGTGGAGGCCTTCCTACGTCACATCTTTCGTTGCGCGGTTGCCACTCGAGAACTTCTACTGCCACGACAGCCTCTATTCAACGAGCTGTGTGCCCCGCCCAATTTCGCTAAATTATAGCGATTCTGTGAGCTATGTCGGCTACTTTGTTTCTCCTACGGATCTCCTCACTTCTGATTCGATCACATAAGTATGAAAAAATCGTCAAATCGTTTAGGAAAAATGCGCTGTAAATGTTTGCAAATAAGGTCATTAATGATGAAGATAAATTTATACCGGGCGATTCGCAAGTTATAAATAATACTACAATATTTTACAATTCTTTGATCTACACCAGATCGTTTGATAGTGCTAGCTAATTCCAGCGCCAGGAAAGTGCAAGAAAAGTATAATCCCATCAAAAACATTAGTATGTGAAGATTCGCCAAGTCTCGTGACTTTTCCGTAAAAATATATGAGATAAAAGTAGAGCCAAGTCGTTTTTTTTAATCAATATTCAGCAAATTACACCGTAGATTTGTTTTAAACATACTAAGTAAATAACAATACTTATACTTATGATCATTATACATCTTTGTTGCCTGGAACTTTATTTCATCTCATTTATAAAAATACTAGCTTTTTCCCGCGGCTCCGCTCGCGTGAACATAGTTTCTATGACTGTAATCGAAGGTCGAAGGTCTACGAAGGTTCGCAGCGGCTTGCGAGCGTGGAAATTAAGTTTTCTCTAGATCCCTCGGAAACTATGTCAAGCTATGCTTAATTAGTAGTCGGTGTCACTTTCCAACCCCGCAACTATCTCTGTGCATAATAGCACGTAAATCCTTCGCTTCATTTAGACAGAAATTAAAAAAAACAGAGAGAGTTAAGGCCAGGATATTCGAGCGTAGTAGGCATTTAGCGCTATCCCACGGGAAACACTTAAGAAATCGGGATAAAGAGTAGCCTATATGTTAATCCAGGTCCTACTCTGCCTACCAATCAAATTTCATCCAGATCAGTTCAGCGGTTCTAGCGTGATTGAATAACAAACATCCTTCCATCGAAACTTTCACATTTATAATATTAGTAAGATTTTTCTGACTCCTTCGTCCCTCGAAAGTAAAAAGCACACATTTAGCAAATGTAAATATGCGAATCAGAAATGAAGGAGATCCGCAAGAGAACCGAAGTAACCGACATAGCTCACAGAATCGCTAAACTGAAGTGGCAGTGGGCAGGGCACATAGCTCGTAGAACAGATGGCCATTGGGGCAGTAAAGTCCTCGAGTGGCGACCGCGCACCGGAAAACGTAACGTAGACAGGCCTCCCACGTGGTGGACCAGCAGGTGGATGCGGGCAGCGCAGGACTGGTCGTCGTGGAAATCCTTGGGGGAGGCCTTTATCCAGAAGTGGACGTTTTTCAACTGATATGATGATGAAATGTGCGATGTTTTTTATATATTCTATACGCACTTATTAAGCACGCTAAAAAGTGCTAAAAAGCATGAATATTGAAAAAAATGTTAACCAGGCTTTAAAGTCCCTGAGGGATTTGAAAATAAATAGTATAGCCACGCTGTGCATACTTTCCCGCGAACCCTTTACCGCCTAGCGTGGCGTGGCGTGGCGTGGTCGGGCATCAAACCGACAATAAGCATTACGCTTACTTTGTAACAAATAATAAAGCTATACAGGACTAAATGAATTTACAAATATTTGGGTTAGTATTTTTGTTTATTTTTTTGCTTTTAACCTGGTATGGTTTTTTATTTGCTTTAAGCGTCGGTGGCGTAACAACTAGGGCCGGCGCCTCCTGTCCGGGAGGTCGTGGTTCGAATCTTGCCACGTACCAATGTGATTTTGAATTTAGATTTCATATGTACGTTTATCCGACGCTCTTACGGTGAAGGAAAATATTGTGAGGAAACCTGCACACGCCTGGGAAAAAATTCGCAGGTTGTGTGTAAAGTCGACCAATCCGCACTGGGCCCGCGTGGTAGAAAAAGGCCCGATCGCCTTCAGGGTAGGCTTGAGCCCCTCGGTAGGGACGTATATGAGCTGATATGATGATGATGATGATGATGGGGACCTTATTCAGATTTTTGTTTCGAATAATGAACAACTACCCATTGTAGTAGGCCTTATATTACCTAAGCTTAGGCGCTCGAGCACCGAACGGAGGCATTTTTTTTTGTTTATTTGTACTCTATTTGTGTAAGACAATCGATCCCCATCAAAATCTTCACTCTTTCGTCGTTAGCTCTTCAGACCCGAAAGTAAAAAAGCTTTGAGTACAACGCACTCTCAAAGACAGTCATAAATAGAAATGACATTCACGCGTGACACGAGCAAAGACGCGAGCAAAACTGTTTTTTATCCACAATTGTAAGTTTAGCCCTGGGCATCATCTCACCCGATTGTAAGTAACGATGATGCCGAAGATGGAAGCGGGTTTACCAAAATTCCCCACCGCATGGGCAAACTGCCTTTCTGGCTGGTAATATTTTTCCTATATTTTTTTAAACTTCTGTTTAAAATTGTATCGACTAAAGTTCCAGTATTTTTGCATCTCCTACTCACCGTCATCAATGACTGATGCCGCAGTTTCAAGGTCGCAGTTGCAGAGTTTCTCGAATTCATTCGCCTCCTGAATCAGACTTTCCACCCGGCTGGCGGTCTCACCCACTTCAGTCATATCGCACGCTGCCTTTAGATGGCTATCTAAAGTTGCCTGAAAATTGTAAAGTACGGTTGCAAGTTGGTTGCATTTAAGTAACTATAATCGTTTTGCTTCATCTTTAAAATTAAACACATAAAATATAGTCAAAGGAGAATTTAGTCTCTAATAAGAAAAATAATCTTTTTTATGTTAAAAATGATTTAGCAAGGAGAATGTAATACTATTTAGCGAGAGCGTAATGCAAGAAGATATTATATCTGTGGTGTAGCGTAAAAATATCAAAAAAAAAACTGGATTTTCATTGCAAACTCTTTTAGATTAAAAAAGTTTACAAACTTTTTTTAAAAGGAAATAGATTTCAAAATAGAATTGACAAACAAGGGTCTGTTTAGTTAGAGGCTATTAGAGTTTAATGCAATGTACGCAAAAGCAGTGATTACATTCTTATTGAATTTACGCAGGAACCAGGAATCTAGAAATTAATAAAGCATTGTTGCATTTTTGATACTTCTGCGTAGGAGTAAATTACCTACAATGACTTTGGATATGGTTTGCAATTTCCGGAAATGCCGAAGATCTCTGAATAGTCAAGCATGGGTGACTACGTGTTCGCATGCGTTCTGTACCGAGCACGGCAAGAGGGAATTTAAGAGGAATGCTGAGAACTCATTGACATGTCCAGCATGTGGAACCGAACTGCGCGACAAATTCGATGTCATTCAGGCGGATCTCAAACCGAGCGAGACTTTCAAATCAATAGTGTTAGCAGGTATGAAACCCGATATGATTATGGATATAGCTATGAGAGCGATGTCCTTTTGGTCCTACCAAGTGGAGCAGGAGACCTTATATCAAGAAAGTGTTGCTAATCATGCCAGAGAAAAACTTCAATATTTGGAGGAAATCAATAACTTGAATCTACAAAAACTTAAGGCTGAACTGGAGACATGCAAACGTAAGATTGCTTCTCTACAAACTGAGTACAACAAGAAGAGGCAACAAGCTGAGGAATTTAAGGCCTGTTTGGAGGATAAGACAAGAAAAATACAGAAACTGACTTTCCAGCTCGATGCTCATAAGAGAAAACATATTAGTGTCGACAATTTCGAGACTGCCAATAAGAATCAGGAGCAATGCATGAATATTTCTGAGATGGTTGGCAAAAGGGGTGGATCGGAAGCGTTCGTGTTCAGACCAAAAAAAGATGCGGAGGCTTCGAGGATGTGCTCGCCAAAAACACCTATGTTTGATTTTCGTAGCCGAAATAAGCAACCGCTACATTTTCAGTTCAGGCCATTACCATCCTAAAATAAGTCTGTACCTATGTACTTATAGTTTTTCTAGGGTCTAAGTAAAATAATTCTAAATGTATTATATGAAGTAAAAAACAAGTATAATTTTGCTAGGATCTAAGTGTGCTAATCCTAAACTTGTTTTAGAAAATTTCAATTAAGTATAATTTTACTTAGGATCTAAGTTCACTTACCTGCATTTGCTTGAAATTCAATAAAAACGTTCTAAACCTAAGCCAGTGGTTTAATTTCGTAGAATGTTTCTGCCAAAAGTTGTCGAATTGTTTTTCAGTCTCTTCGAGTTGTACAAGCAACCTGCAAAAATATACAAAATACATTTTTCCAGCTCCATAGCATGTACCCATCTATACTAATAACATTTTAAAGAGGTAAAGTTTTTATGTGATGTGATCTCCGAAACTACTCATCGGATTTTATCAATTTTAGTCAATTTAAAATTAGCGTTCCGTCAGTATCCGCGTATTAAAATTAGAAAACTATTTGCAGTTCCTTATCGCCGTATAGTATTAGGCCGTAACTCGGTAGTACCACACCCGTGTAGTTTCTACAACAATTTCAGTGTTGTTCTTGATGTGCACTTTGACTCTCTGTATCAATTTCGCAAAAAAATATACAAGGTTTCATACCAATAAAAAAAAATTGTTAGAACGGAATTTCAGGATGGAAATAGGTAGGCTAAAAAACCCGCTCACTCTCGATATCCACGCGGGGGCGAAGCCATGGGGAACAGCTAGCTAGAGCTCGCGCCAAACTTTATTGCTGTTCTGAACTGCGTTGCGAGTGCTTTCGGGCGCCCGCCCAGGTACAATCGAGTATAGTAGGTATCTTTACATCCCGCTAACACCCAAAGCACAGTATTACGATATGGCTTACAGTAGCGCAACGCCTTTGATATCGCACGATGCGCCACCGGGGCGTAGGTATTAGCACATACTAGCCTGTAGTCAACCTGTCAAACTCGCGAAGTTTGACAGGTTGTGCCCCGCCGCCCGCTGCCCCGCAAGTACCCTTCCGTTGCTCTGCGTAAGTACCTACATTCGTTGCGCTATTGTAAGCCATGGCCGTATGTAGCTAGGGGGGCATTGTGGGGCAATGCCCTACCTTGAAATCACAATGCCCTACCTTAAAAATACCAAAAACTAAGATAAATTATTATAATTAAATTGTTTGTTCATAGTTTAAGATAAAAAAATTGTATCTAAACTTTTCCGAACATACCACAGTTTGTGACATTCGTTTCATATTTTAATAATTATTTGTTCTCTAAAGATGACATTTGAAGCGCCATAACATGAAGGTCTATTTAATTATAGTATCTGTGATGCCCTACCTCAAATTCGACTCTAGATACAGCCCTGTTGTAAGCCGCTATATTGTAATACTGTACCCAAAGTTTGCTACTGCGACGCGTCTTGCGACCACTTCAGAGTCGTTAAATATTTTTTTATTGGGCAATTTTATTGTTTGAATTATGATGATATTCATAAATACTTACCTCTCAACGGCTGCCACATGGCTAATAATATTGTAGGTAAGATTTGGTGTCCTCACTTGCGTCAGTAACTCTTCGCCTTGCGACGTCGCTGACGTCAATTCTTCTTTTAAAGCTTTATACCTGTAATCAGAGAATTTAATACTATATTAATAGGGGATCGGACTGCATCAGAAATAAAATCTGAAATATTATTTCCTGAATTGCTCTCCTCTTGAAGTTTAAAAAATTACTTGTTTTGTTTTTCCATCACGTCTTCAATGTTTAATTAATCAAATTCCCAAAATAAGTTCGTCAATGACGCTAAAAATCTATGACGTCACTTGTGGGTATTTCAAACATTTTTAGAACAAACTTTCGTATTAGACGGATCATAAAAAGTAGGTAACTCAAATGACTAGCAGTCCGTTCCCCTATTGCTGTTATTATAAAAAAAAAAACCTTAGGATAAAACAAAAACTTTGATTCGATGATGTTTTGTAAACTTTTTTTGCTTACTAGGAAAACTAGCGGTGGGACCACGGGGAAAACTAGCGGTGGGACCACGGGGAAAACCAGCGGTGGGACCACGAGGAAAACTAGCGGTGGGACCACAAGGAAAACTAGCGGTGGGACCACGGGGAAAACCAGCGGTGGGACCACGGGGAAAACAAGCGGTGGTACCACGGGGAAAACTAGGGGTGGGACCACGGGGAAAACTAGCGGTGGGACCACGGGGAAAACTAGCGGTGGGACCATGGGGAAAACCAGCGGTGGGACCACGGGGAAAACTAGCGGTGGGACCACAGGGAAAAATCCAGTCAAGTGCGAGTCGGACTCGAGCACCAAGGGTCTCGTATTAGTACACCTGCACTCGAGTACAACAATGATACCTGTTCATTGAAAACAAAATACATCAACGAGATCGAAAGAAAAATATTTTTTTTTGGAGTCCTTAGCGCATGTACGATTCACACTTGACAGTTTTTCTTTATTATTTGTTGTTTTACTGTAGGATTCGTACTACAATCACACTAAGTTTCACGCTGGTATATTGTATTTCCTTTTAAAGACAGAGTAAAAAGAAAAAAAAAACCTTTAAAAACTTTCTTGCATGAGTTTTACTTTTTTAATTTTTATTATTTGTTCATAAATTCCCCCATAAGAACAAATATTATGTAAAAATTTCAGCCAGCTATTACAGTTCTAAAGATACAGCCCGCTTAAGGTCGGACAGACAGACAAACATACAGCGAAGGCTATGTAATAGAGTCCCGTTATCTGGTTGGAAACCCTAAAAATTTACCGTTCGTCACACTGGTGTCACACCTGCACCGGTGTGAAGATGGGTCGGGCAATGCAGAGTCATACGCGGAGAACCCTATTATTCGATTATTCATACTGACAAATTGATTAAAATATAAATTATATAAAATCACGTCAAGCCCCGTTTTCAATTTGTCAACCCTATTTTAGTTTAATGATATGACGGTTTCATAAAGTGTGCTTCGATAAATGTTTTACTTCCCAAGTCTATCTAGATAAAAGACATCTGAGTAAGTCCGCTTTCATGTTAAAAGTATTTTTAGTATTTAGCCAACTGCGCGAGAACGAGGGTTGTTTTTCGTGTCTATGTTCGTCTATATTTTTTTTATTTTTTTTTTATATAAAAAAATTTAGTACCTACGTTTGGCTGCACCTCACCTGATGGTAAGTGCCGATGCAGCCGAGGACGTAACACGCAAGCTCAAATAGTGCCTATTCACTCTCGTCTTGAAGATTCCTAAATTATACGATTCGGGGAATACAGACGCCGGAAGGGAATTCCACTCCTTGGCTCTTTATTTCTTTGGCACGCTCTGCAGCCTAAACGGCTTGAGGATTTTGGACTTCGAGGTGTCGTTAGATTCGTCAGTGATATAGCCCAATAGCCAAAAAAGAGGGGATAAGTTTTTCTAACAGTTTATGTTAATGCCATGTTTATTACTGTCGTAGCATCGAAGGGAAAGAGACTTGCTTTTTGAACAGACAAACATTCGTTTACCTAACAGCACAATGTACGACAACGCTAAATCGCGAAAATCATAACATCCAAATCTGTTTTTTTGGAAATGGGCAAACATCTGAACAAAACATTTAATCATTTTATATTAATCACTTATATTTTATCCACTTATTCACTCTGTTTTAGTTCATTTAAGACTAAAACGCTAAACACATTAAAAAAACCTACTTCCATTGCAACAACTTAGTACATTTTTGCATTATTATTTTTGGTTTTTGTTAATTTTCTAATAAAGTACTACACCGATTTTTATAAAATTTATATGGGACCACACGGGAAGCACTAGCTTTCAATTTAAAAAAGAATCATAAAAATCGGTTCACCCAGTCAAAGGTTCTGAGGTAAGACTCATAAAAAAAAACAGTCGAAATGAGTACCTCCTCCTTTTTATCACGCTTTTATTAGCTTCACCACCTGTATGTTTGTATGTAACCGACTCCTTTGGGCTCGATTTTGACCCACTTTAAACGGACAGATTTAATTCAAACTTTGTAGACTTATCAAGAATCAGCGACAATATAATAATTTCATAAGTTTGAACTAAAAAATAAATAGAGTTTAAAAAAATTGTGCCATATTTTTCGTCTATCGAGCAACTCACACTTTTTCACAATAATACTAGTAATTTGTTAATTATTATTTTCAACATAAATTAAGAATTATTTTTTACTTTTTAGTCTGATGTACTTTAAAAGCGTGTTTTTTAGTTTTGTTAAACTCTAATTATTGAAAATACCAATTAAAACTAGTTTATTTTCAACAGACTTCAAAACGGCGGAGGTTGTCAATTCGACTGTACGTTTTTTTTGTACATTTGTTACGCGATATCTCCGCCGATTGTGATCCGATTTTCAAAATTCATTTTTTATTTTTAGGAAAAAACTTCACGTGTTGTTTACAAGTTTGGCCATTTCCAAGATTTCAAGATTAGATTCCATTAGCTAACAATGCAAGCCACAGATCAAGAAAAGCAAAAAGTTTCACCAATAAGGACTAAAGTGCAGGTCTAGCGAAGTTGTTCCCATTGTGTACTGTGTACTGTGTACTGACCTAGTTTCCTGTGAGTCTAATAATTCTTTGGTTTGTGTCGGGTCGTTGCCCATATCACAGTCTACGATCTCGTGCATGAAGTTGTCTAGTTTGCTCGATATCTCCTTCATAATGTTTGAGAACTTCTCCAACGCCTGAAAAGGTACAAACAAACATATACAAGCAAAGAATTTACATATGAGAATAATAATACTAGTATATCAATTCATCACATTAGCTCATATATACGTCCCCACCGAGGGGCTCGAGCCTATACTGAATTAGGGCGATCGGGCCTTAGTCGACCACGCGGGCCCAGTGCGGGTTGGTAAACTTCACACACAACCTTCGAGTTTCTTCGCAGATGTGTGCAGGTTTCCTCACGATGTTTTCCTTCACCGTAATAGCGTCGGATAAACGTACATATGAGTCGCAATTCAAAAAAACATTGGTACTTAGCAGGACTCGAACCATGACCTCCCGGATAGCAGGTAGCGGCCCTTGCAGTTGCGCCACCGTCGCACATAATAATCAACGATATCAATTATTTTAAGTTATAGTTTCACCTAACAAGGGAAAAGTAAGCGATATAAACTCAGAATCAGCTGATTAAAGTTACCTAATTTTACAGCACGAAGTTTTCAGTGCGCAAGGATATAGAGACATCACTAAATCAATACTTTGGGAATGGAACTTTGTTGCCCCAAAAGTTTGACATTTATTTCCGAGACACATGGTTGGTTCCACTAGGGTCCGCATTACGAATTTCCAAAGCAAAGTATCCATGTATTATTGCAAATAATAAACTGTAAGTACATCTTCCGACGCTCTTACGGTAAAGGAAAAACATCGTGAGGAAACCTGCACACCCTGCGAATTAAATAAACTCGAAGGTTGTATGTGAAGTCGACCAACCCGCACTGGGCCTGCGTGGTCGACTAAGGCCCGATCGCCCTAATTCAGAGTAGACTCGAGCCCCTCGGTGGGGACGTATATGAGCTGATAATAAGAAGACATCTTTCGTGTTCTTATAAGTGTCCCGCAATCTTAACTCGAAACTTTTCAATATCTCCTGGAAATCGAAGTACCTACCAAGATAAACTTTAAACTTACTATCCGCTGCTGAATCCACTCGGAATGTGAGTACTGCAGCTCGCCTCCGAGGTCAGGAGTCAGTTGCGACCTGTCGAAGTGCTCGTACAACTCCTCGATGGACGAGCAAACCTGCACCCTGAACCGGAACTCCTCCTTGAACAGTTTGCTGCTCACTTCAGAGAGGGCCTTCTGGAGGAAGCTGGCCGGTCGCAATACGTACACCGCGTGGATGATCCCGGGAAAGAATTCCTGGAAGAATAAAAATAATAACAGTTGAGTTCGTATTCTTAGGATCAAAAAACGATTTTGTTAATAATTGAAAACGCTAAACACGTTAAAAAACCGACTTCCATCGCAATAAATTATTACATTTTTGCATTATTATTTTTGGTTTTTGTTAATTTTCTAATGAAGTTCTACACCGATTTTGATAAAATTTATATGGGACTACATGGGAAGCACTAGCTTTCAAATAAAAAAAGAATCATAAAAATCGGTTCACCCAGTCCAAAGTTATGAGGTAACATACATAAAAAAAAAACATACAGACGAATTGAGAACCTCCTCCTTTTTGGAAGTCGCTTGAAAAATACCTGATCCTCCTACTAATACCTAATAAACACTGGAGGCCGAGTGAAAAATAAAACATCTTAACTTCACAGTTCATCATGCGAACGGCCAAGGAATTCCCTGCTGGCCGGCGTCTGTGTTCTCCGAATCGTATAATTTAGGATTTTATTTTTTATTTTTTTTTCTCTATTGGTAAGCCCTTGGCATCATCTCATCTTCAAGACGAGAGTAAATAGGCATTATATGAGCTTGCTCCTTAAATCCTCGGCTACATCAGCACTTATCATCAGGTGATGTGCAGTCAAACGCACTCAATCCTTACTATAAAAATGTGAAAATTTGTTTGTTTATTTGTTTGTTTGTAACTTTTTTTTTTATTAAAAATTTGAGTGCGTTTGACTGCAACTCACCTGATGGTAAGTGATGATGCAGTCGAGGATGGTACACGCAAACTCAAATAATGCCTATTCACTCTTGCCTTGAAGATCCCCAAATTATAGGAATCGGGAAACACTGACGCAGGCAAGGAGTTCCACTCCTGCGCTGTACGCATAATAAATGAAGAAGCGTAACGATTCGTGAGAAAAGGTGGAACATCAACAACAAAGGGGTGCAACCCCTCCCTGCGTCTCGTTGACCGACGGTGGAATGGAGCAGGGGGAATGAGGTCGTGAAGTTCTTGCGCGCACTCTCCGAAATGAATTCGATAGAATACCGATAGACAGGCGACTTTGCGGCGATGCTCAAGGCTTTGGAGCTTGTCTTTGACTAGCTCGTCAGCACCAATGAGTCTCCGTGCGCGTCGATCGATGGCGTCCAAGGTATCCAGCTGATAGCGGGCTGATCCATCCCATAAGTGTGAACAGTACATCATACATGAGCGGACCTGTGCTTGATACAAGGTAAGCAGCTGTCCAGGTGTGAAGTACCGTCTCACCTTAGAGAGAATGCCCAGCTTCATTGCAGCAACTTTTGCCTTGGACTCAATGTAACGACCGAAGTTAAGATTGGGTTAAATCCACGCCGAGGAGTTCCAGGTGGTCAGATATCTGAATCGGTTCATTCCGGAGAGTTGGAGACAAGGTGAATGGACTCCTTTTGGCGGAAAAAAGACACGCCTGTGTTTTAGAGGCATTAAACCTTACGAGGTTGGAATCACCCCATTCAGACACTGCCTTAAGGTGATAGGTTAATGCGCTCTATCATGGCCTCTCTCAGAAACAGCGTATCAGCGCTGTTAGCTCGTGCACTGGACAGGTATCTTTCTACAACCGTGCTATCGTCTGCATAACCAATTATACCGGGTTTCAGCAGATCGTTTATGTGAAGCAGAAATAGTGTTGCGGAAAGAACAGATCCCTGAGGTACCCCGGCATCAATCGCCAATAGGTCTGAGGAACAGCCATCAACGACCACTCGAATAGACCGTTCCCTCAGGAAATCAGCTACCCAGTTACACAATCCCGTTTTTCACGCTACAACACCTCGAACAATTTTAATGAAGTTTTGTATGCAGATAACCTGTGTCACTGGAAAGGACATGAGCTACTTTTTATCCCGTGAAAATAGCATAGTCCACAGATTTGGACGGAATGATCCGCCCGTCTCCATATTTAACTCAGATTTTCTTCATACAAGCAAAAAGTAGCGCCATCTGACATAACTCGTACGAACTAGCGTGGGCGAGAGTTGACGTCAGTGCCGCGTTAAAAGTACCTTGGTAGAATTGTCGCTTTAATAATTCGTTTATTTAATTTGTTTACAAGAAAATATACAATGTTAGGTTACTTAACGATGATACGACATCCCATTTTTCTTTTTAGCCTTTCTTTCATGATTTTTACAGCCTCTAACAACACAATAAGGCATTTTTATATGGAATATCTTTCCACCGCACTGTACAATTTCCCGCAGACGACTGAGTCGCGAGTGTGCGAAACTTTCGATTTTCGCACCAATGCGCTGGAAGCATTAGTCGCGCGTGTTGGCCGGGTCCTTACGCCAGTAATATATAAGTCATTGGCATAGTCCGATGCAGTTCCTGAGAGAACTGAAAAATACTCTTTATTGGTTTATTCCTTAACATCGCAACGGAACAATGGCTTTTTATGATTTTTTGTACAGAGATGGTTGAGGAGGTGGAAAATGTCAATTTTCTAATTAGTATATCCTGACATAGTTCCTGAGGATCGGGGAAAACTCAATTCCACGCCCGCGCACGTCGGCGTCGCAACGCAGCAACGTTACGTATTGAAGTGATTTTTTGTATAGAATTGGTTGAGAGCGGGCGTGGGAAGTGACATAGCATGCAAACCAGAATAGCCCGATATAGTTCCTAAGGGATCTGTAAAAAACTCATGTCCACGCTCGCTAGCTGCACCCTCACCTTCGAAGAAAGTCATCGAAACGATGTCCACGCGGGCGAAGCCGCGAGCAAAAACTAGTTTTTTAATAAAAATAGTACAGTGACAAAAAAGCGTCGGTGGCTCAACCGGTAACGACTCGGTTCTTCTAACCAGAGGTACCGGGTTCAAATCTGGACGGCCTATGTACCAATGAGTTTTTCAAAACTTACGTACATACTTACCGATTGTTTTAACGGTGAAGGAAAACATCGTGAGGAAACCTTGTGCGGAGAAACTCGTAGGTTGTGTGTGAAGTCGACCAACCCGCACTGGGCCCGCGTGGTCGACTAAGGCCCGATCGCCCTAATTCAGGGTAGGCTCGAGCCCCTCGGTGGGGACGTATATGAGCTGATATGATGAGTACAGTGACAGTTGTTATTCTTACCGAGATCCTTAATAATACTGTTTTGACTGAGTTCCATCTATCCCTTCTCCTGTCTATGATAATATGGAAGCCCATATCTGCTTCTAGTAATCTGAAAAAAATAAAAAGATATTATGGATAAGTAAGACAAGTTTAAGGCATAGCCAGGCCCCGCCAGTTGCAAGCTAATATTACTAGAGATACTTCTACAATAGGTACGCAATAAAAAAGCTGCTAGAGGGTACAGAGGCCAGGTAAAGGGCCGTCTGTTGTACTCATTCGCAGAGAGTGCAATGGAAGTTGTTATTATTAGGGAAGGTGATGAGAGGGCGGTGGTCCCTCACGCATGCCGCATGGAAGTTGTTATTATTAGGGAAGGTGATGAGAGGGCGGTGGTCCCTCACGCATGCCGCCAGTCAGAAAATACTTACAAGGGTACAGAGGCCAGATAAAGGGCCGTCTGTTGTACTCATTCGCAGAGAGTGCAATGGAAGTTGTTATTATTAGGGAAGGTGATGAGAGGGCGGTGGTCCCTCACGCATGCCGCATGGAAGTTGTTATTATTAGGGAAGGTGATGAGAGGGCGGTGGTCCCTCACGCATGCCGCCAGTCAGAAAATACTTACAAGGGTACAGAGGCCAGATAAAGGGCCGTCTGTTGTACTCATTCGCAGAGAGTGCAATGGAAGTTGTTATTATTAGGGAAGGTGATGAGAGGGCGGTGGTCCCTCACGCATGCCGCATGGAAGTTGTTATTATTAGGGAAGGTGATGAGAGGGCGGTGGTCCCTCACGCATGCCGCCAGTCAGAAAATACTTACAAGGGTACAGAGGCCAGATAAAGGGCCGTCTGTTGTACTCATTCGCAGAGAGTGCAATGGAAGTTGTTATTTTTAGGGAAGGTGATGAGAGGGCGGTGGTCCCTCACGCAGGCCGCCAGTCAGAAAATACTTACAAGGGTACAGAGGCCAGATAAAGGGCCGTCTTTTGTACTCATTCGCAGAGAGTGTAATAGAAGTTGTTATGTTAGGAAAGGTGATGACAGGGCGGTGGTCCCTAAGCAAGCGCATACTAGGGCAGCAGGAGCACATTAATAATCGACTTCGCATCTTAAGTAAAAACAAGAGAGGGAGAAAGCAATACGAAAGTAGATACTCACGAGGGCACGGAGGTGAGATAAAGCAGCAGTCTTCTGTATTCATTCGCTGAGAGCGTATGGAAGTTATTGTTGTCAGGGAAGGTGATGACAGGGCGGTGGTCCCTCGCCAGGCCGCCAGTCGCAAGCGCATACTGGGGCAGCAGGAGCTCCCCCACATGGCGACCCTCGTCGCCGTCGCTGTTGCAACCATCGCATTCTGCTTCTGAAAGGAAAAACAGGGGAAAATAAATACTTAGTAAATACATGTCTAAATCAATATACCCTTTACGTTGATTAAGCTCACACAAAGGGAGATGAAGCGAGCTATAGTTATGAATAAAAAATATAGATCAATATACAACACTTTAAACTTTCACGATTATTCATAATGACAAATTGAGAGCGGGAAATCGATCAGCTTTGACCTATCTTGTGCATTTTTACCCGTCTGCGCCAGAAGGAAGGTTATGTTTTCCGAGTGTATGTTTGTTTATTTATTTATTTCTTAGGCACGCTCTGTAGCCTAAACTGCTTGATGGATTTTGGAGTCCGAGGTGTCGTTAGATTCGTCTTAATACCGTGAGTGACATAGGATACATTCTTACCCGAGTGTACAAAAATGTTTATGCAGTCAGGTTTTAACTTTTTATTAATTTCTGAAGTATTGTTTGGAGCGTTGTTTTTTAAGGCTTTGTTATCGGTCCCTTGCTAGGGAAATTTGATAAGTATGAAAAGTAGGAGCCCCAGTTACCGGGTCCTTCATCAATTTTGTAACAACATGTATGATATCGCGTGTAAAGCTGACCCACATTCCGGCTAGGTATTTCTTTTTGGTAAAAAAAAACTTTGTACCTGAGTAATAATTTATTATATTTGGATGATTGAAGGTGCTGTTGTGAAAGTCATAGATGTGGAAAGGGCCAAGGACACATGAAGCATGCATGGAGTGCAACAAACCTATGGGATGACTTTGAAATAGTCAACAGAATATTAGAATGTGATAATCCAACTCGGCTGGGCAGCGTTCGAAAAGCTTCGCTATATCTTCATGTTACAAATACCGCAGTGTCTCAAGACTCAGGTCTTTGATCAGTGTGTGTTGCCCGTGATAACATACGGAATGAGACATGTTCGATGGGCCGCAAAAGAAGGCTCAAGGTCACCCAAAGGGCTATGAAGCAAGCTATGCTCGGAGTTTCCCTACGCGATCAAATCTAAACGAGGATATCCGTAGGAGAACCAAGGTAACCGACACAGCTCACAGAATTGCTAAACTTAAGTGGCAGTGGGCGAAGCACATAGTTCGTAGAACAGATTCTCGAAAAAGTTCTCGAGTGGAGACCACGCACCGTAAGACGTAGCGTAGGCAGGCCTCCCACTTGGTGAACCGACGACCAGATTAAGGTCGCGGGAAGCTGCTGTATGCGGGCAGCGCAGGACCGGTAGTCGTGGAAATCCTAGAGGGGGACCTCTGTCCAGCAGTGAACGTCCTGACGGTAAGTAACGATGATGCTGAAGATGGAAGCGGGCTTAAGATACCCTAACGCAACGAGGAACTGGCTATACTGTTAACATTGAAGCTTGGCGGCAAGAATTAGAAAAGATTGTGGTAGCTGGCCAGGCTGGCTTAGAAAATGCCCTTCCACCAACCAAACCGAGTCTTACAAAGTAAGACTCCACCGGGAATCGAACCCGCGACCTCCTGATGTTAAGCTAATGGATTTTACGGCACGGAGCTGGTTAAAATATACTTCAAAGTCATCTGTAGCCCGAGGGTCTGATAGATATAGCCATCAAAAATCTTTGTTATTAAAATCTATACAGGCTTCATGTGTTCCTATATAACGTCAGAATAAACAGGCCAGGGACGAAGACCACACAATAACTATGTAACAATGGAAAAGTTAATGTCAACGCCGGATGTTAGTTCATTCTATATAACCTAGCCTGTTCGCGTAACCTGTTCAGTTTGTTGCAGGTACGTATTAACTGCTTTTATACATGGTGCCACAAAATGTTATGGTTTAAAATTTGGCTGCACTGGTGCCACAAAATGTTATGGTTTAAAATTCGGCTGCACTGGTGCTACAAAATTTTATGGTTTAAAATTCGGCTGCACTGGGGCTACAAATTGTTTAAAATTCGGCTGCATTGAGATGCTACAAAATTTTATAGTTTAAAATTCAGCTGCACTGAGATGCTAGAAAATTTTATGGTTCAAAATTCGGCTGCACTGGTGCTACAAAATTTTATGGTTTAAAATTCGGCTGCACTGAGATGCTAGAAAATTTTATGGTTTAAAATTTATCTGCACTGGTGCTAAAAAAAATATGGTTTAAAATTCGGCTGCACTGGTGCTACAAAATTTTATGGTTCAAAATTCAGCTGCACTGAGATTCTACAAAATTTAATGGTTTAAAATTCGGCTGCACCGAGATGCTACAAAATTTTATGGTTTAAAATTCGGCTGCACTGGTGCTACAAAATTTTATGGTTTAAAATTCAGCTGCACTGGGGCTACAAATGATTTTAAATTCGGCTGCACTAAGATGCTACAAAATTTAATGGTTTAAAATTCGGCTGCACCGAGATGCTACAAAATTTTATGGTTTAAAGTTCGGCTGCACTGGTGCTACAAAATTATATGGTTTAAAATTCGGCTGCACTGGGGCTACAAAATTTTATGGTTTAAAATTCGACTGCACTGTTGCTACAAAATTTTATAGTTTAAAATTCGGCTGCACTGTTGCTACAAAATTTTATAGTTTAAAATTGGGCTGCACTATTGCTACAAAATTTTATAGTTTAAATTCGGCTGCCCTACTGGACTGCTCGAATCAAATGTAAGCCTCTACGAGGCCCTTTTCAAGCAAAACTTCGAAGTGCCCTTTATTGATTTCATTCTCTTCCGGTGGCGCACTGACCACATTACTCTGCAGGGGCAAAAATTAAAAAAAATCTACTTTGAAAGCAGGGGTGTGATATTAACGTACAGCTATTCGCACATTAGGCAGCCGGTCAAAAAACAAGTCTCTTTCTCTCCTATTCAAGGATCAGATCGAGATCTCTGTCAAGAGATAGATAAAAAAGTGAAATCTGCATCTCTGTCAGATTGCATAGAAAAAAGAAGTTTGCGTTTTGACCATCCAAACCTCCGGCTCCTGAAACTCTTTAGGAAACGCTGAAAACTGATATATAAGAACCGGTTCGATACATCGCCATACGATTAAATAAATAAAAACGCAAGATTTATATGAGATTGTGGTGGCTGCCAAGCGGGCTTAGAAAATTCTCTTCCACTAACCAAACAGTCTTACAAAGTTAGTATCGTAATCGAATTCAAGGCATCATTCATTACGGCTTAGTGTAAGAATCCATACAGTTGTATGATACGCCTTTGATACTAGCGTCAAAGCCGATATCACTATTCACTAGTCACCGCTAGAGCTGCACGAAGCGCTCCACTGGCGCTTGTAATTATATTGTACCGTGTGGCTGAACAACGGTGACAATGGTAATTCGGGAATGGTCTTCCCCCCTCTCGCCCCTCAGCCCCTGCAAGATTACCCTGTCTAGACATCTCTGTTGGACGACTGTATGGATTATTTAGACTGTGGTTACGGGTTGCGACGGTTCTCTGGGGGTAATGCGTGGACTGATATACCTCAGATTCCTATTGTCACCGACTAGCCGGCGGTGCACGGGGATAAGCCGTTCAAATCAATGAAGCCGTGCCTTCTAGGGTAAAACCAGGATAGTTGCCCCAGGGGTATAGTTGCTCCGATTGTAATTACTCTAGTTTCGCGGATAAATCGCATGCTTATTTTACTAATTTGTCGAAAGATCCTCCAATTACCACAAAGTTGACCGTGTCTCATGACTAAGCGCGATTGCATGGGAAGGCAAAATGCAATCAAAGTTTTTGCAGGGTAGATGTCCTGTTTTTCGGCGGGGCATCTATCCTAAACGTCATTTACATGGATTAGGCAACTATCCCCTATGTGGGATAGATGTCACAAAATACTGAGGTCCGCAAAAATCGCTAATATCCTAAAAATATTAAAGATAATGTTATTTACCTTTCATAAATTTGTAGATAAAAAACCAAAGTACCGGCCAGTTTTACAAATAAAGTATTATTCTTTTTGTACCGAGCGAGAGGTACAGAGTGATTTCAAAAAGTGTGGCAACTATCCGGCTTTTACCCTATTGATCCCCATTAAAATCGGAAAAGGTTTATAATAAATATAAAAAACCGGCTAAGTGCGACTCAGAACCGCACACATAGGGTTCCGTACCATTATACTAGAGGGCGCTAGTTTCTTCATGTTTAAAATAATACATTTTTTGTATGGAGACCCCTCCTTATTTTTTCACTTTTTCAAATTTTTAGTATACATGTTGTTACAGCGGCAACAGAAATACATTATCTGTGAAATTTTCAACTGTCTAGCTATCACGGTTCATGAAATACAGACTGGTGACAGACGGACAGACAGACGGACAGCGAAGTCTTAGTAATAGGGTCCCACTTTTACCCTTTGGGTACGGAACCCTAAAAAATATACATGAAAACCTAACCACACCGGGAGGGCCGACAGAAGTGAAAACTTTTTACAGTTTTATAAGTTTTGACCCTCCGAGTATTCCTGGCGAACGACTGGGTTGACAAAGTTTTGACCCTGCGAGTGTTCCTGGCACGTTGTCGGTTACATTACATTACAGTGGCGCGAGTTCAATGGTTTTATCCCATCTCAAAAATGCCCTAAGCGCCTAAAGAAGTCTTCACTTCAAAAATCATGCAAAGTAATCTCCATAGTGTCTAATAAATAATAATATAATCGTACCTAAACGAAATTTATTTGCGTTTATTTAACTTCTACAATCAATGCAATTTAAATATTATGGAAAAGGATAAAAACTTCAAGAAACTAATAATAATTATATCTGAGATGGTATTGTTAACTGAACACAAGACAACTGGCAATGGCACACGTTTTAGCTATGCAATGCTGCGCACGCGACGCCGTACCACAACAAAATATTATGTGCGAAAACTATTCAAATGCAGGTCATTGACCGGGTGTCATCCAAAAAGGTCAAGATGATTTATTATTAGCCAACTTGCACAGGGACGCCCGCTATGCGCTGCGTATGCGACAGTCTTTTGTCCGCCAAATCTCCACCAGAACAAGACCGAGCTATTGTTGGTAAATGTTTTATCCTGCTCGAAAGATGAAAAGCTGTCCTCTGCGCATTGCGCAAGGCTTCGTCTTGCCGGTCGCATAATCGCATTGTTGCAAAAAGTGAAGCTATGACAGTTTAATGACAGCGGAAGGAGTGGACATGTCATTTACGGAAGTCCGTTAGGAATTTTCGAACTAAAGATCACTCATCTTAGAGTAGACAAACTAATAATGAAAGAACGGTTAGTATAGAATGATATTGAACAGTATCTAGTTTAACTGTGAAATATGATGGGCAAAAATCATCGAAGTATTATGTACTATCTCGCTGGAAAAGTGGACAAAGAGCCACAACAGAAGTGTGGCAAATTAAAAGGAACAAAACTTCTGTGGCTGCAGACTGGTGTTTGTCACATCAAAATCTGGCCCGGGAGACTTGAGATATCTGATGTCAAACTTGCTTAATACTATAGAGGCATGCTGGCCGAAAAACGTCAATTTTGAAACAGTTTAAGAGGAAACGCAGTCCAAAGAATAAGTATTTGAATAAAATGTTGCTGTCTCCCTCCTCCAAACCTCGCCGTATACAGCAAGTAAGGGAGAGCTGCAGCGCAGACCGTTAATAGGCACTAAAATTGGGGACTAAGAAATGCTGTACTTCGTAGTCCCCTATTTCCTCCTCCAAAACTAGAGCAATAATGATATTTTTTTGAAAAATTTTGAAAAAATGCTTTATCTACATATGCCTCTATGTTTTCATTTTATTGTTAATATGCGTATATTATTTTTTTGGTGGGTGTCTGAAAATGACATTTCAATTGGGAAATTTTCTCAGTTTTTTAAGGCTCCTACTTCCTTTTACATTAGAATATGGGGAAAAAAACGAAACAAACATGGTAGATTAAGGTTTGATAGAAAAAAAAATTGCTCTATTGTCATTATCCAGGGAGGAAACAGGGGACTACGTTTGTATGCAAAAATGGCAACCGCGTTTCCTCTTAACAATTATATGGAGTGCGTCAAATTGAAGAATCAGGACCACCTTCAGCTTGTACAGTCACTGAAGAGCTCATATTTTGTTTCTTCTTTTTTTTCTTTTTTACTTTATTGTTACCATAGCTTTACTCATTGTTTTTTTGTGCCTGGTCGGTGAATAAACGGTTTATCTATCTATCTATCTAAATGATATGTGACGGCTCTTGGACCAGGCTGCGTCTTAGTTTGTCCATGATCTATTGTAGTTTAAATTCTGTCAGAAAAAAACTATTTGTTAATAACTTTTTAACGCCACAGAAAAAAGGTAACATTGTCGCAGAGGTCGAAGACATAAAAGTGCTATAACATTAAGTTTATATTGACAACACGACATAATCAAAGTCAATAACTGATGTTCCCAACGCTTTTTGCATGTTACCTTCATATTTTCCACGACGCAATGGAATCGACACAATTCCTACAATTACCTAGTTTAATAGGTATAGGAACGCAAATCTTCAGTTAGTTACATAAGACTAACTGACAATAATTAGATGACATAAATAGCCGACCATCGCGGTGTGTTACATAACAATAATTGTTAAGGCGTTTAAGAACATTTAATTTATGGTAAGTGCCTAAGTCGTGTAAATGACATAATAATAATAATAATAATAATACAAGACACTGACATCCATTCTGAAGGCCAAAATTGACGCCTTCATTGAGGCGAATGATATCATGGCGGTAACTCAGAATGGCTGTCGGGGCGGTAGTCGCGGTACGAAGGAGCTACTCCTGATTGATGCGGTCGTGGGTAAATTGGTGAACCGCAATCGACGCAATTTCTCCGCTGCCTGGATTGATTATAAGAAGGCTTTCGACTCGGTCCCCCATTCATGGTTAAAGAGGGTCCTCGAACTGTACAAGATAGATGAAACAGTTCGAAACTTCCTCGGATCATGTATGGGGCAATGGAGTACGATCCTTAGTCTCCATGGTCAGCGGTTGTCGAATGCGGAGGACCGGATTTGGATTAAGAGGGGAATATTCCAGGGCGACTGTCTGAGTCCACTTTGGTTTTGCCTGTCCCTGAATCCGCTCAGCTTCCTGCTCGAGAAATCGGGGACGGGATTTCAGTTTCGGAGAGGTGATTCACGCATGACCCACCTTTTCTACATGGATGATCTCAAACTGTTCGCTCCAAATGCAACACGGTTGGAGGAACTGTTGAAAATCACTTGTGATTTTAGCAGTTCCATCAACATGGACCTTGGAGTGGATAAGTGCGCGATCCTTCATGTGGACAAGGGTAGGGTGGTACATTCGGATGGAGTCGAAATCGACTCCATGAACATCCGCACCCTCTCTGAAACTGAAACGTACCGGTATCTGGGTATGTCGCAGAGTATTGGTGTTCACGAGGCAGGGGTGAAACGGGCGGTTTGTGACGTGTTTTGGGAGCGCCTGACAAAAGTTCTTGAGAGCTATTTGTCGGGCGTTAACAAGATACGAGCATTCAATGCCTGGGTCATGCCTGTTCTTTTGTACACCTTCGGCATACTCAGATGGTCGCAGACCGAACTAGACGCCCTGGATCGAAAAGTCCGCACTACTATGACACTCCATAGGATGCATCACCCGAGGTCGTCAGTGATGAGGCTGTATATCCCGCGGAAGAGTGGCGGTCGTGGCCTTCTAAGTGCCAAACAAATGCACAACCGCGAGATATGCAGCCTCCGAAGTTACTTCCTGACAAAAGTCGATAGTGAGTTGCATAGAGTTGTCATAGCTTGTGATAAAGGACTAACTCCTCTATCCATGGCTCAAGAGAACTGGCAGGCGCCGGCTGTACTTAGCACTACCGAGCGAGAGGCCATCTGGAAAGACAAAGAGCTGCACGGTAGGTTCTTCAAGGCCCTTTGTGGATCCTTCGTAGATCAGAAGGCCTCCGTGCACTGGCTGCGCTTCGGAGACCTTTTTGCAGAGACCGAGGGTTTTGTCTGTGCAATACAGGATCAGGTGGTCAAGACGAACAACTATAGGAGGTTTATAATAAAAGACGGCACCTTGGACGTTTGTCGGTTGTGCCGTCAACCAGGGGAGACCCTGCGTCATATAACCTCCGGTTGTTCCATGCTTGCCAACACTGAGTATTTGCACAGGCACAACCAAGCAGCCAGGATCCTACACCAAGAGATCGCTCTAAAGTATGGCCTCATATCTCGGCGGTTGCCTTATTACAAATACACGCCGGAGCCGGTTCTCGAGAACGACCGCGCCAAGCTCTACTGGGACCGACCCATCATCACGGACAGGACTATTCCTTCGAATAAGCCTGATATCGTGTTGATGGATCGGGCGCAGTCAAGGGTGTTTTTGGTGGATATCACTATCCCATACGACGAAAACCTCGTGCAGGCTGATGCCGAAAAAAGGACCAAGTACTTGGACCTGGCGCACGAGATTACTGATATGTGGCAAGTGGAATCCACTGAAATCATCCCCGTAGTCCTATCCGTGAACGGACTAATTCCAGCCGACCTTGAACGTCACCTAAGGCGCCTGGAACTCCGAGGCAGACCAATAATTGCAGCAATGCAGAAAGCAGTCCTCCTCGACAATGCCCGGATAGTTCGACGCTTTCTCTCCCCGTCGCACTGAACTCCAGCCGACTGTGCTTCCGCTGGAGGTGCTCCTGCCACTTCGCCTCGTGCCAAGTGAGCAGAGAGGCTCTAATTTTATATTTGTGAATAATAATAATAAGCGTTGCTTTCCGTGTCACAATACACTTCTAAAACTATGTGATAGATTCGAACGGGGTTTTAGTCGTTGGAAGGCTTAGATCTTCGGCTAGAAAATATATATTTTTTTTAATATTTGATATTTGAGTGCGTTTGAACTGCATCTCATTTGATGTAAAGTGATAATGGAGTCGATAATGGCACATATACAGGGTGTAACAAAATTGGTGTAGGTCCCGTTAACTGGGGCTTCTACTCATCATAAAGATAAAGATATTTTATTGCAGTAAATGTGGTAAATACAAGGATCATACAAACATAGTGAGGTTCAGCACATTTAGTCATTAGTACGACATACAAAAATTTAAGAAAAAGAAAGTAAATATAAATTATGGCATTCATGTAAAAAAACAAAATGAAAATGAAAATCGTATTCTTATCATGATTTGACATCAACAGAATAATCAAGTGTTTGGTTCAAGTAATTCTTTGATTGAATAGTTTTTTTTTTTTTTACTGAACAACTTTTGTGAACGACTTTGCTGAAAACGCAAAAAATATTTTTTACTCTTCATACTATTCGATCAGCTTTTGTGCACCGTTTTTGTGCATTTTAAATATGGAGGGTCCAAATTTGTTTTTTTGAGAATTGACTATGGGTTCCTTGGAGAAAGTTTTTCAGTATGGCGAGTAGAATCCCCAGTTAACGGGACCTACACCAATTTTGTTACACTCTCTATATACACAGGCTGTAACAAAATTGGTGTAGGTCCCGTTAACTATATATACATATACTCGTAATATAGCACTTTATGGCGATAGATACCTAACTACTTATTCGACGACAGACTTATCCTGACCGAACCCGACATTAGTGTCAATGTGATGTCTGTCAATTATTCATCTTGCAAGAGATGCGATGGTTAATTAAGGGTACTTACTGTACATGTGAAGGGCCGTGAAGGTCAAGTATAAATACTTACCTGGCTTAAGTAAATAAGCATAGTCTGTACGAGTATTTGTACATAATGCCTAGTATGTACATAGTAGAGTAGTGAAAGACCGTAGCATAGAGCACGACTGTCGAGTAAATTCGTCTTCACGTACTTTTACTGTTTACGTACTTTGTGGAGCTACACATAATATTATCAGTACCTAAACAGATGGTATGTACTAGGGTTTTCAAATACCCGACAATTTTGGATACCCGGGTCTCGGGCACATTTTTTTTAAAATACCCGGGTATATGGGTACCCGGGTATTCTTGTATTTTTTGTGAAACTGGAAAAAAAACTACAAAGATATCAAAAATCAACTTTTATTACGATAATTACCACTCAGATAATATAACCAGCCAACCAGGTACATCATAACCTTGTTCTGCAGCATCTCCTGAAATCTGCAGGATACCCAACTCTATCAACTTACAGCAGAGAAATCATATTGGGCTCATTAGAATAGTCTCAATGAATAAGTGTTAGATAGAATATAGTAACCTTGACCTGATGCTGCATCATCTTTTGGAATCTACAGGATACCCAACTCCTAGCCAACTTACAGCAAGGGTATCGTGTTTAGGATCATTGGAATAGGTGTTAGATAGAACATGGTAATTTTGACCTGATGCTGCACCACCTTCTGGAATTAGCGGGATACCTAACTCCTCACTAACTTACAACAGATAAATCGTGTTTGGGCTCATTGGAATAGTCTCAATGAGGTTTTAGATAGAACATGGTAACCTTGACCTGAAGCTGCAGCATCTTCTAGTATCTGCATGATATCCGACTCACCAACTTACAGCTAAGTTATCGTGTTTGAGAAACATGTAGTTTAAAAAGCATGAAATAAAACTTTAATTAAAAATTTTAAAACTAAAAATATTGACAAAACAGATCTGCTGCTATTGTGTCCTAATAAAAAACCGATTGAACCAGCAAAACTTCTCATTTGCAATCGATGTACAAGTTAATTCCTGAGAATAGTCTCCAATTTTATAAAGCTTAAAGAGTTCAGAGGACATTATTTACGACTTTGATGGATTTGGTGAAGTACCAGATTTAGGACATTATTTACGACTTTGATGGATTTGGTGAAGTACCAGATTTTGACGTGGATGACACAGAAGAACAATAACTTTATAATATTTTTTTATTTCGATTAAATAATCCGTACAACTTTGTCAAAATAAATAACACAAAAAAGTATACCAATAATACACAAATTTGCGTTTATCTCAATTTGAACTCGGTGTGGAATGGAACGTTTACGCAAAACGACGTCTATATCAAAATTACCCGAGACCCGGGTACGTCCGTTGTTTGTACCCGGGTACCCGAAGTCTCATATACCCGGGTATACCCGGGTCCGGGTACCCGGGTAAAAAACCCTAGTATGTACGTTTTAGTTTAATTGGTGTTTATTTATTTACACTAATATACTACTAACAGTAGAATAGATAGACTTGGAATTTGTAAAGGCGAATATAAAATTGTACATTTTTGCAAACTATTTAAATATTCAGCCTATACACACAAAGCGTTACGCTTCCTCATTTATTATGCGGACAGCGATGGAGTGGAACTCCTTGCCTGCGTCTATGTTTCCCTACTCCTACAATTTGGGGATCTTCAAGGCAAGAGTGAATAGGCATTATTTAAGTTTTCGTGTACCATCCTCTCGACTACATCGTCCGTCACTTACCATCTGATGAGATATAGTCAAACGCACTAAAATTTTTAATTAAAAAATCTATGCAATCATTTGTTTATGTAGACTTCTCCTATTTGACGAGAATGATTATTTTCCAACAAATCATTTTAGACTAGGAGGTAATGACAAATCTGGTAACGATAACGGAAATGGATAAACTTAGGTTGAGAGAATAAATGGCAACCCTCTGGCAATATGTCGGTCTGCCTGCGCAAAGTGGTTGCGTTATGTACTTGTAGCGCCTGAAAAACTAGTTATCGTGACCAAACAAAACGATAAGTGAAATGGCTGAGTAAGATATAAATTGAAAGTACTAGTTGTACTCATAATAATTATGCAAAAACTGATCATTATCTTTAATGATTTTTTTAGGAATTAATGTCCGCCATTTCCAACTTTGGCACTCCCGCAGGGGGTGGGGGCCTGGTCCAGAATTCCTACTACTTACGGGCGTTGCTCCATACCATTCTACAACCGAATATTTGGTCAGTTTTTGCATAATTGTCATGGATAATATGTATGTATGTTCATACTGAACAACTTTTGTTTTACGAATTTGGTGAAATCGCTAAAAAAACTTTTTACTCTTCATACAAATTGATCAGTTGATCGACCAATTTTGTTCATTTTAGTATGCAGGGTCCAAATTTTTTTTTGAGAATGGACTATGGGTTCCTTGGGGAAAGTTATTTAGTATGATGTTTAGAACCCCCAGTTAACGAGTCCTACACCAATTTTTTACACCGTGTATAGCATTAAAACAATCAACATGGCGGATTTTATAGGTGTACCTATTACAACCAAAAAAAATTTTTTTAGATGTTCATATGGTGTTGACCACGGCTATTACCCCAGATGAAGAGAAAAATAAAGGCTATGATTTCAGGCGGGAAACTCTTGTTTGCTAACTTTTCCGTAGTCGGGTTTTAGTTTTTTTAAACTTTTATTTTATTGAACTAAGTAAGTGATTTTGTTATGTATGAGTCATGTATGAGTTATTATGACGGAACTGTGATAATGAAAACTTGCATTAGGGGGTTACCCCACCACTGTGTGCATTCTTTGGTTTAAATAATTTATCTCTATGGACTTACGTATGTGAACAGCTAAGAGAACAAAACTGACAAAAAGTTCATAGAAAAGACATGGACGCAAACACCATGTTTCGCTTAATGAAACGCGTGTAGAGAAGTAGATTTTCTATACAAAAGCTTCTATTAATTATTTTAATTTACATATTTTTTTAAAAGATTACGGAACCCTACTCTACGTGAGTCCGACTCGCACTTGGCCGTGGAGTGCTTTGTCAATAAAACATTAGCAGTTATGTATACGGTTTAAAGAAATATCGGCAACATTTTAGTCACCTATACGTAGGTTTTCCAGACGTCAGGATTTGTCCTGACATGTCAGGACTTTTAGGCACCAGTCAAGATTCCGGCCGGACTTTGACAATGTCAGGATTTTTTTGAGTATTTACGTGTTACCACGTCTTTTATCAAGCAGCCCATGGGCTAAAATGAATGGTGATTTTTTCATTGTGTGGAGAGTTAGAGTAGTTAGTTGGGGAATCTTGGTAAGCCCGCTTCCAACTTCGGCAACATCGTCACTTACCACCAGGTGAGAAGTTGTCAAGGGTTTACCAATTGTGAATAATAATAATAATAAGGATCAATGGCAGATTGTGAGTCGGAGAGTGACCGGTTGGCACTCAAAAGGAATATTATAATTGGTGTTTTATTACTATGACTACTGTGCGTCGTCAAACCGCGCCCTTTTCAGTAAAATGTCAGGACTCTTTGTTAAAAATCAGGCTTTTTGTCAGGACTTTTCAATTTAACATCTGGTAACCCTACTTATACGTAGCACATACGTACCTATAAAAACCAATCTAATACTTTGACACCTTGTTGTTTTGCTACAATAATCAAGAAAACTTGACTCATCCAATACTTTTCAGGGTCCGTTGAGCACAACAAAGGTTTTAGTCGTATAAAGGCAGCAATTCCCCGCATGTCAATGAGCCCGCTGCGCTGGATAGATCCTAAGACCTTCCAGGACACAAAGAAGCAATTTAGCCACCGCTGACATAGCACGATACAAACATCCGACACAACACTGCTGGCTTCCAAAAAAGGGTTCCATCCAATTTGCATGAAGGGACCTTATAAGAACTTGGCAAACCTTTTGGTAACATCGTTTCTGCTTCAATAATATTTTAATAAGCTTGATTTTTTTTCTTTATAAATATATTACGAGGTTTTTATATTAAAGTCAACATACAATTATATGTATTATAGTTATATTAACTTTTATATGAAACCTTCTTCGTAATGACAGACCATCCATAGGTGACCTACACAGTGTTTAATGAGACGAACTTATTAAGCACTTTTAGGCTTATAAAAGTTAATGGCGGTAACAAAGCGTTTCAAGATGGTAGGAATTCTCATTTTCTCCTAAGCAGGAAGGAAACGTTACATTAATCCACAATTTTCATTTCACTTTTTTTACATCTATATATAAATAAAAAAAAAGTCGTGTTACTCAAGAACGGCTGGACCAATTTTTATGATTTTTGTGTTTTTGCATTTGTCTTCGTCCGGTGTAGGATAATAAGCATTAAAATATCATATTCATCAATAAAAAATATTATCATTTAAAAAATAATTGGTTTTAGTGTAGGTTAGGGTAGTGTAGTGTAGTTAGGGTAGGATAGTGTAGTGTAGTGTGGGGTAGGGTAGGGTAGTGTAAGGTGGAACGAAGTTCGCCGGGACAGCTAGTATCAAATAAAAAGTCTTGAAAACCTTTCCTACCGTTCATAAAGCAAACTACCTAGGCAGGTAGTCGGTATCTAAGATATCATTATGCCTGATAGCTTTTTTCCACACAAGGCTGGGGCTCTATATATTTTCTTTTTGTTCGTCGCAATCTTCATTTTCTGAAGGTCATGTGTAACTAGGTCTCCGTGGCGTCCGTGGCGTGATGGTCAGTCTATTTGCTTCACATCCAGGAAGTCGCGGGTTCGATTCCCGGTGGGGTCAACTTGTAAGAATCGGTTTGGTTGGTGGTAGGGCATTTTTCTAAGCCCACCTGGCTAGCTACCACCATATTATCTAAGTCTTGCCGCCAAACATCAGTGTTAACAATATTGATGTGTTCCGGCTTGAAGATAAGATAGTCAGTTCTCGATTGCGTTGGGGAATCTTGGTAAGCCCGCTTCCATCTTCGTCATCATCGTCACTTACCATCAGGTGAGATGATGCCAAGGGCTTACCAATTGTGAATAAAAAAAAGGCCGTTCTTGTTGCTGTTATAGCCATAACGGTGGTGGTTTTAATTAGTTTGCGCCAAAAGTCCTTGTCTTCAGTATGTCGGAGAGCGGTGGTGTTGATCTAGTCGGATCAGCAGAGTGGTGTTCTACCTCGAGATATTCTACCCTCCACTCTGCCCAACATAATAAGCTTTTCCAGATTATCTAAGCCCCTTCTGGCAACGTGACCGAAATATCTGAAGTATTCTAAGGTTCTGTAAGGCACTCGAAAACGCTCTTTAACCCCGGATCTGACAAGTTACAAGTACCTAGTACGATATTGATAAGAAAGATTTACGAATGTGGTCCACAAAGGATCCTGGCCTGATCCGCAAAATATCAGAACGCCCTAATATGCCCTAATGCACTTTACCGGCTTGATTTAGGATTCGATTGAAGACCTTTTAAGTCCAAATTCACTTTTACGCACGCGAAAGTTGTCTAGAATTAAATCTTTAGTTACAACCATAACACTAAGACTTTACAAAATGTGTTACCTACCTACTTACTTTCATTTTATAACACGAGTTTTGTTCACTAGTAAGAAAAATTTGGTGCACGAAAACGACTTTACAGAAATTAGATTAGACCTAAACTGGGCGCTACGCTTATTGTGAGTTATGTATACATAGCTATGGCGCATTTTAACACGGGATTTGTTCAACTAAGCCTAAGCTATGGAGGCAATTGTGAAAAAATTGCGACTTGCGAAATATTGCTGGCAAATAGGTCAATAAGAAAAAAGAAGAAAAAATTAGAAAATAAAAAGAACTTACAAAAACGAACTTATTTTCCTAAACTGAGATATGAGAGAATTGAGAGTGAATCATTTGTCATGGTTTGGACATGTAAAGAGGGATGAAAGGCATGCGACGAAGAGAGTGATGAGCATGCATGTGATCGGGTGTAAAGGGAGAGGAAGGTTGATGTGAGCGATGGCTGACTCTCGCGTTATACTCGTGACCGGGTGCTGTCCGTGTGAACGGGCCTACTCTTGTCAAAGGTATCAATGATGTTTTTGTATAACTTTTCGTGTCATATTGTTTTCATGTTCTAATGACATAATCTGGTTTATTTCTAGGATTGCATTTTGACATTATTAACTAATGACTGTTTATTTCTTGATTTTTCACAAATGAAATTATGGTATTATTATTTTATGACTTTCAGAAAGAGTGTAATTTGCACCTATTTTGAATAAATACATTGAATTGAATTGAATACCATAGAAAAGAAAGATGAATGGACTGTGGGAAAGATGATATAAGTAAGAACAAAGTGAATGTAGAGATGACTGCAAATAGGGAAGAATGGAAGACAAAAACTTGCTGCGCCAATCCCAAATAATAATTGGGAACAGGGCACGATGATGAACTTATTTTCGATAAACTGGCAAAGTATCAGAAAAATTTAAATTGTATACTTTTATTAAAACACTAAACAAAATAACGTTGACTAACTCTGTGGCTCAGTGGTTAGTGCCCTTGACTACTGATCCGAGAGTCGTGGGTTCGATCCCCACCCAGGGCAAGCGTTTGTGTGATGAGCAGATTTGTTTCCTGTATCTGGGTGTTAAATTATATCTATATATGTATGTATTTAAACGTATATAAGTATGTATATCAGTCTCTGGTAACCCATAACTACGTTAGTACTAATATTATATACTGTGCCATAACACAGGGAATCCTACTTTGGGGCCAGATGACCATGTTTGATTTGTCCCAGAATACTTATTTATTATTTATTTATTTATTTAATAATCAACGTCTTCACAATGAACAATGATCACAATGAACTAGCTTGTCTTAAAAACATTCACAAAAAAAATTATAATAACCATGATTTCAATGGACCACGACGAATCAACACAGATAACACAATTTTCACCGCATTATCGTGGTCAAGCAATGAGTAGAAAAA
Organism: Coleophora flavipennella; assembly: GCA_947284805.1. NCBI lineage: Eukaryota > Metazoa > Arthropoda > Insecta > Lepidoptera > Coleophoridae > Coleophora > Coleophora flavipennella. The sequence continues at coordinate 10,287,381 of OX369256.1, read as the reverse complement.
CGGTCACTTGCCTAGCCTCTGGCTCTTGGTGAAAAAGAAACTCAGACGCATTTGTGCGAAGTGGACGCGGTGAGAGTACTTGATGCGACACATCGGCACGTGCGCGCGCGCAAGATCCGCGGCTCTATCTGCCGACAGTATTGACAATCAGTGATGCCAACTCTATATGTCAAAAAGTCGTTAGTCGTACGCTTGAAAAGTCGCTAGAACAATATAAAAATAACAATTCTGTCGCTGTCTTTATTTAAATTCACAATTGGTAACCTTTGACAACATCTCACCTGGTGGTAAGTGAGGATGTTACTGAAGATGGAAGCGGGCTTACCAAGATTCCCCAACGCAATGGGGAACTGGCTATCTTATCTTCATGCCGGAACACACCAATGATATCAACATTGATATTTGGCGGCAAGACTTAGATAAGATGGTGGTAGCTGGCCAGGCGGGCTTAGAAAATGCCCTACCACCAACCAAACCGAGTCTTACAATTGACCCCGCCGGGAATCGAACCCGCGACCTCCTGTGTAAAGTCAGTGAACTATTGTCTCTGAGCTACGGAGGCGGTTAAAAAAATTGCTTGAAAAGTCGCTAAAATGTATGAAGCGTCGATTTCTTTTGTCGCTAGACTGCTCTGAAAATACGTTAGATCTAGCTAATAAGTCGCTAAATTGGCAACACTGTTGACAATCGACAATAAACGATCGCTGCTCGAAGTGGCTGGAACCTAAGATGGTTTCGAAGAAGCAACTGTTTGTCTCCAGTCAATTAGTACTACAATGACAGCTCGATTGGATTGGGTGAAATATTGTTAATGTAAGTGGGTGAAGTGTGGAGAATTATTATTGATTATTCTTGCGATAAGTGGAGTTCAAAGAAATGAGTGCAAATTTAGAAAGATATATGTTTTTTAACCGACTTCAAAAAAGGAGGAGGATTCTCAATTCGACCGTATATATATTTATTTTTTATGTGTGTTCGCGGATAACTTCGTAGTTTATGAACCGATTTTGTTAATTCTTTTTTTTTTTGGAAAGGAGATATCCCAAGGGTAGTACCATGAAAAGGACACCTGATGATGGCATCCCAGAGAAATCGAGGGGAACCTTAGTTTCCTGCTTAAATTCGTTTTTTTTTCAAAATTATTTTTGCGATATGTTTTTAGTTCAAAGAAGCTTCTTGCTTGTTAATGAATGCAATTTCAGAAAGATTTATGTTTTTAGTGATTCATGAAACGCTTAGGTATAGGTTCAGTTTGCTGTCAGTGTCCGTCTATCGGTCTGTCTGTCGAGACCACTTTTTCGTCCATGGCTAAAGTCAACACGTTCTTTAAAGCAAATAGTCCTATGATGCCGTAAAAACTTGACGTTTCTATCTGAAAGCTGTACAAAAGTACAAGAAAAAAATAGGCGTTTACCTCAGAGCACGAGTAACACACGTCCCTGCCGTGCCCGATTTATTTTTAACCTGCTTTTGCCCGCGGCTTCGCCCTCGTGGACATCGTTTTTGGGTGCGGCTCGCGAGCGTGGACATTAGTTTTCTCCAGATCCCTCAGGAGTTATATCGGGCTATTCTGATTTGCATGCTATTTCACTTCCCAGGCCCTCAACCAATTCTATACAAAAAATCATTTCAGTATACGTATAACGTTGCTCCGTTGCGACGCCGACGTGCGCGAGCGTGGAAATGAGTTTTCCCCAGATCCCTCGGGAACTATGTTAGGATAATATGCTGATTAATATACTATGTCACTTCCCACCCCCTCAACCATCTTTGTGCAAAAAATCACAACAACCCATTGTTATAAAGTAAATTAACCAAAAAAAGAGTATTTTTTAGTTCCCTCAGGAACTGCATCGAACTATACTATTTTGACGGGATAAAAAGCCTATGTCCTTCCCAGTGACACAGGCTACCTGCACGTCAAATTTCATAAAGCTTGGTCGAGGTGTTGAAGCGTGAAAAGGTAACAAACAAACACATTTTCACATTTTTAATATTACTAGCTGTCCCGGTGAACTACGTACCGCCTTACATTACATTACACTGCCCTACCCTACCCTAACCTACACTACACTACCCTACCCTACACTACACTACCCTACCCTACACTACTCTACCCCACTACTCTACCCTACACTACACTACCCTACCCTACTACACTACACTACCCTACCCTACACTACACTACCCTACCCTACCCTACCCTACACTACCCTACCCTACACTACACTACACTACCCTACCCTACCCTATCCTACATAAGAACCTTCTCCTGACAATAACGAACTCGACAAAAAAAGAATTAGCGAAATCGGTCCAGCCATTCTCGAGTTATGCGCTTACCAACACATTTTGCGATTCATTTTTATATATTAGACTAGCTTTTGCCTCGTTTTTGTGACTGACTTAGAGGGTGCGCGGTGGACATGACTTTTCTCCAGATCCCTCGGGAACTATGTCAGGATTATGCTTATTAGTAAATCGTGTCATTTCCCACCCCCTCAACCATCTCGGTGCAAAAAATCACACAATCCATTGTTCCGTTGCGATGTTAATTAACCAAAAAAGAGTATATTTTCGGGAATTGCATCGGTCTACGCTATTTTCACAGGATAAAAAGTAGCCCATGTCCTTCCCAGTGCCACAGGCTACCTGCATGCCAAATTTCATAAAGCTTGGTCGAGGTGTTGAAGCGTGAAAAGGTAACAAACAAACACATTTTCACATTTAAAATATTAGTAAGGATTTCATTCAGTAACCTCTGACTTTCACAGGCAGTTCCCGTAGTTTGATATATTTTATAGTTTCTACTTCACGGTCACCAAAAATAAATGAGAACCAAATCGATTTTACGCACCGATAGCCATCTACGCCGCCGTGTTCAAACGCTACGGTTAGGTAAATCTAACTTGATGTAGCCCATAGGCTATCCAGATTGCATGTCTCGTGTGATTGATTACATCTCACAAGTGCAAGTTAAAACATGTAATTAAATGCTAAAGCTAATGTTTATAACAAAAGTTATAAATAAAATAAATAAGAATAAAATCAAGTTTAACATTAACATTTAAAAGAAGGGAGACTCCACTGGTATGGCCACTTAATGAGAAGGGAGGAGAGCTACTTAACTCTGTAAAGACTGTGCTCAACATCAAAACACAGCCCAAGGGAAGAGGCGGGCCCCCTGCTAAGTGGTGGTCAACTGTTGAGAAGGATAAAGAAGACCCAAGATATTTCGCCAATGACAACCCGGGACATAAGGTCCTGGCGCCGCTGCACAAGGAGGCCCGACCCTAGATGAACAGGGAATATGGGCAAGGACAAGAAGAATAATATCAAGTTTAACATTACGAACATAACAGAATCAGAATTAGAATAATTTATTTGCAAGAATACTAGAGTCATAAATATACAGATCTTAAAAAGGACAATGCATACTCATGAAGACTCATGAAGACATGCAAATTAAAAACAAATCGTTAACATTAATAATGATAACATTAGGTACCTATGCAATATTAGAACACAGAGCAGTGACGTGAAAAAAGTCATAGAATTTGAAGTCTGAATGTTGAGTGTGTTGTTTTTGTGGTTATCTGAAATTGCAGTTGGGCGATATAGTTTTATAGGTATGTTAAGCCGCTACCGTTTTCGCTTGCACGTACAGAGATTGAAGGGCTTCTTGCTAATTGTTTGCAGTACAATGTCTCCAATGAATAAGGTGGACTAAGATATTATTAAAAAGGATAAAGTAAATAGGTACCTCTGAAGCCGAAGCACTGCATTCTGCGGCGCGCGCGACAGCAGGCCCCGGCGGGCACCACACTGACACTAGCGTTGTCCCTCTCCGACATACCAGCCTCTGACATGCGACCGATTGCGACCTTACCACATCAATCCGCTTTATTATAAACGAACAAGGTACACAATAAAGTGGTTTTCACACACAATAAGGCAACGCGCTGAACCGCGAACGAAACACTCTGAAATATCACTGCGATGTTGAGATGTGTTATCGTATCGCGCTCCCCGCAATCAATACGAGATAAATGGCTCAAGATACTTCGACAGCAGATTTTCTATTGGATAAGTATTATGTAGATATACATAGGTATGTCTTATAGTCCACAAAATCCAGTTTATTACATCTGTATGTCTTAGGTGTATCAAAATATACTTGCGTACAGAATTAGAAGTGATTAAGAAATACAAAAAGAAAGTAAAGAATTATTAACGCGTAGTGTAAATGTCAAATCATATTACAGTTTATAAAGTGTATGCTATGATTACTGACAGAACTTATTAAACCACGACCACAACGATTATGATGACATTCACGTGAATGTTTTAAATGAAGGCACGAGCGCCAATGTAAACGATTAATTGTCAGGCTTCGGAATGAGACAGTCTTTCTTTCATGAATGATTTATAATAGGTGCGTTATCTCTGAGGTCTTTACCTATGAAATTGCCGATTCAGGAATCAAGATTTAAGTTTTATTGGAAATAAAATGTTCTTGTTTTTAATTTTTGACCAGTGTTTTTGTCTCACCTATAGGTATACGGTATTTTATTAGTGAACTAACAGTGTGATATCTTTCGGTAGCGGATCCAGGGGGCCTAAAGGGCTCAAAAAGCATTTGAGTTCTTCAGTGACAAATCTTAAAGTAAACTTGATATTATTTTAATTCAACGTTTTAGCAAGCATTACACTACCTAAGGTACAATTGTCATCAATTGTAATTTTTTAATGTTTACTTTTTTTTTTCACAATTGGTAAACCCTTGACAAAATCTCACCTGGTGGTAAGTGACGATGTTGCCGAAGATGGAAGCGGGCTTACCAAGATTCCCCAACGAAATGGGAACTGGCTATCTTATCTTCATGCCAGAACACACCAACGATATCAACATTGATATGTGGCGGCAAGACTTAGATAAGATGGTGGTAGCTAGTCAGGCGGGCTTAGAAAATGCCCTACCACTAACCAAACCGAGTCTTACAATTGACCCCGCCGGTAATCGAACCCGCGACCTCCTGTGTAAAGCCAGTGAACTTTGCCTCTGAGCTACGGAGGCGGTTATAAAACCTATAAATATAGCTCAGTGGGTTCGAGCCGCTCCTAAACGACAATGCTTGATCCGCTACTGATGTCTTTCATGTTTGTATCCTCAGAACTATTGTAGCATTGAATGGAACATAGGCGTTTTCTCAGTGGTCAGTATTTTTTTTTGAATATGTAAATCCATATTGAGCCCGATATATGGAAAATGAGGTAAGAAATCGAGTGTTCATCGGTAACGCGTTACCGTTACTTTTAACGTCATTACATTTTTTCAGTCACGAACGCTAAGGAAATATGACCATGCCACCTAATGCGAGGCCGGAAGACGAGCTCCGCGTCGGGCGAGGCCGAAGTTCAAAGTCCGCGTAAGGCGAAGCCGGAAGCAAAAAAAAAAGTTTCATAAGTAAACTCCTATAGCGCTACCTGCATGGCAAATTTCGTCAAGATTGGTTGAGGTATTGAAGCGTGAAAAGGTAACAAACAAACAATCACATTTTTAAATTTATAATATTAGAAAGGATTATGTTCCAAGTTATTTCTATGTAACCTAATTTTTCTTGATAAATAAATAAATATATGTACAGCTGTTAGAGACCGTCAACAACGTTAAACTACACGGGATAACAATGTTAACACTAGATATCAGCTAACATTTACACAACAGCTAGCTTAACCTACTTAACACTTCACAAAGTCCACAACGGTGCCGTAATAAAAGCTACTCTCACTTTAGCAGTGAAAACTGGATAGTAAAAAATATCTTCAAAGGAAACGTTATAGCTAAGTACCTACAGATTTAGAATGGAGTATCATTCTAACTGGCTGAAAAACACTTTGAAATCTGTGGGCTGAATGAAACGTACCATTGGGTCGAGTGTATTGAACGAGGAAGCGAACGCACGCAGAATGCTGCATCTTTGTTAAGGCGAGGCACCGGTGGAGAAGCGGAGAAATGCTTTTGCTAGATATTTTTTTTTGGGTAATTACTACTAAATATCGGTTTTGCAAAAAATATTTTGTCTAAGGAATGTGCTAATATGTTACACGATAGTGTGTACTTTACTCGATCATAAAAAATCTCAAAAACATGTCTAAAACGTCTTAAAAAAAAGTCAAAACGAATTGTTTATAAATAAAATTTCTAAATTTGCACATAGTTTTTATATGGAGATATTTCTTTTTAAGTACTAAGAATCTACTAAATTTGAGTTTTTAAATTGAAGTCTTAAGAGAAATAACAACGTAAAACATTGAAAAAGTGCAAAAGTGTGGTTATTTTCTTGACTCTTTACACGTAAAGGAAAAAACAGAGACAACTGTTTTACAAATGCCTCGCCTTAATGATGATGGACCAAACGGGGCCACACGAGGAATGCACCAAACAGACTGGAAACAACACTAATCCATCTACATCTATATCCAGACCAAAACTAGGCGATACAACGGAATCCGACGGCTGACAACCAATTAAATCACAAGAATTGAAAAACAAAAAACTATTGATTCCATTTATAATTGTAATGGGAGAGTAAATAAAATTGTATTGCCATGCCGGAACGACAATCAGACTACACAATTAGATTGTAGAACAATGGGAATACCCGCGTCTTGGGTAAACATGAAAGCGAAAGGAATTAACAATAAACGAATCGGTTAAAAGTGGAACCAATCAACTTCATTCATTCATTAGTTGCCGAACGCCGAGGAAGGTTCAAGTGAACACGTGTACCTACCTTATGAGATATTTTTGTAATCCTTACTAATATCACAGTATTACGATATCGGTTTACAGTAGCGCAACGAATGTACTTACGCAGAGCAATGGAAGGGTACTTGCGGGGCAGCGGGCGGCGGGGCACAGCTTTGCCAGGTTGGCTACAGGCTAGTATGCTATTACCTACACCACCGGTGGCGGCATCGTGCGACATCAAAGGCGCAAGTTGCGCTACTGTAAGCGATATCGTAATACTGTGCTAATATTATAAATTTGAAAATGTGTTTGTTTGTTTGTTACCTTTTCACACTTAGCCTGTGTCACTGGGAAGGACATAGGCTACTTTTTATCCCGTGAAAATAGCATAGTCCGTAATATATATCAGTCAATAACATGCTATTTTCACGGGATAAAAAGAAGCCTAAGTCCTTCCCAGTGACACAGGCTATCTGCATGCCAAATTTCATCAAGAATGGTCGAGGTGTTTAAGCGTGAAAAGGTAATAAACCAACAAACACATTTTCACATACTTACTTAATATTATAAATGTGAAAATGTGTTTGTTTGTTACCTTTTCGCGCTTCAACGCCTTGACCAATCCTTATGAAATTTGGCATGCAGGTAGCCTGTGTCACGGAAAAGGACATAGGCTACTTTCTATCCCGTGAAAATAGCATAATCTGATGCAGTTCCTGAGGGAACTAAAATAATACTCGATTGTTGTGATTTTTTGCGCAGAGATGGTTGTGTAGGTGGGAAACGACATAATTAACTAAACACCCTTAAAGACAGTCATAGAAGCGATGTCCACGCGGGCGAAGCCGCGAGAAAAAGCTAGTTTATAATATTAAGTAAGGATTCACCTACTTCCAAAAAGGAGGTGGTTCTCAATTCGACTGTATGTTTATTTGTGTGTTTGTTACTCGCTATCTTCGCAGATTGTGAAGATTTATATGACTTTATTATTCGCTTCCGAATTGTTCCCCTACAAATTTTATCAAAACAAAAACCAGTCTGAAAAAAATTAAAATGCAAAACTGTACAATGTTGTTGCGATGTAAGTCGGCTTTTTTAACGTGTTCAACGTTTTCAATTATTTAAGAACATTTATTCTAAATGGCTCTCCATCAGTTCATATTAAGATTATGATAGGTAGCGTAGTACTACTGGTGTACTTCAGTCATAGTATCAATGCTTATCGGTTTAGGCATTTTAGATAAATTGTACAGCCACACCGTGCATACTTTCTCGCGAAGCCTTAACCATCTGTCGTAGTGGTGCACACAAATCAATTATAAACATTACACTAATTACTTAGTAGCAAAGAATACAATAAGGTACGTATATCAGACCCGATGAAATATTTCCAAATAATTTCGGTTTGTATGGGAAGTACTAGGCCTAGTTAGTCACAACAAACACTACCTGGAGTTACCTTATTCCGATTTCTCTTGGAATAACAAACTACTGCGTGCTGCAGGCCATTTAAAATAATGGTAACGTATACCTAGTTAAGTATTTTTTTTTACTATGGTGGTAGAAATTCGGAAAAAAACGACTGGAGATGTAAAAATTATAAAAAACACACACACACACGCACACTTACACCCTCACACAGACGCACACGCACACACAACACATTTTTTTATTTTTTTGTTTTTTAGAGTAGTGTATAGATCAACATCTCTACTTGGATTTTTTTGCCATCACAATACCTTGTTCACTCCTTCGTCGCTCGCTAACGCTCGCTGCTCAGTCGCTCGATACTAAAAATGACAAGTCAGTTTCTTGAGACAGTATTTTCGAGTTGAACTAAACACATCAATAATTGGGGGAATAAATCAGCAATAGCTTGGCTATCAGAAAATTTGCCAGTGTTACTGGTAATGCTAGAGGCATTTTTTGTGTGTTATGTGAACACTTAAAATATTTTTTTTAAATTGAATTCGTTATATTCATATTATCAGCCGAAAAACGTCCACTGCTGGATAAACGCCTCCCCCAAGGATATTTTTTACGACGACCGGTCCTGCACTGCCCGCATCCAGCGGCTTCCCGCGATCTTCACCAGGTCGTCGGACCACCGCGTGGAAGTCCGTCGCGGTCCGTGGCGGTCGCTACTCGAGAACTTTACTGCCCAAACGGCTTTCGGTGTTGGCAGGAATAGCGGCCCTCACTATTTGACCTTGCTGTCGGTGAGTGTGGACTCTATATCATAAACCTGGCAGTTTAGCGTATCTGGTAGATATACGAGAGGGAATGCCCAAACGGCTTGCCCTCTGCCTAGAGCTACCCGGCTAGGTGGAGGTCGCAGCCGGAACTACGGGTCCGGCTGTTTGGATCAGGGTACTACGGGGTCGGGGGTAGCCCACCGCTTGCCTGCCGTTGGATCTATCGCCTTCGGCACTCTGGCTTGTCGGTCCCCCGACTCCATGGACTCGTAGTGGTATGTGGTTAGTTGCAGGGGTTGGGCAATGTTTGTTGCCTGGCAAGCACGTTGCGTCCAGGCGTCCTTCCCCGCGCGCAACTAGTGTTGTCGTAGCCGGCCACGTGGGCTATGGGCGAAAACAACGCGGGGCACGAGAGTTGTCCATTAAGCGGAACTGCTGGTTTAATTACTGGCAGGGAAGCATCTCCGGCACTTGCCTGGTGAGCAAGAAGAGCTAAGCTTCCCGAGCGGGGATCGAACCGCCAGCAGCGAAAGCCGCGGGAGGTGAGCGCGCCGACAGCTCCGGGGCCTACCTGGACAGTAGGTAGTGGTTCTCTTCCACGAGGCACTCGCCTAGCGGAGTACCGGGACAAGCGTCTTGGTGGCAAGACCTACCGTAACTGGTACTTGTCTTCACCTTAGGTGTTGGCAGGAATAGCGGCCGCCACTGTTGTGCCCTAGGGTAGGTAAGTGGGGACGCTATATCATAAACCTGGTAGTCTAGTGTATCTGGTAGATATACGAGAGGGAGTTGTTACCCAAACGGCTAACCGTTCTACGAGCTATGTGCCCTGCCCACTGCCACTTCAGTTTAACGATTCTTGTGAGCTACGTTTGGTTTCTTTATACTCCTGCTAATCTCCTCATTTCTGATTCGATCGCGTAGGGAAATTCCGAGCATAGCTCGCTCCATTGCCCTGTGGGTGACCTTGAGCCTTCTGAGGCCCATAGCAAAGTTTAAAAAATATTACTTTAAAAAGTTCCATAGTAAGCGACCATGAAATTGAATTGACTTGTTGCCATCGGGCAAGAACCCGATAATGTTGCTGTAAAAAAAAGGAATTATCAAAATCGAACTACTCTGTAAAAAGTTCTGCGTACATGAAAAAATATATACACGTCGACTTGAGAACCCCCTCCGTTTTTGCGTAGGTTAAAAATGGGATGTTTGGTCAAAAAATTGCGGCGGTGGCAAAACTCGGCTTGACACGACCTAAACAAGGTTAACCTTTGTAAGTACGAGTATGATGGAATTGGGAAGGAATTATCCATTATGTGAGCTTTTAACTATTGTTGACCTTCATCATTCATCATTACAGCTCATATACGTCCCCACCGAGGGGCTCGAGCCTACCCTGAATCAGGGCGATTAGGCCTTAGTCGACCACGCGGGCCCAGTGCGGGTTGGTCGACTTCACACACAACCTTCGAGTTTCTTCGCAGGCGTGTGCAGGTTTCCTCACGATGTTTTCCTTCACCGTTAAAGCAATCGGTAAGTATGTACGTAAGTTTTTGAAAAACTCATGGGTACATTGGCCGTCCAGATTTGAACCCGGTACCTCTGGTTAGATGGACCGAGTCATTACCGGTTGAGCCACCGACGCTTCGAATTATTGACCTTAATGGAACATTATCTTAATTTGAACTCACTGACATTTATAGGAGACAAGCTGTTTCCCGCGGCTTCACCCGCGTGGACGTTTCTATGTCTTTTCAGGGGGCGCAGTGCGCGAGCCGCAAGCGGCTCGAGAGCGTGAAATAAAGTAGCGTATGTTTTAATCCAGGTCCTAATCTGTCTACCAACCAAATTTCAGCCAGATCCGTTCAGTAGTTTTTGCGTGAAGAAGTAACAAACATACACACTCACAAACTTTCGCCTTTATAATATTAGTGTGATAATGTAAGGGGATCATTGGGAATAAAGCTAGGAGCGTCGGTGGCGCAACGGCAAGAGCAGCTACCTCCTACACAGGAGGTCATGGTTCGATTCTTGCCACGTACGAATGAGATTTCGAATTTCGATTTCATATGTACGTTTATCCGACGCTCTTACGGTGAAGGAAAACATCGTGAGGAAATCTGCACACACCTGCGAAAAAGTTGTGTGTGAAGTTGACCAACCCTCACTGGGCCCGCGTGGTCGACTAACGCCCGATCGCCCTAATTAAGGGTGTGGACGTATACATGTTTGTTCGCAGATAACTTCGTTGTTTATGAACCGATTTTGATAATTCTTTTTTTGTTTGAAAGGAGATATCCCAAGGGTGGTACCATGATAAGGAAACCAGGATCTGATGATGGCATCCCAGAGAAATCGAGAGAAACCTTCAAAAATCGTAGTGGCGACGGCGACTAGTGCGTTCGAAGTCGTTTTTTTTTTGATTAAAATTATAATTTCTATCATCTCTTAAGGCATCTCGATGTCATCGATGTGGAAGTCAAAGTTATCGTCGCCTGCGCATCTATTGTTCTTTAACCTTGCCGCTATGCAAACTATGTAAATTGGTATGGATGACACACCCACAGATGTTTTCTACTCTCTCATGTTTGTGTGTCAATTGTATGTAATTAACTACAAGTAAGATTTAACTTTGCATGCCTGCTTCAGTAGAAGCCACAGATAAGATTCAAGATTCAAGTTTCAAGGTTTATTCAAAATAGGTGCAAATTACACTCTTTCTGATAGTCACAAAATAATCATAACATAATTTCATTTGTGAAAATTCAAGAAATAAACAATAATTAGTTAATAATGTCAAAATTCAATCCTTAAAATAAACCAGATTATGTCATTAGAACATGAAAACAATGTATACATAAAAATCATTGAATGTCATTGATACTTTTGACAAGACTAGGCCAGTTCACACGGACAGCACCCGGTCACGAGTACAACGCGAGAGTCAGGTAGGTAGAATAGAATAGAATATTTATTCAGTGATAAGTACACACAAGTGAAATATTGCGTAGTTTTTAAAATACAATAGTTTGTAACTATCACTGAAAAGATAGCAGCTCAGCATATGCTGTCATCACCAAGATCACAGCGCTGATTTTCAGCTACTACCCCTTCAGGGAAGGGGGGTGGACTTAAACGAAGGTACTAGTTACTTCGTGTGACGCTCTGCCTACCTACGTAAACATCTAGCGATAGCGTAATTATTGTTAAAAACACGCAGGCGCAGGCGCTCCTAATAGCACATTACCTAGCGTTGCCTGGTACGGCTTCATTAAAGAAAAATATATTAGAAGGAAAGCTTAAGAAAACGAAATTAGAATGAAAGCTGATATCTTAAATGTTTGAAGCTCTCTCACATACCTAAGGCATCTCGGTTACGTTAGGGCGGAACCACAAAAATTGGAATAATAGTGGTCGGAACAGTATAAATTCGAAAATTAAGGTTTAAAAACTAAAAACCGACTTCAAAATGAAATTCACTCAAAAGTATAAAATAATATTATTATACTTAGGCACAACAATAACGAAATCAAAGTTGGGTATGAGTTAAATTAGGGGCCTAAATTTATTTTTGAGGTCGATATATACCAGCACACAGCTACTCACATTTTACTTTGACACCGACATCAAAAAAAAAACTTTAGGCCCCTAATTTAATTCGTACCCACCTTTGATTTCGTTATTGTTGGCTAATGTCGTGTGCCTAAGTATAATAATATTATTTCATACTTTTGAGTGAGTTTCATTTTGAAGTCGGTTTTTAGTTTTTTAAACTTATTATTATTTACTTAATTTTTAGTGATATTGCTATCTATCTAACAACGCTAAACCCAATCACCCACTCGGCAATAGGAACCATCAAATCATAATGCATGTGTTTCATTAACAGATACAGATTCCTGTGCCTTCCATCATTTTAACGGCATGAAAGTTAAGGAGTTAAATCTTACATCATCAGCTCATCTGAATAATCTGAAAGATACCTACGTAAAATATTTGAAGAATTATCCTCCAACTCCTAACAGTTAAGGAGTTGTACCTTCCTTTATCAGCTCATCAACATGAGATGATGACTACCAGACGCAAATACTTTAATAATTTTAGAAAATACATGAAACACGTAAAACGTGCCTATAAAATTTGAGGGTTGCCCTCGATTTCCCTGGGATCCCATCATCAGATCCTGACTCGGTGACAATGGGTGTATACCCTCGGGTGTATACCCTTTCGAATAAAAAAAATAATTTTGAAAATCCGTTCACAATCGAAGGAGATATCGCGTAACAAACATACAAATAAAAAAATATAATATAGTCGAATTGAGAACCTCCTCCTTATAAGTGTTGCCACCAAACATCAATGATAACAACATAATTGTGTTCCGGCTTAAAGATAAGATAGCCAGTTCCCCATTGCGTTGGGGAATCTTGGTAAACCCGCTTACATCTTCAGCATCATCGTCACTTACAATCAAGTGAGATGATGCCAAAGGCTAACCAATTGTGGATAAAAAAAATGTAAGACCGTGCGTCAGGTCACTAACCTGCGTGATCAATCCAACCACTCAAAGCACACTGAGCTACGACCGCTTTTCTAGAGTGGATTCTTACTAACATATAAATGTGAAAATGTGTTTGTTTGTTACTTGTGTGTTTGTTTGTAACACTTCGACCAGTCTTGATGAAATGTGGCATGCTGGTAGCCTGTGTCACTGGGAAGGATATAGGCTACTCTTTATCAACTGAAAATAGCACAGTCCAATGCAATCCACGCTCGCGCACGTCGGCGGCGTCGCAACGGAGTAACGGGTTGAAGTAATTAAATAGAATTGGTTGTGGGGTTGGGAAGTGACATAGACTGTCCTAATCAGAATAGCCCGATATGGTTCCTGAGGGATCTGGGGAAAACTCATGTCCACGCTCACTCACCCTCAAAGATTTATATATCCAAAGATAATAATTCAGAACCCCAATAATAGTGACAATGATATTGCATGGGCACATAGTGCAAGCACATATTAACATGTTATCTATTTAATGCGGCTAATTGTATGTAACTTAGGTATGTGGTATCCTATTATTTGTAGGTATATTCCTTGTTTTTATAAGGGCCAATGGTGTCGATTCGGTTTTGCACAAATCAACTAAACTAAACTAAATTTAGGTTAAGATGTGTCAAAATTACGTTCGCTATTCGGAAAAACTCAACTTAACTTATCTGACAGATCTAAACCAAAATCGAACTAAATTAAGTTAAATCGGCATTTTGCTATTCGGAACGACCATTTAGCTGTCATTTTTAGAAATGTCAAACTAAAATTAAACCAATTTTATTCGTAACCTATCTTGGTGCCGACTTAACGATAATTTTGGATTACAGTCGTGAAAAGTGGAAAAAAAGTGCTTCGTAGTGGTGAGGAATGGCGCGTTATGTAGTCGCGGCAGTGGTAGATGCAGAAGAAAGGTAAGTAAAATGAGGACTTACACATTTTACTGGTGAGACTAAAAACATTGAAGTAAGTCTACTGAGCTCAACCACCACACTGCGCGGAATATGCGCCCTGCCTTGATGCCTTCGCTTCGCCAAAGCGGCTAAAGCTATACAGCTGTTCGCGCGCACGGCGCACCTACCTCGGGGGATAGAAACGACGACGGTGCGCTCTTATCTGGCGAGAAAGGCAAAACATTTGCTGTGCTTAATAGACTTACATGCGAGTCCCCAGGTTTTTAATCCTACGCCCTAACATCTGTTTTCGAGATCCAACAAAGTTTTAATAACTAGGATTCAGTCAATTAACTAGAACTCATTTGTACTTACAGAAACCATCAGGAGAGAGTAAGACTGAGAGGATTACGGGATGCGTCGAACCCGTTTGCTTTGGCAGAAAAAAAGTTTAGAAAACTATTCCGTGTGCCAAATACCTCAGCTCAGTACCTCTGCGAGATATTGGACCATCCAAAATTTAATGAATGTGACAACATACCAAAGCACTTGAAGGTGATTTTGTTACCTCCAAAATTTCACTCTAAATGTGTTGAAAATCATGATGAAAAATAAACTAAGTAATTATGTTTTATAGATCTTGGGATCGCTCCATTTTTATACTGATGGAGGCTATCAGACAGCAGATGGGGGTGATAGTCTCATCGCATTGAGCCAGCCCTCTATGTGTAGGGGTCTTGATGAAACAACTGAGGCTATTGTTGACATCCTGGCACCTCAGCACATTAAATTTCCTACAACGCTAGAAGAAAAACAAAAAACAATGAGAGAGTAAGTTTTTGTAGTTCATAAAATTTTTCAATGGTAAAATCCCTATCGATTAATATGAAACACTACTACTCATCAATTTTATTTCAGGTTCCAAGACACTTATCACATGCCAAATGTTCTAGGGGCCATTGATGGGACCCATATTTCAATTTTTAAACCATCCAATAGTGATCCTTTAGCTCCGGGAGTTCTTTTTTATAATAGAAAAGGATTCTACAGTATTAATTGTCAAGCAGTAAGTATTTTCATGGGATTTATAATGATACTGGACATGGCATTAATTGCTTAGTATTCATGCTCTGCTCTGGTGGAAATTCATTATTGTATCAGCTGAAAAACATCCACAGCTGAACATAGGCCTGATTTACACTATAATCTGACATGCAACGCCTGCATACAGCAGCTACCCGTGACCTTCGCTAGGTAATCGATCCACAGAGTGGAAGGCCTGCTTGTGCTATGTCTTCCACTGCAAGGTCGCCACTTGAGAATTTTACTACTCCAGTGGCTGTCTGTTCTATGAGCTATGTGCCTTTTTCTGGTTTTTTGACTGACCTTGTGTCTTATGAGATCCATAGTAAGCAATCATGTCTCGGTTTCACATGTCATCATTGACAACACACACTAGGCAAAGATACACTGCAGCACTGTGTAAGAATCTATACAGTGGTCCAACGCTTTTGACGCTCGCATCACTAGTATCACTAGTCACTGGGAGTGTTCTCCTGCACCAGTGCATCTGAATTTATTGCATTGTATGAAGTATGCCGAGTTGTAATTATGGCAACTTGGGCTTATCCTCCCCTCGCCCCTCGATCTCCACAGCACGATCCAGTGGAAATTAGTTTGGTGAAATTGGATACAATTATTTTTTCCACTATTTTGTAAATAACCAAATCTCTAAATCTAAATTGTGATTTATTTCATAGGTGACCAATGCAAGAGGCAGAATTATATCTCTGAATCCGAATTTTCCGGGTTCCACCCATGACTCTGCTGTGTGGCGTGCATCAGCTCTATCACGTCACATGGAAAGAGAGTTTCTGCAAGGCATGGAAGACCAGTGGTTATTAGGTACTCATAATTATTATTCCAAGATATACAATTTAAGCTACTAAAGTGGCAGGAGCACCTGCAGCGGAAGCACAGTTGGCTGGAGTTCAGCGCAGCGGGGAGAGAAAGCGTGGGACTATCCGGACATTATCGAGGAGGACTGCTTTCTGCATTGCTGCAATTATTGGTCTACCTTGGAGATCCAGCTGCCTTAGGTGACGTTCAAGGTCGGCTGAAATTAACCCGTTCACGATTTCAATGGATTCCACTCGACACATATCAGTAACCTCATGCGCCAGGTCCAGGTACTTGGTCAAATTATCTGCATCAGCCTACACAAGGTTTTCATCGTATGGGATAGTGATATCAACCAAAAACTCCCTTGACTGCGTCTAATCCATCAGCACGATATTAGGCTTATTCGATGGAATAGTCCTGTCCGTGATGATGGGTCGGTCCCAGGAGAGCTTGGCACGGTCCTTTTCGGGAACCGGCTCCGGCGTGTACTTGTAATACGGCATAATTATTATTATACACTAACAGCTGAAAAGCTGATGCATGTATTTCACTGCACTTATGTAGTTTATAAATATTTGTCTAAATTGTCACAATTAGTTATTGCTACCATTGTAGAAAACTGAAAACCTGCTACACTGGATGGGGAAAAGAATGCTGAAGGAATGGGCAAATGAACAGAGTAAAGCACTGGGCAAATTCTCCAGGCCAAAAGCATTCAAAAATGTTCATTTCTGGTTTCTCTCGGGGGTATACGTCTAGAGCACTGCAATTGCAAAAGCCTGGACTTCGAGCTCTCGTCAGAACTCTGACTGGCCACTGCAAGCTTAATAAACACCTGAATCAAATGAAGCTTGCAGTCTCAGACGAGTGCCGATTTTGCCTCGAAGAAGAGGAGACACCTCTTAACTTACTCTGTGAGTGCGAGGCACTCGTCCAAGCCAGAAGTCGCTCCCTGGGTGGGCCAATGGTAGCACCAGAGGACATCAGGGAGCTCAATCCCAAGTGCATCGTCCAGTTCATCAGAACTATAATATTGGCCTTGAGGAAATTATGTAACAGGGGCAGTGATCACAATAGATCTTGTAGGTCGCGGTGATCCATTAGGTCTGCCCTTTGGTCCTATTCCCCTCTTACCCAATAATAATAATACACTGGATTGCAGTTTTTTAATTTTGATTTTTAGGATTCCATACACCCAATCATGAAGTTTCGTCTGTCTGTATTTCATGAACCGTAATAGGTAGACAGTTGACCATTTCGAAAGACCCACATTCATTCACAACGAAGTTCTTAGGGACCAAATTCCACATTATTATTAAAAGTAAACAAAGTATAGTCAGCAAAACAAAATTTCGTAGTTTAAAATGCTAATAGTTTGTTTTTTCATAGGAGACAAAGGGTACCCGCTGCTACCATGGCTGATGACCCCAGTTACGGAAGCAGAAACTGAAGCAGAGCTTAATTACAATGATGCTCATGCTGCTGCACGTAATATAGTGGAGATGACATTTGGAAGGCTCAAAAATAAATTCCGGTGCCTGCACAAAAACCGAACACTGCACTATGAACCCACCAAAGCAGCAAAAATTACTGTTGCTTGCTGTACACTTTATAACATGTTTTGGGATGTGCTCTCTGGTAAGTGACCTACCTACCCATGGATTACTGTTTTATGGTTGCAGCTGGTTCAGTGAAATCTTGCGATTCTTCTCTCTAAAATGCAACATCCACCACTTTTTAGGGTTTCTTCCCCAAAAGGTGCCAACTGGACCCCAGTTAGGGGCCGGCTGGTTTCTGCAATCAGGCTACCACTGTGCCAATTTTGCGTGATTGGCCGGTCTCACTGCCAGCCTGAAAAACTTGTCATAAGCCTGCGCTGTCTGTCCATCCGACCTTTAAACAGTTGTATCTCATGAACAGTAACAGGTAGCCTGCTGTAATTTTTGCAGAATGTTATTGTAGGGGTTTACTACCAAATACTTAAAATTAAAAAATAAGATGAGGGTCTCCATACAAGAAACGTTTGAGGGTTCTATACCAGGAACAAGACTTACAGAACCTTCGTTGTGCGATTCAGACTCACACTTTGTAGTTTTTTTTTCAATATAACCATGATTTTGTTAAATTAAATCTGGTTTCAGACAGTGAAGATGACGAAGATGGTGACGACGATGAGGATCACAATGACAATGGTCCTGCCCCAAATGATGAAATCATAAATGAAGGTCATGATTACTTAACAATGGCTCGTGCAAAACGAGACACACTTATTCAATTATTTAGGTAAATAATAAAAATATACTTGTTACAAAATCATTTATTATGTTTTTTCTTTTAATTACTTATATAAAAATCAACAATACAATAAATTTCTAATCATATAATTTTAATTACTCACAAATCAACAAATTTACAGTCAACAAGATAATTATTCTTAAAAAAGAAAAAGTAAAACATTGATTATAAAAATCTTGAAAGTTATAGTCTTAGATCATTTGTACGTGTGTAGTAGCAATGCAAAGATAGATGTTAGACGGTGTAGGCTTAGTAATAATGGTTTCGTTAGCATGAAAAATGTAAGAGTATCAAACCCTAAAAATTATAAAGTACTGTTCATATCTATGCTATAGACTTATATAAACATAAATACCATAACTTCCAAGATTTTTATGGATTGATCATAATTTTTAGGGTTCCGTAGCACAACAAGGAACCCTTATAGTCACGTCAAGTCTGTCTGTCTGTCCGCAGCCTAGCTCCTACACTATTAGTAGTTAAGAGCTGAAATTTGGCAAAGATCTATATTAAAAACAAAAAAACTAAGAGTACCTCACCTACAAGTAAAGTAGGGATGTTTTTTATTTCTTTTAAAAAATAGTTGAGTCTACTAAGACCATTTTATAATTTAGGGTTCCGTTTCCGAAAAATTAGGCTTGAAACTGCTAAAGGAGTCGAGTGTCCCCACCTCCTAACAACTAAACCACTGTATTTGTAAATTTGAAAAATCCATGAAAGTAGTCTATATAATGAATTTAAAAGGAAAACTATCACGGCAAGTAGGCTTTTTTAGTTTAGGAGAAATAGTTGACCAACTTAACATGTGCAGTTCGATTTGTAAAAAATAAAAGTTTAAAAACTAAAAACCGACTTCAAAATGAAATTCACTTAAAAGTATGAAATAATATTATTATATTTAGATACACATAACGAAACCAAAGGTGGGTACGAATTAAATTAGGGGCCTAAATTTATTTTTGAGGTCAGTACCAGCACACAGCTACTTACGTATCAAATGTTTTAGATTCGATGGCATTGCTGACACCGACCTCAAAAAAATTTTAGGCACCTAATTTATTTCGTACCCACCTTTGATTTCGTTATTGTTGGTTTTTAGTTTTTTAAACTTTTATTTTTATTTTATTTATTTTTAGTGATAATGCTATCTATTTTACAAGGTTAAAGCCAATTACCCACTCGGCAATAGGATAGGAACCATCAAATCATAATGCATGTGTTTCATTAACAGATACAGATTCTTGTGGCTTTCATCATCATCTCAACAGCATGAAAGTTAAGGAGTTAAATCTTCCATCATCAGCTCATCTGAATAACCCGAAAGAATACAACTATTGGTCTATACGTATCTACGTAAAATATTTGAAGAATTATCCTAAACATTAAGGAGTTAGTTGTACCTTTCTTCATCAGCTCTTCAACATGAGATGATGACTACCAGACGCCAAAACTTGAATAGCTTTAGGAAATACATGAAACACATAATGTGTGCCTATAAAATTTGAGGGTTGTTCTCGATTTCCCTGGGATCCCATCATCAGATCCTGACTTGGTGACAATGGTACCCACTCGGGAGTATACTCTTTCGAATAAAAAAAGAATTTTGAAAATCGGTTCACAATCGGCGGAGATATCGCGTAACAAACACACAAAAAAACATACGGTCGGATTGAGAACCTCCTTCTTTTTGAAGTCGGTTGAAAAGTTCATAGATTTTTCATATAATATGTTCTATTACCAACTGCAAAAAAATATTTTTTCTTTTAAAATAAACATTATTTCTTTTAAAGACTATGGAACCCTAACCTAATTTAAAAAACAAAATTCTGAAATAAACTGCTTAACATCTTTTTTAAGTTTTATTGAAACTTGTTGATTATTATGGGGCACCAGGAGCCTCAAGTTATTATACTAACATAGTTCTGTTTTAATGTAAAAACTACATGCCAGATGGAATCCAAACTTTACAAATATATTGAGCAGACACATATCAATGTGTAATTTGTTTTTATTGTAATAAATTGAAATCTTAATATATATAAATCTCGTGTCACAATGTTTGTCCTCAATGGACTCCTAAACCACTTAACCGATTATAATAAAATTCGCACACCATGTGCAGTTCGATCCAACTTGAGAGATAGGATAGGGTAGTGTAGGGTAGGGTAGTGTAGTGTAGAGTAGTGTAGGGTAGGGTAGTGTAGTGTATGTAGGGTAGGGTAGGGTAGGGTAGTGTAGTGTAGTGTAGGGTAGGGCAGGGCAGTGTAATGTAATGTAAGGCGGTACGAAGTTCGCCGGGACAGCTAGTACTAATATAAAGACTTCTGGGTGTGTAAATCATTTTGGGGGGTTCCCACACAGTGGACTGACAAGACTTGGTAAAGGAGGCCACTGGATGCGGGCAGTGCAGGAATTTCTGTGGAAATCCTTGGGGGAGGCCTTTCAGCTGATATGATGCTGAAATAAAGGCTTAAATTAGTTTTGTATCAATTACTTTGCTCTTATTTTGTTTTTAGCGATCGATACCCAAAGGGTAAAAATGGGACTCCGCTGTTCGTCTGTCACCAGGCTGTATTTCATGAACGGTGATTGCTAGACAGTTGAAATTTATATAAAACGGAAAAATATAAGAGAAGTTCCAAACTTTCAGTACAAAACTAATTTAAGCCTTTGTTTAGTAATGTTACAATTCACTACGATGAAAACTAATTACAAATATTGATATGTGTCTAGACAGTTGAAATTTATATAAAACGGAAAAATATAAGAGAAGTTCCAAACTTTCAGTACAAAACTAATTTAAGCCTTTGTTTAGTAATGTTACAATTCACTACGATGAAAACTAATTACAAATATTGATATGTGTCTACTCAATATATCCGCAGAGTTTGGATTACATCCGGCATGTACTTTTCGTATTAAAGCAGAACAACATTTGTATGGAAACTCAAGCCTCCTGGGGACCCTTAAGGAATTATTTATTAATAATTCTAACTACTGCTCTCAAAAAGATGAGCAGTTTATTTCACAGAAAACAAATTGCGTCTTTGGGCCAAGCTAGCAATGGAGTAAAAATCAGTGTCTGTCCTCCTCCTGAACGAATGCTATGGAGCCCAGACTGCTCAGAGCTGCTGCCAAAATTTGAGCTGCCTGGATGTTTGCAGCACCCAAGTCCCCAATGGCTCTCACAACACTGGCGCTTGCAGCCTGGATTGTGTCCCTCATCAGCCTATCACTTTCCCTAAGGGCTTGCACCAGATTGTCATTGATAGGCGGACGAGGGGGTCTTGGCCTACGCAAGCGCCTTTGCGTGCCTCTACCACGCACTTGGTTAATGGGCCGTCTGGACACCTGCGGCTGATGTGCTGGTCGTTCAGGAGGTGCCTCGGGAACATCTTGAGCTATTCCCAAGTGGTCAGGTATCACACCAGGCTGGGGAGGTTCAGGAGCAATATGTGGCGGGGCAAGGGCAGGATCCACACGAGGCTCCTGATCTAAGGGCCCCTCAGGTGGCAGGCCCTGAAAAACAAAATTGGCAATTACATATTATGTCTTTAACCACCTCGGTGGCGTAGTGGTTATTCCAGTAGTTTTACATCAGGTTGCAGGTTCAATTCCCTGCAGAGTTTTGTAAGACTCAAGTTTTGTAGGTAGGCATTTTTTTAAGCCAAATTTATTTTCCCAAACATTAATGTTAACAGCATTAAAGTGTTCCGGCTTGTAGATAAAATAGCTAGTTCCCCATTGCGTTGGGGAATCTAGGTAAGCCTGCTTTCATCTTTTGCGTCATCATCATTTACCATCAAGTGAGATGATGCCAAGGGCTAAAAAAATATATTTAATATATGGACCAAGATGACAAGACAGAACCATGACATGGTCGCTTACTATGGCAGCATAAGAAAGCTCACAATGGAGCTAGCTACGCCTGTAGTTTCCCTATGTGATTTAATCAGGAAAGAGGAGTAACTGACATAGCTCATAGAATTAATAAAGTGGCAATGGGCAGGGCACATAGCTCGCAGAACGGATGGCCTTGGGGCAGTAAAGTTCTTGAGGGGCAACCACACACCCGAAGACATAGTGTAGGCAGACCTCTAACTCAGTGGACCAATCTTTTGGCTGATATGATGAAGAAGGGCCAAATCATAAACTAAATATTTTCTTCAGCAATCTCTGTAGCCCGAGATCACAAAATTATTGATGTTGCTGCAAGTCACCACAACATGGGAAAATTTACCTGTTCTGCATTAGCGAAGCCATACACTGAGGCAGCTCCTACGATTTCCAAAATCCTGTTATCCAGGTCAGTTAAACCTGGTATTGCAGGACCTCCCCCAGTGCCACAGATGCTGTCTCTTACTTTTCGGGCCTTAGTTTTCACTTTGCCCCGCCACACATCCCAGACCTGTAAATGAACATTCCAGGTTACTAAATTCCCAATGCATAAAAGTAAATAAGTGTACAGTCAAAAGTGAATGAAAGCATAAACATACATGCTGCCACTCCTCCACTGTTCGTTGACAGCCCAACTGGTTTAACTCCATGACTAGCTGGGCCTAAAATTGGGCAACTTGTGCATCAGCAGTATTTCCTGCAATTTCAAATAATTATTGTTTTATACCAAGCAGTGCAGTTGTGGGTCACAAAGTAGCTTTATGACCAATGACTTCTATATTACTGGCGTAAATCTGTGTTTATGGCTCAGACACAGCCCTGCTGGGCAGGGAAGTGAGCAGCGCGGGAATATAAACAGGCCACTCGCGCTGTCACTGCTCCTGCCGCTGCCATTGCCGCGATTGTCGGCTTTCGTGCGGAAGTCAAAGGAATCGGCTGAGTGTCAACACTCACTCGCGCGATGCTGCCGCAGCACTCGCGCGATGCTGCCGCAGAAGTATTTAGTGAAATATTTCCAGCAGTGGCAGTGGCTTGAGTGTAAACACGGTATTTGATGTAGGCCCTGCGCTGCGCCACAGTGCGATTATGAAGAACCGCGCCGCGCCACAAATGAAAATATTAATATTTTGTTGGTAGACTTACCTCTTGCCAACAACATATTGGCATGGAGCCGCTCCACTAGTAAATCTTTTTGTCTCCTATTTGCTCTTCTGCGGTCCATGTTTTCTGTTGAATTAAACGAAAACAACAAAGAAAGATGCAATCTCCTGCAATGCGCACATCAAAAATCAAACGAGTCCGCCAAACGACAAAAGCCGTCAAAAGCGTAGCGAATAGCTATTCTATTCTCTTTGTATATCTCGGAGGAAAATAAGTATTAATAACAGATATAACAGAGATAGCGCTATATAAAAAAATATCTTGTTTTCTCTTTCTTGCACTTTACTAGCGCTATGACTGACAAGCCTTGATCGCGCCACAAGCCATACCATAGACACACTCTCGCCAAATGTATATCGTTCGTTCTTTTTATATAATCTGTGAATTCAATTTAATCGTGTTTAGTTCTGTCAAACTAGGCAACCAAATTTAGTTCGTGCCTAAAACCGAATAGCGCATGAAAACGACTAAACTTAATTTAATCGTATTTTAGTTTAGTTTAATTAAGTCGAGTGTTTTGTTCGAATCGACACCAATTCCTGTACAATCCGCTAAAATTTCATCATCCACTGGT
The DNA here is from genome assembly GCA_947284805.1 of Coleophora flavipennella. Taxonomy (NCBI): domain Eukaryota; kingdom Metazoa; phylum Arthropoda; class Insecta; order Lepidoptera; family Coleophoridae; genus Coleophora; species Coleophora flavipennella. The sequence continues at coordinate 10,263,164 of OX369256.1, read as the reverse complement.
TTAATTTTAGTTTGACATTTCTAAAAATGACAGCTAAATGGTCGTTCCGAATAGCAAAATGCCGATTTAACTTAATTTAGTTCGATTTTGGTTTAGATCTGTCAGATAAGTTAAGTTGAGTTTTTCCGAATAGCGAACGTAATTTTGACACATCTTAACCTAAATTTAGTTTAGTTTAGTTGATTTGTGCAAAACCGAATCGACACCACTGCTGGACAAAGGCCTCCCCCAAAGATTTCCACGACGACCGGTCCTGCGCTGCCCGCATTCATGGGCTTCCCGCTAAAACTTAGTTTTTAAGTTTTGAATATTATTTCCTCCCAGGAACAGTTTTCTTTTTGTTCATAACTTGTTTAGTAAATATATTTTAGGTCTCATTCCTAGTAGTCTGGGAATCAGAAAGTCTACATCTAACGAATGACAAGTTTAGTTATCTCCTTCTTCTTGTTTTCGAGTGGACGGCAAACTCAGATAGTCCCATCCCAAAACCGAGCCACGCAAATTGCCTTGTCAGTGGCCTGCATCAAGTCCTCCCGCGTGCAGGTGACAGGGCAAGAAGGACACGTAATGAGGTGGTCCATCGTTTGAGTGACCGCACCACACCTACTTAGTACCTCTAAAGAAAACTAAATGTTACTAGTAGTATTGCCTAATCTGTGCTTTAGTGCCCATTTTAATAAGAGTTACGATGACTTTTAAATTCGGTTTATAACGGCTGCAAACTTTTCGTTGCTAATTTCACAACGGTATTTTTTAATACTGTCGGAATACCTCGGATTGCGTGGAGGTAAATTAGCGCAATGTAGCGCAGGACCGGTCGTCGTGGAAATCCTTGGGAGAGAACTTTGTCCAGCAGTGGAAGTTTTCGGGTGATATGACTATAAAGATGATGATGAAATTCACTAAAGTCTTGTGGAAGGTTATATGAAAGAAAATCTCACTGAATACTAATAAACTAAGATTACGATGTAATGTGATGTAAGGGATGAAGGTAACTAGGTGGCGAACTTTTACTTTTACTTGTACGTGCTCAGTTTCCCTGATCAGATCAGTGATCAGGTTCAGGAGCACCGCACCGCACCGCACCGCCGCACCGCCAAGCAAGTTTTGAAGATTACTATTCTGCTCAAGATTTTGGAACCTTTATGAAGTACAAGTAACATAATAAGTCTACACTATTTAATATTATAAAGAGGAAAAATTTGTATTTTTGTGTGTGTGTGTGTGTGTGTGTGTATGTATGTTTGTAATGAATAAATTCAAAAACTACTGAACCGATTTTAAAAATTCTTTCACCATTAGAATGCTACATTATCGCTGAGTAACATAGGCTATATTTATTACTAGAAAAAATAAGAGTTCCTTGATAAAACTTCAGTAACGTGAACCAAAGTGTAAAAAATTTGCTTTTATTAACTAAGATCTCTTCACATTCCTAATTAATATATAATTAACTTGATTTTAAATTATGATTAAATAGTCAAACACTATTCTCTGTTAGTAAAATAATAGTCATTATTCTTTGCTACGGTATGCTTCTTTCGTAGCATACGAGCACAGTATTACCAAAGTATATAAATTACTACTAACATACAGTATAGACACTCCCTGCCGCTCTCTAGATTGCGACCTCACCCCCTCGTCACCCAGATTGATGCAGATTGGTTACAGTTTGGTTGTCGAACGTATAGGATTTCGCCGCCATTTTAATCTATTTATTTGAATGCAATTGAGTTCAAAAATGTAAACTATGTAAGTTTTGATTAAGACGGACGGACAGAGCGATCGTTCCTTGTAGGGACTGCGTGAAACTGAAAACTAATTCTTAAAATAAATTTTCATAAGAGGTATACAGGCTGTAAAAGAATTGGTGTAGGACCCGTTAACTGGAGGTTCTTCTCATCATACAGAACAACTTTTCCCAAGGATCCCATAGTGAATACTCAAAAACAAATGTGGACCCTCCATACTAAAACACCCTGGATACTTCATACAAAGGGCCAGAAATGACATTTCAAAAAACGAACGACGGAACAAACAAAATGGCGGCGAAATCCTATACGTTCGACAACCAAACTGTAACCAATCTGTATCAATATGTGTGACGAGGGGGGTGAGGTCGCAATCTAGAGAGCGGCAGGGAGTGTCCATACTGTATGTTAGTACTACTTTGCTAAAATGCACAAAATTGGTCAATCAGCTGATCGATTTGTATGAAGTAAAAAAATATTTTTTTTTTGCTGTTTCAGCAAAAACAAAAGTTGTTCAGTATAATGAGTTGAAGCCCCAGTTAACGGGTCATACACCACTTTTGTTACATCCTGTATATATATATATATATAAGTAGATTTAAGATCTCATCACATCAAAGTTGACGGTGGGAACGCAACCTATACTTTCCTAAATAAACCCTTCAGATTCTTGAATGATCAGAGCGAGGGATTTATTGACATAAGGAAGTGCGTGGAACATCACTAAAAGAATTTGCTATTCACTTCAAAACTCTGGCCTGAATTCAACAAGACGACGATGTTGTCCTTGTTGGCTAGTTTGTTTAGGAACACGCAGCAGTTACTTGTTTAAGCACACCCTGGACAATTCATACAACGGGTCAGAAATGACATTTCAATAATTTTAAACAAAAAAAAACACTTCAAACAGAAAACTAAGGTTCCACTCGATTTCTCTGGGATGCCATCATCAGATCATGGTTTCCTTATCATGGTACCACCCTTGGGATATCTCTTTTCCAACAAAAAAAGAATCATCAAAATCGGTTCATAAACGACGAAGTTATCCGCGAACACACATAAAAATATATATATTATACACTAGCTTTTGCCCGCGGCTTCGCCCACGTGGACATAGCTTTTATGACTCTTTTTGAGGGTGAGTGGTGCGCGAGCCGCAATCAGCTCGCAAGCGTGGACATGAGTTTTCTCCCGGTACCTCAGGAACTGCATCGGGCTATTCGGATTAGCAGTCTTTGTCACTTCCCACCCCTTCAACAAATTCTATACAAAAAAATACTTTAATCCGTTGCTCCGTTATGACGCCACCGACGTGCGCGAGCGTAGAAAACAGTTGTCCCCGCCCCAGATCCCTCGGGAACTATGTCAGGATATACTTATTTGTAAATTATATCATTTTCTACCTCATCTCTGTGCTAAAAATCACACCAACCCATTTTTTCGTTACGATTTTAAATAACTTAACGAACAAAGAGTATTGTTTTAGTTTCCTCAGGAACTGCATCGGGCTATGATAATTTCCATCGATAAAAAGTAGACTATTTCATTCCCAGTGATACAGGCTACCTGCATGCCAAATTTTATCAAGATTGGTAAGGGTGTTGAAGTGTGAATAGGTAACAAACAAACAAACACATTTTCACATTTATAATATTAAGTAAGGATTTCCAAATCTTAAATAACATATAGAGCGTCGGTGGCATAACGGTTAGGGCCACTACCTCCTGTCCGGAAGGCCGTGGTTTGAATCCTGCCACTTACCAATATCTATACGAATATCGATTTCATACTGGTATGTACGTTTATCCGACGCTCTTACGGTGAGAAAAACATCGTGAGGAAACCTGCACACGCCTGCGAAGAAACTCGAAGCTTATGTGTGAAGTCAATCAACCCGCAATGGGCCCCCATGATCGTCTAAGGCCTGATCGCCCTAACTCAGGGCAGGTCGAGCCTCTTGGTGGGGACGTGTATAAATTGATATGATGAAATAAAACATATACCTATGATATCAAAAAACTAAATCAAATCATTATATCAATATAGTAAAAAAATTCCTAAAAATATTAATATGGGTCAAATCCGCGAGTCGTATCAACTCCAAAGGAGCCCATAACGCACTTCTCGTTGCCGTGCTGGATGGCAATAGACAACCTTAGCAACACGTAGGACCTCACGTCACATCTCCTCTCTCGAAGGCGACGGCCAATCTCCTTTGTGAAGGCAAAGGCCTCTGAGGGTTCAGCAGCCGGTTGTCTCACAGACCAGCGGCTCAAAGCAGTAATTTGCCTCTAAGACCAAGTACTTATTATGCTTCTTTCTCGTAGCAAATTGAGCAGCAGTACCGTATGGGTGAGGAGTGAGGCAGAAAAAGTGGCGTCCCAAAGCAGGCACATTCTTCTCTGCCAATGCACCTGTTTAAACCCTCCGGCCTTTTGCCATCAGATCGACTAAAGCCCGGCGGCTGCATCAAAGATGGAATATTCCATCTGGCTGAGACCAGTGCCCTTGGTGACGTGGGAATCTTCACAAACAACGACCGCAACTCAGTGAGTGGTGGCCAATTGCCTCCACCGTGGACCCGCAAATATATTGATGAGGTTCACAGATATTGATATTGCAGGCGGAGAGCAACTGCCACACGCAAATAGTCGTCGTCAGAAGAGGTCCCGTATCTGTGCCTCCTGATAAAAGATGCTAAACTCGATTTATGTGTTCTTAATTTTTTTACACGATTGGAATCTGTAAAAAAATACCTATCTGTTCGTTTATGAAACACATTGCTACTTGCCACAGTTCCTAAGTTAGAGTTATGTAAATTAGCGTATGCTGAAAAATACATAAAAGAAATCCACTCAAAAGTATGAAATAATCTTTTAATGTTTTAATAAAACTTAAGCGCGTTTTATTATCACTGCAGTGCCATCTATTGACATTCTGCTGCCAAGATTATTATGTGTGGTATGTGTAGTTAATATGTGAAAAAAAGTCATCATCATATCAGCCACAAATCGTCCACTGCTGGACAAAGGCCTCCCCCAAGGATTTCCACGACGACCGGTCCTGCGCTGCCCGCATCCATCTAAAAGTACTCTATTCTTATTATTGTAAGTATCGATGGATTATTTCCCACGGGACCTCTTTAGTTTTCCGAAATAAAGAATACCCGACTACACAATGATGGTCAAAACACCCCATCCCAATGTAAAGGTTTCATATTGTTACGTTGAGCAATTCTAAAGATACAATTTTTTGCATTCCTGAAGGAACCCTTAATTTTTTTGGGATTCACAATGTCCCAGTTTTAGTTTGCTATGAGGGTATCAACATGTAAAATTTGATTGTAATAGGTCAAGCCACGTATGCGTGGTGACCCATTCTATAAATGAATACTTTTGATTTTCCCACGGGAACTCTTGAATTTTCTGGGATAAAAAGTATCCTATATGTTAACCCGGGCTATAAGGAACCACCATACAAAATTTCATCAAAATCGGCCTGGTAGTTTTTGCGTGATGCGCGAACATACAGACAGACAGACAGACAGACAGACAGACAGACAGACAGACAGACAGACAAAAATTCCAAAAGTTGTTGTTTTGGCCTCTGTATCGTTAGTAATGTCCACCACAGTTATTATTTTCCAAAAATATTTCATGTACAGACACGGCCCCGTTACAGTTTTATTATATTATAGATATAGATATACGGTCGAATTGAGAAACCTTTTTTGAAGTGAGTTAAAAAACGAATGACGGAACAAACAAAATGGCGGCGAAATCCTATACGTTCGACAACCAAACTGTAACCAATCTGTATCAATCTGGGTGACGAGGGGGTGAGGTCGGAATCTACAGAGCGGCAGGGAGTGTCAATACTGTAAGTTAGTACCTACTAATATACCTATACAGGGTGTTACAAAATTGGTGTAGGTCCCGTTAACTGGGGCTTCTACTCATCATACTGAACAACTTTTGTTCTACGACTTTGCTGAAATCGCAAAAAAAAATTGTTACTCTTCATACAAATCGATCAGCTGATCGACCAATTTTGTGTTTTTTATAATGGAGTGTCCAATATTTTTTTTTGAGAATTGACTATAGGTTCCTTGGGGAAAGTTGTTCAGTATGATGAGTAGAAGCCTCAGTTAACGGTTCCTACACCAATTATTTTACATCCTGTATACTTTGGTTATAGGTAGAACTAAATTTGGCTGCATTCCCGATTGCGTTGATGGCTGATGTAGTGTACTCAGTTCACCTGCTTCTAAGCCGACGACGGTCACAGTTCTAATCCCCTCTCAGAGCTAGTCTTGTAAATACCAACATTGCAAGCTGAAATATTTGACCAAGTATTTTGGAATATCTTTGTGATATTCAGCCTATACGCACGAAGCGTTACGCTTCCTCATTTATTATGCGTACAGCGATGGAGTAGAACTCCTTGCCTGCGTCGGTGTTTCCCGTCTCCTATAATTTGGTGATCTTCAAGGCGAGAGTAAATTAGGCATTATTTGAGTTTGCGTGTACCATCCTCGACTACATCGTCACTTACCATCATGTGAGATATAGTCAAACGGACTCAAATTTTTAATAAAAAAATAAAATAAATAAATCTATATATATCTATATATATATATATATATATATATATATATATATATATATATATATATATATATATACTCAAATGTGTAGGGAACTGAATAATTCGGTCGGATGTTATCCACAGATTAGGTAATAGTACTACGTCTAATCTCATGCACGCAGTTTCACGATCTGCTTAGGCTCTGTCAACAAGCCGCTTAGACTTGGATAAAGGAAGGCAAAGAACATTACAGACACAAAAAAAAAATACAAAATTCGAGATGACTATGTCTTAAAAATATTATATCAATGTTTTTTTAAAAAAAGTTCGATAATACTTGTTGGTTGTTTGTTGAACCACAGATTAGATAATAGTACTACGCTGTTGAAGTGGGCTTTATTAAAACTGTACACAGAATAAAAGGATACGTACAGTAATGAAGAGCGTCGGTGGCCTAACGGTTATGGCCGCTACCTCCTGTCCGGGAGGCCGGGGTTCGAATCCTGCCACACCAATGTATTGTCTAATTTCGATTTCATATGTACGTTTATCCGACGCTCTTACGGTGAAGGAAAACATCGTGAGGAAACCAGCACACGCCTGCGAATGAAACTTGAAGGTTGTGTGTGAAGTCGACCAACCAGCACTGGGCCCGCGTGGTCGATTACTGCCTGATCGCTCTAATTCAGGGTAGGCTCGAGCCCCTCGGTGGGGACGATATGAGCTGATAAGATGACAGTAATTAAAGTACCGTTGGCGCAGATGAGCGAAGATGTGCTGGTTTTCTCGCAAATGGTTCACATGCGATTATTTTCATTTAATATTTTGAAGAATCAGTATGTATATGATACAAATTCATAATACGTCGTGCGTGGGAAATAACTCATAAATGACTCTACCTATTTAGTACTAATATATATATACTTTGCCTATTCAGTGCACAATTGCTACGCACATCAAAAACTCGGCCAATATTACGTTATTTATTAAAAGTATCGTCATCATCATCATCATATCAGCTCATACACGTCCCCACCGAGGGGCTCGAGCCTACCCTGAAGTATCGTCATTTCCTAATTACTTATGCAGTTAATTTCCTAACAAAAACAAACAAACAAAAACCGTTCAACTGTCACACCTACTTACCTCTTCCGAAAGTAATTTCCAACTTGTTCGGCACTTCGAACCGTATTTTCATATCACTGGCCTTTCCTTAGCTCTCACTCACAATAAAACTAAACGAGTCGAATCTATACCAGTCTGACCGAATTTCGAAATTTAAAACACCGAATTCAAAAACAGAAAAGAACACGCGCCAATCGTCGTCGGTGTCCGGTGTCAACGGCAAACTGCCGCGTCGTCGTCGTAGGTACTCTGTGACCGCATCCTTCCGTACTACGCATTGGGCTCAGTGTTGCCGTTTTTTCAACGTTTCATACATTTTAGCTACAGATATGGACAGAAGGATTCGCCCGTCTATAAAATATATAGAGTCAAATAGACTCCGATTTTCTTCATACAAGCAAAAAGTAGCGTCATCTGGCATAACTCGTACGAACTAGCGTGGGCGAGAGTTGACGTCAGTGCCGCGCTAAAAGGACCTTGGTAGAATTGTCGCTTTAAAAAAGCGTTTATTTAATTTATTTACAAGAAAAAATATTATGTAAGGTTATTTGTCGATGATACGACATCCCATGTTTCTTTTTAGCCTTTCTTTCATGATTTTTACAGCCTCTAACAGCACAATAAGGCATTTTTATATGGAATATCTTTCCACCGCACTGTACAGTTTCCCGCAGACGACCGAGTCGCGAGTGTGCGAAACTTACGATTTTTGCACCAATTCGCTGTGCGCATTAGTCGCGCGTGTTGGCCGGGTCCTTACGCCATTTTAGCGCTCTTTGAGATCAGTCTTCCATACAACTAGCGCCAAAAATTAATTACTTTATTTGTTCTGGCGCTTTTTTAGACATTATTTAGCGCAATTTAGAAAAATGGAGCGGCAACACTGTTGTGCTGCCTCCACAGACAAGCAACCGAACGACCCCCGCCGTGTCGGCCTACATCCGTACCGTCACTGAGCGTGTATTTACGTTTCCATCCAGCCAGCCCATGCCGTGGCGAGATGTGATGTAATCTGCATGCCGGTGCCGTATAACAGTTTAGCGCATTGATAGCATGATATCGACGCGACGCTACGCGAGAATAAGACTCACGGAACAACTACCTGAAGACTCGAAATTGGTGATGGTGATAAGATAGTTTAGCTTTGGAACCTTAAGTGGCGTTAACTGAAAAGTATGCTATGCCTTCGTTGACATATGCTGCCTCTAGACTTTAGATAGTGTCATTTTATCTAAACTTTAGACTTTAGATAGTGTCATTTTATCTAAACTTTAGATAGTGTCATTTTATCCAAACTTTAGATAGTGTAATTTTATTCAAACAGGGTTTCTTGGAACCAAATAAAGTTAGGTTGAGTATGTACATCAGAACTATAATATTATCCTTACTATATATCTTTAGATATACTTAAAAAAATCTCGTGTCACAGTGTTTCGTTACCAAACTCTCCGAAACGGCTGGACCGATTTCCATTAAATTTTCTGTGTATATTCGGTAGGTCTGATATTGGTTGTAACTAGCTTGTTTTGCCATAATGACATAATTATGACAAAACAAGCTAGTAAAATGAGAAAATGTGTTTGTTTGTTTATTACCTTTTTACGCTTCAACACCTTGAGCAATCTTGATTAAAGGAGAATGGGCAGAAATGTATGGACCTTGGTCCAAGAAAAAAATGTAGTGGCCATTTTCGAAAGTAGTCTTCATTAAATAGTAGTAATGTATATTGTATACTATAATATCCCAAAAATCATTTTTAATACGACGGTTCATTTTTGAGATATTTACCTTGTATGTTTTCGTTATTACATAATATATCATATTACTTTGTGATCATTTGGCAGAAAAAAATCTTGATTTTTCAATATATCGTCGTCACTTACCATCAGGTGAGATGATGCCAAGGGCTACTAATTGTATTTTTTTTTCATAGAAAAATAACTTTTATTTCAGGTTATCTCATAAACTAACCAGATTTAGGATTTATGCTTGTAATAACAAATGAAGTATACTTAGATACCTTTCATTTGAAATTAGTTTCAGAAGTCGCCGCAAATTATTATTATTTTGTTTGGACCAAAAGTAGGGCCCATTCTCCTTTGAAATGCAGACAGCCTGTGTCACGGGGAAGGACACAGGCTACTTTTCATCCCGTGAAAATAACATAGTCCGATGCAGTTCCTGAAAAATACTCTTTTTTGATTAATTTCTTTAACATCGCAACGCATTGTTGTGATTTTTTGCATAGAGATGGTTGAGGGGGCGAGAAATGACATAATTTACTAGTTAGCATATCCTGACACAGTTCTTTCGTTCGTTTCGGGATCTGGGGTAAACTCATTTCCACGCTCGCGCACGTCGTCGGCGTCGCAACGGAGCAGTATTTTTTGTACAGAATTGGTTGAGGGGGTGATAAGTGACATAGACTGCTAATCAGGATAGCCCGATCTGGGATAGGGTTCTGGAGAAAACTCATATCCACGCTCACGAGCCGCTCGCGGCCAGCGCATCACTCACCCTCAAAGACAGTCATAAAAAAGATATCCACGCGGGCGAAGCCGCGAGCAAAAGCTAGTAAATGAGAAACTGTGTGTGTATGTGTTAGTTACCTCTTTATGCCTAAACGGCTGGACGGATTGATTAGTCTTATAAATTTAGACTCCGCCCGTAATCGAACCCGCGACCTCCTGATGTGAAGCTAATGGAGTAACCATATTACGCCACTGCACGGAGATAGTCACAACGTAGATGAATACTTTACGGTTCACGTGGACGGATGGACAAACATTGTAAACGCGTTAATCTGCCTGCGAATGTCCAGTGTTCCGGAACGATGAATGGGTATGTATGGGCGGTATGGGTAGCGAAGCGAATGCGTCAATGTTACTGTCAGGTGTACTTTATAAAGTTAGACTCCGCCGGGAATCAAACCCGCGACCTCCTGATGTGAAATCACACCCCGGACACCTCATACGACAGACAAGAAATGACATTTCAAAAATCGAATGACGGAACAAACAAAATTACGGCGAAATCCTATATGTTCGATAACCAAACGGTAACCAATCTGCATCAATCTGGGTGACGAGGGGGTGAGGTCGCAATCTAGAGAGCGGCAGGGAGTGTCCATACTGTACATGTTAGTACTAATGTATTATTATATCAGCTCATATACGTCCCCACCGAGGGGCTCGAGCCTACCCTGAATCAGGGTGATTAGGCCTTAGTCGACCACGCGGGCCTAGTGCGGGTTGGTCGACTTCACACACAACCTTCGAGTTTCTTCGCAGGCCTGTGCAGGTTTCCTCACGATGTTTTCCTTCACCGTTAAAGCAATCGGTAATGATATGTACGTAAGTTTGTGAAAAACTCATTGGTACATTGGCCCTCCAGATTTGAACCCGGTACCTCTGGTTAGATGGACCGAGTCGTTACCGGTTGAGCCACCGACGCTACTAATGTATATAATATATATATACTAGCTGTCCCGGCGAACTGCGTACCGCCTTACATTACATTACACTGCCCTACCCTACCCTACACTACCCTACACTACACTACCCTACCCTACCCTACATACACTACACTACACTACCCTACCCTACCCTACACTACACTACCCTACACTACCCTACCCTAAAATAAAATAGATGTTGGCCTATTCTCAGACCTACTCAATATGCTCACAAAATTTCATGAGAATCGGTCAAGCCGTTTCGGAGGAGTAAGGGAACGAAAACTGTGACACGAGAATTTTATATTAGATATATATATATATATATATATATATATATATACTTTGGCTAAATGAACTTAACACGTTCGCGGACAATACGTCACACCTGTTTGACACAAATAATTTGTATGAAAAATTTGGAGATGCTTTGGCATTTGTCGTCCGTCACATACGTGGGCTGTTCCAAAAATAGTTAGAATATGAAAAAAGTTTATTTAGAGCTTTTCAAAATATTCTCCTCCAACCCCTATGCACTTATGCATTCGAGTAAAACAGCTTTCAAAACATTTAAAAACGTATCTTGCGGGAGGTCGAAAAATAACCGCCGAAATTCTTTCTGCGACCTCGTCTGCAGTGTTGCATTTTCGCGCACGAAGCATTTTTTTTACCGTGAGAAATAAAAAAAAAACGTATGAAGCTAAATCTGGGCTGTACGGAGGATGGGGAAAATTTGTACCCCCAAAGTTGTCAAATAGTCCATGGTTCTAACAGCTGTGTGAGCGGGCGCGTTATCTTGGTGAAAAATAATGGCACGGACGCCGCTCCTTGGGCGCTCGCTATTCATCTCCCCGAAAGCTTGAAGCAGGCAAACTTCGCAGTATCATTCACTAGTAACGGTTCTACTGTCTTCTAGCGGAATTACTGCTACTGGTCCACTGCGTCGAAAAATATCCGCTATAATTTTTTTATTAACGCTCCGACCGCGAACAACTTTTGTGGGCAACTGGTCCTCTTCAAACACCCATTGCGTGGATTGGTGCTTCGTGAGAGGATCGCAGCTGTAGATCCAAGATTCGTCAGTTGTAAGGATGTAGGATACGTTTTGCGAAGTCCCTCCTTTGAACTTTTCCAGCATAAATTTGCACCAATCAACACGACGACGGATTTTTGCTCTTCGGTGAAAGAATGAGGTATTCATCGCGAAGCAAGCTTCCTAACTTTAAGGTGTGATGACATTTTCATGAGTTACTGCAGTTGGTGGTCGGTGGGGTCTGGGGTCATCGTTAAGGTTTTCTCGACCACGTTTAAATTCACGAAACCAATAAATTACTGTTGCTAATGCAGGAGCAGACTCCCCAAAAGCACCTTGTAAATTTTAGGGAGATTCTTTCAAGGTTAACCCTCGTTTATAATCATAAAAAATCACGAAAAGCTTCCCGCGAGAAGTACGTTGTTGCAAACAAAAGAAGAGTGACAGATAATCTTTAAACATATTTAAAAAAGAACTACACATAGGTGGCCACTGATTTTCACCAAGAAGATTTGTATTGAAATAAGTCGTCAATTCAAAATAGCTCAGGAAAAAGAGATTGTATATTTTATTCCGTGGCTAACAATTTTCGGAATAACCTAGGTATGAACCTTAAGCCAGTATAAATGTCCGCTCGTCTGTCCGTCTGTCAGCGGGCTGTATTTTAAGTTTAAACTGTAGGTAATAGGTAGATATTTAAAATTTCCACAGGGTGTCTATTTCTATTACCGCTATACAAAAGAAAATTAAATTAAAAACTAAAGGGGGGGGGCATAAAAGAGAGCTGATTTTATGGAACTTTTTTGTGATAGTACGGAACACTTCGTTTGCGAGTCCGACTCGCACTTGGCCGATTTTTTCGAAAACAGCAATACATATTTTATGCTAACAAGAGAGCGTCGAAAAACATTGCACAAGCAAAGTGGAATAAGATTAGGAATATATGCTAAAGCTTTTAGTTAAATATAGTTATTTTTATACCTAGCGTAGATATCGAATTAAAATAATACATAAATAAATATGTATCTAGGTTTTGAGGCAGTTATACATACAGGTGTAACAAAATTGGTGTAGGTCCCGTTAACTCGGGGTTCTACTCATTATACCTACTGAACAACTTTTGTTCTACGACTTTGCAGAAATCGCGAAAAAATTTTTTTGATTTTCATACAAAACGATCAGCTGATTGACCAATTTTGTGCATTTTTACACCCTGTATATAATATATATAATAAATATTATTTATTACCTATACTTATGCATTTCCTTACTAAGAACTAACTGTTTTTGTAGTGTTACATAAACATACTCTAATATTCTTGTTGATTGGTTTGATGGTGTAAGAATGCTTCAAGTTAAAGACATTCGTTTATTTTAGCTGCAAGGAAACATTCCACTTCTATTTAAAGGGACGGACGTTCAATGTTAATGCAACATCTATCACCTGCTTAAAAATAGTAGATAACCCGGAACTCCCAGACAGCTTAGGCCATGTGACATTAGCCTATTTTTTTAAAAAAAAAACAGTAAAAATCCTGGTTCTCAAGATATTCAGATATGAATTTCGTCCGTTTAGAAAAGCCATGGCCCATGCCATTTCAGCAAATAAAGGAATTTTCACACACAGCTTTTACAGTTCTGCACACCCAAAAGGTAACCAACGAGACCCTATTACTAAACCTCCGCTGTCTGTCAGCGGCCTGTGTTTTATGACGGTTTATAAAATACAAGCCACTCACACATATTCTGTGAAGATTTCTACTGTCTACCTATAACGTTTAATAGGTAACGTAATAGGTAGACAGTTGAAATCTTCACAGAATGTGTATTTCTATTGCCGATATAGAAATGTAATAAAAACGAAAAAAAATGAAAAATTGAGGGGTCCTCCCTCATACAAAAACCTATTTTTTATTTAGCTCTATCGTAAAAACGGTAACACATCACATCATCATCATCATCATAACAGCCGAAAAACGTCCACTGCTGGACAAGCCTCCCCCCAAGGATTTCCACGACGACCGGTCCTGTGTTGCCCGCATCCATCGGCTTCCCGCGATCTTCACCAGGTCGTCGGTCCACCGCAAGGGAGGCCTGTTTACTACGTTTTCCGGTGCGCGGTCGCCACTCGAGAACTTTACTGCCCCAACGGCCATCTGTTCTACGAGCTATGTGACCTGCCCACTGCCACTTCAGTTTAGCGATTTTGAGAGCTATATCGGTTACTTTGGTTCTCCTGCGGATCTCCTCGTTTCTGATTCGATCACGCAGAGAAATTCCGAGCATAGCGCGCTCCATTAATTGCCCTTTACAATCATTTACTTTTATACATACAAAGCGTAAAACTTGAGGTCATTTATTATAGTATCTGCTAGTCCTAAAATTAAAAAAAAACGAGTAAAACTCGGGGTCACACAAACAGGGTTCCGCACGATCTCAGTACATGCTTTGCTCTAGATAAATAGGGGTCTTCTTATTCTGGACTTTGGCAATCTTATTTTTTCCGTGGGAACGAAAATACTTTAGATTTTCTCATAGGTTTTCCTGTAATCTATGTGTCGCAGGCATATAGTGTTATTCGTCATTTTACAAATGGGCAGGCATATTATGAAATGTCATACGCAGATTTGTGCTACCAGGAAGGGGGGGAGGATTATACAATGATTGATGATTTATCATCATACAATATGCCTGCCACAAATGCAAGGGGGATGGTCAATTTCGCCTATAAATATCTATTTAAAACTTCAAAACAAACTATTTATCTTAAAACTATAAAAAATATATAAATTATATTTGAGATTCTCACAACAAGCCCTTTCATTTGATTTGTCTGTCACACATCAATATAATTTACAAAACCTTTATTTTTAATTTTCTAATATAACCTTGATATCCATGAGCGCGGAGCCGCAGGCATCAACTAGTAAATAATAAATTACACAAAATATGTACTACTTTTAATGATTGAGTAGAATTAAATTAAATAGGCACTTGTCAATCTTGTCATTGCCCTAATGTTATACGAAGTTGCTACGACGACGCGTAGTACAAAGTTTATAAAGAAAACCCAAAAATAACACGTAGGGTTTCTGTAAAATAACACGTAGGGTATTCTGTAAAATAACACGTACGGTATTCTGTAAAATAACACGTAGGGTATTCTGTAAAATAACACGTAGGGTATTCTGTAAAAAAATTAGGCGGCTACCTAACGGTTTAAAAGACACAGCCCCTTGTCTGTCGGACAGACAACGCGAGACGTGAGCTTAAAAGTAAAAGGGTCCCATAACAGCTGGTGCGGAACCCTAAAACTCAGGAGTCAGTCAGAAGAAAGGAAGGGGGGACAATGGTCCGTAAACAATAGCAGATGGAGTGCCCCGCGCATACCGATCACGCTTCATTGCCGGCCTATGGGCGCATTGGACCCACCAGCTCGTGCTATACAGGCTGGATGAAAATCGTATGAGTCGTTTTTACAACGATGCGAGAAAACTTGGCTTGGTAAAAAAAGAAAATGGAGCGCAGAAACTTAGAAATACCCTATCAATGCCTGATCTTTATCCATTATTAAATTAAAAGGGTATAATTCACTCAGAGCTTCACTCGGCTTTTTCTCTTATATTCAACATAGGTAGACAGTAGACGCACGC
Source organism: Coleophora flavipennella (assembly GCA_947284805.1). Classification (NCBI taxonomy): domain Eukaryota; kingdom Metazoa; phylum Arthropoda; class Insecta; order Lepidoptera; family Coleophoridae; genus Coleophora; species Coleophora flavipennella. The sequence goes on along the minus strand of OX369256.1, from coordinate 10,247,561 downwards.
ACGTTACAAGATTTATACTTCCATAATATACTGCATTAGTCGACAAAGGGCCCTTATTTGTTTGTTTGTAAATAAATAAGTAATAATTTTGAACTAAAAAAAACGACTTCAAACAGGAAACTAAGGTTCCCCTCGATTTCTCTGGGATACCATCATCAGATCCTGGTTTCCTTATCATGGTACCACCCTTGCCTTTCCAACAAAAAAAGAATCATCAAAATCGGTTCATAAACGACGCAGTTATCCGCGAATACACATGAAAAAAAGTATAGATGATAATATACGGTCGAAATGGGAAAACTTCCTTCTTTTTTCGAAGACAGTTAAAAATTCAAGTATGAAATATTTCATTGCCATCAAATGTTTACAGAATGCTGAAGCTTTTGGAAGAATAATGCTATTTAGCTAAAAAACGTCAAATGCTGGAGATAGGCCTCCTCTAACTTGGGAGGGCTTTGTCGTATACGCCACGATTGGCAGGTGGGTTGGCAATCGCAGTGTGCAGTGGTGGCACAGTGGCGGCAGGACGCTTCTGTCCATCCTCCGGTTTATTTCCTCAATCGCCTCTTACGAAGCCCTCAAGAAGAGATGGGGTGGCGCAACCTCAGCTTAAAACCCCGAGCTCAAATGCATTAAGATAATTAAAGATTCTTCATCTACTCTCATATCGTAATTAAGTTCGAATTATAAACTTCAAAACTAATTTATATTGGCATACTTTATAAACACAAACACAATACCGAAATTTAAAAAAAAAAAAACACTTTATAACATCATATCTCTAGCAAAATAATGTAATAAAGTATTTTTTTTCTATTACAATACAAGTTAATCCAAAAATTTAATATCACCAACGAAGTTTCATATCAATTTTTTTTTACTGAAACGCACATGCGGTTCGCGCCATTTTTACAGCATTACAAAAAGTTTTCATTCCAATTTTTACTTGTCTGTGACAGCGCCCACTTTAACGCATGCGCGGTGATGTGCTAGGTTTTGGCGCCATTCATAGAATACGTTTGTTGTAGTTACTGAATTTCGTGGATAATATTCATTCTTGCTTAAAAATGTCTGAGATCAGTGAATGCATTGTTTTTATCTGTCTGTGACTGCGTCCGCATCAGCGCAAGCGCGGTGATGTGCGGGATTTGGCGCTATGACACGTTTTGTTGTAGGTACTGAATTTCGTGGGATTTTTTTTTCTTAGTCTTTTAACTTTGATCTTTGTTGTTTAGTTGATTCAATCCCAATATATGAGATTAGATAAAATCTCAGAGTAAGTATGTTACCTACATACTTACTCTGAGGATAAAATTGTGTATGAAACTGCACATGCAACAGTTTCATAAACTAATATTACAGGACTTTTAAAGACTATATAATAGATCTTTCTACTATTGATTGATCAACCGTTGTTCTGCGGTGCATTTTTGTACATCCTGTAGGGCCACATCCTTAACTTGAATGGCGTCATATTCGTTTATGGAACTCTATTTATCATCGCTAACTTGGTTACAGATTCATTGCAAAATAAGCAAGCTTTACATGCATAGGTATAAAACAAGTTATACACATTTAAAAATCGACGCATTGTCACGCTGGCTACAGCTAACCTCTCGTCTGGGCATGCCCTCTCGCACATCTACCAGATACGCTAGACTGCCAGGTTTATGGTATAGCGTCCCCACTTACCTACCCTAGGGCATAACAGTGGGGGCCGCTATTCGTCTGGGCAGTACAACATAGTGAAATCGTAAACCACCGATTTGTTCTCATTAGACGCTTTGCACACGACGTGGCGGGGTGGGCCGGTCAATTTCGCCGCCAACGATAGCACAAAGGGAATCCTATACTACCAACGCACATGGAGGACAAAAAGACCGCGCCGCCTCCATGTGCGTTGGTAGTATAGGATTCCCTTTGTGCTATCGTTGGCGGCGAAATTGACCGGCCCGCCCCGCCCTGTTGTCGTGTGCAAAGCGCCTTAGGGATCATTTTCAACGACCGACTCATATTCCAAAAATTACCATTAGGAAGTTCAATTCCCGTTAGGGCTCAAATTCCTCATTATTATTAGAAGTAAACAAAGTACAACCAGTAAAACAAAATTTCGTATTTTAAACAAGATTAGGTTTCGATTAAGAAGGCCGTATGGCTCCCGGCTTAGAATAAGGAAATAACATCCTTCAACCAATATAACAGCTATGGACCGGATTACGCGAACCGCGGTTTTGATGCCATCATAATAAGCGAATTCGCTGATTCGTCTCAAATTCAAAATTCAAAATACATTTATTGCGTAACCAAAGGTAAAACATAAAAATGGTCTTAAAGATAATAAAGAAGTCCTCTATGGCCTACCTTAAAAAGGTGTGCAATGTCATTCTATAATCTAACACATGAACATTTATTTAATTAATTAGTCTATTTTTATATCATTGTCAAGTAAATATTCGTTAATACTATAATAGCATCTGTTCTTTAAATATAAGTATAATTTTAATTTAAATTGTCTATTGTTTAATTCTTTTATAGAGTCAGGAAGTTTGTTAAATAAATTAGGTCCTAATACAAAAACAGTGTTTCTATAAAATGACATATTTGAGCGCTGCAACGGGCGCACCACGATCTTATTCCTCGTGCTCCTTGGATATCTAGTTTCCACTAGTTTAAACTCATTCAGATGTTCTTTAACAAAGATACATGCTTCGTATATAAATAATGATGGTAGAGTTAATATTCCTAATTCTTTAAAATATGGAACACAACTATCTGTTTGTCTAGCTCTAAACTTTGCTCTTATACATTTCTTCTCAGTCAATCAATATTCCCTAAATCAGTTGAAGGTAAAAGTGAGTGAAATCTTTAAATCCATTCGTGCCACATTCCGAGTACGCGTCTCTCTATCTCTGTCATTGTTCATATTTGAAAGAGACTCGATAGACTATTAGCGGTGTGTTTGACTCATTTTTAGGGTTCCATAGCCAAATGGCAAAAAACGGAACCCTTAAAGATTCGTCATGTCTGTCTGTCTGTCCGTCCGTATGTCACAGCCACTTTTCCGAAACTATAAGAACTACAGTGGTGGCCACATAATTAAGAACGCTTCATAATCAGACATCGCTTTAAAAGTATATGGTCATTATAAAGATATTTAAACCTTATTGAACAATATTGACTATACTGCTGGCTAGTACATTTATAAGGCCAACATAATCAAAAAATAAAACTAGGAAATAATATTTAATATTCAATTTAATTAGCTGTTGTTTAGGTATTGTTCACATAGGATTAGGCGAGAGGCTGGACAAATAATTAAGAACGAGTTAAAACTTTATAATAAGAGTAACAATAACTTTATAATTTAAGTTATTTATTAATTTAAAGTGAATGTAACAGCGTTTTTATTGATGAATTCAACTTGTTTTGTAACGTTAGTACTTAGTTGCATGTCTGCTACCGTGGATAACTGCCTGACAGCCGCGGCGGCGCGGAATTGATGTGCTATGCTATGAACCTTTGGCAGATTTCAACTAAAAAACAAATGCATTGTAAAGTTCATTCATGTTACCACACACTCTGTTCGAAAATTGCTTTTTAACTTGATACCACAGAATTTCTATGGGATTAAGATTGGGCTATTTGGTGGCCAGTCTAATACAGTTACCATTTGCCTATTGAGGAATGTTTTTACAGAGTTGGCATGGCAGTGTGTTTGAGTCATAATCGTGCTGGAATATCCAAATTACCGGGAGGTTATCGTCAGCGTATGGCAGCATACATTCTTCCGAGTAATCTGTTTACATTGCTATTGATCCATGTTACCTTGTATCAGACATGTATAAGGTCCCATGCCATAACCGGCAAAGCAACCCCACATTTTGACGTTTCCACCGCCATGCTTTACCATATTTTTGTGTATTTTGGGTCGAATTCCTTATTTGCAGGTCGGCGTACCTACTGCTTGCCATGAAAGCATATTCTATTTATTTTGGTTTCGTTAGAAAAAAGTACATTCTTCCATTGCTGTTCTGACCAGTTTACATAATTCCTTGCAAACGCAACTCGGGCCTGTCTATGGCATTTTGTCAGCATGGGTACCTCTCTGGTTCATCTCCCAAATAACTGTGCCTCCACCAAACGTCTTTGAACAGTGCGCGCCGACACTGTTTGAGGGTTAATTTCAATAAAAACTTCATTTTTATCTGATTAGAGCCTTTAAATGGGTCCTGCTTAGCAAAGTGAACTATTCTTAAATCGTGTCGAGGAGACATTTTTCTTGGTTTTCGTTTGCGGGGTTTATTAGAAGTAGCTTTATGGGTATTAAAATGTATCACAGCCTGGTACACCATCGTTTTAGAGCAGGCCAAATAATCCACAATTTTTTTCTAAGACCTATTACGACCATGCAACTTTATTATTAGTTCTCTAGTAGCAGAATCGCAAAATTTATTTTTTCCAATGGTTTTTGACGAATAATTGCAAAAAACGAGAAAGGAAACAATAACTGCGCAAAACTGCAATAAAAATAGTAAAGAAGAGCATCGCATTCCATTTTCAATCTGATAAAAAAATAAAAAAAATATTTCGTTCTTAATTATTTGTCCAGCTAGTGTTCCTGTAAATAAATGAGTTCTTGTGATTTAATAAATAAGTAAATAAACATGCAAACTGTTTTGACAATATTGTGATACTAAATAAAACAGGATAGTCATAGCAATATTCTACAACAATAATAAATAATTTTTATAAACTTATTGTACAATTTATTCTGGTGACAAAAATGAATTGGCCTTGTATCTTTTATCGTTCTTAATTATGTGGCCACCACTGTATATGTTGAAACTTGGTAAGTAGATGTATTCTGTGAACCGCATTAAGATTTTTACACAAAAAAATACAATAAATTTTTGGGGTTTCCCATACTTAGTACTGAGACTGAAAAATTTTTTTTCATCAAAACCATACGTGTGGGATATCTATGGATAGGTCTTCAAAAATGATATTGAGGTTTCTAATATTTTTTTATAATCTGAATAGTTTGCGCGAGACACTTCCAAAGTGGTAAAATGTAACTTCTAAAATAAGAGAATGATAAAACTAAAAAAAATATATGATGTAAATTACCATGCAAACTTCCACCGAAAATTGGTTTGAACGAGATCTAGTTAGTCGTTTTTTTAATATGTCATTTATTATAGATAATGGTGTGGAACCCTTCGTGCGCGAGCCCGACTCGCACTCGGCCGGTTTTTATTTATTAGATTAATGTATGGATAGGGCCGGTCCATTACATTTGGTCGAAGATCTCATCTCTTCCCGTGGATGTCGTATGAGATAGGTAACTATTGCGGGACGTTTTCTCTTTCCATGCCCAATTGCCCAAGGACATAAAACATGTAACGCCGAAACTCAGCTTTTCAACTAAACCATACTTAGCTCGCATGTATGCGTAGTAAAGACAAACTACTTGATCTAAGAAGATTGAGATTGACTCGAAATTTTGTTATCAAAATTTCGTAATTTATTCGTGATAATAAAAAAAAACAGTCAATGGTCTTTTCGGTACCTACGCAAGAAACTAACACATCAATATGCACCACCACAATTATTACTACATAAGTCTCGGTAGCAATTAAAGGCTTGATTTGGTTAAAATCCAATATTACTCGACCGTAAAATGCTTTATTTCTAGGCTGGACAGTAATGTAGGGGGGAGTCGGCAATTACCGAGCCCCTAAGGACTGAAGACTACCTCTGGTTAGATTTAGAAAAGTGTGATCTTCTTTTATAGGTAGGATATTTATTGGCTACACATCTAGAATTTAAGAAAACAAATGATTTATTAAATATTGCTAAATTACAAAAAATGAGGAAGCGCTATATTAACGAACAGTTCCGATAATATTGTGCCCCTCTGCTGATAATACCGTGAGCGGGTTGATAAAACCGTGCCAACTCTGGTAAAAGATTAAATTAGATCGATACGGGGAAAATCTCATAATAAGGTAACGCTTTCATCAAATTAAGATGATGAACATGAATTAAGAAATCTACAAATCATTTCAAGGTATTGAAAACTTTGGTTGCAGGGATCTCGATTTTTCTCAGCAATTACAGAACATATGAAAGTGTTATTTTGTAACCCGATTCTTCTTTTCTATGACTTCACTACGTCAGTTGCAGAAACATGATTCACAGAAAAAATATATCAAAGAAACCTCTTTTAAAACAGAAATTTGCATTCTACAGGAAAACCAGACCGATTTAAACCTCTAAATTTTCTTAGTCGATTAGTCTAAACACACACTTTATTATGCCAGTTGGATTTTTTAAATTAACTGTAGTTTTTAATTGAAACGAAAAAAAACATTGAAAAAGTGCAAAAATGTGATTATTTTGTTTACTCTTTACACGTAAAGAAAAAAAACAGAGACAATCCAATCAATGCCTCGCTTTAAGTATAATAATCATTGATTTTGAATAAGTAACAAAACTAATAATTTTCAGTTACAACATTTAGGCACGAAATACCTTTTTAATCATTTATCATACCTCGTAATACTCGCAAACCAACTTCTTTGTAACTATCTTCACAAGAAACTATTGAGATAAGTTGGGGCGCGGAATTACCAACCGCGCGGTATGTGCCAATTCTCCCCTATATTATTATTCAACTTATCCGAAAGTCGAAAACCTTTGAATAGACAGATTTTAATCTGAAGCCCCCTGACCCCTAAAAATTGTATTCAATCACTGACAAGACCACAGATAAATGATTCGCTAACGCTGGTAAGATAATCTTAAAAAAAACAAGTCGTTAAGTACATATCAGACAATCGAACTCGCGACCTCACTGCTGTAAGTGAGAGCCAGCCACAGCAGCATGAGGGGTCAGTGAAGCAGAGCAGACATAGTTTATTACTAAATTAAAATGACAGTTTAGCCCCAGGACTCGGCAGCTGGTAAGCGGTAAAAGACTGGCCCTTTGAAGTAACTAGTGTCTCATCTGTGCTTTGTGTCGTCACAAGCAAATTGAACAAATGAAAGAGTACCGGAAACTGCAATTAAAGAAAATTATTTGTCGCGCAAACTAATGAAAATAACTTGAAAAATAACGACCGCTTCGTCACGCTTGAATCGGTTTACTTGACTAGGGGCATTTCACGTGAAGCGGACATCGAAAAAGATGAGAAACTCTGAAATTTGTTAATATACGGGTTATTTGTAACTCTAAAAGGTATGAATGTAAACACCTTTTTTGTATTAGGCTTAGTTGTCAAGTTATGCGCTTCTAAAGAAATGAGGAAACTTAAGATTTTTTTTGTAGCCAAAAATGGCTCTAACGATTTTAATGAAAGTCGGTACATTATCATAACTTCACATGACCTACAGCACGTAGTAGTTTGTTATTCCATGAAAAATGGGAATAAGGTACCTCCCATACAATTAGTAGATCAGCTTAAGGTACATAGGTAAGGTAAGGTACAAGTTCTTACATACAAAAAAACAGTCGTATTGAGAACCTCTTCCTTTTTGGAAGTCGGTTGAAAATTAAGTGCGTCATACATAACATAAAACGACTCCTGTAAAAACTGATAATGGTGACCCTTGAATCGAGAAGGGGCAACAAATTCTTGCTTGATATGCTAGTTAGGTATTACCACTTTAATATACTATGTAGCTACTACGTAAAACATCTATAACAAATAAAAAAAGCATAAGTACATAACGAGTATTCAGCAAACAGCTGTGCTAAGAAACCCTGGGTCATATTTTAAATAACATCATTCTAAAATGGTATGAAATTGGTCCGACTAGCAATTGATAATAAGCAAGTCTACACGAAGTAACTATTTAGTAATCTGTGTCTCTACCACGCATTTGATGAAGACAAATTGCAGAATTCTTCAAGTAAATGAGTAGGAAAGTGGGTTAATTTAATAAATAGGACTTTGAGTGTTGTATGTATATTATAAGTTAAGAATCAAAAAGTCGGTAAGTACCTGTAGTTTTTAGATGTAAACGCAATAAAAATATTCTTACCGAGAGCAGCAACATATCTTTCGCTTTTACTAAAACACTTCCAGAACTTCATATCGTCCACGCAGTCACAAACTGAAAGTAAATTGTCTTCTCTCGATTTTCTGGACCGGCACAGCAGCAGGACAGGACAGCCAGGAAAGATGACACCGTGCGCTCACTCTCAGCCCTCGTCATCGAAACTGCACGCTTGAATCCGAAACAATGGCTTTTGTTTATAAGTTAGCGCGGCGGATTATATTAAATTGCCAAGTTTTAGTGTAGTGGCCGGCTCGGGCTCGCCGACCAATGAATTTACTAACCAGCGCACGAGTGCGACGTACGCACACCCCCGGCAGACGCTCTCCGGTGCTCAATGCAACGACCGAACGTCGAGGACGGCGTGGGAGCCAAGCCTTGATTCCGTCCGTTCCAATTCTTCAAAATAGGGATGACGACGGCTTCAAAAATAAATTATGAACTCTTGATCACCAAATCGCCCTCCTACTTAAACTTCGGAAAACCTTACGCAATTTGTTTTCCATCAAGTCTTCGATTTTTAATTTATCAAAATCACAAAATGAGTACATAAATGACGCTGCTAAACTATGACGTCACGCCTAGGTATTTCAATCATTTTTTAGAACAAAATGTCGTTTTTGACAGATGAAAAAAATTTAATCAGATGACTAGCATTCGGCATCCCTATTAACCGTAAATAAAAACAACAAATAGCATAAAAAAGGTTTATTCTCTATCACATAATGTCTTCCTACAATAAAATGGAACATGGATGCCAATTATCATGATCAGGGCACTCACTATGCGACTCGAAGCAAATGTTGGGCCAATTACAATAAAACTTGGTCCAAAATTCAATTAATTTACTTTCAGTGACTAACTAGCTAAATACCAGATCTCTGAACGACGTTGCGATATGCGTTATTATAGTAATTAACAAAGGCAACGTTTTGTTCATTTCAGAGGGAAGCTATCTTCAAGCAAATAAAAAGGCTTTTGATTGGTGGAAGGAACCTATAACTGGGGCATCGACGAGTACTCATTACATCAATCTAAACTACCGCCTCAAAAGAACATGGGGTTAAATTAAAAAATCGGACTCGCCATACAAAACTTTTTAAAAATAAAAATAAAACTGTCTCGTCTTTAGTCATGAAAATGCTCTTTAAACACCTGGATCACACGTCATCATGACATTAGTCTATCTTATTCCGATTTCTGTGGTCATGCTACATTTTAAATGCAATAAAAATGTCATCATATCAGCCAAAAAACGTCCACTGCTGGACAAAGGCCTCCCCAAAGGATTTCCACGATCTTCACCAGATCGTCGGTCCGCCGCGTGGGAGGCCTGCCTACGCTACGTTTTCCGGTGCGCGGTCGCCACTCGAGGACTTTACTACCCCAACGGCCATCTGTTCCATGCCCTGCCCACTGCCACTTCAGTTTAGCGTTTCTATGAGCTATGTATGTCGGTGAGTAAAAATGTAATTGGTTGATAAAGGTGATAGAGTGTAAGTACATTATGTACACAGGCCAGCACATCAAGCTACACACTTTGGACTTTGTACCGTTCTTATGCCGAATGGGTATGGATCAGAATCGCACTGCGAGTGTATAGCTTGATGTGCTGGCCTCTGTACATCGCGCGCACGTTCAGCCGTCAGCGCCGCAGTTCCAAACTATGCATGCGAACTCGATTTATTGATGTAGAAAATTAATGAATGGTTTTTAAATAAAAATAAATTTTGGAGATGAAACATTAACTAAGTTTGATAGCCGGGTGCGGGGCGAAGGGCGAGGGGCGGCATCTGAGTTTAAAAAAAATGGCAGAGTTGATTTTTAATGTACTGACTGTCTCTTGAGCAAGTAGCTCACTATAATGAGTATGTATGGATGGTGGCGCATCGGGAGCCGGGTCGTTCCTTTCCCTCTAAATTGGTTGACGGGAGCTATGGCTAACTCTCACGTTATACTCGTGACCGGGTCTTTCACTTTGACTGCTGTCAAAGGTATCAATGACATTCAATGTTTTTTATGTATAACTTTTCGTGTCATTGTTTTCATGTTCTAATGACATGATCTGGTTTATTTCAAGGATTGAATTTTGACTTTACAAACTAATGATTGTTTATTTCTTGATTTTTCACAAATGGAATTATGTTATTATTATTTTATGACTATCAGAAAGAGTGTAATTTGCACCTATTTTGAATAAATACCTTGAATCTTGAGTAGAAGCCTCCAGTCAAGGGGTCTTGCAGCAATTTTGTTAAATCTGTATTTATAACTAAACGGTAGAGAACGTCACATCTTTTATCCTTCAATTAAATTAACGCACCATTTAAATGCATACAATTCACTTAATAAATAAATAATTAGAACGAACTGCTTCAAGTCACTTTTTATGAATCAATGGGAGCTGCATTTATTCTGGGTAATACTTTACAACCATGGCAACTATGTACTACATACCTACATACTTAAATTATCTGCTTCGAATCTTACAAGCTATTGCTCTATAAAAATACATGGTTAAGCATATTTCCTAGGCACATTCCTGCACTCTATTTACAAGGTGAAATCGTAAACATTTTACTTTAAAACTCTGGATCGACTCATGACTCATGAGACTGAACAACTTTCTTCGGGGAAACTATTTTTTAATAGATTAGCTGGTTGACCAACTTTGTAATGTCCAAAAATATATATTTTTTTATTTGAGTGCGTTTGGCTGCACCTCACCTGATGGAAAGTACCAATGCAGCCGAAGATGTAACACGCAAGCTCAAATAGTGCATATTCACTCTCGTATTGAAGATTCCTAAATTATACGAATCGGGAAAAACAGACGCCGGAAGGGAATTCCACTCCTTGGCCGTTTCTATATTGTATTATTTATATATATGAAAACTATTCAGCTTCATGGTATGATGGTAAATTACAAAAGTGGGGGATATTCCAATTTCACTCTATACAGGAGTAATAGAATAGGGAATAGGGGAACGAACTGCTAGTCATTTGAGTTACTTTTTATGATCTGTCAAAAACGAAAATTTGGTCTAAAAATGTTTGAAATACCCACAAGTGACGTCATAGATTTTAAGCGTCATTGACGAACTTATTTTGTGAATTTGATCGATTAAAAATTGAAGACATAATAGAAAAAAAAAGTAAGGTTTTTTGAAACTTCAAAGGAGAGCAATTTAGGAAATCATATTTCAGATTTTATTTTTGATGCAGTCCGATCCCCTATTGGTGTATATAATGTTTGGAGATTAATATAATTGTATATGGACATATTGCAATGTACAGAGGCCAGCAAATCAAGCTATATACTCTAGTGCGATTCTGATCCATATGCATTCGCCATAAGAACGGTACAAAGTCCAAAGCTTGATGTGCTGGCCTGTGTACTATACGTGCAGAAGTGTACAGGACACGCACGCAGAGCTAATTGCCACAGGCAGCGCGGACCTAGCTCCTGTCAAGTGCCTAGCTCAACAAAGAGCATGCAAACCTGGTACATTAACGTGCCGAAAATCATCTAATGATTAATTAGGTTGGCTTTGTTACCTGAATCTTTAACAAAAGCTAAACCAAGTTCATAGTGAAGAGCCAATTTCACTTGGTCTTCACATTCACTTGCCCTTAAATATTCCTCATCCTATTATGGTCAAGGAAAATTTCCAAAATGTTTTTTGCCTCCATACAAAAATTACCAAAATTGGCCGATCAGCTGATCGATTTTTTTGCGAATTAACATCTCTTGAAAAAAGTTTTTAAGTATGATGAGTAGAAAAGCCCCAGTTAACGGGTTCTACAACACTTTTGTTACACCCTGTGTATCATTAATGATAATGAGTCTATAAATATTGATTACACACTCCAGTTGTATAAATTAAACTATGTCTAGCTTAAAACTGAGATTATCGAATCCTTTACTAGTCACTTTCGATCTGAGTAAAATGAGAAAATTAAGAATTGTTTTTTTTGAACACAATATACAAAAAATATGAAATAATAAATAACATAGTAAAATCAGGAATTTGTATAATATAGTGTACAGTATATTAGTTGCTAATGTATATAACGTTTTCGGGTAAAATCCATATTCATATTTAAATTGTGCATCTCATGAACAAATATTTTAAAACATCATTTTGTTCTTTCACAGTCACGATTAAAATAGTAGGTCTGAATACCTAAACAGCTTGAAAAGGTGGAAGGAACTAAACAAATAAATAAAAAGTTGTTGAAAAACGCAAGTAAATATAATCATTACTTGTACTAAATAAGTATTAACTAACTGAAAGAGTGAAAAAATTGAAAGAATTCGTTATTCAACTAATTATAGTAATGTACTTTTAAAACATCATCAGGACTTTTTTTAAACAACATTTTATTATTTACTGTGGTATCACAAAGCTGTGAACACTTTGATATGTATCTCAACTGGAACGCGTGCCAAAATTAGTATTGTGAAAGTATAACAATGATCCACATTTATTTCCATTTTCACAATTGTATAAATTTTCTCTTCAAAACCTACATTTCCGTGCAATTGTGGTGTTAAACCTCAAGTCTAGAAGGCACTGAATTGAATGAATGAACTCACGAGGATGATTTATGAAAACGGCATAAGTAAAATCATATAAATCACAACACAACACAATCTTAACAACACACACACAAAATAATTCTAAAACTTCCAATACAAAATAAACTACATAGCTAAATGCTAATATAAATCGTGTAAATAGGTTTATACTAAGCATTATAGATAAGATCAGTTTTACAACCAATACTGCAAAGGTATTGACTATCTCAATAGTAAACTTTACTTCCGCTAACCTTATTGCCCGCGTTACGTGTGCACGTGTACGTGTGCACGTGTAGCTCTCCAACTCGACAGGAGCTGGCTACTTGTCGACTGTTCATGCGGTCGATGCGAGATCGCTTCTTACGTAAATATGTTCACACTTATCTCTCCGTTCTGTTCATTGTTACTGGAGACCTCTATAGAGGCCACGGCACCCTGCTGTCAATGTCTGTACCACGCGCCCTGGACGCGCGTCTGGAAGTGCGACACAGGGGTGACGATGTAGGCTTGCTGCTGTTGTTGGACCACGGCAAGGGGTATGACCTGCTGGGCCATTTCCACGGGCTGCCCGCCCTCCTCCGCCACGCCCAGGGGCTGCAGGCTGTGTTGCTGCGGTACTTGCTGCGTCAGCACCTGCTGATGTTGGCTCACCTGCACATTTACAGATAGTGTTTGATAGTTTAGTATTAATTATATTCAAAACTACTTCTTGAAGATAACCTACCCAAATTCAATTAAAAACTCGACGGCAAGGGTCTCCAGGAGGCTCTATTTTCCATACAAACTTTTTTCCTCTTTAATACTAAAACTACATGCCGCGTTGAATCCAAACTTTGCGAATATATTGAGTAGATACATATCGATGTTTGTAATTAGTAAATTTAAACTTCTATATGAAGGCTTAAATTAGTTCTGTACTAAATGTTTGAAATTTCTCAATTTTTTTTCCTTTTGAAATTATTACATCGAAAACTAATTACAAACATCGATATGATATCCACTCAATATATTCTCAAGGTTCGAATTTAATCCGGCATGTAGCTTTTGTATTAAAGCAGAACTACGTTTGTATGGAAACTCGAGCCTCCTGGAGACTCTTGAAAACTTTACCCCTGTTTTGGATAATTGGGTAAAAATGAATCCTATGTCACGCATGGGATCAAAACGAATCTAACGACACCTCACACTCCGTAATCAATCAAGTTGTTTAGGCTACAGGATCAGCCAAAGAAAAAGACATACATACTTTTTAGGCATCAGGTAATTAATTGTTGATAATAGTTTATCTAATAATAATAATAACGTAAAAGTAAGTTTTATTTTAACCGTAAAATCTTTTTATTATTTACGTATTAGTTAAAAGAATGGAAATAATGGGGAAAAGCATTGATCGAAGAAATAAAAACTTTTGACTGTACCATACACTGTACGGGTCAAGACATCCGAATATTTAAATGACAAAAATGTATGGGTAGACAGTGTTTCTTCTATCAACGCTACTAATCCTGTTAAATAGTAATAAAATGAAGATCAAACTAAGAATTGACGTGAAAGCGACAAGACATGACAAGTATAAGTAGTACTTCTTTTAATTAATATTTTTATCTTAGCATTGACATGAGTGGTGCACGCTCGCTTTGTTCGTGCGGATGGTGGCGCATCGGGAGCCGGGTCGTTCCTTCCCTCTAATATGGTTGAGAGGAGCGATGGCTGACTCTCGCGTTATACTCGTGACCGGGTGCTGTCCGTGTGAACTGGCCTACACTAATTGTCAAAGGCGTTCATGACATTCAATAATTTTAATGTACCTATAACTTCTCGTGTCGTGTTGTTTTCATGTTTGTGTTTGTTTTTTATATCACGGATTGGATTTTGACGTAATTAACTATTTTGAATAAATATCTTGAATCTTGAAACATCGTGAAGATTTTCCTTGACAAAAAACATATGGTGGTGAACAGAGGGAGCAACGGTCGGTCGGGGTGATCATCACGACATGATGACGTGGTGACATGGCTGTCCAACCAATCAAAAGGTCGCAATGGTGACCCCAACCGTTGCTCCTGTGTCCACCACTAAATGTTTCGTCTCAAGTAATATAGTCAAGATGTTTGCCTGCCAGTGCCCTGTATAACAACTACTGTAAAATTACTGTAGTGAGAACTGATTTAGAGAAATAAAATTAATAATCAGGGAAACATTACCAGAGAATGAAATGTTTAAATCCTACTAATATTATAAACGCAAAAGTTTGTAAGAATGTATGGATGTAAGTTTGTTACTCTTTCACGCTAAAACTACTGAAGGGATCTGGCTGATATTTGGTAGGTAGACAGATTAGAACCTGGATTAACACCTACTTTTTTCCACGCTCTGCGCACCCTCGAAATAGAAACGTTGTCTACGCGGGTGAAGCCGCGGAAAACACCTAGTACATACATGCATACTAGCTTTGGCCCGTCGCGTCGCTCGCGGGAAGGTGGTTCGATTAGCACACTAGCGCCCTCTATAGAAATAATTTACTCCTTCTTATGGACTTTCACCAAAATCATTGAGTATTTTGCGTAAATAGACAGTAACAACTATTGATCAATTGTTATCTTATAACTGTACATATTAGAATCAAGTTATCGTTTGCAAAACTGCTAAAAGTGGCCACTTTTAATTTATTTCTATTGACGGCGCTAGTGTGCTAAGTGTCCTATGTTGTTCTCCACCATTTACTTTACTGTGCCATATTTTAGCGAAATATGTTCAGTATTTAAAAACATCCTCATTATTAAAGTCGATTAAAAAAAGCAAGGCTCGCGCTAGGAGGAAACGCGGTCTTAAGGATAGGTATTTGAATAAAATGTTACTGTCGCCCTCCCCCAAACCTCGCCCTTTACAGCAAGAAAGGGAGAACTGCAGCGCAGACCGATAATAGGCATTATATAAAATTGACCAAAACAGCATTTCTTAGTCCCTTATTTCCTCCTCCAAAACTTGAGGATTAATATTTTTTTCAAAAATAATTTAAAAAACGCTTTACCTATGCTTGTATGTTTTCATTTTGTTGTTAATATGCATATTATTTTTTTGGTGGGTGTCTGAAAATGACGTTTCAATTGGGCAATTTTTTCAGTTTTTAAAGGTTTCTACTTCCTATTGTAATTAGAATATGGGAAAACAAAACATGGCCATGGTAGATATAGGTTTGATGGTAAAAACATTTTTGCTCTATTGTCATTATCCAGAGAGGAAACAGGGGACTACGTTTGTATAGAAAAAAAGGCGCCCGCGTTTTCTCTTATGTATTAATTTTGTGATCACACCTACACTCAGCGGCACAAAAATTTACCCTCCTAATTCTTCTTATTTATTATCATACCAGTCAAAAGGACATACATTGCTGAACAAAGGCCTCATCCAAGGATCTCAACAACGACCAGTACTTGCGCTGCCCGCATCCAGCGGCTTCCCGCAACCTTGACCAGGCCATCGTCGTCGGTCCACCGTGTGGGAGGTCTGCCTATGCTACGTCTTGATGTGCGGTCGCCACCCGAGAACTTTCTGAATACATTGTCATAAATTCCTGTTTTGAAGAGTTATAACATTCTGCAGATCCTCCTGAACGCAGTAGACTCTGCTTAGATGAGAGCACACGGTAAATTGGCAAATTCACTGAGTTCCCGAAAGTCTGCAGAATGTTGGGCACTTCAAGAAATTTGGAGCGAGAGATCTTTTTTTATTATTAAAAATTATGACCTAATGACTCCACTTAGCAGTTTTCTTATTTTTCTTGATTTAAAAAATATTATTGCTGTTTGGTCCTCCTTTTTCTTTGAAAAAAATTATTTAAAAAAATCAGGATTTTAGTGCCTGTGAGTATAGTTAAAAAATGGTGATATGATAAAAAACATAGCAAGTTAAGTTTTTTTAAAATTTCAGAAAGGTTATTCCGTGAATAATCATCCTATTTTATTTTTTATGCATTCAACTAGCCCATAATAAGCATAATTATCTTTCGCAAAGCTGAGCTGCTCACCTGTGGCACCAGCATCTGTTGCTGCATCTGTGGCTGCTGCTGTGGCTGCTGCTGATGGATCACCACATGCGGGCCCTGGTTCTGCATCTGCTGGTGTTGTTGCACTTGCACCTGTTGCACTTGCTGCTGCTGTTGTTGCTGTTGCTGCTGCTGCTGCTGTTGCACCTGTTGCTGAGCTTGCTGTTGTGCCTGCTGCTGCTGCTCTCGCTCCTGGTCTTCCTTCTTCTTTGCTTCAAGAGCGGCCTTCTTAGCCTCAGCCTTTTCCTTCTCCTGTTGTATTCTAACAGGGTCTTTGTTCTTGTCGTACGTCATACACTTCCCACTGCGGAAAGGCACCATTTCCTTCGGCAACTCCTGCTTCTTAGTCGCGAACTTCACGTGAGGGAATTGATCTTTCATAAAAGCCCGGAAGGTCGAATATCCCATTAATTTCACACCGGGCTCTAGAATCTCTCCGTATTCCTTGTAGGCTTCAAACAAGTGTTTCCTAGAGTCACCTGAAATTATAACAGTCTTACTGCCCTTCTTGTCCCCAGATGGTTGGACATCTTTGGGAGAGCTCGCGTTTTGCTTCAAGTATTCTTTTAGGAAGTTAGTGGCGTGCTTGTAGATGTCCAGTGTGAAAGTGTTGTATGGCTTCTTGCCGACGTTGCCGTGTATCCGTGGCGCGACTCCGTGAGTCATCACATGCTGCCGAATGCGCTTTAACTGGTAATGCGTCACATTCTCTAGGTACAAGAAGGCTTCTAAACAGACCTTTCTGCCTTGGTACACGTAGCACGCACGTAGTCTCCTTCTGACCTTGTGGCGCGACGTTTCGGCAGGGTTCGCTAAACTAGCCATGGTGATGCCCATGAGATACATGTCGTGTTCACTCTTGGTCAGTTCGGCGATATTCAGTCTATGCCGGTATACAGCCTCAGGATTTAAGCCACGATAGCAGTTGTCTTTGCAGTCACAACCTCGCATTAATCTGTCTTTGACCTGAAAAAGTACAAAATTAAATTTTATAAAAAAATTATCTGACCATGCTGTGCTTACTTTTCAATACAATATTCTTTATTGCATCACAACATAAAAAAAAGAAATTAACAATATATAAGAAAGCCTCTACAATAGGCGGCCTTACTTTCTCCCAAAGAAATGAACATAAAAATATACGCTTTACCTAGTAAAAAACCTGTGCACGATGGACACTCAAAAACGTAAAGTTTCTTTGTTGATAAATTTTGTGTGTAAATTTGTGTAATGTATTAAAGTTGCGATACGTTATATTTTTGAATTGTTATATGTACATAGATATAGATAGTTAAGTTGTAGTTTTAAGTTATCTTGTTTTATAAGCCTTTTGTATGTTTTCTAAATAAATGTGTTTTGTAACTGTGTTTTGCTTGGGGAGGCTTAGAGGGAGGTCTAGGTAATTAGTTTTGTAAAGGTGGCGAGATGGAAGCCTGGTAGAACCCCTGAGGAGAGGTAAAAGGTTTTTTGGTAAGCAGCGAGCTGCCTCCGCGACCGTTATTTCAAAACGGCGCGGCGCGGAAATTGGTCGTAGGCGGCTCTCTGTACGGTATTGCTCCAAAGGGGTGGGTAAGTGCACCATCTTCCGTCTCGCTTCCTCCTATGGCGCCATCCCGCTCTGGAAATTTAATATAAATATAGCGTAGGCGTCATAGAGCGTATTCATTCAAATTCAACATTTTCGACAAGCCACCGAGTAACAACGAGACCTCCCTCGAGCTCCCATAAGCAAATCAACCACTGAAATTGTTCAAGACTGAAGATATCACGGCTGTTTTCCTTGTCTCTACAACCTCCGCGTCGCCCTGCATTTCCTGTACCATCATCGAAGGGGATCACCAACATTTTATGGTCCTTCGAGCCGGATCCCTGGACAACATTTTATGGTCCTTCGTGAAGCCGGATCCCTGGACTGAAGAGAAAAAACCTGAAGAACTACGTCGTCGAGCCACGCCGCCATGACGAGATCCACGCGTTCCAAGACCGCGTCCAAGCAGGCTGCCCAAGAGACGACGGATTCTGAAAATACCACAACTGAAGGTACGGGAAACACGACTTCGGGAGAAACAGCGACCTGGAGCCACGGCACTACGCAAACTGGGGAAACCGTAACGGAAACTACGAACACCGAGGCTGACGTCACGGTTGTGGAGACCCGACCTAAATCAGTTAGGTCAGACCGCTCCAAGGCTTCTCGCAAGAGGTTCCTCGCGGAACTGGAAGCCAAGGAGAGGCTGGCTGAGCTGGCGGTCAAAGCAATCGCGGCGGAACGGGCCTTAGAGGAGGCACATTTGCGGAGAATTATGGAGGACTCTGACCAGGAGCTGGACCCTGCAGATGAATCGGCTGACGAAGAAGTCAGGCAGGGCTCAGAGCGAGTGGCTGAATGGATGGAAAAGCACACAGGAGCGAAAGGACACGCTCACACCCAACCGGGGCCTGCGGTGACCGAACGACTGCGGCCTGCGGCCTCACGAGAACCCGTGGGGCAGGGTGGGGAGGAGTCCGCGAAACCGGAGAGCATCCCTCAGAAAACCGAGCCGGCTGCGCCGCAAACCGACATTGCGGCCCTCGCAGCGGCCCTACAGAGCGTCATTCGCACATCGGCGAGAGGGGCGCCCAGATATCTCCAGGAGCTGCCTGGTTTCGACGGGAGAAGTGATAGCTGGCTTGCATTTAAGACAGCATTCGTCGAGACAGAAACAAATTTCACAAGAACAGAAAACGTCGCAAGAATTCGAAAGAGCCTCACCGGAGCAGCAAAGGAAGCTGCCAGCTGCTTACTAATCAGCAGCACGGAACCCAGAAAAATCATCGAGGCTCTGGAGCGGCGGTTCGGACGAGCAGAAGCGCTAGTCCTGCGCGAGATTGAGAAAACCCGCGCGCTATCCCGCATAGGAGACAGCCCACGAGAAGTGTGTGTTTTTGCGAACAAAGTAGCAAATGTTGTGGCCACCATCGAGGCGCTGCGGAGAGACGCGTACCTATGCAATCCCGAGTTGGTACGCACAATTCTTGAGAAGATTTCACCGATACTCCGAAACAAGTGGTATGACTTCGCAGCGCGAGAAGACAACACGCCAGACCTCAAAAAACTGGCATCTTTTCTCAACGAAGAGGCGGACAAATGCGGCCCCTACGCTCCGGCTGAAACAACACCAGCCGAGACGCCACGAGAGAGAGCGAGAAAGAAGATCGTAGAGAAAAACTTTGCTGCAACGGCAACTACGCCTACAACCACGACATGCCCGCAGTGCAGCGGCAGTCACAAACTGTTGGAGTGCCGACAGTTCGTCGAGGCTGATGTCAACGGACGCTGGGACCTGGTACGCCGGCACCGCCAATGCTTCCGGTGTGTGAGGAGCAACCACAGACGCTTCAGTTGCCGAGCGAAGCCGTGTGGAACAAACGGCTGTCGCGCTCCCCATCACTCGCTGCTGCATTCAGAGCGGCCAAGAGAAGAACCCAAGAAGGCGGAAGAAGTCGCGTCGGCCCTCGAGTTCGCCCACTCCACTCGGGCGGGCTCACGCCGGGCCTACTTGAAAATCGCGCCGATCGTTCTCACCGGTCCGCGAAACACTGTCGAGACGTACGCGCTGCTGGACGAGGGCAGTACTATCACCATCATTGACGAAGACATCGTCGAGTCCCTCGGCCTGGAAGGGCCCACTAACAACCTGTGGGTCATAGGAGTCAACGGCACGCGGCGCAAGCACGAAAACAGCAAAACAGTCGACGTGCGAGTGAGAGGGAAATACTCACTCGATTCTTACGAACTGCAAGGGGCACGCACGGTCGAGCGACTCGATTTCACTACTCAGTCGCTCGGCGAAGAAGACCTGGAGGACTGCCCACACCTGGAGGACCTCAGACATGAGCTGATGTACCAGAATGCCAAGCCGAAAGTTCTCATCGGGCAAGATAACTGGGAACTCATCGTGTCGCGCGATGTGCGAGCAGGACGGAGAGACCGACCCGTAGCCTCACTCACACAACTCGGGTGGGTGCTACACGGGTGCCGCTCGTCGCACACAGAGCCCGTTTCGTTTTGCGGGTATCTGTCTACCAAGGAGGAATCCAGCGACGAAATGGAAAATGCTATGCGGAGATACTTCGCCCTGGAGTCGCTGGGCGTTGAGCCAAGGAAGACGCGCGATGACCCGGAGCAGCGAGCGCTACGCTTGCTAGAGGAGACAACCACACGCCTCCCAGATGGTCGCTTCCAAACTGGCCTTCTATGGAAAGAAGACAACACAATAATGCCCGACAACTATGGCAATGCAAAGAAGAGGCTGCCTAACATCGAGAAGCGCCTAGATCGAGATCCTGATCTGAAAACAAAGTATGAAGAAAGGATGCAGAACCTCTTTACCAAGGGGTACGCCGAGCCCGCCACGACGCAGCCTACACCTGGAAAGGTGTGGTACCTACCTCACTTCGCTGTGGTCAACCCAGACAAGCCGAAGATACGTCTTGTGCACGACGCAGCTGCCAGAACTGAGGGGAGAAGCCTGAACGACGCGCTGCTGCCCGGGCCCGACCTACTACAATCTCTGCCCGGCGTAGTTATGCGCTTCCGGCAGAGCCCGTACGCTGTGACTGCGGACATTCGCGAGATGTTTATGCAAATACGCATAAAACCAGAAGACAGAGACGCCCTGCGCTTCCTGTGGAGAGGGAGCGAGAGAGGAGATGTGCCGCCGTCAGAATACCGAATGACGAGCGTGGTGTTCGGTGCGACCTCATCGCCGTGCACAGCTCTCTTCGTCAAAAACAAAAACGCAGCTGACTATGCAGAACAGTTCCCGGAGGCGGCGCAGGCTATAGTGAAAAGTCACTATATGGATGACTACATCGCCAGCAACGGGACAGACGGAGAGGCCCTCGAGACAGCCACGGCGGTCGAACACATCCATCGGCAGGCCGGCTTTGAGTTGCGCGGGTGGGCATCCAACTCGCCCTCCGTGCTCCGTCACTACGCTACGAACGAGGCGGAGGCTACCATCCCTATCGGCGGGAGCGAGACAGAGCGAACACTGGGCCTGCTCTGGGAAGTAGGGCCGGACAACCTAGGCTTCAGACTCAACCGCAAGAGGGCGCCACTGGAAGTCATCGACGGGCTGCGCGCGCCGACGAAACGAGAGGCCCTCAGCGTGATCATGTCCCTATACGATCCGCTGGGGCTAATAGCACCTGTAACTACGCCGGCCAAGCGCATCATGCAAGACACCTGGCGCTACCACACTAACTGGGACGCCGATCTGCCAGACGAGCTACACGAAAAATGGTACGAGTGGCTACGCACGCTACGCGCTACGGAGCGGCTACGCATCCCACGCTGTTACGACACGGGCGCCGTGACCAAGCGGGCGCTCCACACCTTTGTCGACGCGAGCGAGGAAGCCTACGCCGCCGCTGTGTACTGGCGGAACGAGAGGTCCGATGGAAGCGTGAGCGTCGTGCTGGCTGCCGCTAAGAGCCGGGTGACACCACTCAAACCCGTGTCGATCCCGAGGCTCGAGCTGCAGGCGGCGCTGCTGGGAGCGCGACTAGCCCACACTGTCGCGCGCGAACACGACTGGGAAGCAGAGGCGCGACACTACTGGTCCGATTCTCGCACGGCTCTCGCATGGATACGAGCCGAGCCGCGAGCATTCAAGTGCTTTGTGGCACACCGGCTGGCAGAAATCGAAGAAACGACGAAGAAAAACGAGTGGAGATGGGTCCCAACAGCCCATAACGTCGCTGATGATGCTACGCGAGCCACCCCGGCGGACTTCGGCGCCGCACACAGATGGTTTCACGGCCCCGAGTTTCTATATCAACCTGAGGAATGCTGGCCGCAAGAAAACCGACGCGCCGCGGCCTCAGTCACCGGGGAAGAACGAGAAGCTTGCTACGCGACTACGACGACTACGACGCTACGAAGCCACGCCCACCTGCCCGACGTAGCGAGATTTTCACGCTGGACACGCCTCATCCGAGCAACAGCGCGTGTTCTACAGTTCGTCGAGCAATGCCGAGGCCGCACACAACACATTGCAGCCGCGAAGAGGAAGCGAACTGCCAAAAATGAAAACAGAGATCCTACGTGGGGAGAGGCTAAAAAGAAAAAGAAACTGAAAAAAAGCCTTTCAGTCGACACGCCGGACCGCTTCATGGGAATCGAAGCGCACCTACTCATACGCGCAGAAAAGCTATGGGTGCGAGCAGCGCAGGAAGACTCGTATGCGAGAGAGAGACGGAGAATCGAGAGAGGAGCCCTACCTACCGGCGACGATAAGCTAGCCGCCCTAAGTATTACGGTGGGCACCGACGGAATCCTGCGACTCAAAGGACGAGTGGAGAAGGCCGTCGACATATCAGAAGAAGCTGCAGGAGCAGCGGCCGAGGGAGGAAACACTCCATACCCTGCTGGTGGAGTGCGAGAATGTGGTGAACTCGAGACCGCTGA
This sequence comes from Coleophora flavipennella, assembly GCA_947284805.1. NCBI lineage: Eukaryota > Metazoa > Arthropoda > Insecta > Lepidoptera > Coleophoridae > Coleophora > Coleophora flavipennella. Next base: position 10,224,416 of record OX369256.1, on the reverse strand, counting down.
CCCACGTGAGCGTCGACTCAGCGGAGCCCGAGGCGCTGACCCCGAATCACATCCTGGTCGGGCCCAACTGTCATGTGCCAACCCCGGGCACGTTCACTCCCGAAGACATCAACGCGCGCACGCACTGGAGGCGCGCACAGCTGCTAGCCGACAACTTCTGGCGGCGGTGGGTGAGAGAGTACCTCCCCACACTCCAACACCGGCGGGAGCCCAGGGCCTCCGGAGAGGCCCCCAAAATCGGTGACCTGGTGGTCATCGCCGACAGCAACCTGCCACGCAACTGCTGGCCCAGAGGACGCATCACCCGGACGTTCCCGGGCGAGGATGGCGAAGTGCGCGTGGTGGAGGTGACCACGAGCCGAGGACGCGTGCTGAGGCGGCCCACCAAGAAGATCATCGTGCTACCAGTGCTGGATCACGAAGGTGACGGCGGGAGAATGTGCACGATGGACACTCAAAAACGTAAAGTTTCTTTGTTGATAAATTTTGTGTGTAAATTTGTGTAATGTATTAAAGTTGCGATACGTTATATTTTTGAATTGTTATATGTACATAGATATAGATAGTTAAGTTGTAGTTTTAAGTTATCTTGTTTTATAAGCCTTTTGTATGTTTTCTAAATAAATGTGTTTTGTAACTGTGTTTTGCTTGGGGAGGCTTAGAGGGAGGTCTAGGTAATTAGTTTTGTAAAGGTGGCGAGATGGAAGCCTGGTAGAACCCCTGAGGAGAGGTAAAAGGTTTTTTGGTAAGCAGCGAGCTGCCTCCGCGACCGTTATTTCAAAACGGCGCGGCGCGGAAATTGGTCGTAGGCGGCTCTCTGTACGGTATTGCTCCAAAGGGGTGGGTAAGTGCACCATCTTCCGTCTCGCTTCCTCCTATGGCGCCATCCCGCTCTGGAAATTTAATATAAATATAGCGTAGGCGTCATAGAGCGTATTCATTCAAATTCAACATTTTCGACAAGCCACCGAGTAACAACGAGACCTCCCTCGAGCTCCCATAAGCAAATCAACCACTGAAATTGTTCAAGACTGAAGATATCACGGCTGTTTTCCTTGTCTCTACAACCTCCGCGTCGCCCTGCATTTCCTGTACCATCATCGAAGGGGATCACCAACAAAACCTATTAAAACAAGTAGAAGCTCTTAGGCCATGATCATTCTATCGTCTCTGTGCCAGTCTATTCAGAAGCTCCAGACAGTCCTACCAGAATTTTGTAACAAATCTTTATACAGGGATTGGGTAAAAACAATTGCCACTGAATTAACTTGACGAAAAATTTACAAATAATCTGCAGTTAAATTAAGACATGCCTTGTTACTTATTTTCTGGAATAATACTTCCCAGTGCAGTGGACCTTATTAAGTTCTTGTTACTCACAAAGCTTCATGGTTTTTTGTTTGTAGAACTTTTTTTTTTTATTTCGAAAGGACAAGCTTGTTGTTTGCCGTTGGGGCCTTTACAACTTCACCGGGCAGGGGGGGCGAGTAAGGAAGGCACTCAACCTAGTGCAAAGCGAAAAGATGCAACTGCCTAAGGGCGCCCAGGTGGGCACGGATCTCGGCTTAGGTCGTTGCTTGGACGTGGGAGGATCGGAGAGAAGCGGCCTGGTATATGCCGGTAGCGCTGGTAAGCGCCAGAAGCGGGGGGACGCCGCCCTCGCCGGCGAGGGCAGAATGTCGGTGCAGTGTTTCTCTGTGGGTTAGGGGGCGGGGTCAGGGCAGCTACGGCTAGCGTGGTCGGGTCGTCGGGGTCAGTGAGTACATGTCTGGGGCGTCGGATTACGCGAATGGGGTTCGCGGGTAGCTCGTAAACGGCGGCGTTTACGAGTAGCGGGTTGGGGTGGTGTTCGGCAGACTTAAAGTATTGGATGGATGCCTGCTTCAGGTATTGAGCTATGGTGGGAGGCTCTAAATCGCAATGGAGATTTTCATTCCGTAGAAACCACAGGCAGCCCGTGGCTCTACGCATGAAGCGATTTTGGATTATCTGAAGTCGGCGAATGAGACGGGGACTGGTGTGAGCGAAAGCTACACCGGCATAGGTGAGGATGGGGAGGATGCAAGTTTTGTAAAGTGTCACCTTATTTCTAAGGGACAGTTTACTTCGCTTGTTGGTCATGGGGTAGAGACGGCCTAGTACGAACGCGGCCTTGTTTCGAAGTCGTTCTATGTGATCCTTGAACGTCAGTCGACTATCTAGGGTTACCCCCAGATGCTTGACCGAGGGTTCCCAAGGGATAGAGCTACCGAACATAGTGATGTTGCGGTCGATGGGGTTGTTGATAGAACTGAGCCGTTTGAAGGTAAACAGAATCGCTGCGCTCTTCTGTGGGTTAACCTCGATCCTCCATTTCCTAAACCAGTCTCTTAAGACTTGGGCTGAGGATTGGAGGCTTTTGACTATAAGAGTCGCGGATCGGCTGGACAGATAAAGCGCTGTTTCTATGCGAACTTTACAATTTATACAATGTGAAAAGTTTGCGTCCATGTTGTAATGGTTAGGACTGCTATGTCCTGTGCGGGAGGTTGTGGTTTAAATCCTGCTACGTACCAACGTGTTTTCAATTTCGATTTCACTCTTACGGTGAAGGATAACATCATGAGGAAACCTGCACAGACCTGTGAGGAAACTCAAAGGTTGCGTGTAAAGTTGACCAACCTGCACTGGGCCCGCGTGGTCTACAAGGCCCTTTCGCCCTAATACAGGGTAGGCTACAGCCATGGGGATGAATATAAGCTGATATGATGAAGAGTTTGACTGACTCGGTGGTCCAGTGTCCAGTGCTACTGCCTACTGGACCGAGAGTTGTGAGTGCGATTCCCACTCAACAAACATTCGTGTGATGAACAGTTTTGTTTGCTCTGTGTCTTGTTGTTTAATATGAGTATACGAGTATGTGTTTAAACCAACGTAAGTATGTATATATATATCAGTGTCTGGTTCCCATAGTACAGGGAATCCTAGTTTGGGGCCAGATGACCGTGTGTGGGGTTTTTCCTGAATACACATAAGAATAACAACTCGTGGCAGCTTTAAAGTCCGCCCTATCGAAGACAAGCTATCTGAGACATGGTTGAGGTGGTATGGGCATGTTATGCGGCTGCCAGAGGATCATATGACCAGGAAGGTTCAGTCGCTTGATACCGGCCCAAAAAGGCGAGGACGACCCACTTACTCGGCAGTCAGTCATCAACAACGACCTGAAGAAGACCCAGTCAGATGACTCGATAACCCAGGACAGACGTGCCTGGCGAAAGATGACTAGGAGAGCCGACCCCAAATGAAATGGGATAAGGCTAGGCAAAGAGAGAGACACACAAAAATAACAACCGGCCAACTGCGAGTCGGACTGGCGCAAAGTAGGGTTTCATAGTCTTTTCAAACAATGGAAGTATATATTTTAAAAACAAAATTATATTTACAGTTGGCAATAGAACATTTTGTATGGAAAACTATGAACTTTTTACAAATCCAACTGCACATCTTAAGTTGGTCAACTATTACTCTAACTAAGAAAGCCTACTTAGCCCTGATAGATTTCCTTTTTATTTGAATATATTATGTCCTACTTTAATTTTTATCAGATATCCTGAAATGGTAATTGGGGGGGGGGATACTTAACTCTAACATAAATTAAGCTAAATATCTCGCAAACCATTCCCTGAATCAAAATATGGTTCTAGCAAGCACTCAGTAATTTTCAAAGAGCTATTCAAGAATCTATCCCACAGGATAGGGTGTCACTGAAAAAAATCACCTCCCTCTATACATGTAGGGGAAGTACCCTACAAGAATTTTTTTTTTCAAGATTTAATTGTACCACTTAGTTGGCGTGATTAATATTAATACCGATGCTAAATTACAGCTTTCTAGTACTAGTAGTCTCTGAGTTAAGCTGCAGACAGATGGATAGACAGACAGACATGGCGAAACTGTAAGGGTTCCTTGTTGACTATGGAACCCTAAAAAGGACAAATTATTAGGGTTACCGATTGAACGAAATATGTATTTCTCAGGTGAATAAGAAGAGGACATAAAACAAATTTTCTCAAGAAACCTATCATCACTTCATAAAAATAAATAAATATTTTCATCAGCTCAATACTTCATTAGCCAATGGACTCAATTGTATTAGAACTAAGAAGTATACATTTTTTTGCGACCTTTGGGGTAATTGCGTCTTAGCGAAATTTGTACAGTTTTCTCTCATTCATTCACCTTCTGAAACACATCTTTCGTTCAATCAGTCCCCTCTGCATGTATAAATATTGTTACCTGTGCTGGATTGTCTTCTAATTTATTATCAAAAGTGTCATCGTCACTTTCAGACTCTGCTTTCGGTTTCTTTTTCTTAGTCACAGTTTTCTTCTCGACCTTTGGCTTTGTATCTATTTCAATCTCTGCTGTTTCACCTTCGACGTTACCGAAGGAAATGTTGTAATTTTGCATTCCTTGCATATTTGCATCTCCATTCTCCACCTGAATTGTGTGGCCTTGCCAGAGGACCTGGAAATTGTGAAGAGATGAAAAAATTGACAGTTAATGAATTTTTCTAAGTGACCACTGACTGTGTCAATTAATCTCTGCTTTCAGCGAGACAAGCTCCATTGGTAAAAAATAATAATTTGAAAGTGAAGACATACATAAAAATCTATGACTTTTAGTATTTCAATCCTCTACAACGTTGTTGAGTGGAATTAACTAAACATGGAAAACTTAATGCAAGCATGAGAAGCCAAAATGAGGATGAAAATAGAAATATCAACAAATCAAGGTGTAAGGACATCTCAATCACAATCAATGGGAGAGAGTAGCATTTACTTGTCATATCATAACACATAGGTTAGTCTTCTTTAAATTAAGATTGTATGTAAGTACTCCAGTCATTTTGATCGGAACAACCTATTAGAACTAAGTACTGCTCAAGACAAAAGGGGAGCAGCAACAGATATTTTTGTCTTTGTTACTTACCTGCTCTTGGTGTCCATTGTAATTATGCTGCTGCATGCCCTGGCTGCCTCCCATTTCAAAAACAGAATGCTGCCCCATGACGGGGGTGTGCCATTGGGCCCCTTCCCCATACTCGCCGCCGCCGTTCTGGTCCGCGGGTATAGACACGATGATAGCCTCCTTGCTGTCCACACTCCGCCGCTCCACAGACAACAAAGAGTGCAGCACCTCACTAGCCTCTTTTTCGGCAGGGTTCACAACTTCCATCTTCTCGAACGACATCCTGCCCCGACGCTACAATGCACAAACGGACCCACACGTCAATCACATGTATACGTGTATGTAGCTACATCCGACTACGATAAATCTAGCTCGCCCGCCATGGAGCCAAAAAAATAACAAAATACAAGAAAACCGCGAGAAAACTTTTCAAATTCATGTAAATAAACATAACAAAAATCGCGCAATTATTAACCTTAATCGCGTTTTTTAAGTTTCATTATCGCATAGCGGATCGAACTCCCGTGGAATATTGGGCCATATAGCCATACCAAAGGCAGAATTAAACTTACCTTTTTCGCGTTCAATCGGAGACTTCAGCAGAACCAAATGTGCTTTCACTGTTGCTGGTCACATGTAGTTTATTTTTCTTTATTTCATTTCGATATTGCAGTCATAATTGAGGAGAAATGTCCAATTATATCACTGAATTCACGGAAGCAATATGGCGAATACACTTTCCGTGAACAAAATCGGAGGACGCCGAAGAACACGGCGATGATACAGTGCAACGCCTCCAGGGGGCGCTTTGTCGCTGTTTCCGTACCGACGCACGAAAGCGAAATGAGAATGGCGCGAATTTTAAACTTTTGTACAGTTTTACAGGAACTATAATTATCTTTGGTTTTACGTAGCGAAAAATTCAAAACAATGAATAATTGATGATATATAAATAATATGAGAAGAGAAAGGGCACCTTTTGACTTCCAGTTGAACTTTTAGACCCAGGTAAGTATAAATTAATAATTTATGTACACATTTACTTTTCAACTATACATGAATTTGATTGCAAAGCAATGAATTAAAAATAAATTCTAGAGGTAAAGCCGCGTTTTCACGATTATAGATAAGTACTCCGTCGGCCACTATGATGGGAGGTAGGTACCTACTCGGATCGTGAAAACTGTATATCTAAGTGCACCCTAGCTCATACAGACGATTTTTTGGGACATTCTAGGAGCGTGGTCAACTTTTCTATCACAATTGTTCGTTCGCTGAATTAGCATGTATCAAAGGGGTAGTTAATTCAGCAAATATGCTGAGCTGCTACCTTTTCAGTGATAGGTACAAACTATTGTTACGTTAGTACTAATATATATACTGTGCTATTGTAATTTAAAAACTAAGTACGCAATATTTCACTTGTGTGTATGTATACTTATCACTGAATAAACATTTATTATATTCTATTCTAACTATAACTACGATCGATTTCACTGCATGTAGGGAGTGCACAGTGCATCACCTGACTTGACTTCGACACATACATTTCTACAATTTGTTAAAATGCGACATCATGTTACTGCAAAACACTGAACAGCAGAAAACTGACTTTCAATAACTTTGAATGTTATTAATTAATATCAAGTATTTTTCACACAGCAAGCGCATACTTACTAAACTAAACATGCAATGCACGTTACGTTATAATTATAATATCTTGGTATCGTTCGTAAACTTAACGTGAGGTTATAGGTACCTACTTACGTCTACGTAACTTCATAACTTCTCATTCTTTACAGTCTTATTCACTTGTAAGTTTTCACACAGTGAGTAAGTACCTACTTACCTACCTACGGACTGTGGTACTGGGTAGTAACTAGTAACGTGAACTATGTTTTTAACGGGATTTTTGAAGTGAAAACTTCTTTAGGTGCGTAGGCATTTATAGAGATGTAAAAAAACCGTTGAACACGCGACACCTGTAATGTAACGTAAACGACAGCGTATATCAGGAACACTCGGAGAGTCAAAACTTATAAAACTGTTAAAAGTTTTCACTTTTGTCGGCACTCCTAGAGTGGTTAGGATTTTTTTATAGGTAGATAAGGTACTTCTTATTTTATCACGCAGAGACAGATAAATAGGTAGGTACCTATAGCAAGTTGAGAGAAATGAGACAAGGTATATATCTAATTGTGTAGATTGAAAGCAAAAGTTAATACCTAAAAATAAGCTGGTTCCACCTGGTAACACCTGAACCTGAATATGAGCGACTGCGATCAGGGGTCCGCATTCACGTGGAACGTAAAAACCGGCCAAGTGCGAGTCAGAACCGCACACATAGGGTTTCGTTCCGTACCATCATACTAGATGGCGCTAGTTTCTTCACGTTTCAAAAAAAAAAGTAAGTGTGTCGTTTTATGAAACCACGGTAAAAGTGAAACTTTACGGAGGACGAAACGATCATACCGTCAGACGAAAGCACAAACGAAAGCGACCGTCACGCGACATGCAACACACAGACGAAACAATTTGAGACGATTTAATAAAAGTTTCACTTTAAAAAACACGTTTTTTGAATGGAGACTTTCACTTTTTCAAATTTTTAGTATTTTTTGTTATAACTGCAACAGAAATACATCATCTGTAAAAATTTCAACTGTCTAGCTATCACGGCTCATGTAATACGGCCTGGTGACAGACGGACGGCGAAGTCTTAGCAATAGGGTCCCGTTTTTACCCTTTGGGTACGGAACCCTAAAATCAGACCAAGCCAGAGTCGAACTCGCACACAGAGGGTTCACTTATTCCGTACCACACCACTACACCTCTCTGCACGAGGTCAACAATGATACTCTATTACTTTCGATCAAGACATCAGCGAGAGCGATATTTATTTTTTTAAATTCAATTCGGGCTCCTTATAGCCAGTACAAGGTTTCCACTATAATCACACCAAGTTTCACGCTTGTAATGTATTACCGTTTTTACGTTGAGTAGAGCAAAAACAACCCCCCCCCCCCCCCAACATTAGCCAGTAATATAGAAGTCATTGCCCCCCCCCCCATATTTTTTTTGAAGTAATACTTCTTTATGTACGCTTGACTTGGGGCTAGTACTAATATATACATATAAGGTCTAACGAAATTAGCTGAAACTATTTTAAGGGCAAGTTCAGTAAACGAAACTAAACAACTTTTTCTTCAGCGACCATACCGAATTCTAAAAAAATCGCTACATTCCATTATCGCCTACTTAATAAATAATATTCTCGTAGTGCGGCCCTGTTTTGTTTACATCGCTGGATTCGTGCTGTGCCGCAACCACCCGCAACGAAACTGTGCACTGTGCCCGGCCGTTGACCTTTACTAGTTCTCTCAATCAATTCTTATTTAAAATACTTAAAACCTTACAGTTCCTTTTAGCTGTAGGTAGTAAAATACAACCTAACAGGTATTTACACTTTACGAAAAAGAAGAAATTGAAATTGAAGGCGGCGGCTCCTTCATTTGAGGCGTTTGAGGTCGTTGAACCACGCGAATTGTGTGTACCTACGAGCAAGCGCCTACAAGCAACTGTGAATACTTTGATGCGCGATTTGCGCGAAAAAAATATCTCAGTTACTTTCGCGCACTCATTGAGTTACGTTGCTCAACGCCTAACGACAGATTGTGTGTGACCTACCTAAGTGCCTAAGTTAAGTGTTTCATTGTGAAATGCCGTACAAGAGTATTTGAACATGGCGGTGTGCTATGAAGTCCACAAGTTAGGGATGTAAGAAGGAAGGCTCCGGGTAAAGGATCGGAGCGGAGGCTTGTGCTATTATTATCATCTGTGGCGGAGGCGCGTGGGCTGCGGCTTCTACGGTGCGATGGTCAGTGCCGGATTCATTAAGATTTCTTATTTTTTATTGTAGATTTTTTTTCTTAGATTTCAGTATGGTCGCTGAAGAAAAAGTTGTTCAGTTTCCTTTGCTGAACTTGCCCTTAAAATAGTTTCAGCTAATTTTGTTAGACCTTATATACTGTGCTTGGGGAGTAAGCTGGTAAATGCGTTACGCGAACGGTGATTTCCAGCGTTACGAAAAATGTGCTCAGCCGAGGCGAACGGCACGCTTGACTTGGGGAGTAAGCTGGTGAATGCGTTAAGCGAACGGTGATTAAGTTTTACTTCAGTCGTGTGGTCTAAAGCACACTCGTTTTTTTTACTTTTTAGGGTTCCTTATCAGGTAACGGGACCCCATTACTAAGCCTACGCTGTCCGTCTGTCTGTCCCGACTTTTAAAAGGCTGTGTTTTTTGAACCGTAATGGCCGGCTCAAATTTTCACTGAACATTGTGTTATTATAAGAGATCTACTAACAAACAATAACCACTAAAATAATGATAAAATAATGAAAAAATATTGAATAAAAAAATATATTCAGGTAAAAAATAGCTGTTGTTTATTAAGGTACATTATGGTTAAGGACTCAGTGTATCACAAATAACGATATGCAACTGTGTATAAGTAATAATAACCCTCGTATATCACAGTGTCAAAATGGCATTGGGGGGGTGATCGTATAGCTTACTTTAGTCTACTGTGGTATAGCTAGGACACCGCCGTTGGGGTAGTAAATTTTTCGAGTGGCAACCGCGCACAGGACGACGTAGATCACGAATGGAATGTCTTTTTCATCCAATTAAAACAATTCTCACAAGCGTGAAACTTGTTGTAGTTATAGTAATTATTATATAGTGTAACAAAAAAATAGGTAGTTACTTAGTCTATACCGTGTCATACCTCGTTCAAAAGTGCCCATGATACTGGCCGCGTTACCGCGGAGTACCCAGGGAGGGATACCTGTTGACCAGGTACGAGCAGGAGTGGGGGGTCACTACCGCGGTTCTTCAAGCGTCTGCCTATTTTCTTTATAAATTCTTTAGCCGCACAGCACCACACACCCGAAGAATACCCTGGACACTTCATACAACGGGCCAGAAATGACATTTCAAAAAAGGAATGACGGAACAAACAAAATTGCGGCGAAATCCTATACGTTGGAAAATCCAACTGTAACCAATCTGTATCAATCTGGGTGACGAGGGGGTGAGGTCGCAATCTAGAGAGCGGCAGAGAGTGTCCATACTGTATGTTAGTACTAATATATATACTTTGCCCGAAGTATCGACGGCATAAGGCACATAGTCGTGAGTCCGCATCAGGTCTGCGTCTTTGTTAATTTTTGGCTCGCGGCCTACTCTTCATGCAGCCGCCCCTGTGGCCCACGCCGTACGGGACACATGCGTTGCTGCGAAGGTGCATGCGCATGTCGCGTCATCCTAGAGCAGGGGACGCCCCTGCTCCCAGGGGATTACAGCGAGTCTTTTGTGTTTCTTACTGTCTGTGCGGTTCAGACCCGTAGGCTCTAACATTCATGGAACATCGAACGACACCATCACGTCGGCGGATGACTTCGTTCACCGCATGATGTTGGGAATGTATGCCCGCACACTTTTCGCAGCTGAGACCACACCGCCCCGCGGAGTCAACCAACGCCCCGCATCTGCATTTAGCTCACACATCCTACTCCCAAGCTGGAGGCGAGGGCTACCTCTATCCTCAACGTATTGTCGTCCAAGAACGTGCCCACGTGAGGTGAAGGCAAGGCATGAAGCCACGCCCCAGGCTCGGGGCAAGCGGCTGCATGTACTCGGGCCAAATCAGCAAACGGAACGCTGTAGAAACTGTCTCCTTTAGAAGAGATAAAACTAGAGATGAGTTCCAGCGAACGGTTTGCGGAGGTTAAAAAGGCAGACAGCCCAGTGTCCCGCATTCGCCTCACCTTCATTCCTCCGTGACGGACTGGGAGACTGACCTGTCACTACTTCTGTTCACCCAACATTGATAACTTCTTCCAAAGAAACGCCCAACACGCGGCAAATTCGCGAGGCAACAACCACGTTAGACTAGTCCTTGCCATATAAGTGAGCCTTGGAAGGGACAGGCAGTTCCTGAGCAAAACAAGAGGTGTTCAAGCTGCGCGTGTTCTCTAAGCAGCATGTCTTTCTTATCCCGTAGAACGGCGGGGACTACGTCGGGGAAAATCAGCGCACCTAGAAGTGCGAAGTTGTCCGTGGTGACAACTTTCAAACCCAGTATTACCACTTCGAATCTTAGCAAGCTAGCTAGCGCTTCGGTTCGAGCCCACATGGAAAAACCTCGCAATTTGCGGTATTGACCCTGAGCACAGATTAGATATAGATAGATCATGAGGCCCATCTCCTACAGACATGGGAACAGGCGCTGGATGTCTCGGGTGACTGTTTTTTGTGATCCGCCGATAGTACCGTCGTCCAAGTACCTGATATTTAAGAGTCATTTCCAAGGCCTCGACGACCTATGTATAGCCAGGCGGAAGATAAGAGGTCCCAGCGGGTCGCCCTGCGAGTCAAAAGGCGAACCATCGAAATATAGTTTCGAAGGTCTTGCGTTACACTGGCGCAAGAACAGGTACACCGATGGAATCCGATCTCTCGCTTCTGTGAGGACGGTGTCTCTCTCCACGCTAATTACGTCCATCGCGAAGCCACGAGTGGCGTGTATAGCCGCTCCAAGAGCCTCTTCACACCCTAGCGCCGTCCCGAAACCTAATTGCCGGAGATGGAACAGAGAATCCATTGGGTCGTTTACCGCACGGCACACGAGCTAAGCCACTAGACGCCGAAAAGTATTTCCTATGGCTATAAGTCGGATTCCACTATTCTTCTTAGTGCACAGAGGCCCCATAGAGATACGGGCATACTTCTGTGTTCACCTTTCCCTGTGACATAAAACTACATAGTTGCTTAAGTGACCCCAAGAGACGAACCCCGCTATCTCTGATTGCCGGTGAGATCGGCTCCTTAAGGTCTGTGGCCATAACCAATCTAATCGAAACTAGAAGCGGAAATATTATAAAAAGATACGATAACATTAGTTACATCCTCACCAGTCATATTAAGGGCTGGGCCACAGATGTACTGGGGGGACTAAAATAGATCTTGCGGTTGAGGGGTGTTTTCCTAAAGGGCCCTAAACGTACCTTCCCTGCAGGAGCGAGACCATACCAAAAGGCGTATACTGCACCCCCAAGGCACTCCCTGGACACTTCATACAACGGGCGGGCCAGAAATGAAATTTCAAAAAAGGAATCACGGAACAAACAAAATAGCGGCGAAATCCTATACGTTCGACAACCAATCTGCATCAATCTGGTGACGAGGGGGTGAAGTCGCAATCTAGAGAGCGGCAGGGAGTGTCCATACTGTATGTTAGTACTAATATGTATACTTTGCCTAAGGTCGCCCTTGTGGGATTTGGCCTCAATGCGCCTATAGATGGAAACGGGTCGTTCAGAGTTTTCAACTGGAATGTAAGGGACAACTGCATCACATTATCCTTCATTGTCGTCGTTAAAGATTTACGAAGGTTTCAGTCCGAAGAAATAAAAGGATAGAAGGGAGAACCATGACTCCTTGGTGTTAAACCGCAGACAGCCGTCAATGAGGCCACTTAATTTTACCGCTCCCTTAGGAATGTGCTTGAGGGCACTCACCCCCCTAAACATGAAAAACTTTCCAGCTTTAAGGATCCGTCCCATGTCGAAAATGACGGCGAAACCGTCTGACCAATGACAATGTTCTTTAGTCTGACCGTCCGACAGATCTTTGGCGGATGAAGGGGCGCTCGCAGCATTCAGCGCAGCTTGCACATTCTTGTGCTAACTTCAGACACACCCTGGACACTTCATACAACGGGCCAGAAATGACATTCCAAAAGAGGAATGACGGAACTAACAAAATGGCGGCTAAATCCTATACGTTCGACAACCAAACTGTAACCAATCTGTATCAATCTGGGTGACCAGGGGGTGAGGTCGCAATTTAGAGAGCGGCAGGTCATCATACTGTATGTCCATACAGTCCATACTGTATGTTAGTACTAATATATATACTTTGCTTCAGAGGACACCGCTCGTAAATAAGTAGGGGTTCGTTGTTTAATGTCAGGCAATGTGTAGATGGCTCTCTTGAGCGACCGCTCATTGTGTACTCAATAAAATTATAATTCAGTAAAATTTAAAAACTGGCCTAGTGCGAGTCAAAGTCGCGCACTAAGGTTTCCGTACCAAAATCTAATTTTCATCTACAGCGCCATCTATAGATATAGGTAAAATGGAATTAATTGATCTTGTCGTATTACTGCGTAAATTAACTATGTAGAAGATCCTACTAGGTGTCACTAGTTACTAAATAATCGAACTTTGGAAATTTATTTTTTCCTGTAAGAACAAAGGACTTTACATTTTCTCGTAGATTTTCCTGTAAGCTATTCATTTAACCTCATATGCTGTGATTTTTCCAAAATTTTAGGCCCAGTAGTTTCGGAGATAAGAGGGAGGGGGGATGGTCAATTTTAACCATTTTTTCTTAAATAAGTTCCAAACTAAATAATATATTTGAGATTCTCACAAAAAGCCCTTTCATTTGACGTGTCACACGATATAGTTTACAAAGCTTTTTTTATATTTTCTAATTTACTCCCCAAAAGTGGCCTCCATGTTTAAAATTCATTTATTTACGTTACATGTCCGTCTTTGGGTCACCGACTTACATATTTGTACCAAATTTCAACTCAATCGGTCAAGTAGTTTTTGAGCAAATCGGCTGTGAGAGACGAATGAACAAACAAATGAATGACTGATCCTATATGGGTTTCGTTTTTTTTCCTTTTGACGTACAGAATCCTAAAAACAAATAATTCTTGTGTAAAATTTTACGCAACTCCGATCAACAATGTAACCCGGGATTTACACTCAGCCACTGTCACTTCTCCTGCCACTACCAGAAATATTGCCCCAAATATTTTTTCAGCAGCTTCGACGCGAGGGTTCACTCACACTCAGCCGATTCCTTTGACTTCCGCACGAAAGCCGACAATCGTGGTAATAGTAGCGGCACCGGCATGAGCAGTGGCAGCGCGAGTGACCTATTCACATTCTCGCGCTGCCCACTTTCCTGCTCACTTTCCTGCCCAACAGAGCTGAGTATAAATGTGCCATAATATCATATGAGTTATGTATGAGACTGCGATGTGTGTATGACTGTGACGGACGGTTGAACGGTTGTGCCGCTCATAGGACTAAGGACCCCTAAAAATTATATTTTAGTATAGGGGGCCGTGGCCCGTGCCCATATAGTTCTGTGTAGGGAGCCGTTCCTTGGTAAGTACCTACATTTATATCCGCTCGCCCTCACTATTGCTGAGTCATATGTTCAGTTAAGATTCAAACGATATACTTAGATTTTTTCTCAATTATGTAAATTTGTAACCTACCCGAGATAGTAACCCTACCTACTTACTTTCATTCCTACTAAATCGTAAAGCTGAGCCTTTATGACTTTGAGACATGGTTTCCTTTCAGTGAGTGAGTGATCGTTTTGTGATTTTGTTTTGTTATTTGACGCATCATTTAGCGTTTTCATTGTTTTTTTATGGGTTTCTACTTGTTATAAGACGTTGTCAACTTATCATACTTAGGATTTTTTTATTTTTGTCAATTTTAGCATTTATCTACTCATGTTTTTATCCTTGAACCTAATGGTTTATGTAGGTACCTACAGACAAAGGTATTTTACTACCTAGTACTAATATATATAGGTACCTACTGTGATACTACGGTAAACGAATAGATACATTGATATGGATAGGTAGTGATTTTGCTTTTCAATGTAATTGTTATCTACCTTAGTTATAAGTACACTTACCAACAGCCACATCAAGTGCGAAGCAGCTACTGCGTGATTTAACAACAGCACCGGGAGACGGGCCCTCAGGCCAGTCCATCCTCTCTTCCATGGCCCTCGAAGCACTCCTCTTGAACTGCTCCAGAAAACTGTCTATTTGCGTCTCAATGCTCGTTGGAGAGCTGGCCATCGTTTCCACCGTGACACCGATAACAAACACTAAAACATCACAAATTATTGTAGCTAACTAGTAGGTACCGATATTTAAATATTGTATTTAAGCTTTGTTACATATTTCCCCTGCTCTACGCTATTCCTGATTATGAATTGTCCACTATAAAATCGGTCAGCATAATTATACGTCATTTTTGCACCAAATTCGTTCATCGACCCGAGTTTAAGCGCGATTCATACTAAAAAACACCGCGGAACCACCTTGTTGTTATAACGAAAGAAACCACCCTATGTCCGTAGCAGTAGCAATGGTGAATTTTACTACGGATACCGTTATTCTATATACGGACCCAAAATAAAGCGACTCCCACTGACATCTATCGATCGCTACGAACAGCTTGTAGTTGGAGTTGCCCGAGCTGCTAGTTCATTGCTCTCAAATGTTGCTATAATGAAATATATTCTAAACTTTTAGTTGCTCTGCCCGAGTTGCATGCTTTACGGACATATCTTTTTTGAAGATTTCTACTAGCTTGAAGATTGATTTAATTTATTTATATATATATTTTATTTACTTTTGCTGATTGATTACACTTCCACACACTGCGCATGTGCCGCAGATATAATAGCTAGCGAGGACAGTAATTTGTATTGTACTTATGTTTGTTTTCTAAGTATGAAGAGAATGTGGAGTGGAACCCGGGCCCCGGCCACGCCACGGGATGCCACGGGGTGTGGGAGAAGGCGAGACGAGTGCCGACACAGCCGCGGCTAGCACGTGCTGCCATTTTAATGCTTTCGGCGCTAGATCTAGCGCTTTTTAGGGTTTCGTACGCCCAAAGGGTAACCAACGAGACCCTATTACTAAGCTTTCGCTGTCTATCCGTCTGTTAGGCCCTCAGACCTAGCTGTCAGTGAGTGGGAACAGACGCTATATTATAAACCTGGTAGTTTAGCGTATCTGGTTAATGTACGTCTGTCAGCGGGCTGTATTTCATGAACCATAATAGTAAGAAAGTTGAAATTTTCACAGAATGTGGATCTATATTGCCGCTATCACAACAAAAACTAAAAATTTCAAAAAACCAAGAAAAAGGGGGGGTCTCCGTACAAAAATCATGTTTTTTACAGGTATTCTAGAGGTATTTAGCTCTATCGTAAAAACGGTAATACATACAAGCGTGAAATTTGGTGTAATTACATTACTAATACTTAAGTAAAACAACAAATAATAATAAAAACAGGCCAGTGTGAGCCGTACTCGCGTTAAGAAATCCGAACTGAATGAAAAAGAAACACTTTTCGTTGGCTTTGTAAATACGTGGGACACTCAGAAAGTTTTGAGAAACTAATAAACTGACTTCTATGGATAAAATATTTTAATTAAATCTTTTCGAAGAACTCTCCACCAGCCTCACATACATAGTTTCACGCGTCTGAACCAATTTTCGAAACATTTTTTCCAGTCCGCCGCAGACTCCTCTTCCACGGCCTTCTCGAACGCTGCTAGCGCGTCTTCCGGCGATGAAAACAGT
This sequence comes from Coleophora flavipennella, assembly GCA_947284805.1. Lineage (NCBI taxonomy): Eukaryota > Metazoa > Arthropoda > Insecta > Lepidoptera > Coleophoridae > Coleophora > Coleophora flavipennella. The sequence goes on along the minus strand of OX369256.1, from coordinate 10,207,982 downwards.
ATCCCTTTCAGTTGATTTTTTATTTTAGGAAATAAAAAGAAGTCACGCGGTGCCAGATTAGGACTGTAAGGAGGGTGACCCAAGACTCTGACCGGTGTCCAGGAAGTCCCTCGTTTTGAGCGCTGAGTGCGCGGGCGCGTTGTCGTGGTGAAGCAGTACCCCGCGGAGCCCGGTGTTCGGTCGCTTGTTGCTCATTGCAGACAAAACTTCTGGCAGACATTTTGTGGTATACCATTCGGCGTTGATGCTGCTTTGGTCTCGTAATGGAATTGAAATCAGATATCCCGTCAAAGTGAAGAAATTTGCGATCAAATTTTTTCCCTGCGCTTCTCGATCGCTTTACTTTCGTAGGCGTTGGTTCATTTTGAAACAGCCAAGCTGTCGACTGACGCTTTGTTTCTGGATCGTATTGATAAATAGAGAATTCGTCACCTGTCATAATGTCGTAAACGCGCCGAGACGAGCTTGCTTCAATTTTTTTAATCATATCACGGCACCACTCCACGCGGGCCTGCTTCTGAGCTTAGGTGAGGTTGTGCAGCACCCAGCGCGACACTACCCTCCTCACGCGAAGGTGCTCGTGTAGAATCTTGTGAACGCTTCCCGATCCAATCTGCAGTGTATGCTGAATCTCCTCGTATGTAATTCGCCTGTTTTCTTGAATTAATGTTTTTACTGCCAACGCACTTCCTTCCGTGACAGCCGTCGTAGGACGACCACTCCTTTGTTTATCCCCCAAAGTGAGGCGACCGCGCTTGAACTCGCTATGCCAACGGTAGAAAGTTGCTTTTGAAGGTCCTTCATCCATAAAAGCCATTTGAAGTCGATCAAATGACTCATCAGGTTTTAGGCCACATTTAAAATCGTAGAAAATCATCGCACGAAAAAGTTCTCGATGCAGATCCATTTTTAAATGAGACTCAATAATTTAATTGGGCTCTCGAAAAAACGTGGAGGGAAATTTGAAATTAGAACAATGGTATTTTTGGTTTTAAATAACCAAACTTTTCAAAATAATTACAAGTGGCCAGTGCCTTATAGATAAAAACTTTTTTTCGCAAAACTTTCTGAGTGGCCTGGTACGGGCGTCAAACTTGGTAAGTCTTTGTGTATTTATATACTATTGAGTATGAATACTTACTATTACTAAAACAATAAATATATTTTACCTCGAATTTTACAAACACGATAATATCTCATCTTTCCTACAATTTAAAGTAAAAAAAAACGGTTGTCTGTAAAGTCGGTTTACTGACGATAGTTGAACGTGACAACGTCATAACAAAATACTGATGGAATGGTTTCATAATATCGAAAACGGAACGCCTCACGGAACGCCTCAGAGCGAGGTAACGACGGAACGCCTCAGAGCGAGGTAACGACGCATGGTAACGACGCATTTTTTCGTGCGTGCAGCCGGCTCCATCGAATTATAAGACGTTATCACGTCAAAAAACAACAAGAATTAGGTAGGTACATTGAACGAGGCGACGGGCTAGGGGGCGCACGCACAGCGCGCAGGTGCGGATAGAGGTTGTTAGGAAACGTAAAAGCGGACGGCGCTTATTGTTGGAGTCATAATTTAAGGAGATAATGTGTATATCATATTTTCACAAATATTACTATAGCGTTTTTAGCCCAGTGGTTATAGAGTCTAGCTCTTAAATCGAATGGCCGAGTTCAAAACCTGTGATTTTTTTTTACATTATTATAAACTTATTTTTCATGTTATAGGTTTAATATCAAGTTGTTTATTCACAAATAGTTCACATGCCTAAAAGACCCCGAGCATCGCTTCGTTGCCCAGGTACTTTTTGATGGAGTTCTATCGTAAACATGATAATTGATAATACATGTGAGCGTGAAACTTGGTATGATTAAAGTATTAATCCTAAAGTAAAACAACAAATAACAAAAACCGGCTAAATGTGAGTTGTACTCGCGCTTAGTGGTCTGAACTCAATAAAAAAGTATATTTCTGTCGCTTACGTTGACTTCTTTCGTTTGTAATGTAAATAAGTATCATTGTCATTGTTGTGTGGAGAGGTGCAGTAGTACGGAACCCTCAGAGCGCAAGTATAAGCATTAAAAACTTATTGAAAATGATGAACTATTCCTTGGTGTAACCTGTACGCTTCATTCCTTTCTTAACAAAAATATACATCCAAAGAGAATCTTATCAGTTAGCGTTATGTGCTAACCTCTCGAAGGAACAACGTACATATCCCTTTTAAAATTCGCCTTTCAAAAGTCTTATAGAAGACTAGCTGCAAAACCCGGCGTTGCTCGGGTTAAAATACATCGCATGTTTAATGGTATAAAAAATATTTGAGGATGCCTTTTTTAACGTAGATAATATAGATTTCTATCTTAGATATTGAAAGACTTAGTCGACCATTAAATATGAGGTGTATAGAAAGTATATTTAATTAATCTGTTCACTCTTGGCTTCAATTGATCTTTTCGCGACTGTAAACACGGTTCAACTGACAAAAAGTCACTGATTTTCGGTTTATATACCGTTGGAAATCGAAATTTCTAGTATCAGAAAACTCTAGAACATTCCGATGTACTTAATTACGATCTGGATCGTCCGGATTAATTTCAATAGTTGCACAGATTTCGGAACTTTCTAGAAGCTTCTAGATTATTCCAGTCATTTCTAGAACTATCTAGAGCATTCCATATCGATTTTTACACTTGCACACAATTTTGAATCTTTCTAGATCTTTCCAAACATTTCTAGAACTTTCTAGACCATTCCATACCGATTTTAGCAGTCGCACACAATTTTGGAACTTTCTAGATCATTCCAGAAATTTTTAAAACTTTCTGGAACATTCCATACCGATTTTAGCAGTCACACACAATTCAGGAACTTTCTAGATCATTCCAGAAATTTTTAGAACTTTCTGGAACATTCCATACCGATTTTAGCAGTCACACACAATTTTGGAACTTTCTAGATCATTCCAGAAATTTTTAGAATTTTCTGGAACATTGCATATCAATTTTAGCAGTCACACACAATTTTGGAACTTTCTAGATCATTCCAGAAATTTTTAGAACTTTCTTGAACATTCCATACCGATTTTAGCAGTCACACACAATTTTGGAACTTTCTAGATCATTCCAGAAATTTTTAGAACCTTCTCAAACATTCTAGATAATTTTTAGAACTTTCTGGAACATTCCATACCGATTTTAGCAGTCACACACAATTTTGGAACTTTCTAGATCATTCCAGAAATTTTTAGAACCTTCTCAAACATTCTAGATAATTTTTAGAACTTTCTGGAACATTCCATACCGATTTTAGCAGTCACACACAATTTTGGACCTTTCTAGATCATTCCAGAAATTTTTAGAACTTTCTGGAACATTCCATACCGATTTTAGCAGTCACACACAATTTTTGAACTTTCTAGATCATTCCAGAAATTTTTAGAACTTACTGGAACATTCCATACCGATTTTAGCAGTCGCACACAATTTTGGAACTTTCTAGATCATTCCAGAAATTTTTAGAACTTTCTGGAACATTCCATACCGATTTTAGCAGTCACACACAATTTTGGAACTTTCTAGATCACTCCAGAAATTTTTAGAACTTTCTGGAACATTCCATACCGATTTTAGCAGTCACACACAATTTTGGAACTTTCTAGATCATTCCAGAAATTTTTAGAACTTCCTGGAACATTCCATACCGATTTTAGCAGTCACACACAATTTTGGAACTTTCTAGATCATTCCAGAAATTTTTAGAACTTTCTGGAATATTCTAGATCGATTGTTACACTTGTACACATTCTGGAGTTTTCAAGATTATTCCAGAAATTCCAAAAAAATTTTAGAACTTTCTAAAAGTTCCCATGAGTTAGAAAAGGACAGATATATATCTGAATACATTTTCGCCACCCACAACCACCCACTTCCACCCACCGCGACCAAACTCCCTTACTCCCACCTGGAGACCAAGGGGTATTTACCACCCCAACGGGAAGTTGATTGGAGTTAGTGGTGATAGAGAAAACCCTGGCTTTACGTACTAACATAAGCATTTTATATATATATATAGATTATGTATCTTTGTTTAGTATATTTTTTTATTTACTTGAAATATCTTGTTCATCCTCAGAATTAAAAAAAAATGGCGAAGTAAAAAGCACTTGTGCGGTAAAAAACAATTTTGCGCACAGTAAACTAGCATTTAAAGTACCCAATGATTTATATATTACTGGTGTAAGGACCCGGCCAATGCGTGCGACTAATGCTCCCAGCGAATTGGTGCGAAAATCGAAAGTTTCGCACACTCGCGACTCAGTTGTCTGCGGGAAATTGTACAGTGCGGTGGAAAGATATTCCATATCAAAATGTCTTATTGTGTTGTTAGAGGCTGTAAAAACCATGAAAGAAAGGCTAAAAAGAAAAATGGGATGTCGTATCATCGTTAAGTAACCTTACATTGTATTTTTTCTTGTAAACAAATTAAATAAACGAATTTTTAAAGCGACAATTCTACCAAGGTTCTTTTAGTGCGGCACTGACGTCAACTCTCGCCCACGCTAGTTCGTACGAGTTCTGTCAGATGGCGCTACTTTTTGCTTGTATGAAGCAAATCTGACTAAAATATGGAAACGGGCGGATCCTGTCCAAATCTGTAAAAGTACCACTTTTTGAACAACTGTAATGAAAAACATATCACAAGTGTTTATTTTCTGAGATGTCTTAACTCAGAAAAATATAAACTCAAAGATCAAAGAGAAATTAATATTGATCAACTTGGCCCTACGAGTTAGAAGATTTTTTTTGTCGATTTCTTATGACAAGTAATAAGATGTATGTGGATTACAATTAAACCAATGTGTAATATTTCTTTATTTTGTGTGTTATTTCTTTATCATTTGCTTTATTATATAATTAAAGTTTAAATTTAATGCTTTTAGGATGCACTGATTTTATAAAATCTAGCGCTTTATAAATTTATGTTAGCACTGATTGGGTATTTTGATCTGGCAGCACTGTCACGCACTCCACTCAGCTCAGCTCAGTCCAGTCGCGCACTGCTTCACAGTTCACTCTGGTTGCTTGCTTGCATTTGTTCGCGCAGCGCGGAAAGCGCGTGTAGTTTCGTAGTTAGTGATAATAGCGGACGGAGGTGACGGGATCTGTCACGCACGGACACGGACTAGACAACAACCGGCTTCATAATGTCAAGTAAGTTCCAACCGTGTCGCTTCTCCGATTTCATTAACGTAACTTCTAAATTAGCTTTATTTTTAAAGATTCGTTTGAATAAATATGAGCTACTTACTGGTTCCAGTTGCGCGATTGCGCTGGACGTACTGAAAAACAATTCGGGACTATGGAAATGAGATGATATTACTTTGCCTTTCTTGAAGGTTATCGACTTATCTTTTATCTATCACTGTAAAATCAGGGTAGATTCATTGAACTATTATTATTTTATTATGCTATGTAGTTCAATGGGTAGATTTTACTTCTCAATACTTATGTTTAACATTTAATACTTACGTTAAATTAGATTAAGTAAGTGAGTACCTACTTAAATAGTAATGATTAAGTTAAATAACTTTTTGCTATTGTTTGTTAACTAACAAATTATTATGATTTAGTTAATTAAGATAATACTAGTTGAACGTTTAATATCAACGCTTAAGAGTACGTTAGTAAAATTAAATGCTAAATACCTACCTATCCTATACGCCTATAGGTTCTTTTCACATTATTTTAATAATTAATATTATTGCTCAAAACATAGGTGCAATTAAATCGCAAACTAGTTTTCAAGCGAATGTTCTCCTTTACGCTAAGTAAATAATTTACATTATGTAGGTATTATGTATTGATTGAAACATTAATGTATTTACATTGTTTTAACAACTGCCTGCAGTTGAAACGAAAATAATGAATACATATGTCTTTGCACATTTAAAGATCTGTGTCTGAAATACGCAGATAAGTTTTAACAACTGCCTGCAGTTGAAACGAAAATAATGAATATTTCTTTGCACAATTCGCTCCTATAATATCGCAAATTGGAAATAAGACATGGTAACCTTGAATATTATTTTGGTCCAGTAAAGCATAAAGTGACGTTTTATCTTTGTTGACATACATACCTACCTACCTACCACTATTAATTTTGTCTGCATAATCTCTTAGGTTTGCAAGCTTCGTATCATCATAATATCAGTATCATTTCATGTATAAAGTAGCTACTTACAAAGTCTATATTGGTACCTATAGTTATCTTTACAGTAAGTAGTTTTTAGAGTTCCGTACCAGCTAACAGGACCCTTTTAAAAATGGACTTTCAGTCAGTCCGACTTTTAAAAATGTTTCATAGATTTTCCTTACAAAATGTCCTAAATATTACCAACTGCAACTATATACATTTTGAAAAGACTACGGAACCCTACTTTTCGTGAGTACAACTCGCACTTGGCCGTTTTTTAATCGATTGGGTAATGGGTATGCTGCCAGGTTGGTCCCATACTTATATAGGGTGACTTTTAATTAGTTCTTGATAACAAAATATATGCATGTACTCGTGATTACAAACAACATTCCCAAAGAAACTATACGTCTATGTCAAATCAGAAAAAACATTTTTGGTCCTCGATACATAATAAGTTATCAAATCGGCAAAAATGTATAAAGGACCAAAATCTTTTTTTCATATTTGAAATATAGTTTCTTTAGGTAAGTTGTTAGTAATAACAAGTAGAACATTAATTAATATCCTTTGCTATCAAGAACTAATTAAAAGTCACACCATATAAAATTTTATCAAAATCGGTGTAGTATACTTTTTAAAAAAAAAAGTAACAAAAAATATAACAATGCAAAATTGTAGGTAAGTTGTACTAAATGTTGTTGCGATGGAAGTAGATTTTTTGACCGAACGAGCGCGAAGCGTCTTCGTTTCACTTGGGCAATAATTAATAAATAATTACTTTCCGATTATAAATAATTACTTTCCGATGTACATTTGAAATATATAAGGTCTAACAAAATTAGCTGAAACTATTTTAACTGGTGCTTCTACCCATGAAACTTAACAACTTTCCCCATGGAACCCATAGTCAAATCGCAAAAAAAAAATTGGCTCTCCCATACTAACTCGATCAGCTGATCAGCCAACTTTTAGTATGAGAAGTTCAAATTTTTTTTTGAGATTTGACTATGGATTTCATGGAGAAAGTTGTTTAGTTTCATGGGTAGAAGCACCAGTTAAAATAGTTTTAACTAATTTTGTTGGACCTTATATAGGTATCATTGTTATACTTGTGTGGAGAGGTGTGCCGCGCACTGTGGCAGAAGTTAGTACGGAAGTCGGGACCCTTGGTGCGCGAGTCCGACTCGCTCTTTTTAATTTATCAGGTTTATTCATTTTCATTCATTTTATTTTATAGGTTTATCATCAATAATTGTAGCGTGTACGCCAGTAATATAAAAGTCATTGGTAGCGTGTTATCTATCAGTGAACTCTCAAGTTCTCTCCTAATCGGCGCTCGGCGCGGGGTGGGTGGGTGGTCTTGCTCTTGCAATTGCAATACGGCAGGGCAGAGGCCATCTATTCAAGTTTTCACTTTTTATTCTGTGAGATTTTTTTACATTAAGTATAATTAATTAATTATTATTCTGTCTAGCTAGCCAGTGACATGCGATAGTGTAATTGAGATAGTGTTTATTATCCAACACGATGCTATTGTCCCGTCTCAGTTGCGGTCTTATATGGGTTATTCAATACAAGCCACAAAGGTTCATCCGACCTTATTGTGGCTAATCTATAGCCGATAAAATATGCTGGTTTGTATCTAGTTGTTGTTATATGTATTTTGGAGAGGTTATTTTCCTGTTTCACCAATACCAATATGATATTCTGTTGAATGGGGATGACGAATGCTAGTCATCTGATTTACTTTTTATCATCTGTTAATAAAAACGACATTTTGTTTGGCAGGCGTGACAGACGTGACGTCACAGTTTTGCAGCGTCATTTATGTACTCATTTTGTGATTTTGGTGTATTAAAAATCGAAGACTTCATGGAAAACAAAACTAGTAAGGTTTTCCGAAGTTTAAGTAAAAGGACAATTTAGTGATCAAGAGTTCATAATTTATTTCTGATGCTGTCGTTATCCCTATACACATTAGGTTCGAGTTGTAAACCTAGAGTGCGCTAGCTGTGCTGAGGGAACAATCCACGTTACCTGCTTTCTCTACTTGATATAGGTACAGAGGCCAGAAAATCAAGCTAGCTAGACACTCGTTGTGCAATTATGATCCATATGAATACGGCATAAGAACGATACAAAGTCCAAAGTGTATAGCTTGATGTGCTGGCCTCTTTACATACCAACTAACCCACTACCACTGCCCACGTACCTACCTAGTTGACACCTGAAAGTTGAATTACAATTTACAGATTATTAATATTAAGAGCGTGTTCGTAAGTATTACGAATTGGAAAGCCGCATGGGATAAGTACAATTTTTGCGCTTGAGTCAGCTTTAGTTTTCTTTGGCACTTTAAAATAATTAAGTATATTAAAAACCGATAAAGATATTGCGTGCATTCTTTCAGTAGGGTTGATGGCTGCCAGTGCAGTGTTAGAATCAGGCTCTCAGAAAATTATTGTCTATGGAAATTAAAAAGATACTGTTTAGCAAAAAATATAAGCACTACCTACATTTTTTTGCGTTGATTTCGTTTTAGATTAAATAAAAATAATTTCTGATTGAAATTTTCATTTTAACATACATAATCATTTAAAAAATCTAAATTAGTTATCAAAACTTTTTAATTAAATGAGAATATCTATATCAGCTAATTTTTCAACGGGAACTTCATCGTCCTTAGCATTAATACGACGAAGCATGTCGTCGAAGGGCATAAAATCCTTGCATTGAGGGGTAAATGATAAGAAAATAGCAATAAATAATTGGGTTTCAACAATTATAATATTTTCGCGTACAATCCTAGCATTACAAAACTATATACTACGCGGCATGAAAAAAAATTTAACACTAATTGACTGCTGACGGGCTGAGGCTAGTCAATTGAGTTACTTTTTATCATCTGTCAAAAACATTTTGTTTTTGTATTAGGCACCTAGTTGTCACGTCATAGTTTTTTAGCGTCATTCTTATTTGAGTATGGTATTGATGAATTAAAAATTGAAGACTTGATGACAAATTAAGTAGGTACCTTAGTCCTAAGGTTTTTAAAAATTTCAGTAAGACACGAGGGAAATTAAGTGATCAATAGAAGAATTTGATAAATCTAATGCAAGTCCGTATGCACAGATTGGCGCTAAGCATTGCAAATCACTTCACTTTCGCCCTTCTCAATATAAAAAAATATGATACTAATATGAGCCCGTCCGGCCGTTCTATCCAACCGAATGGCTTAATTTTTTTGATATGATAACGTCTCTTATAAATTGATGACACGCGGGCTGCATTCACGAAAAAGTGTAGCGTCATTATCCCGTTACGTGACGTCATTGTCCCGTTACGCCCATTGTCGCGTTTACGCCAGTGTGACGTCATTGTCATACTTGTACTTGCTTGGGCCTGGGGGCCTGGAGCTTGGGGCCTGTTAAGTTCAAGGTCAAGTCAAGTTCAAGGTCGTTAAGCTAAGTTTTAACAAGTTAAAAGGATTAAAAGTACTAGGCTTCCAGGATCTTACAAGAGATCTTACAAGAGGTGTTCCAATTCGGTAGATTCTCTGAGGCAATGCTAAAGAGTTAACTCACAAAACAAAATGGCGTTTTTGACAGATGATATAAAATAACTCAGATGACTAGCATTCGTCATCCCTGTTAGATACTTAGACCACGCCGCCGAGTGCTGTCGGTGCACGCACGGTGTTCCATCCCGTCGGTCTCGCCGCGGCGGCCGCACTTAAATAGAACCACAGGGCCATTGCACCCAACCGGCGAGGCGTCTGCTCCTGACTCTTCCTTTTTACCCGACTGCGCCAGAAGAGAAGGGGGGTTATGTTTTTCGTGTTGGAGTATCAACAAAATAAATCTGTCTCACTTTGACTACAGGTAGCCTTTCTCTGTCATACATGTATGTATTAGTTGAATACAAGAGCCCTTTCTTCTAATTTGATTATTATAAAGTGTAACAAAATTAGCTGAAACTATTTTACCTGGTGCTTCCACTTATGAAGCTGAACAACTTTCCCCAAGGAAACCATAGTCAAATCGCAAAAAAAATTAGCTCTCCCATACTAACTCGATCAGCTGATCAGCCAACTTAGTATGGGAAGTTCAATTTTTTTTTCGAGATTTGAATGGGTTCCATGGGGAAAAGTTTTTCAGTTTCATGGGTAGAAGCACCAGTTGAAATAGTTTCAGCTAATTTTGTTACACCTGATATACTGTAAAGCTACGTTTCAGTTTCTCTGTATAGGCTCTCGGTCCTGTACATGGTGTCGAGACGCTGAGTAGAGAAGACATGCAAACACACCATTCCTGATAAACAGTATGATAAATATTATTATTCTTTCACCGTTCAATACTGTAAATGTGTCTTTCTTTTGGTCACCCTAACATGCCCTAACCCAACAGGAGTTTTTTGGCGGGATTTGTGGTGGAGGCATTCGTAGTTTTATTTTATTGTATTTGCATTGTTTTCTGCTAGAGTTTACTTTAAAAAGTGGTGCGTTTTGGAGAACATCGTCTGGTGCACGTGAGCAATGTGAAGAACAAGAAAATAAAATGAAAAAGGACGTGAAAACCCAATTCGGATTGGGTGCCGTTTTATAGACGCCCTACTGCAACCGGGTGTTCAGAATTAGGCTGTTGCAAATGCTTGCCGTCAAGAACTTCAGAGAGATTTGTAATGCATCGGCACTAGCATTACAAATCCAAAAACAAATGAAGAAAGTGAAAATGATTTACGAATTCGGCTGAAGGACTCGTTTCCATGGCCAAGAAAAATCCACAACCACTAACCCAACATTTCGAGTGTATGTAATGCACAGATCTATATTAGATCTGTGATGTAATGTATGTATACTTGAGTTTTTTTATTTTTTTATTTGGCACGCCCTGTAGCCTAAACGGCTTGAAGGATTTTGGAGTCCGAAGTGTCGTTAGACTCGCCTTAATCCCGTGAGTGACATAGGATACATTTTTACCCGGCTAGCCAAAAATAGAGGTTATTTATAATATTTATTTCTTTGGCACCCTCTGTAGCCTAAACCGCTTGATGGATTTTGGAGTCCGAGGTGTCCTTAGATTCGCCTTAATCTTGTAAGTGACATAGGATACATTTTTTTACCCGACTGGCCTAAAAATAGGTGTCAGTTTTTATGCAGTCGGTTTTCTTATTTTTAATTAATTCCTAAAATAATTACCGACTTCAAGATAGGAAGATGTCAATTCGATTGTATTTTTTTAAGTCGAGTTGCTTGCAGTGGTCGCTTATTTGACTTATGGACCGTCATCGCCCATTCATAATTTAATTTTCAAACGATGTCTTAACAGCTGAGCAATTTATGAAAGACATATTTTTATTTTTACTCTCATACGACGATGTAACCGTCGCATTCTAAATCAAAGCTTTACCTACATATTATATTAAACCTTGAGACGTGCTCCGCCGGAAGTTATATGTATGATCTGCAGTTTGCCGCCACATTAAAAGTAACGAAAACAAACATGCCCTCGTTGACGCGTAGTGTTGCCAACCGTCTCGTATTTCACGGGACGTCTCGTATTTCTTGCACATATCCCACCCCCCAGGACATCCTATGTCCCGTATTTTACGAAAATCTACAGACCATGAATGCTATCGAAAAATGGTAGAAAATTATACAACAGTTTTCGAAAATCGAGATAAAATTACGAACGTTAACACCTCAGTTTACACGATATATTTTTTTATTTTCAGTATTCCTAGCTCAAACTGTTTTGTCGAAAAAGTTTTTTCACAGATAAACCTAAAATGGACTTAAGTTTGTAACAAATGATAACTACTCGTATGATATATAATTAAAACCCAACTGATAACCAAGTTTAACTGTGTTCGTTTTTATAATCCTACTAATATTATAAACGCTGTGTATAGATGTGTATGGATGTATGTTTGTTACTCTTTAACGCAAAAACTACTGAACGGAAATGGCTAAAATTTGGTAGGTAGACTGATTAGGACCTGGATTAACACATAGGCTACTTTTTTCCACATTGCGCACCCTTGAAAAGTTATAGAAACGCGAGTGAAGCCACGGAAAGCAGCTAGTCATTCATAAAACGAATTTTGACTAAAAATGCTATGATTTTTACTTGTCCCGGGTGAAAAAAAAACCCGCATTTTTCAAGATTTTTATGATCGTTTGTCCCTGAAAGCCGAAAAGAAAAGTTGACAACCCTATGATGACGCGTGTTTCTGTAACGAAACTCGCCTCCGTCATCCTTCGTCGTAGGCAAGGACGTTTTTCGTGGATATAAGTAGGTACGTATAGCCACGTGTGACTAGTGACCTTCGGAACCTTAGTTATCTAACATTGTGATGATTTTGATTTTTGATATTCACAAATTTGTTTCCCATACAAACTTTAAAATTACTACTTCTTGAAAATGTATGGGCCGATTCTAATGAAACTTTTTTTTTTTTATTCACAATTGGTAAGCCCTTGGCATCATCTCACCTGATTGACCTGAGTGACGATGATGTCGAAGTTGGAAGCGGGCTTACCAAGATTCCCCAACGCAATTGAGAACTGGCTATCTTATCTTCATGCCGGAACACATCCATTTTTTAACACACTGATGTTTGGCGGCAAGACTTAGATAAGATGGTGGTAGCTAGCCAGGCGGGCTTAGAAAATGCCCTACCACCAACCAAACCGAATAATTAGCATGTCACAAAATTCTAGTTTGTGGATAGATGACATTGTTAAAACAATTTTGTTGTCACTTTTGTACTCGTTGTATTTGTAAGTTTTGACCCTGCGAGTGTTCTTGGGAAGGTGGCGGTATCAGTGACGGTAACTTGACAGTGTCGCGAGTTCAATGGTTTTTTCCCACCTTAAAAATGCCCAACGCGCCTAAAAGAAATTTTCAGTTCAAAAAACGGAGTGTTCCTTCCTACTTCTCGATATTTTAATCAAATGCACAATAAATCTAGCTATTTGAAAGATTCAAAAATAAATTATTAAATATTATTCAATAAACAGCGCTTCTCCTAAAAAAGCATAAAAACTAACCCTTTTATATTTAAATATATATTTTAAATTATTTATTTATTAATATTACCTATACTTAATTAGTTAGTCACAATGACGTCACATGCCTGTAACACGAATATTTTCGATCGTAAAATAAACTCAGTAGTATTCTAATACCATTTACCTAACAAAGTGCTGGTAGTTGCTATAAGGATAAGGTGGTACTTTATGAGTTCTTAGTACCGAAATTTTACACAGGCCTTCTATCCGTGATTCTGAACAACTTTTCCCAAGGACCATATTGGTCTACCGATATAAAGTTGGCAGATCAGCTGATCGATTTGTTAGAGAGGCCCAAATTTTTTTTTTGTGATTATACCATAGGGTCCTTGGGGCAAGTTGTTCAGAATTACGGACAGAAGGCCTGTGTAAAATAGTAAAATATCGGATACTATTAAAGTAGCACCATATATCGTAATTTGTAACTTATCTACTATTCATTAAGATAAGTCTCTTGCGTTGTTTATAATTAGAATGAAACAGACAGAGACATTATTCGTTCATTCGAACTCGTCTTTCATACTGGTATTAACTGGCCAATAAATTAATGGTTGATTATTGTCAAAAAACCGCCGAAGTGCATTCAGACTCGCGAACTGAAAGTTTCGTACCAATACTTATCAGTTTGCGTCGGTGGTATAATGGCTAGGGCCGCTGCTTCCAGTCCGGGAGGTCTTGGTTCGAATCCTGAATCCTGACAAGCACGTACCAATGTGTTTTCGAATTTCGATTTCATATGTACGTTTATCCGACGCTCTTACGGTGAAGGAAGACATCGTGAGGCAACCTGAACATACCTGCGAAGAAACTCGAAGGTTGTGTGTGAACCCGCACTGGGCCCGCGTGGTCGACGACGGCCCGATCGCCCTAATTCAGGGTAGGCTCGAGCCCCTCGGTGGGGACGTATATGAGCGGATATGAACTTATTAGTTTAATGGTCAATTGGTATGGTATAACGTGTAAACTCTTGGTTATAAACTCTACAATCATAAACGAGTACAACAATCAGATTACTCAATATATTAAAATATATGCCAATCGGATTGAAGGACAGACTTACATCGATAGTCTTCACCTGTAAATGTAAGTTTGTAAAGTAATCAAATCACAAAAAATATTTTTCTCTCTGATGTATCTAAAAATTTTCAATTTTTGGATTTATTTTTTCTTGTGTCAATATTCATAATTCTTGCTCAAGGGGAAGTGTTTTGATTTTCTTGTAAGTTTGACAAAAATGGACGTAACTTTTTATTGATTTGATTTAAAAGCCTGATTTTTTTACAGCTTCAAGGGACCATAGACCTTAGTATTTGATATTAATTTTAATTTGATACCTCCACGCGTTTCTGACAAAAATAGTCTTGACAGATAGACGGACGGACATGGAAGTGATCCTATAAGGGTTAATTTTTCCTTTTGAGATACGAAACCATACAAAAGATCAACCACTTTGGGGAAACACAGCAACTTTGCAGGGCCAAAGCCTAAATAACAAAATGGTTTTCTAGAACCAAAGTAACTGACATATCTCACAGGATCGCTAAACTTAAGCGGCAGTGGGCAAGGCACATAGCTTGTAGAACAGATGGCAGTTGGGGCAGTAAAGTTCTCGAGTGGCGACCGCGCAGTCGCGCACCAGAAGACGTAGCGTAGGAAGGCCTCCCACACGGTGGACCGATGACCTGGTGAAGTTTACGGGAAATCGCTGGATGCGGGCAGCGCAAGATCATGGTAATCGTTGGGGGATGCCTTTGTTCAGTAGTGGACGTCTTTCGGCTGATATGATGATGAGAAACACGAGTCAGATTATCTGTTTAATTGTCAATTCGGCTGCCCCATTTTAAAACACAGTAACTGCAAAATTTTAGACCTGATTTTTTTTAGTATTACTGCATTTTTATTACTTTTAGTACTTAATTTAAAGTATCTTTTGTTACAAATATTTTTATTGACGTATCTTATATTCATAAATCGATTTTTTTTTCGATTTGGCGCGCAAACTTTTTTTTATAAGGCAAAGCTTAAAAATCTGAGAATGTCAGTTACTGTGTTTTGAAATTGGGCAGCTGAATTGGTATGGTATAACGTCTAAATCCCCACCCCAGTCGGATGTCTAACGCTATACAGTGGTTTTATTTGCATTTTATTTGTGTCGCTCTATTTCGGTACGGAACGTGCGGCACTTGCCCACGCGTACCGCGCACCACCGCGCCGCATCACCATCAGTGTTGCCAGATGACTTTTGTTAAATGTAGCTAAATAATGTTTAAAAGTCACTAGAACAATAATATAAAAATGGCAATTCTGGTGCTAGATGTATGGTGTTACTGTGCTTGAAAAGTCGCTAAAATGTATGAAGCGTCGTTTTTTTTGTCGCTAGACTGCTCCGAAAATACGTTAGATCTAGCTACTAAGTCGCTAAATTGGCAACACTGATCACCATCTGAAACTCGCGCGTCGTGGACGCTGCGCTGGAGATTGTAATTGACTGATTTGGATGCAGCGACAGCGAAAGCGAGTGCAGTTTGACATTCTATCTTAATTATATTCTCAAACTCTGAATGAACTCTGGTAGCTCGTTGCTCTTCTTGTGTCATTCATTTCATTTGCTCCAGTTGAGGGCAAGGCGCGAATATTAAATTTTTGAGGGTTTTTCGTGACCAATGTTTACATATTTTGTTTTTTAAGGCGAGGTATAATTGGAACAGTAATTGTCTCTGTCTTTTAAAACGACTTCCAAAAAGGAGGAGGTTCTTAATTCGTCTGTATGTTTTTTTTATGTGTGTTACCTCAGAACTTTTGACTGGGTGAACCGATTTTTATGATTCTTTTTTTATGCTTCCCGTGTGGTCCCATATAAATTAAATCAAAATCGGTGTAGTACTTTATTAGAAAATTAACAAAAACCAAAAATAATAATGCAAAAATGTACTAAGTTGTTGCGATGGAAGTCGGTTTTTTAACGTGTTTAGCGTTTTCAATTACTTATTCTTTACGTGTATAGAGTAAAGAAATACCCACACTTTTTTACTTTTTCAATGGTTTTTCGTTTAAATCCAAAAATACAATGAAAGTTTAAAAAATAATAACATTACTCACTTTGTAATACATACATAAAAAATATTTTTGTATATTCTTTGAAATTAATACTTCAAAATAATAGTCATAACTAGAGTTGAAAGTAACGGTGTAGACCTTTCTTTAGAATTTTTTGCTATCGAGCCAAAACTGCTCAATCGTGTTTCTAATATATAGCTTTTGACTTTAGGGACCATCATCAACAATGAGGGTACTTTTTTTCAACCCTGGGTTTTCTTTCATTTAGTAGTAATTGACGTCAAAAATAATGAAAATCTGTAATAATACCGCCTTAACAAGTTTCCAAGTTACCATCTTACATTACTTTCTACCAATTTAAAACTTGTGTGATATAAGTTTCTGATTTAGGATGTTTTCTACGTAAACCTGAAAAAATATGATATAATTAGTGATAATCAATACATAACACAAATAAGGAATACACATTTGATAAATTCATTAAAATTGGTAGAAAGTAATGTAAGATGGATGTAAAAAAGGCAAAAGTTGTTAAAAACTAAATAAGGAGTCATATTTCACGAAAATCAAAAATTCGCGCCACATTCTCATCGTTCCACCTTAAACAGTCTTTTGTTTTAATGTCGTGTCTGGGCTCGATATCGCGACTACGGGACGCGAGGTAAACTTATAGGCCTATCGTGTCGCCGCTGGATGTTTAAATTACGAAAAAGGTTAATGATACTGTTATCCAATATCCATGGTTACGAAGTAACTTGTATCTCATCTGTGTCCAAGGTGACAATACATACAATATAGGATGCGATATAAAAATGGAACTTCAACCCCCCCCTTTACCCATCCTTTTGTGAAACCCTTCTTTAGTGGATGTATGTGTTATTACAAAACGCGTTTTTTTCCCATACAAACTTTGGACCAAAATGTACCATGCCAATATATTTCAAACCCCATTAACGTACTTATCTATTATAACTATAATAAGTGTATCTATAATAAATAAATACTTCAATTCCCGCACGTGTCAAAATCAGCTCTATCTCAATAAATACCTACGTGGTTTAGATGACAAGGCGCCAATTGCAACATTCCATTTACCAATTATATATTATGGGTAGATAGATATATACAGACAGACACACAAAGTTGCTTTCAAGAGGAAGCAACTGCGTATTATGTAGTATATTTCCAGAGAACTTTTTATGACAAATCAAAAGCACCCACATCCTATCCATCCTGACTAACATCTTAAAATAATGGTTTACGTAATACTCCGTCCATAGCACAGTTATCCAGAGCTATTTCAGATATTTACGTCTTTGGCTAACACGTACATAAGGCGACCGGCGACGACTGTTACAAATGTGTTGGTGATTACAATCAAAAGGCAGATTCAGAGCTTTGATTTGAAGTTTACACACTTTCGTCACACTCTGGACACTTCATACAACGGGCCAGAAATGACATTTCAAAAAAGGAATGACGGAACAAACAAAATGACGGCCAAATCCTATACGTTCGACAACCAAATAATAACCAATCTGTATCAATCTGGGTGACGAGGGGTTGAGGTCGCAATCTAGAGAGCAGCAGAGTGTCCATACTGTATGTTAATACTAATACATGTACTTTGCTTTTGTTCAATTGGCAACTCAATAATGCATTCAGTTTACTAGGGAATATACTGACGAACTAATATATCTCCAGGTTATAATAGTAAGGACTAGCTTTTTTCCGCGGCTTCGCCCTCGTATCGTTTTTATTGCTGTAATGTGCTGTAATTGAGGGTGAAAGTTTTGCAAGCAGCAGAGCGTGGAATAAGAATTGGTCTATGTGTTAATTCAGTGCATATGCGTAAACCCGTTTAGATTGAGGTAGGTCCTATCCATACTTTCGCGTATATAAGTGCGCAGCAGCAGCAGTAGGATGCTGGCAACGTAGGACCGGTCGTCATGGAAAACCTTGGAAGAGGCATTTGTCCACCAGTTTATCGGCTGATATGATGATGATGATAGAAGTGTGATTCACTATCAGTATCAATAGATATTTGACCAGATCTCACTCACTTTATATTACAAACAAAAATACACGAGTTAATTAAAAAGCCGACTGAATAAAAACGTAACCCTTCTTTTTTGGCCAGTCGAGCAAAAAATAAAATGTATCCTATGTCACTTATGAGATCAAGAAGAATCTAACGATACCTCGTACTCAAAAATTAATCAAGCCTTTCAAGGCTATAGAGCATGTGCCAAAGAAATTAATCAAGCCGTTTAGGCTATACTATAGAGCATGTGCCAAAGAAATCATACATCATACCTATTTGAGCTTGCGTGTTACATCCTCGGTTGCATCGGCACTTACCTATACCATCAGGTGAGGTGCAGCCAAACGCACTCAAATTTTTAATAATAATAATAAAAACCACTCGAAAAATATAACTCTTCTTCTGGCACAGTCGGGTATATACAAGTGTAACAAAATTGGTGTAGGTCCCGTTAATTGGGGTTCTACTCGTCATACTGAAAAACTTTCTCCAAGAAACCCATAGTCATTCTCAAAAAAAAATGGACCCTCCATACTAAAATTCCCAAAACCGGTCGAAAAGCTGATCGATTTGTATGAAGAATAAAAAAAAATGTTTTACGTTTTCAGCAAATTCGTAGAACAAAAGTTGTTCAGTATGATGAGAAGAAGCACCAGTTAACGGGACCTACACCGGTTTTGTTACACCCTGTATAATGGGCTCTGGGACCATAAAAGCAACATGCAGTACATGCATTCAATTTAGTATAAGAACCTATAATAATAATCATAATCATTTATTGATAAACAATGTGAACACGTCAATTTCGATTTAAAAATTAAATTAAAATACAAGATGTCAACATTAAAATAAAATACTAGATTGTAAAACAGTCAGTCAATACAAAAATAATAATAATATGTCATATTATAAAATAAAAATTATTTATCAAAAAATAATGTTATTTTAAATTTAAAAATTCATTAAAACTGTGAAACGTGTAATCGAGATGCCAACGCTTTAAAGAGCTTCGGTGACATGACTCGGCAGTTTGTTGTAGACTGATGGCCCATAATAAGATGGACTATAATAAGTACCTACTAAAGGTAAAAGATAAGTTTACTGTAAATAAACATGAAGAGGTCGATGTATTTTTCAGATCGAGCATGGGTAACGCTGGCGACAAACGACTCGTACGGGTTGGGAGCTCTGGTGCTGGCGCACTCGCTGCGCCGGGCCAGCTCCGCCTACCCCGCAGTGATCCTCGTCACACCGTCCGTCACTGAGGCTATGAGGTAAGACGATGCCAAGGAAGCTTCATATAAGACCCTGATAAGACTTACAATCAAAAGTTAAATGTCTTAGATCTCTGTTAAATAAACTAAATGATACCAAGGAAGCTTCATATAAGACCCCGATAAGACTTACAATCAAAAATTAAATGTCTTAGGTCTGTAAAATAAAATAGATTATACCTGAAACCAAGGAAGCTTCATATAAGACCCTGATAAGACTTACAATCAAAAGTTAAATGACTTAGATCTCTGTTAAATAAACTAGATGATACCAAGGAAGCTTTATATAAGACCCCGATAAGACTTACAATTAAAAGTTAAATGTCTCAGATCTGTAAAATAAACTAGATCATACTAAGGAAGCTTCATATAAGTAAGACCCCGATAAGACTTACAATCAAAAGTTAAATGTCCCAGATCTGTAAAATAAACTAACTTCTCTTGTGCTAAAAGGTAGGTAATAAAACGTGCAGCATATACTTCTCATATACCTACAATTTACCTAAAAGCTTGATTTATTTGTATATGTCGTAGCCAACTGGTTAGAAAGACTACGGAACCCTACTTCGCGCGAGTCCGACTCGCACTTGTCCAGTTTTTTTACACACTTTCATTAAATCTTTTTTCATTGACAGGAACCGCCTAAGCGCAGTGTTTGCAGAGGTTATAACAGTAGATGTGCTGGACTCCCGAGACGCGGCACATCTCGCGCTCCTCCAAAGGCCGGAGCTAGGAATCACCTTCACCAAGATCCACTGCTGGAGTCTCACGCAGTACGAGAAGTGTGTGTTCCTCGATGCCGATACTCTGGTAAGTTCCGCTTGGTTAGCTGCACGTGTAGGTCGGGGAAAAAGTATCTTCCTGTTCTGTAGGTAGAAATTTGTAATCAAATCTCCGCTTGTATTATTTGTACTAGGCTGGTTGTAATAAAATTTAAAAGGTAAACATTCGAAAATTTAATAAAAATAAAAATACCCTTTTTTAAATTTTTTTTATGTCTACAAAAATGAGTGAAAGTAACGAGAATTTCGCTACATTTTGAAATTTAATTTCAAAAAGCTAAAAATGCAACACAGACCGCTAGTAAAATTTAAGCTGTTTATGGACCTGTATCAGAGGTGTCAGCCAGTATCACAAGCTTGGTTCAAGTTTTTTTTTAAGTTAAAAATTTGAGTCTGTTTGACTATATCTCACTTGATGGTAAGTGACGATGTAGTCGAGGATGGTACACGCAAACTCAAATAATGCCTATTCACCCTCGCCTTGAAGATCCCCAAATTATAGGAGTCGGGAAACACAGACGCAGGCAAGGAGTTCCACTCCATCGCTGTCCGCATAATAAATGAGGAAGCGTATCGCTTCGTGCGTATAGGCTGAATATCAACAACAAACGGGTGGAACCTCCCCCTGCGCCTCGTTAACCGAAGGTGGAATGGAGCCAGTCTGGAAATCTTTACGTTCAAGATGCAGCTCGTTTAGTTCGCCCTGTTTGAATTATATAAAGAAACTTTATCCCCGACCTAATATTAATTACAATTTATTTTGGCCAGCAACCGACCTGGTTCTGGTTCTAAACTGATTATTATCATATCAAGCATGCGTTTTATAGCTTTTCTTTAGCCTTCTCTCTAAAAATTTTCGCTGTTTTATGTAGGTAGGTCAGATCCTATTCTTTTGAACCATGATACGCGCCCGCTTAAATTTTACAAATATGTTTTATTTTATGGGAGATTTACTAACAAACAGTAAAAAATCTAAAGTGAAAAATTAAGGGGGTCAAAAAACGTGTTTTTTAGGATTATAGCTATAACTAAAAACAGTAAATGCATAAATACTAATCCTAAATTGAAACAAGAAATAATAAGTCGTACTTGTGATCCGAGGTAAATGAAAAAATAAAATATTTTATGAATATTCGAGTCCGAAGTAAATGAAAAAATAAAATATTTTTCTGAAAATAATTTTCGAAAAACATAAAAACTTTTAGGTACAAGCTTTTAATATTACATTGTTACGCGATATACATATAAATGCAAATTTCAGTTCCATCGGAATTCGGAAACCGGGAAGTGGGTCAAATGTAACTTGCAAGATTTCATTACAGACACCGGGACAGGTGAAACTAAATAAAAGCATTTAAAATAATAAGTATCCTTGTGTTACTCATGTGGAGAGTTTTGCAAGTCCGACTCGCACTTGGCTGGTTTTTAGTGCACACGTCGAGCGCCATGTGATTGTTTAGGCGCGCGACAGGAAAGTCAATGCTACCCAGTGTTGCCAGATACACTGTAATTACAGCAGATCTACCGTATTTTCACACGATTTCCACTGTAATACTAAAATTACAGTACAGTGTACCTATATTTGCATCTTTTTACTTTATACTTTTTATTTTTTATAGAAACATATCTATTTATTTATTTTGCAAACTACAATATAACAATGCAACAAACCATTCGACGTAACAGCACGAGTTGCATTAATTTTAAACCAACTGAGAAAATGATAAAATCATTTAATTCGGGGATCTACAAAAAAGAAACGGCTATCGGGCTAAATGATAGTGACAGTGATTGATAAGTGGTTGGTTAGTCAACTATAAAGTGTATTTTCATTAAAATTTAAGCAATAAAAGTGTCTTGATATCCACTGTAAAATTCGCTGTATTTTTTTTTACTTTTGCTGTAAATTTGTCTCAAA
This sequence comes from Coleophora flavipennella, assembly GCA_947284805.1. Lineage (NCBI taxonomy): Eukaryota > Metazoa > Arthropoda > Insecta > Lepidoptera > Coleophoridae > Coleophora > Coleophora flavipennella. The sequence continues at coordinate 10,185,630 of OX369256.1, read as the reverse complement.
CACTGTATTTTTTCGCACCCAACACTGTAATATCAGTTTCCTCATCTGGCAACACTGATGCTACCGGACGTAAACATTAACAGTGTAACACAAGACGATTATAATGAGACCCACAACCGTGGCCTGAATACTTCCCGGCTATTTTGGACGACCTCCAAACTCGTTTACACTTTCATCTTTCAATATTTCTCTTACACAAACAACTAGAAAGAAAGACGCGTCTGTCCACACGCGACAGATGAACATTAAAACTATTATACAGAGTGTAACAAAATTAGTGTAGGTCCCGTTAACCGGGGCTTCTACTCATCACACTGAACAACTCTTGTTCTATGACTTTGCTGAAATCGCAAAAATTTTTTTTTGCTATTCATACAAATCGATCAGCTGATCGGCCAATTTTGTACATTTTAGTGTGAAGGGTCCAATTTTTTTTTAATAATTTGCCATTGGTTCCTTGGGGAAAGTTGTTCACTTTGATGAGTGGAACCCCCAGTTACCGGGTCCTAAACCAATTTTTTTACACCCTGTATAGCTACTGAATTACACTTGCGACATCGATCGACATGAAGCGATTGCGTGTTGTGTGTGTTATCTGAACATTGCATATTAAAAACATATTCAATGTAACATTCGTTACACATTAATGAACAACGAGATAGTGTATAGAGTACCAAAAAAAAAGCGTCGGTGGCTCAACCGGTAACGACTCGGTCCCTCTAACCAGAGGTACCGGGTTCAAATCTGGACGGCCAATGTACCAATGAGTTTTTCAAAAACTTACGTACATACTTACCGATTGCTTTAACGGTGAAGGAAAACATCGTGAGGAAACCTGCACACGCCTGCGAAGAAACTCGAAGGTTGTGTGTGAAGTCGACCAACCCGCAATGGGCCCGCGTGGTCAACTAAGGCCTAATCGCCCTGATTCAGGGTAGGCTCGAGCCCCTCGGTGGGGACGTATATGAGCTGTAATGATGATGGTACCGATAGAATCCATTTACTTTTTAACTTGTTGTTATCGTAGGTTAAGGCGGTAATATTACAGATTTTCGTTATTTTTGACGTTAATTACTCCTAAACGATAGAAAACCCAAGGTTGAACAAAAATACCCTTATTGTTGATGATGTTCCTTAAAGTCAAAAGCTATTAGAAACACGATTGAGCAGTTTTGGCTCGATAGAAAAAAAACGCAAAGATAGGTCTACACCGTTACTTTCAGCTGTAGTTATGACTAATATTTTGAAGTATAAATAGACAGTTGAAATTTTTACAGAATGTGTATTTCTGTTGCCACTGTAATAACAAATACTAAAAATTAGAAAAAAATGTTAATAAGGGTGGTTTTTTATAGGTCTTTAAAAGTATTTTTGATTTATAGCTGTATCGATTCGTAAAAACAGTACAAGCGTGAAACTTGGTAAGGTTATTAGTACTAGTACTGAAGTAAAACAACAAATAATAAAAATGTGAGTTGCACTCGCGCTTAGGAGTCCGAGCTGAATGACAAAAAAGCATATTTTTGTCACTCGCGTTGATGTCTTTTTCTTAAAACGTGAATAGGTATCGTCATTATACTGTGTAGTTGTGTGGAGAGGAGTGGTGGTACGGAACCCTCGGAGTGCTAGTCCCACTCGCCCTTGGCCGGTTTTTTATTTGTGTCCGATAAAGAATTTGTTGATTCATTATTATCAATTTTTATCTCAAAACGGCACATGGTGGGATGTACTAGCGAACACTTGAAGGGTTTAACCGTTTATAGTTTGAGTAAGTTATCGTTAACAACCCATAAACGTCCCCACTTTTGGGGCACGAGTAATACCATCCCAAAATAGGGGACATACAGACACTCAAAAAATGTCATGTAACATAGTGTCCTAAAACGTCACGTTCTGGAGATAATTGAATATAATATATATTATATAATAATTTTGATTATTTTTAACTTCTATATTATCTCAGAAACGTGACACTTTAGGCCAAAATGTTATATGACATTTTTTGTTCTTCTATAGGTCCTCTATCCAAAAATTAAATTAAAAATTTAAAAAACCCCCGACAAAAACCTCTAAAAAGTAAACAATAATATGTATTGACCCTTTGAGTTTAATTTAAGTAGTAATATTTTGATCCAAGAGTCGTCGCGTAGGGGGACCGCTAAGTTGTGAAGTTATTACTAATTAGTTGTAGTAAAGTAAATCAGTTGTATTCTGTTTTTATTTCATTTACTTAGCGGTCCCCCTACGCGACGACTCTTGGATCAAAATATTACTACTTAAATTAAACTCAAAGGGTCAATACATATTATTGTTTACTTTTTAGAGGTTTTTGTCGGGGGTTTTTTAAATTTTTAATTTAATTTTTATTTCGTGCTTTTTAAACTTTACATAACTATTACATACAATCGAAACTCTACCCCCACATTCATACAAATAGTTTCCGGGACGAAACACGATACTGCGACACAAAATCTAGCCTATTTTGAATCAATCAAGCCTGTGGAAGTTGCAGCTGCCACCATTGCATTGTATGCAGAATCAAATACTGATCAAAACGAGTCCAAACACGACATATCTGCTATTATTTTTTTAAGAGTGTACTAGTGTGCTGGATATCCTGGCCGCAGCATCAGCTCACCGTGTTGCCACCATTGCATTGTATGCAGAATCAAATACTGATCAAAACGAGTCCAAACACGACATATCTGTTATTATTTTTTTAAGAGTGTGCTAGTGTTCTGGATATCCTGGCTGCAGCATCAGACCAAGAGTTCCATAATCCTGCATAGGTTTTAAGCATACATGAGTGTTTCAAGTTTTTGGTCACATGTATGTTTGAAAGTAAAGTAAATACACATTAAGAGTCTAAGAACCCTACCGCAGCTAACAAAAGAGCTGATGACCTTGAAACGGCTGAATCGATTTTGATAAAACGTATCTAAGAACCATCGCCAAAAAACCTGCTTGTAAATAAAAAAAACCGCATCCAAATCGGTTAACCCGTTTGAGAGCTACGGTGCCACAGACAGACACACAGACAGACACACAGACACACACACAGACACACACACACACATAGCGGTCAAACTTATAACACCCCTCTTTTTTGCGTCGGGGGTTAAAAACACTGGTTACGAAGTAACTAGTATCTCATTTGTGACACTGGTTAGATTGTGCGACGCCATTTTGAAAAAAAATCAAAATGGCGAATCCTCAGTATGCCAATAACTTTCAAACCCCTTGAGTCCATACTCCACACACGCACGGGGGCAAGTCCGGGTTGCTGGAGGTTCTGGGGCTAATATTTTATCTTAGTATTGACATGAGTGGTGCATGCTCGCTTAAATGTTCGTGCGGATGGTGGCACATCGGGAGCCGGGTCGTTCCTTTCCCTCTAATATGGTTGATGGGAGCGATGGCTAACTCTCGCGTTATACTCGTGACCGGGTGCCGTCCGTGTGAACTGGCCTTCTCTTGTCAAAGGTATCAATTATTTTTATGTATAACTTTTCGTGTCATATTGTTTTCATGTTCTAATGACATAATCTGATTTATATCAAGGATTTAATTTTGACATTACTTACTAATGGATCATCGTAGCAGCCGAAGGACGTCCACTACTGGACATAGGCCTCCCCCAAGGATCTCCACGACGACCGGTTCTGCGCTGACCGCATCTAGCGGCTTCCCGCGACCTTCACCAGGTCATCGGTCCACCGAGTGGGAGGCCTGCCTACACTACGCTTTCTGGTGCGTGGTCGCCACTCGAGAACTTTACTGCACCAACGGCCATCTGTTCTACGAGAAATGTGCCCCGCCTACTGCCACTTAAGTTTAGCAATTCTGAGCGCTAACTAATCAATAATGATTGTTTATTTCTTGATTTTTAACAAACGAAATTATGTAATCACTATTTTATGACTATCAGAAAGATTGTAATTTGCACCTATTTTGAATAAATACCTTGAATCTTGAATCTACCTCACTGCCAGAAGTTTTCAAGCTGCCTATAAGGCATCTGACACGTGCCAGCCATCTAGTGATAGAACCGGCACAAACGCGGTGCACGGAAACAGTCGAGAAAAATGCCACTAACAGTCAAAACCATTCAGGTAATAGCCGTGCTTCAAGTCGGTGACCTTCGTGATCGACCCAAACGCAAGTCGCACTTTTTAACCGCCTCCGTGGCGTTATGGTTAGTCCATTGGCTTTGCACCAGTTCGTCGCGGGTTTGATTCGGCGGGGTCAATTTTGTAAAACTCGGTTTGGTTGGTGGTAGGGCATTTCTAAGCCCGCCTGGCTAGCTACTACCATCTTATCTAAGTCTTGCCGCCGAACATCAGTGTTAATAGCATTGATGTGTTCCGGCTTGAAGATAAGATTGCCAGATCTCCATTGCGTTGGGGAATCTTGGTAAGCTCGCTTCCATCTTCGGCATCATCGTCACTTACCATCAGGTGAGATGCCAAGGGTTTATCAATTGTGGATAAAAAAACTTACCGCTTCATTCATTATTCATCATCATCATATCAGCCGAAAGACGTCTACTGCTGGACAAAGGCCTCCCCCAAGTATTTCCACGACGACCGGTCCTGCGCTGCCCGCATCCAGGCATTAATTAAAGGAGTGTAAATATTAGCATTTGCAACTACAGCACACCCTGGACACTTCATACAACTGGGCGTGAAATGACATTTCTAAAAACAAATGACGGAACAAACTAAACCAAGGCGAAATTCTTTACGTTCGAGAACCAAACTAGCACCGATCTGTATCAATCAGGGCGACGAAGGGGTGAGGTGAGGACGGATTCTAGAAAGCGGCAGGGAGTTTCCTTTTTATATGTACTTATAGGCACATAGCTCGTAGAACAAATGGACGTTGGGGCAGTAAAGTTCTCGAGTGGCGACCGCGCACCGAAAAACGAAGTGTAGGAAGGCCTCCCACGCGGTGGACCGACGACCTGGTAAAGTTCGCGGGCAGCTTAGGACCGTCGTGAAAATCATTGGGGGAGGCCTTTGTCCAGCAGTGGACGATTTTCGGCTGATATGATGAAGATGATGATGATGATGTATTTTTTGACAGAGCAATCACATTTTTTTTACCGACTTCAAAAAAAGGAGGAAGTTTCTCAATTCGACCGTATATTATATTTTTTTTATGTTTGTTCGCGGATAACTTCGTCGCTTATGAACCGATTTTGTTTATTGTTTTTTTGTTGGAAAGGAGATATCCCAAGGGTGGTACCATGATAAGGAAACCAGGATCTGATGATGGTATCCCAGAGAAATGAAGGGAAACCTTCAAAAATCGTAGTGGCGACTAGTGCGTTTGAGGTCGGTTTTTTTTTTGTTTAAAATTATTCACTTATACTTCCGCAGGTAGTACAAAACTGCGATGAGCTGTTTGAAAGGGAAGAGCTGTCGGCTGCTCCCGACGTCGGCTGGCCGGACTGCTTCAACTCCGGCGTGTTCGTGTTCGTGCCCTCAGAGGACACCTACACCAGGTTGATAACGTTTGCGCAGGAGCGCGGCAGCTTTGACGGTGAGTCTCCTTCTAGGAATATGAGCCGTCCAGGCTAGTGTTGTGTACTCTCTCTCATAGTAGGTCACGCTAGTAATATGCAGTATGGTTCTAGGAAATTGGTGTAGGTCTCGTTAACTGGGGCTTCTACTCCTCATATTAAACTACTCTTGTTCTATGACTGCTGTAATCGATTTTTGAAGCTAATGCATAGCTTTTATCGCGGGCTTTGAGCGCGGCGACCGAATCAAGAAATTCCGTAACGAAAATAAAACCTAACACTCCACACTCCGCCTACCATGTAGCTCGGCCGAGTGACAAACAACTTACAGTGCCATCTATTAGCGATTTGCGGTACTAAAAGGACTTTAGTAGTTATTTTACTGGTGTAACTATCTTAGTGTTAATTTATTACATAAACATCCCGCGCCCCAAGGACTATATGGTCCTTCAATCAAAAGGAGCACACGAAAACAGTAACACATCAAAAAATTGTGAATAAATACTGCATAAATAAAAAAGTAAATAAATAATTATAATTGCATAAGTTGATAAAAATGTTATGCAATAGCTTTACCGCGGCAGTCCCCGAGTGCCACACGTTTTTTTTTAAATCTCCATACAAATTGATCAGCTGATCGACCAATTTTGTGCATTTTTGTCTAGAGGGTCCAATTTTTTTTTAATTGACTGTGTTCATTGGTGAAAGTTGTTCAGTATGATGAGTAGAACCCTCATTTAACGGGTCATTCACCTTTTTTGTTACAGCCTGTATCTCTGGGTAGGAAGATATTTCTTTATAGGTCACTAATAAGATTACAATAGGGAGCTAAATCTCTATACTGTATTTCCCACTCACTCATATCTGATACTTTTTATCATATAATTATTCGTGTTGCACAAATATGACGTCACAAATATGTTAAGTCTTTGATAACCTAATTGTTTGATTTGATTAAATATAAAATTTAAAAATAATGAAAAAATCAAACTACTAAGGTTTTTAGGTCAAATTCAAGACTCATGTCAAAAAATGCTTGTGCTCCTAGAGGATGTTATAAAATAATTGATTATTTAAATGACAAAGATATATAATATGTTGATTCTATACTATAACAAATAATGGTATTTGTTATAGAATCAACATATTATACCTGAGACTGTAATCTGAATCATGACATTATGTAATAGACAATAAGTATTTTTTTTGTCCATTTAAAAGTGTGTGTAGCACCTATTTATAATAAATTATTTTGGTTTGATTAAATTAGGTATATTTTAGAAGGTAAGTAGGCTGTGTGTTGAAAAATATTTCATCGTTTATTTTTGATACTGGATACCTAGTTCTCATATTTGTGTTGACTTGTAAACAATGTAATTGGGAATCTTCATATTAGGTCTTTACCAATGAAATTGCCGATTGTATAAAAAAGTTTAAAGATGAAAATTAATATTAAAAACGAGATTAAAAACAATAGTTATTAAAACAAAATTCATTCTCATAATAGCATTAGACTGATACAAATTAATTAAATGGTGGTAAATATATGCCGATTCTTTAGATATTTTGAGGGAACGGTTGCTTTAACCCCATGTAGTCGAGTTTTTCACCTGAGGCAAAAATACACATTTATAATTTTAATGCTCTAGAGTTATCGCAGCAGTTTCTTGGTTATTAATGTCACAGAATTAAAATATGCTAATGTCATATTTGGGAATACCCCGCATAAGATTTCGTCACATTCAGGAAAATTCAAGAAAATTAACTAGTCAAAAAAATTGCCCCATCTGACCACTAAGAAACGCCTTTGTTCCATTCAATGGTACATAGGTCAGGGGATTGGAACATGCCAGACATGCTACTAGTTACTAATAAAAGACAGTAAGTAGTGTCACCATAAGGTCAGTAATATAAAACAATAACTTTATTTATTTTCAATAAAAGTTAGCATTGTACTTCAAAAACTGAATCGGCAATTTCATAGGTAAAGACCTATTGTTAATCAATTCGAAGTTTCTCGCTTCGTCCGCTTATTAACGAAAGAGTATAATTTATGAACAGCTGGTCATTGTCAAGGTCTTTCAAGATTGTTATATTTAAAGTTTTAAATGTTCTGCGCAAACGCTTGTTGCGTAATCCGGCAAATCTTGAACAGCTGCATATTTCTCGAGAATAAGTGGCACGACATTGAATAATAGACTGTTTTGTTTGCTCTCCTACTCTTGCCAGATCTCTTTCTAAAGTTTGTACCTACTCTGATATCTCAAAACACTGTTTTTGTTAATTTGTCGCAACAGGTGGCGACCAAGGCTTGCTGAATGCGTTCTTCTCGGACTGGGCCCACGGAGACATCAACAAGCACCTTCCATTCTTATACAATGTTACATCAGCCGCTTTCTATTCATATCTGCCCGCTTTAAAGCAGTAAGTCTTTTTAAAGTGTATTCCGAAAACTATTCAACCAAAACTTATTTGTTTTTAGGGTTCCGTACCAGGTAACGGGACCCTATTATGTACTAAGTCTACGTCGTTTGTCCGTCTGTCTGTCTGTCCGACTTTTGAGGTACTGTATGTTTTGAACCGTATTAGGTAGCCGACTGAAATTTCATAAAATATATGTTACTAGTTATTGCCCGCAGCCTCGAGAACGGTGGTGGTTTTTTTAAATAAGGACCATGTCGACCAACCTACACTGGGCCCTTGACTAAGGCCCAATCGCCTTAATTCAGGATAGGCTCGAGCTCCTCGGTGGGGACGTATATGAGTTGATATGATGAAGGACCAAGTATGTAAGAAGTAAATCTAATAAAACGATCGAAATCTATCCAATAGTTATTGGCCCACAAAGGCATACCTCTATCATATACAGGGTGTAACAAAATTGGTGTAGGTCCCGTTAACTGTGGCTTCTACTCATCATACTGTACAACTTTTGTTCTACGACTTTGCTGAAAACGTAATTTTTTTTACTTTTCATACAAATCGATCAGCTGATCGACTGATCTTGTGCTTAATTTAGTATGGAAGGCCAATTTTTTTTTGAGAATTGACTATGGGTTCCTTGTAGAAAGTTGTTCAGTATGACGAGTAGAACCCCCCAGTTAAAGGGACCTATACCAATTTCTTACACCCTATATAGCTTATGAGGGATTACCAACAGATAATATAAACTAGAGATCGCCGATCGCCTTAATTCAGGGTGGGCTCGAGCCCCTCGGTGGGGACGTAATATGAGCTGATGATGATGAATATAAACTACAAAAATCATTTAATAAGTGATTTTTTTTTGTTTTTTGCTCTATCGTAATAAATAACGGTTAAAACGTGAGTCGTACTGACGCTAAGAAATGCGAACTGAATAAAAAAAATCGCGTTGATATCTTTGGCTTGAAATTGATTAATAGGAACCTATCATTGTTACATTTGTATGGTGTGGTGGTTCAGAACCCTCGGTGTGCGTGTCCGACTCGCACTTTGCCGGTTTTTTTATGTTTGCTGTCATAACTTCTTTGCAACCATAATTTGGAATCAAAAGAAGTCGGTTAAATAGAAAGTAATGTTAAAAGTAACCGACATAGCTCACAGAATCGCTAAACTGAAGTGGCAGTGGGCAGGGCACATATTACCTAGTAGAATGGATGGCCGATGGGGCAGTAAAGTACTCGAGTGGCAACCGCGCACCGGAAAACGTAGCGTAGGCAGGCCTCCCACGCGGTGGACCGACGATCTGGTGAAGATCGCGGGAAGCCGATGGATGCGGGCAGCGCAAGACCGGTCGTTGTGGAAATCCTTGGGAGAGGCCTGTGTCCAGCAGTGGACGATTTTCGGCTGATATGATGATGATGATGAATGTTAACTGATTTGGTATACTTTAAAAACACGAATTCGTTTAACTTTGATACATTATTATTTATCATGCCTTGTTTATTATTATAGCTACGGACAGAATCTGAAGATCATTCACTTCATTGGCGCAACGAAACCATGGCTACAACGCTACAATTGGGAATCTCGATCTGTCGATGCGCCTGACCATCTGCGCGAACTGCTTCACCAATGGTGGGACATCTTCGTTGGACAAGTGCATGCGAATCTCGATTCTACTATGGTAAGTAAGACGGAACACTTGAATTGTGTGTAATAAATGCTTTATTGTATTTAATAATATATTGTCAACATCAGTTTTAGGTAGTGTAGGTTACAGGAAAATCAGTATGAAATGTTTTTTCATAGTGTGAGTGTAAACCAATAGAGTAAATGCCGCTCGCGTCATTGTAACCCCTAGGTAACTAGCGCCTGCATCAATTAAGGCGCAGTGGTACCTAAAAATCCACTTAAACAGGTTTTTAGAATTCATTTTTGAAGCAGTTAACAGTAAATTTAAAATCTAGGAAAACATACTGGTATTATTGAGAATAGTTACGAGGGACTATATCGACTGGAAACACGATTTAATAAAGTTGGCTCGATTGAATAATTTCGCAAAGGTACCTCTTTTCGAGCCATTTTATCGTCTATTTTCGGTTTTATTCTTAAAAAAAGTAATTTGATAATATGATTTACTAAAATAAAGTTCATAGGTGACTGAAGGGAAAACATCGATTGGATTTTTATTAGAAAATAAAAACGAAAACATCGAAAAAGTGCAAAAGTGTGGTTATTTTCATCCCTCTTTACACGTAAAGAAAAAGACAGATACAGATTTTTAAGTACCACGGGGCCTTGAAAATTAATTACTCGCTGATTACATAATTTAATGGAAATTTTAAACGATGAAAATTAAGAATCAGTATACTGTAGTTTACTGTATCAGTACTGTCGGTGACGTAACGGCTAGGGCCGCTACTCCCTGTCCGGGAGGTCGTGGTTCGAATCCTACCACGTACCAATCTGTTTCGAATTTCTATTCCATATCTACGTTTATCTGACTCTCTTACGACGAAGGAAAAACATCGTGAGGACACCTTCAAACACCTACGAAGAAACTTGAACATTGTGTGTGAAGTCGACCAACTCGCACTGGGCCCGCGTGGTCAACAAAGGCCCGATCGATCTAATTCAGGGTACGCTCGAGCCCCTTGGTGGGGACGTGGTATATGGGCTGATATGATGACCGTAATTTATTTAGAAACCACATTTGTTTAAAATATAGTTCACTGCAGTTACTGTTACTTGTAGAACTTGAGCTATCTGTAACTACAGCGAAATATATTTCACAGAGTTGATACTCGAAAGCAAAAGTTCTCGAGTGGCGACCACGCACCGGAAAACGTAGCTTAGGCAGGCCTCCCACGCGGTGGTCCAACGACCTGTTGAAGATCGCGGGAAGCCGATTGATGCGGGCAGCGCAGCACTTGTCGTCGTGGAAATCCTTGGGGGAGGCCTTTGTCCAGCAGTGGACGTTTTTCGGCTGATATAATGATAATGATGATACTGGTAGTTTCTAAATAAACTGCAGTGCCCATTCTTAAAATTCATCGTTTAAAATCTACTTTAAGTTCACTCGGCGGGTAGTTATTTTTAACTTATGGCGGCACCAGTTCGCTGGGGGTTCCTCTTAATACTGTAAATGACTTAATATCTGTGGCCCCTGCCCCGCACTCCACATTTCACCCCCTGTTTCCTGTGCACTCACACTAAAAATCATTTCTGGGAGGTTGTAATTATAGGTACCCACCCAGTCTACAAAGACACAAGTTCAGGCTTTGGGGAAGTTAGCGATTTAATAGACTCTGACCTACATAAACCAATAACTAATTATAATTTAAGAGGAGTGTATCCGTAGCGCGATCCATATGAACGTAGTTAGTTCTGTAGGCAACCAACAAAAGCATCCAAAAGTGATGAGCTTTACTCATCACTTTTGGATGCTACAGATAACGAAAGGCGCGTGTCACTCAAGCCTTGCGAATAGCGAGCTGAAGAGTTTCTAGTTTTCAAGCGACTTCCAAAAAGGAGGAGGTTCTCAATTCGTCTGTATGTTGGTTGAACCGGTTTTTATGATTATTTTATTATTTGAAAGCTAGTGCTTCCCGTGTGGTCCCATATAAATTTTCTCAAAATCGGTGTAGTACTTTAGTAGAAAATTAACAAAAACCAAAAATAATAAATAATAATGCAAAAATGTACTAACTTGTTGCGATGGAAGTCGGTTTTTTGACGTGTTTAGCGTTTTCAATTATTCTACCTTCATCACTGTGTTGTAGACCTTCATTACCTACCAACCTGCTATAATAATAAAGTGTGATCAATCCATATTTTGTTTGGAATTATTTCGTCTAGCGTGAAGTGAATTGAGAGACATAAATTTTACTATCAAGCAACACACTCCCATCAAGCAACACACACCGTCGGACGCTAAAGGCCCTTATTTAAATATTAAACAAAGTTATTGAAATTTAGTAAACAATTTCTAGATAATAATATATTAGTCTATGGTTCGACAGATTTCTAAAATAAAAACCGTTTTTTTTTTAAATTCCGTTGAGGTTTACGGAATTATGGCAATTTTTCAAGGAAATTGTCAAACCACAAATACAGATATTAGTTTTTCGAGCGTGTTTACATAATTGAGTTAACGTTAATTGATTAATTAATATTTAAATAAGTACTCAACTAAATTTTTTTGGAGCGCACCTACCTACACTCCACTTTAACTTGAGTCATATGACAATATTCAATCTAAATTATTAAAAGACTGTCTAGAGCTATCACTATGGAAAAAATATATAATATACTTAAAATAATAAAAAATCGATTTAATTGAATACAATTTTAAAAATATTACCACTTTTGATGTAAAAAATATAATGTAGACCCTGTTTTTGGCATTAATTGCAAAATTCTCGAAAACAAATATGTAGTTAATGTTGAATGAAACAACACACAAAAATCGGTGACTTCAACACCTTTCATTTTAATTCAACACATTGTTTTAAAAATTATTTGAACGTATAGAAAAGTAATAAAAACATGTAAAAATCAAGAATTGGGCGTTAGGTTTCAACGTAACAGCCGCGTTGAAGCCCGCATTGATTTGAACTTAAAATGAATACTTACGTTCGATATTATTTCAACACGTATCAACTGGCTCGGATTGAGTCATCATAAAGCCTTAAACCTCAAACGGAAACAAGCAAGATGTTGTAACTGATAAGAGTATCAATATCAATAAGCAGATCAGATTAGAACAAACGAGGATTATTTTATTATATGACAGACACGTATCATTTTCACTATGAAACCGTACTCAGCTCCTGTGGTTAGATCTTCCTTCTTCATCACCACATTTATATTGTTAAAGGATGATGTAGGTAAAGTATAGTAAATCGATCCATTCTTGTATTAGCTATCAATCTGAACACACCAATTATGTTTTCCAAGCAATCGCAACAGGATTCTGATATTTCAGAGGTGAGGGTCTTACAAATTTTAGTATTTTTAGAGATGTCACTTCAGAACTTTTACTGTTATTGTTAGTATAGAAGTTTTATCTCCCTCTTTTGTAAATAAAAACGTACAGTTTGTATCCTTGACTTGCTAAATATGTAACGCTTGCACTGTGTTAAGGCTTGTGCATTGCACCAAATATTATTTATCTTTGGCACCCTTGAGCACATTGACGCTAAACTGCTAGAGTGGAAGTGATAAATGTTTCTCCAAAATACTAACATTGTCTAACAAATCAACAAATGTTTGGTCCTCGGTTGCTTGTTGCACGGTCCGTTAAAATTTTTAGGTTTTGGGAATTAGAGGTGTTGGTATTTTGGTGAAATAATCACCGCGTTTATAAATAAACATACACATTTCAATGTAAATAACAGTAACTCGATATTATTTCAAGTTTCATTTTCAAACAATATTCTATGAAAATAGTAGATTTTAGAAATATTTCTAGTTCAGAGTTTAACCAAACCATCTTCACTTGACGTTGTATGTTTATTTCTAGACACGTTTTTCTTGTTATACTAATTACTAGTCCCTTGGACAAAGCTTTTTGCACTGTTTTGACATTTGTTTGTGCGTAAAGCTTAGTTCAAGTTATTGTATGCATGCTTCCCATTGAGATATTTTGTCCCTCCAATTAATAGGAACCAACGGAAACTAATGTTGAGGACCCCGAAGAGGAAGCGCTTCCGGAGGTACCTCCACAAGATTTGCAGTATCATTATGAAGTAAAAGTAGACCCACACTCAGAATTCCCATGGCACCACCCAGAAGCTCACGTTTCGGAACAAAGTAATAAATCGCAAATACTGGATATGTCACGATTTTATGATCCTTGGGCAAATTACAAAGTTCAGTTACAAGCAACTAAAGATTACCCGACAAATCAACACGAAAGTCGATCGAGCTCGTGGCATTCCCACTTTGACGAAGTAGATCCAGGTCAAAATCAGAGTTACATTCCAGAACATAGTCATCAACAATATTACTACGCAGATCATTCTGTCCAGCAACCCGATCACAAGAAACAAGTTAACGACACCAACCAAGAACAGTCGCAAAATACTTTGTCACAAAATGAACATAAACATCATCGCGAACACACAAAAACAGAATTTCAGCACCACCATCATAGTCATACCCAACACACTCAACACGATTACCATACACAGAACCACACATCTCAACATGAGCCAGTTCATTCACAAACATATGGACAGCAAAAAGAAGACCAACATCGAGAGGAAAAAAAGTATGAATTTCAAAATAGTTATTCCACAATAAAGAATGTTGAGCAACATCCTCCGTATATAAATCCGCCGAAAAACGAGAAGTTATATTACCTTCATTGGGATACGAAAAAACGAAATCATCGTCCACGTAAAGTGAACCGTATCAAATTCATGAATGAGGAACAATTGGTAATGAATGGCCACATCTCGGATACAGATAGTGAATATGAAGATGATTTTAGGCCAAGGCATCCCTATGACGGATTTTACCTAAGACATCGTGTGACAATAAATTCTCGAGGTCGCAAAGTGTGCATACACGACATTCCTCCTACTCCCTCACCGTCCCCTCCGCCGGAAGAGGAACTCCCGGATGTACAAGCTGACTATTTACTGGCTCCAGGGGAGGATGAGGAATATTTAACGGCAAGTGAATGTGAAGACCAAGTAAGTGAAATTAGCTCTTCACTTAACTAAAAGTTATTCCTGGAGCTTTGTATAAGATTCAGGTAACAAAGCAAAACATAGTAAGAACGTAAGATCCAGCGCTGCCTGTGACTTTCTGAATGTAGACTAGCTTTGCATGTCCTGTATACTTCTGCACGCATATTGTAACAATATTTATACAATAATACTAAACGTAATAATTTATACTATTGTTATTCCAAAAATAAATAATTTCAAAATGAATGAACAAGGGGGTTTTCAATATTTATTATAGTGCATTTCGAATACCAAGGCCATATTCAACTTGAGATGGTCACATTAGGTGTTAACAAAAGACTTAAAGATAATAATAGATGTCTGGGTCTGGACTATGAAGAGACCAATTTATGGTATTTTATCTTGCTAAAGTTTTACGGTTTTTTTATGATAGACCCTTAAATTTAAGTGTAGAGGTAGTAAAAAAATTAGACAACAAAAGATAACATCACAGCCCTCGTTGCAAAGTTTCAAGTGGAATGTGGCCTTGGTATTTGAAACATACTATAAGTATGAATTGCAAGAATGAAGATTTTCATGTTATTTTCAGAGTGGTGTGGCGGGAAATCTGGCTCGGGTAGTCCCTGGAACAGCTGGCCCTCAAAGCGAAGCTTTAGATGAATTAACTCGTCGACAAGGATGGGAGGCTGGCAATATTGATTATATGGGAGCAGATTCATTCACGAATATTTGGGCAAAAATTTCGCAGACTCTTAATCAACCTCCTGCTAAACAGCCCTCACCTCCTCGAAAGGAGCCTTCGCCACCTAAACAGCCATCCCCTCCTCAGGATCAGCAACAGCCTGAAGTTGTTAAACAGACCGAAGCTCCGGTACAAGAGGCAGTTGCACCTACTCCTGCTCCCACACTGGCAGCTGTAGAATCTAAGACAGTCGAGTCAATTCCACCTGCAGAAACAGCTGCACCGGTAGTGGCTCCATCAGCTACCGCAACACCGGCACCAGCGCAACCATCATCGGATCCGCCAAAGCCAGTAGAAGAGTCAGTCACAGAAACATCAGCTCCCGCCGTCTCAAGTCCACCAGAAGCACAAAAAAAGACTGAGCCTACAGTGCCACCCACTCCACCAGTGACTCCTAAATCTACTCCAGAATCTACAACGCCTGTGACAGAGACAACACCTAAATTAGATGTCACTAGTGCAGTCCAATCTTCAGCGCCAGCTGAATTGCCTAAGGCAGTTGAAGTGCCCAAAATGGTGGAAGCACCTAAAGCTGGTGAAGCACCTAAGTTAGCTGAAACGTCTCCAGTGGCGCAAGCAACTAAAATAGCTGATGCTGCAGCGCCTGCTGTTCCTGAAGTCTCTGCTCCCGCTAGTCCTGCAGCCCCAGAAGCGGCTAAAGCAGAAACTACACCAGTGAAGTTGGACTCCTCGTCGGCCACAACGGCGTCAACTGACAGTCCACCTCTTGCTAACACACCATCTAAAGAAGATGTGCCAGCCAGCCCCGGTGCCAAATGTGAGTAAACATACATAACACTTATCAGTAAAATCTAACGGCTTTGCACTCAGTTTCTCACAGAGTTCATTTTGCAAGTTTTTAGACTAACTAGTGTTAGTTGCACTTTATGTGGACCAACATGCACACAAATGATTCCTCAGTCATGCCGTAGAACGAGATATGTCCACAGTTTTCCCTTTTTGTGCCGTTCTGTGATGTTTTTGGTTTTTTTTATTTATTTATTGAGCATACGTTTCAAAATTCGTTGTTATTTCACCCAGCTACCGAGGAGGCAGCTCAAGAGACGCGGCTTTAATAGATCAGGTAATAACATTTTGTACTTGGACTCAACCCAACATTGTGTCTCTTAAACTATGGATATTGGTGGAGGAAATATTTTTGTACCTACTACACATAACGCTTCTATTTTTTAACTTTGTTCATAAAACAAAGGTGTGAATAATATAGATTTCCAGTAAATAAACTAAGTACCTTTACAAGTATGATCAGATCAAACACAAAAATTCAAGTTTCAGCATATTTACATAATTACAATCATCATCACATCAGCCTAAAAACGTCCACTGCTGGACAAAGGCCTCCCCCAAGGATATCAACGACGACCGGTCCTGCGCTGCTCGCATTCAGCGGCTTCCCGCGACCTTCACCAGGTTTCGTCGGTCCACCTTGTAGGAGGCCTTCCTACGCTACTATTCCGGTGCGCGGTCACCTTTTGTGAACTTTACTGCCCCAACAGATGGCCGATGGGGTAGTAAAGTTCTCGAGTGGCGACCGCGCACCGGAAAACGTAACGTAGGCAGGCCTCGCACGCGGTGGACCGACGACTTGGTCGAAGAAACTATTTAGTAATCTGTGACCTGGTGAAGATCGCGGGAAGCCGATGGATGCGGGCAGCGCACGACCGATCGTCGTGGAAATCCTTGGGGGAGGCTTTTGTCCAGCAGTGGACGTTTTTTCGGCTGATATGATGATGAATTACAATAGATGACTCTAATGAATATATTGATGAGTAGGTAGATATAATATTAGGTACACAGAGTACTCTAGTACTGACATAACTGGTACATGACTGCAAACCTCTCAACTGGTGATATAGCTCATGAAACTATGTAACTTTCTCCATGGAACCTTTCCTCATTTCGGTTTATTTTTGATTCCTTGTAGTAATTGAACATCTGATCAGCTGATGTTTTGGGAAGTCCAATTATGTTACTTAGTTGAAGGTATACAGTATCATGAGCTAAATCACCAGTATAGAGGTTTGCAGTTATGTATGTACACATATTTAATTTAATCTGAGGATGTTGGGTTGTGTGCAGGTAACAGCTATAAGTAGGTATGTTCTGTCTACGACTCTTCAATAGGTATTATGCTAGAATATTTCTGCATCGAGAAAAGAATTGTACTAAAATATTGATTGTGTGAATACAAAACAGATTGTTACTACTTTGCTTTAAACGAAATCGTAAAAAACTACATTGTTTTTCTTTATTTTTTGTTGCTTTTCATGTCATTTTAGGCATTACAAGGAACATTACTATCATATTTCATTTTATTTCTTTCTAGATTGTTGTAGATTTTATCGACTGTCTCTTTCAATTAATGATCTGTTAATTACATTCGATATTATAATATCAACCCAGCCATGTAAACAAGTAGATATACCTATCATTGATAACATGATAACAGTATTCATCCATCATAATTCATAATTTATTTATGAATATTTCAGTTACTTTCTTTTGCAAAGCACTGTTACGTCTCCCAATAATATCCCCACAAAAAATATTCCTTGTGATGCATCAGCTTCGATTTGCCGCTAAACTTAACTCTTTAACTATCTGCTTGCATTTTTGGAGTTAACCATGTAGCTCTGTTTTCGCTCCATTTTGTTCCAGGCCCTAACCGAGCTTGCTCTCTAATGTGACCGCGATACTAACGCCGCACGTCTAACCACAAGAGAATAACGGCGGTACTGTTGGCATTGTAGCGGAGGAGCGTCGCAAGCCGGTGGAGAAGCTGCAGCTCAGCCCACCGGCCGCCGCCGACCCCCTGCCCACGCCGGACAGCGAGGCCGAGGACGCGGCCGCTCTAGCGCAGTCAATCATCGCCAGCGAGCTGAACGTCACCTCCCCCTCGCCCTCCGCCGAACCCAAGTCACCACAACTACCAGTAGAAGATAAAAAACTCAACGTCCAGCAGCCAGAATTACCCACTCCGCCGGTGTCGCTGGCACAAATCGGTGTTAAACCCAAAGGGAAACCGTCCACGGCTGCGCAAATAGAATCATCAGTATTGGGAAAGACCGAGGCTCCAGCGGGTACTCCGACCTCTTCGCCTGCGACGCCCGGCACTCCGACAACGCCTACCACGCCTTCTGAACCCAGTACGCCAACAGAAACATCTGGCAAGAAGAAGGTTGTAAAAAAGGTGGTAAAGAAGGAAGGGGGTCCCGCTCCCGGCGGTGGTGCCGGTGACGCGAGCACGCCCACGCCGGTGCCGCCGCCGCGCAAGAAGGAGAAGAAACCTAAAGATAAGTGAGCGCCTATTGCCTTAAGTGTCCCTGTGCCATAATTCTAGCCTATTCTATGTTTTGTGTTATTTAATGTACGTTATAATGCTTTTTGTACTGTGCGACTATTCTATGTTAGGATAATTTTACTAGTTATCATCACAATGCAGGCATTCCTCCGAGTGCAAGCGCGGCCATTTTCGTATTTGTTATCGAGAAATTGTAGTTAATTTTTTACGTGTAACTTTATTACTGTTTTATTTGTTAGTAAGTGTTTAAATCTGATTTGTCTTGAATTTTGAGAACTTATAATTTTCTATAAAGATGAATTTATGTATTATAGGTAAAACAAACATTTTTTATGTAATTTTGTATTAAAAGAATATTTTTGGAATGTACTTGACTTCATTTACTTTCTCACTACAGAGCTTTAACCACTTAATTTTATGAGTAGAACAAATGGCCATTGGGGTAGTAAAATTCTCGAGTGGCGACCGCGGAAGACGTAGAGGACCTGGTGAAGGTCGCGGGAAGACCTGGATGCGGGCAGCGCAGGACCAGTGGTCGTGGAAATCCTTTCGGTTGGCCTTTGTCCAGCACTGGACGTTTTTCGGCTGACATGATGATATGAAGGTACAGAGATAAGACCACCTTTGTACATGTTCTCTAATTTCTTGTCATTTAAATGTTTGTGTCGTCGTGGAAATCCTTGGGGGAGGCCTATGTCCAGCAGTGGACGTCCTTCGGCTGATATGATGATGATGGTATTGTAATTCTGTGATAGTGATGATGTTGAAAAGTTTGTGTACAATAAAGGAAATTTTTGATATATATCCTACTATTAATAAATAGATACATGAACAATTTATTCTTTACCACAACACAAATACAGTACGGTAAATTAACATTAGTACACTTAAGTCATCATATATTAGGTGTAACAAAACTAGCTGAAACTATTTTAACTGGTGCTTCTACCCATGAAACTAAACAACTTTCCCCATGAAACCCATAGTCAAAAATCGAAAAAAAATGGAACTTCCCATACTAAGTTGGCTGATCAGCTGATCGAGTTGTATGCGAAAGCCAAATATATATTTTTTTGCGATTTGACTATGGGTTCCATGGGGAAAGTTGTTCAGTTACATGGGTAGAAGCACCAGTTAAAATAGTTTCAGCTAATTTTGTTACACCTTATATATCACGCACACCTAATACTACTATGATAGTAAGGTGGTTGTCTTATTACCCAGCCGTCCCTAAAATAGAGCAGTCAAATAATACACTTTACCTGCTTATGAACAATAAAAATGGTGTCACATTACAACTTTCGTCGACACGACATGTGTGTTGGACGCACAGCAAACATGACACAGGTGTTCATTGCAACGGATATGCGGCGGACACGACTGGCGAACTACAACGCCAGTGCGCATCGACACACCTCGCATGTTCGCGTTGTATTGGATGGTTTTCAGTTTTTACCATTATTCGTTCACGTACACCCGAACGAACTTCTAGAAATGTGTTGAAGGATAATTCACCATATCAGCAGAAAATCGTCCACTGCTGGACAAAGGCCTCCCCCAAGGATTTCCACGACGACCGGTCCTGCGCTGCCCGCATCCATCGGCTTCCCGCGATCTTCACCAGGTCCTCGGTCCACCGCGTGGGAGGCCTGCCTACGCTACATTTTATGTAAGGATAATTATTCAATATTTTTTTTATTTAGAATTTATCATAAATAATCACTATCATAGCGGCGAGCGGCATTTATTAACGTAAAAACCACGTCGTGTTTAAACACGTTAATTGACAGTAAAGGCATCTGAGCGGAAGAAATCATCGGTTCGATTCGGAAGGACCTTGAAATTGTAAGCCGATTGACAATTTACCGTCATATTTATAATCTAACTAAATTAAGTATAGTGATATTGTAAAATCGCGGTTTTGACTATATCCCGGCGACATAATACACGGCAGTGTCAGTATGTCAGCCAAGTTAGACAAGAAAAGGGCGACACCCTTTCCTTTCGTCCTACCCGTAACTTAAAATATGTTTGACCTGCAACACACTTGGGATTTTGTATTTCTAGTAAAACCCCGTCGATCACCTAGAATCCCAATTCTCATAAATGTATCTTTTACCTATTTTGAAATATTGACGTCCAAACCTCTCTATTTTTATGTCTGACTCACCAAAATTATAGAACGCTTCCAGGCACAGATTTATAAGTCACTGCTTCCAGGTGACTTAGAAACTTGAAATTTGGCATCGAGGTAGATACTTGGACGTATATATACATAGGGAAAATTCAAAAACGGCAAAGTGTGAGCCGTACTCGCGCACCGAGGGTTCCGTATCACCACTACTCATCAAAACATAGACTACTTCCAGCTGACTTATAAACTTGAAATTTGGTATAGAGGTAGGTTATTAGACAAAGGACAAGAAAAATTCGAAGAAATTCCAAGTGTGAGTAGTACTCGCGCCAGTGGCGGCGTAGCATGGGTTGGCACCCGGGGCGGTTATCTGTCAAGCACCCCCAAAATAAAAATAAAAACAACCAACGCCGTGGTCAGAAATTTTCGTGTGTGCTCGCACATATTTCTCCGGCAAAAATAGTTTTAGACAGCTAAGTATATCTGGATTATTGATTTTATTACGCAACAACAGGCAGTACTGAATACTGAGCTGCAATTTACGCCTAAGCTCCTGTGTATCAAGCCCTACCATTTCGTAGACAAATAGAGAAGGGTATAGGAACGGATAGCTGCCGTACATCCTTTTGTAAAGATATCTAGCTCTTTGAGGTCTCTCTTTATGTAGTCTATGTTTATCCTCAGATGGGTCCCAAAGCAAAGTGTATATTAGTACTAACGTACCGAAACTATAGCACTATACTCCAGCTTGCTACGAACAAACGCATTGTATAGCATAACTGCTACCACAGATGACATACTTGCCGCCACTCTGATATCGCGAAACTGGTAAGCCCTCCTCATTATAAAACCAAGGATTTTATTACTGATTTTACACGATGATACAATATTCATTATTAATTAAACCCAAGTCCTTTATCTTGTCCACTCTCTCTAGCTCAGATCCATTCTGAACCTTACAAAAAGTATTTAGCCGTTATTGGATCACGTAATCTAAAAGGTAATTGCTCAGCACTTGGAAATATCAGCGAGACTGTTTATGTGGCTCCACGACTTAATTTGGTCATAATATCTTTTGTAGAGCCTGACAATTCGTCCACTGAGCACACAGATTTGTATACCTGCAAAAATGAGGCAATTAAAAGAGATTAAGACTGTGGGAAGATCATTTATCATGGCAAGCAACAGCGTAGGTCCAAGCATACGACCTTGACTTGCCCCAGATATTGTATAATATTCTTGTAGCTGTACATATTGATTTTTACCTTCAAGCTTCATAAATAGGATATCATTATTTACAACATCGAAAGCGCGACGGAAGTCCAAGAAAACTGCGGCAACCTGCCCACCCATATACATTTCAATTGCTACAGAGTCCACAAAATTTACGTGATTCGTGGATGTTGAACGAGCATCACGAAAGCCGTGCTGTGAATCACGGATATCTATGTGAATTAATTTGATAGGAAATGTAAAAGATATCTAGACTTTTTTTTTTATTCACAATTGGTAAACCCTTGCCAACATCTCACCTGGTGGTAAGTGACGATGTTGCCGAAGATGGAAGCGAGCTTACCAAGATTCCCCAACGCAATGGGGAAACAAACAAACAATTTATCAAAAGCACGCAACACTGCTATAGGTCTCGCGAAACTGGTTCCGTACCAACACTTCTCATCAAAATAATTATATTATAGTCCCATTATATAGTCCACTTCCAATTGACTTTTTAACTTGAGATTTGGGATCAAAATAGGTTATTAAGCGTATAATAAGGATAAACGAAAAATACCGGCCAAGTGCAAGAAGGGCTCGCGCATCGAGAGTTACGTAGCACCAATAATATATTATCCTGTATAAAAGTTGGTTTAGGACCCATTAACTGGGAGTTTTAACCATCATACCGAACAACTTTTCCCAAGGATCTCATAGTTAATTTGCAAAAACAATAATTTCGACGCTCCATACAAAAATGCACAAAATTGTCAATCAACTGATCGTTTTGTATGAAGAGTTCAAAAATCTTTTTGCAATTTCAGCAAACTTGTAAAACAAAAGTTGTTCAATATGATGAGTAGAAGCCCCAGTTAACGGGAATGACACCAATTTTGTTATATACCCTGTATATGTCTTTTACTTGAATAAAGAGAGGCAATAAATATTATTCATCATCATCATCATGTCAGCCGAAAAACATCCACTGCTGGACAACTGGACTGCTGGACTGGATATGGTGAAGATAGCGGGAAGCCGATGGATGCGGGCAGCGCAGGGCCAGTCGTCGTGGCAATATTATTACTTTACAAAAAATAATAACATGCCAACGAAATATAAAAGTAAAAGGGAGCCAAGTTCGATACGAAAAATTTCATTATCATATCAGTCGACTGCTGGACATTCCCCCAAGGATTTCCACGACGACCGATTCTGCGCTATCGCATCCAGCGGCTTCCCGCGCCCTTCACCAGGTCATCGGTCCACCGAGTGGGAGGCCTGCCTACACTTCGTTTTCCGATACGCAGTCGCCACTCGAAAACTTTACTACCCCAACGACCATCTTTTCTTCGAGCTATGTGCTCCGCCCACTGCCACTTAAGTTTAGCAATTCTGAGAGCTATTTCGGTTACTTTGGTTCTCCTACAGATCTCCTCGTTTCTGATTCGATCACGCAGAGAAACTTCATTGCCCTTTGGTTGACCTTGAGCCTTCTTAAGAGGCCCATAGCAAAGTATATATTAGTACTAACATACAGTATGGACACTCCCTGCCGCTCTCTAGATTGCGACCTCACCTCCTCGTCTCCCAGGTTGATACAGATTGGTTACAGTTTGGTTGACGAAAGTATAGGATTTCGCCGCCATTTTGTTTGTTCCGTCATTCGTTTTTTGAAATGTCATAGGGGCAAATGACTTTCGCCATTCGCAGTAACACAGAGACGCTCCATTGCCTCTTACGAGGCCCATAGTAAGCGATCATGTCTCAGGTCTATGTTATCACTGGCAATGACAATACACACTGGTGGAAGACCTTGGTCTTAAGACACTGTGGTATTTTAGGGACGTGAAGATACTACGAAACTTTCCGAACGCTGCCCAGCCGTGTTAGATTCGACGATTGATCTCTTTCTTGAAGTTGGACCTACCCAACTGGACTGCTTGTCCCAGGTACACATATTCGGCAACAACTTCGCGTGTAGAGCCTCAAACCACAGCCGAGATACTAGTTACTCTCCAACTTTCAGAGGAGTAGGTGCGACACGGACGTTTGACATAACTTTCGTCTTGTCCATGTGCATTCTAAGACCTACTTGTTGAGAGTCTCTACTGAGGCCAACGAGCATTGTGCCTAAGTCGTTCCAGATATGATCCTGCCATCCTCAGAATTCAGCTTGGTCAGTTGGCTTTGTCCAACAGACAGATCTCTCGCGAACACTTTTAAGCTTTTGTTGGTCTTATCATCATCAGTAGCCTTATGCGTCTGTTACAGACGATTTAGTCAGTGACTCGGATACAATGTTTTTGGTGACTGTACAATCCGATGCGAGACCGGCACAGTCTACCGCAGGACTGACAGGGGAAGTTCCCGATAGATGGATTAGAGGCAGCTTGATGTGTCCTGTGCCTCCGTTCGGATAATAATTAAACCGGAAGTCATCACACAACTTGGGACCATTACCCACACACTTGCGCCACACGTCTTTATTCTCTGCGAGCTTTTCCCAGCCCTGGTAGTCGATTATAAAGGCTGACATGTCACGTCTGGCACAGTCTTTGAAGCGCAACAGTGGCCTCCCAACCTTTATTTTGGCGTGCGCAAAATAACGCGTCGAGGCAATCGAGTGGACTCCAATCGATTCACATGCCCCAACCATCGTAAACGTCGCTGTTTCACAATGTGGGCAGCTGTGCAATCTCCAGAACCCTTTCGTTTGTAACTCTGTCCTCCCATGATATGCCTTGGATGTTTCGTAAGCAGTGCTTGTGGAAACTGTTGAGCCGGCGTTCCTGTTTTGCGTACGACGTCCAGATTTCAGCACTGTACACGAGTATACTGAGTACGCAAGCTTGATAAACACCCATCTTGGTTTTCACCGTCAGGTGTTTAATGTCCCAATCTCTTGTACGTTACGTTGTACGAGTGAAAGGTTGTTCGATACGTTCAATCAAACCAAGGTAGCAAAACCTGTGAACAGCTTCCAAAGTTGTGTCAACCAGCAATATAGCTCTCATGGTTATGGTTCTCACATCCTTGAACGAGCACTACGGTCTTTATGGAGTTTGTGGACATAGATAACAGAGCACAGGCGTGGGGGAATTCGTTCATACATAATACACTAAAGCTCGCTGGAAGTACTCGCAGTAAATGCCGCATCATCAGCAAACAGAAGACTGTCAACGAAAAGATCTTTACGGTTTTTTTTATATTTGATAAGGGAGATGTTGTTCTCAATCGCCTCTTTAATACAATTTGTATTATACTGGCGCAAATCCCAAGTCAGGGACATAGAGATCTGCCTGTTTAGTTGCCGATACTGAGAAGCGTCTTAGAGGACTGCAAAACCAATCTGCGACTTTCTTCAATTTAACATACTTACCTTAAGGGCAGTTTTACAGGCTGTTTATATTTGGGGGTAGTGCCTAAATAAAACGCAAAATATTCCTTGTCCATCTGAATGGGGTTGGTAGAAAGAAGAAGAAGCTTGGGTGCCACTGTGGACCCAAAGTCCTATGGCTGCTCAAGCATACCTAGAATTAATAAGATGTCGGTGGGTGAAATCTTGCAGTTCCAGGTGCAATTGTTTCAAACGCCAGCTCAAATTTCATCACATCAGCTCATATACGTCCCCACCGAGGGGCTCGAGCCTGCCCTGGATTAGGGCGATCGGGCCTCAAATTTACTGGGTTACATAATTGTGGAGGTGGTTGTAAATAAAACGTTCTATTATTGTCTTTATTTTTATCAATTTACCCGACTTCGTTCATAAATTGAAGATGATTAAAAATCAGACTAAT
Organism: Coleophora flavipennella; assembly: GCA_947284805.1. Lineage (NCBI taxonomy): Eukaryota > Metazoa > Arthropoda > Insecta > Lepidoptera > Coleophoridae > Coleophora > Coleophora flavipennella. The sequence goes on along the minus strand of OX369256.1, from coordinate 10,159,774 downwards.
ATTATAAAGGCCAAAGTTTGTGTGTGTGTGTGTTTGTTACTTCTTTACGCTCAAGTGGCTTGAACAATTTTGATTAAATTGGGTATGGAGGTAGCTGACACCCTGGATTAACACATAGGCTACTTCTTAACCGTGGGTAATACCGCGGGTCGCAGCTAGTATAATATTAAGTGGATCTTCTATGGTCTTTTTGCCGCGCCCCCTACGCTGCGCTGACGAACGTCGCAGTACTTTCAATATTTTTTTTTACATTGACTATAGACAAATTAATATTTACCGTATTTTTTTTATAATCTGCATAAATGGGCTTTCGGACAATATTTTTTATAAACCAAGTTTATTCATCATCCACGTCCACTGCTGGACATAGGCCTCCCCCAAGGATTTCCATGACGACCGGTTCTGCGCTGCCCGCATCCAGCGGCTTCCCGCGACCTGCACCAGGTCGTCGGTCCACCGAGTTGGAGGCCTGCCTACACTACGTTTTCCGGTGCGTGGTCGCCACTCGAAAACTTTGCTGCCCCAACGGCCATCTGTTCTACGAACAATCTTAAACCAAGTTCAATACGAAAATATAAAACTATACGGGGTTTGTTTGCATTGTGTCAGTCACTACTTAAAGTTTATTATTTTAAGGCTTGCGTCATATTTTGCTACGGAACCCTAAAAACCTGGTATGGAGAATGAATTGGGCATCATCTAGTTAGCTGATAACGACACCAAACTGGACTAAAATGTCCTATCTACCGTCTACCTTAACTAATCCGTCAGTTTTTTTCTGAGCGCCGGGAGCTCTGTACTTTGACCCCTCCTCCCCCTCCCCCTCCTGTCACGGAGTTCAAACTGGCTACCGGGCGTTTTGGGCTTAGGTGAACGTGTATAACATTCGTACCAAATACTGTTTCCCAATATAAAACGGACTATCATTGTCACCTCACGAATTCAAAAAGTTTAGTAAGAATATAATATACTTTGGTAAGAGTATGTGTTTACAGTCAATACCTATATAAGTCCAATAAACTTTCATTTCAATATACTAAAAGAATACAGTCAATAAAATTAAACTTACCTTACCTACTGCATTATGTTATACTGTGGCGTTCTCGGCCGCCGCCAACGGTCACCGGAGTTCATATCGAGTCGGTTCCCACGTAACGCGGATGTAAGTCGACTGGGCGAGTTAAATGCCTAAATCTTCGGAACAATGGCACAGATTACTAAATAGTTACTTCGACAAGGGGCTCTTAAGGCATGATCGCCCTGATTCAGGGTAGGCTCGAATTATATCTATAATAGTGATCGCCCTGATTCAGGGTAGGCTCGAATTATATCTATAATAGGGTGGGTGTAATATCAACATAGGGTATAATATCAACATCAACATAAACCTACTAGGAAATAGTAAAGACAAAAAACATTTATTTGATGTACTCAAAACATCAGGCTTTAGATCAATTGTGCAATTTCCTACTAGAATATGTAAAACTACTAAAACATGTATCGACCACGTATACACAAACATAATCAAAAATGATATTTTAAAAGTATTCGGATACGACTTTATAGTATCCGATCATATGTGTGTCTCTGTAAATATTGCAATTCGTAAGCCAATTCAATGTAATAAAATTATAAAAAAACGCATATTCTCAGAAATTAGCAAAACCAATTTTAATCAAAATCTATTGTTATATAATTGGAAAAGTGTATTAACTAGGCAAGAACCCGCATACAAAATTTTAGAATCCATTCTTAACATTTTAAAACATTTTTTTGACATTCATTTCCCTATAAAAAAGTGCAGTATAAAAAATCAAACCAAAACATGGATCAGTGAACTTGCTACTAGATTACGTAGGTCAATTAAGAATGTTAAAAGAAGCCTGTCGCAGTCAGTCGGCGATCAGTTTTGCAGTATCGATTTGTTAACCCAACTAGAAAATAACTACTCAACCGAACTTCGTCGAGCGCGTAGCGAGTTTATAAATAACACCATTTTAAACAGTGACAATGTTTGCCGAAGTGTGTGGCGCGTGATTGCGTCCGAAACGTGCAAACATGAGAACAAAAGCAGCGCTCTCGATATACTGATAAGTAAATCAGCTGGTGACAACTTGGAGAAGCGAACGCTAGCCACAGCTGAGTCGCTGAACCGGTTCTATATAAGTTCGAATAATATAGTCAATCCCAGTCTGAGCGTGTCGGAGGCAACGGCGTTACTGCATTCTTTCCTTAAAGATCATCCGGCGCGTAATAATTATTTTTCTTTTGATAAATTTACTTGCCTAGAATTTTTAATAGTAGTAAGCAAAATTAAGCGCAAAGAATCTAAGGACGTTAATGACATGTCTACGCACATGTTCGACTATCTTCCATTATTTCTTGTCGAAATCTTTTGTGACTTATTTAATAAATGTGTGGAGGAGGGAGTCTATCCGGACGCACTTAAACGTGTCAAAGTTCAACCAATATACAAGGGAAAAGGCGACATGCATGTCTTGAAGAACTTTAGACCAATCTCTCTCATACCGATACTGTCAAAGGTGTTCGAAAGATTGATGAGCGACAGGTTAATGTCTTATTTTAACTCTAATAAATTACTTAACGATCATCAATACGCGTACCAGCCGGGGCGCTCCACAGTGGATGCAGCCACACAAGTTATTACAACTGTTATGAAACATCTTGAGCTTAAGAAAAAAGTAGCAGCCATTTTCTGTGACCTGTCCCGCGCCTTTGAACTAGTTAACCATCCACTTCTTTTGGCCAAGCTAAATACCTATGGAATAAGAGGATGCTTCCACAAAACAATAGCTTCATTTCTTAGTGAACGAACACAACTAACGTCAGTGAATAACGTGAAGTCCAAACTCCAGTCACTAGGCAATAATGCCGTCCCCCAGGGATCAATAATGGGAAATAATTTGTTTCTCATTCTAATGAATGACTTCACCACCGCATCCAGAGACGCTGAATATGTCATGTTCGCGGATGACGGGTGTGTAATTGTGACTGGAGTAAATGACTTGGATCTAAGGTCCCGATTAAATAAAGTAATGAATGAAATCGCTGCGTGGTTTTCAGTCAATGGAATGTGCCTTAACGTAGAAAAAACTAACATCATACAGTTCAGTCTCAATGGATCCAAACGGCAAGATCTCAATGTCAGTTGTAATGGTGAAGTAGTCCCGCAGGTATTCCAAGTAAAGTACTTGGGCTTTGTGGTGGACAGCGGACTCACGTGGTCACCGCACGTGGACGCGCTCTGCGCAAGACTTGCATCTGCATGCTACTCCCTTGGAAGACTCCGCCCATGCCTTAACCCAAACAGTGTTAAAAAAGCCTATTATGGCTATTTTCACTCCATCTTAACTTACGGTCTCGTACTGTGGGGTAAGGCAGCTGAGAGAGAGAGAGCTTTCAGATTGCAAAAACGCGCAGTCAGAATAATTGACACCGCAAGACGTGACCAGCCCGCTCGTGAGCTGTTTATAAAACACAAAATCCTAACACTACCATCTCTTTACATACTGGAAGTAGCAAAATACGTCAGGAAAAACCTTCAACAATTCTCCACACATGGTGGTCAACATAGTTTTAACACCAGAAACCGCCACGAGCTCCTGCTGCCATTGCGGCGTTTGGCTAAGTCCCATAGGTGTCTGGACTTCATAGGCCCTAAAATATATAATAAAATAGCTCCCGAAATCCGGGATTCACCCAGCTACAACTCGTTTTTAAAAAAATTCAAAAAATTTCTAATATCACACGCGTTCTACACAGTAGACGAGTTCACTGACCCTCCCCACGAGCATACTTAGGAATAATAAACATACTAAGTACATACGTGTATTACCTGCACTTGTAATAATATAAAAAATTAGAATGTCCAATTATGAATGTAATGTAATAATTTAATTAATATTAAATATTAGAATTAAATTAACATTATGACGTGTAAACCATCAAGTTTATCAATAAATATTTGTATTTGTATTTGTATTTGTATTTGGTGTTTGCACTTGGCCACCATTGCATCATCTCACGGATGGAAAGTTCTAATAGCAAAAAAGCCAACATCTCGCGGTGTTCCCAGGCGGTCACCCATCCAAGTACTGACCGCGCCCGACGTTGCTTAACTTCGGTGATCGGACGAGAACCGGTGTATTCAACGTGGTATGGACGTTGGCGAATAAATGATTAAATTTAAGATATAGGTGATTCAATACTTCAAGGGGTAAATGTAACAAGTGATCCAAAAATGCTTAGTTGTGGTTTGCTACTTGTTTGGTAGGTAATCTAGGCTAAACCCATTAAAGACCCCCAAGTATACAGTACTAATACACAACTACGTCAGTACTAATATATATATTTTGACACAACTTAAGGTACAGCGCCATCTAGTGGAAACATAGAATATTGTTGCGTTAGTGCGTCCACAGATTACTAAATAGTTACTTGTGCGTCGGTCGTAAACTCTTTTTTTCCTTACTTGTCTTATCTCGTAAACATATATGGCGTCCCTATGTCAATGTCACTGGAAATAGCTTTTCATAGGGTGGGAAACAATTGAATGAACTGAATGGAAACCATTGAATGAAATGAATGTTAGTCGTGGTTAATGTTAAAGATGATGATATAATGATATAATGATGTTAAAGTTTTTTTTCTTACTTGTCTTATCTCATCAACAAAATTTGTACTTCATTTAATCATTGAATCAACCAAGAATAAGAGTTAGTTCATCCAATGGTTCCCAACCCTACGCCACATTTAATGTGGCGTAGGGTTGGGAACCATTGGACACATTTCACAGTTCATGAATCACAGCCTGGTGACAGACGGACGGACGGACAGCGAAGTCTCAGTAATAGGGTCTTAGGAATATTCTGAGACAGTACGACATTATTTAGGAAATAACTTCTGTTTTTTAGAATTCGGAACATAATCTCGTTATCCGACGAGAAACTCGCCTAAGCCTAAACTAAATAAATAACTTATAAAATACATGTGAATATAAGTACCATAAAATAATTAAAACATAATTATATTTACTGTTTGGAAAATAGTTTGAAGCTTGAAAAAAGATGATAAGAAACTCTCATTGCTGGTGAAATTGCTTTGCAGTGTACCATTTTTTCCTGATAATTTTGTATTTTGGAAACAAATGAAAACTTATTCCCGAATCTCCGTAAGTACTAAATTCAGGAACGCAACAATATTTCGTTTTTCTGTTTTTATTATTAACAGGTTTCTTAATGTAATCGTGAGCCATCTGATTATATCTAAAATTAACCTCACCTTATCCTCAACTTAAAGCAAAGTGTCGTTCTTAGAAACTTCTTCATTTCGCCACTAGAGGCGCGCGGAAAATCTTTGCATCGCCAATAATACTTGCCATCGCTTTCTGTTTGAGTACATAGGCTGTATATCAGCCGTGAGACGTCTACTGCTAGATAATTACACTCCCGCGGATGGCAGACTTTTGCCAATTTTATAGACTATAAATAAATAGTGTTTCTGTGATTTTTATTTCTCTGGCTGATGCGAGTAATTAAATTTGCTAAACTTTGAATAAAAACTATCAAAGATGACCTAATTTAATAAAAGATATATAGTCAAGAGTTTAAAAAGCTTCTATTTCCGTCATTTTTCTATTTCCCTAGCTGTCTAGAGTAATAAAATAAAAATTACTAAACTTAATGTAATAAAATGTTTAAAAACTATCAAAGATGACCTAATTTTTAGCTCGCAACAACAGTTCAAAATCATTCATTCAGTCATTCACTTCATCCCTTCTCTACACCAAAGCAACAAAACAATCATGTCGATTTTTAATCTGTGACAAAATCCTTTATCAATTACGCAATTTTATGGAAAAAGTGTTAAAAAATGTATAAAATAATAGCAGTTTTCAGTGTTAATTCATACGTCCACGTCGTACTTACCATTTACAATGTTTCTTAATCTCAAAACTATCAAAGATGACCTAATTTTTAGCTCGCAACAACAGTTCAAAATCATTCATTCAGTCATTCATTTCATCCCATCTCTACACCAAAGTAACAAAACAATCATGTCGATTTTTAATCTGTGACAAAATCTTTTATCAATTACGCAATTTTATGGAAAAAGTGTTAAAAAATGTATAAAATAATAGCAGATTTCAGTGTTAATTTATACTTCCACGTCGTAGTTACCATTTACAATGTTTTTTAGTCTCATAATGTGTATGGTGTATTCGGAAAGTGGTGTTTTTTGTTCGAGCGGTGTTTGTTGACAACATAAGACAAGTAAGGAAAAAAAGAGTTTATCTCCTCGCATGCATATATACACACCAAAGTATACAATTATGTACGGCGCCATCTAGTCGAAACATAGAATACTGCTGCGTTAGTGCGTTGTATCTCGATTCTGGTCTGCTTCAACGACAGGCATGGTGTGCACGGTGTGCACAAGTTTGTTTTCGGTGCACACATACATTCTACAAAACCACGAGTGTTGCCATTGCTACGGCAATTAACGTGTTCTACGGCATTCTTACAATTAGAGTAGTCCTTTATGGGACACAAATGTCAACTTAAAATAATTTCAGTCAAACAGCGCAACTATTTTGATTATTAAGCAATCAAAACAGTTAAAAAAATTGATTCCCACTACTCGTAAAGCTAGGTTCACAAAAAAGTACGAACTATAATAATTAATTTCTCACTGTGCCTTCCACCGATAACCTGGTGAAGGTCGCGGGAAGCCGCTGGATGCGGAGACAGCACAGTAGCGATCGTCGTGGAAGTCCTTGGGGGAGGCCTTTGTCCAGCAGTTGACGTCTTTTGGCTGATATGATGATGATAATAATAAATAATATTAATTGTTTCAAATATATAACTTTTACTCGGTCAAATATTCATATAATGTTTTTTTTATTGATTTATCATTAATGATTTTATACCATGGAGAGACAGTACTTTAATTGATTTATCATTAATGATTTTATACCATGGAGAGACAGTACTTTAAATATAAAGGTTTGTTAGTTAGAATTATTTGCAGGTACATAATGGACTTGCGTTTTTTTTAAATTCATTATTGACTCCCAATAGTATGGTTGTAAATATTTTATCTGGAAAAATGTGTGTTTTTCGTATTTTTTTATAATATAGGAAAATATAAATGTTGACTGAAATGGGACTCCAACCTCGGCCTGCACCTTAAACTGCCAATGTCGACCAGCCGAGATATCACATTAGCATTCATATATTCGGTGACTCATTATTTTTTTTACTAACCATTTTCGTGACATTTTACATTATTTAAAAAAATATGTTTTTTCCCAAAGTGCAAAAATTTAACTCTCTCTCTCTCTCTCACACACACACACTAACACACACTCACACACACACACTCCCAAACCCACACGCACGAATACACTATCTGCGTGTATGTATCATTACAGAAGACAGACATACTGCTCTTTAATTTAATTAAATAGGTATTTTCTCTGTAATTTAATTTAATTTAATTCCTTCAATTTTTTGTGTTAGTCACCTTGTATCTTAATGTTTTGTTTTTACCTTTAATATACCATAGATTAAGTAATGTAGGAGCGAGATCCCCTAACACAGGTACTTCCGTACCTAAAGGTCTCAGCCATGACATATGTAATGCCTTTGGTGAAACTAAACTATTTTTCTATTTTATATGTTTAAGGAGGTAAACTAGTAACCCATGTACATTCCCTCTCGGTAAAAAAAGTGAAAGTTATTTTGAATTTGTTATGTCACGTGACATTGACACATTTTTTTAAATGTGAAATTTCTGTAATTTTGCGTATACTGTGCGGAGTGCATGTTATCTTCCTATCAAAGACGCCCGGACGACGGTGTAGCGTATGATTAACTTTTTTCTTCATACTTTGATCCCGGCTTAGGACAGGCAAAATACCTATGTAACGTAGCAGTATAGCGATTAGCGACTGAGGAAGCCATACAGTACCTGTGAGCAAAAAGTCAAGTAAGCTGATAGGTAATTTGGCGTATTTTATAAAAATTAGGTAAGCAATTACACCTAATTTACAATAATTAAAAGATAAGCTGAAAATTACGTGTCGTTTTTTACCAAATGTTAATCCAAAGCGTATTAATTACCTTATCACTTATTTACACAGATTGTAACTAACGTTTACATAATTAGACTAACTGTAATAAATGCGCACCGTTTGGGCTTCGAATAAACTACAAAATAGTGGTGCTATTTTTAGAGTTCGGAAAGTCTCGTCTATATAGATAAAATGTCTTTGAATTATGATTTATGTATCCTTTTGATGTATTAGGGATCGAATGAATGTCATTGTGTTTCTAGGTTTTCTCACGTAATATTTGCTTTTACGAAAGGAACGTAGAAAAATATAGTGCCTTATAAAAAGAATAACATTCCTAATTTTCTTGCATATCTTTAAAAAAAAACGGGAGTGTTTTTATTCCTTTAAGAACCAAATTATCAATTTAAAATAAATAATTTAGAAGTTGCTAATAATAATTAGAGGCGTCTAGTTTCAAAACCCGCTAAAACGTTCCTACATAGAATTTCTGTTTATATCTCAAAATGACGCTACAGCATTTTTCTTATCAGACCGTTCAATCATTTCCCATCAAAATACCCTAAAACACTACTAAACTAGCTCTTAAAATCCGATTTGTGTTACAAACACCGCCAAAACGCCTTCAGTTTATTTCAAAACCCGCTAAAATGAATTGACCAATGATAGCACGGTATTCTGACCACGTGACTGCCAAAACAGTATGGCGATTTTCTCATAACGGACGAAAAGTTGTTGCTGTTTTTTATTGTTTTTCATTAAAAATAATGGAGGATTTATCACAGTTTGTGCAAAAATGTAACCCTAAGGAGGCAAGAAAGAAACCTCGCAGTGAAGCAGAATGGAACGCAAGATTGAGCGCCAAAAACGGTAAGGGAAATTTGTCATCAAACTACTTTTTAAGCGGCTTCGATGGTTTTATGCAAAGTGTGCAAAGTGAAAAATGCCTATGGTATACTAAATGAAAATAATTAAACCACTCTAATTGTGCCCCGCAATGTTGCCAGAAATTTACTGGATATTTACTGGCAATATTCCCACTGCAGTGGGAATTTTCGGAACTATGAATAATTTCCATCTTTATTTTTACTAGTGTATAGAGAAAGAAGAAAAAGTCCTCAAATATGTTGAATTTTTTTCAGATAAAGTCAATATTTAACCAAAATTCCCAGTTTATTCCCACCTAGGGGAACGTTCCCAGGAACGTTCGAAAAATGACCTTATATAACCTAATACGTCCTTATTGATATTAATTAACCAATAAATGAAATCGCTATGAACATTATGGACATACTTACACGTACCATAATTTTGTTTGATCATTATTTGGCTAAATTAAAAACCAACTTTATTGTAGAACGCCATCCACTCCCTGGAATTTGTTCTTATCAAATCCCGCTAAAATACAACATGTCCGTTTCAAATTCCTTTAAAACGGAATGTACGTAACAAAGTACGCTAAAATGAAAATACTTTTAGTTATAACTCAAAATAACCTTTATTTTTAGATGAAAAGAAAGCGCTTTTAGTGTTGTCACATGACAATAATAAATCGTACTATATATTTTTTTGCCTAGCGCCAAAACTATTCTGACAAACGGTTTTTTTCAAATAGTACGAACTTGCAACACAAGAAGATTTTAATTGTTTCAAGTTAAGAATATTCAGTCGAATATTAACATAAGTACAAATGAAATTAGTTTTTTTTTAAATACCATGTCTCTGTCTTATTTTTTTTTTCATTTTCATGTTACGGCTATCGAAATGCCTAAAATGTTACATTCAGACCCGACAATTTCGTTCACCGAACACGGCAAATGAAAATTTAGCTCTGACAACACTGAGGCCCACGAACCGAACCAAACGGTCCAAACGCAAACAAATAAAATATACCATACCAGTTTGACGAAATACGTTGAACGGGATGGTTGTGTTGCGCTGTGCTGCAAATTAGCGTTTAGAATTACCAATGTTTGTAAACAAAAATCATTCCGAAAATTAAACTATTACTTTTACAAACAAATAAAGTTTAAGACTTTCGTGTGTTGGTGCATAAATTCGCTGTCTTTTTCCGGTTTTCTTGTGATTTCGTACATTTTATTTGAGTGTAATCTCGTCTCGTGTTGGCAAGACTCGACATCGACAGACCGTGGTTGAATGAAAATGTGAATCAGATTGTGTTGTTATTGAACTTTTAGGGCTGATGAGGACCTTGTGCGAGACCCTGTGAAGGAGAGGGTATCAAGATGAGGTGGTTGTTACTATTCTGTCTGCTGCCGGCGGCTTGCTTGGCACATCTCAATGTTTATCTGAGCACTGCTGAAGTTTGGCGGCTTTTGGGTGAGTTTCTCTTTGAAATGAGTCAATCAAACGTAATAATAAATATTCGGGGACTAATCACACATGGTCACCTGGTCCCAAACTAGGATTCCATGCACTATGGGAAGTGGGAACTAGTGGCTGATATTTTGTTGGCACGGGCATGGCTGCGGCCCGGCAAGTTTTACTGTAAGTAAAATCTGTGGTAAAGTGAGGTTATCTCTGGTTATCTTGATTGATCTCGCTCGATAGGTTTAGTTTCACTATTGATGTATATTCTATCGTTGACTTAGATCGATGACGTCACAATACCGCCTGCCTATGCTTCTAAGCCTTCCACGCTTAGCTACTTTTTAAAGTAATATTTTTTAATCTTAGGGTTAGCATAATTCCATGTCAAGTAAGTATACCAAGTGATTAAAAAAAACTAGCTTTTGTCCTCGGCTTCGCCCGCTTAATTATAGTTTTTATGACTGTAAACTGTAATCGTTCGACTCGCGAGCCTGGAATAAAATTTTAGCGCACGTGATAGATAATCTACGTATACCTACCAAATTTCATCTTAATCCGTTTAGTTGTAAGCGTTAAAGTGATACAATCAAACTTATTACAATACTTTCGCGTTTATAATTTTAGTGTGATAATGATATGTAAGTAATTAATTCATTACTTACTTACAGCAAAATCAAATGTGGTAACATATACAAATATAGGTTGCATCATTTTTGGTAAAATAATATACCTCAAATGATACGATAAATCCTTGTTACAAACTCCAAGAAAGCAATTTTGAAAATATTAACATTTAATATTTTTTTTGAATTTTTTATTAGGTATTTAATAAATTTAATTTTTGTATGGAGAGTCCAAATTTTTGTAACAAAATTGGTGTATATGTCACCGATAAATAGCAAGAATCGTAAGTTGATCAATTTTCTAGTTAGTTGATTAACTGACGAAAAATAACAAACGTTAGTAGAAATGTATTATTTAACGCAGTGCATTTTAGCTAATTGGTCAACTTACAGTACCTGGCAGTAATTTAATAATTTACGATTGTGCCACAAGTAAAATCATCCACTAACGGGCTAATCGTTGCTCAGTGTACTATTTAACGGTATACTATTACCCGTCACATAATACACTGTTCTCTGATTGGTCGAGGGCATTTTATAAGCATTTGGCTAGTGTTTATTCATAGAGTTAACAAAGACTTGGATATGTTATTTTAATACCGATGATGAGATGTGAAAGATCATGTATATTTTTTTATATTTTATATTTATTCTTATTTAGCCATACAGTTTTATGACTTAGTATAATAAAAGGAAAAATATTTTAAATAACAAAAGTGAAGGGTGAAGGTGGCGGCCGGGTAACGGGCGGGGAGCAATGTAAAAGCAAGCACGTGAGTCGTTTAACCAATCAACGTACACCTCGCCTTCGTCGGATGATCTTACGACAAGGCGCCGTAAATTAATCAATTTACTAAAATACATACGTTAAATAATAAATTTTAACTGCTGTTTATTATTTTCCGGGAGTTGATCAACTACCTTGAAAATTGATCAACTTACGAGTCTTGTTATTTTCCGGTGACATATACAAGCCGTTAACTGGGGCTGCTACTCATCACAATGCACAACTTTTCCCAAATAACTCCATTAGTCAATTTAAAAAAAAAATGACCGTCTATACAAAAATGCAATTTTAAAGAATGAAATAACGAAAAAAATAAAATAAATGTAAATATTTTCAAAATTGCTTTCTTGGAGTTAAATACGAGGATATTTAATACCTATCATTTAAAGTTATTTTACCACAAATTAGTCAACCGTATCGTATCTAGAGGAGCCCGAACTTGGTATATGTTGTGAAAATTATTTATATTTTAATTTAAAACAAGTGACTGAAATGCCATGATGATATATATTTTTAGAATTTTTTATTTGATACCACGGTCGTCGTGAGGTTCCTTGGGGGAGGCCTATGTCCAGCAGTGGACGTCCTTCGGCTGATATGATGATGATTTGATATCACACACGATAGGTTTCAGAAAAAAAAATCCCGTACAAAAAAATTACGTCATACATAAACTCCTCTTCTTTTTTTCAAAATGTGTATTCAAAATAAGTGCTTATGATAGCAATTAATTACATTGTCTGATTGTGAAAAAGATATAAACAAACTATGATGATGTCAATAAAACCATTGATATAAAACAAATAATGTCATTTGGACATGAAAACAACATGACACGAGAAGTAATACATGAAAATTATTGAATTTGTCTCTAAATGCCTTTGACTAGAGTAGGGCAGTTCATACGGACAGCACTCGTTCACGAATATAACTCGAAAGTCAGCTATCGCTCCCCCTCGACAATATTAGAGGGAAAGGAACGACCCGGCTCTCGATGCGCCACCATCCGCACGAGCATGCACCACTCAGGTCAATGCTAATATAATAAAAATATTAATTACAAGATACACAAGACTTGTAATGTCTTGTCGCTTCCACGTCAATTCTTAGATTGGTCATCCATCATTTTAAATTCAAATTGATTCATATGGCCTGAAGATCAATCGTAAATAGTTTCATGCTTTTAACACATTTGCAGCCCTTTACTGAATTTCTGGGAGTACCGCTAATGTGGCTAGTAGACAACTGGACGCTCCGAAGCCCAAAAATGTAGCGCAATTACGGCTTTTTTCAGTTTTTATAGGCTCTAATAAGATGGTAAAGGTCGCGGGAGAGAAACCGCTGGATGCGGGCAGCGCAGAACCGGTCGTCGTGGAAATCCTTGGGGGAGAGGCTTATGTCCAGCAGTGGACGTCCTTCGGCTGATATGATAAGGCTCTAATAAATTGATCTCACTAGTCCTATTAGACCTTCGGATAACCGGGTTTGCGAAACTCCTTCCCTATGTATCTTTAGGTCCTTGGACACATTCTGGTGCATACTCCTAGGGCCGAGACATTTTTTTTACACTCGGATCTATCCTTAGCTGCAGGCGTCACGCAGGACATGTCGGCCGCCGTTCTTCATTCAGTGAGCGCTTCCAGACTGCCCGCCGGCAGGTTGCCATTTACATCCGTATGTGTTCGTATCATAACAAAAGACTCATATTTTGTGATAATTTCAACCGGTTACCTACTACTGTTCAAAAGATACAACTCTACTTAGGTTGGATAGATAGACAGATCGACAGACGGTTCGATTCCCGGCGGGGTCAATTGTAAGACTCGGTTTGGTTGGTGGTAGGGCATTTTCTAAGCCCGCCTGGCTAGTTACCACCATCTTATCTAAGTCTTGCCGCCAAATATCAATGTTATCATGAATATGATTATCATGAATAGGATATCATTGGTGTGTTCCGGCATGAAGATAAGATAGCCAGTCCCCCATTGCGTTGGGGAATCTTGGTAAGCCCGCTTCCATCTTCGGCAACATCGTTACTTACCACCAGGTGAGATGTTATCAAGGGCTTACCCATTATGAATAAAAAAAAACGGAACCCTAAAAAGCTGTATGTACCTGCCTCTACCTCTGGGTACCTATTTTCCTACTAACTCCTACAGTAATATTTATGCACGATTTGGTTATACTCGACCGACTGAGCGATGCGACTACGACCTGGTGAAAGTCGCGAGACTTCCCTGGACACAGACACCGGGCAGCGCAGGGCCGGGCGGTGTGAAAGTCTTGAGGGAGACCTAAGTGGACGGTGGACGTCTGATATTATGACGTTCAATCCTATCCGTTTCACTGATTCATAATTGATAGATAACTGACCATGAAGTACCTTGCGAACTCCAACCTACCTACCTACATAGGTAACCTACTTACTTATCTACTTATCTATATACTCTATCTATATTAATACTAATATTATAAAGAGGAAAGATTTGTTTGCATTGAATAGGCTATAACTAAACGAAACTACTGGACCGATTTGAAAAAATCTTTCACCGTTGGGAAGCTACACTATCAGCGGTTGCTATAGACTATATTTCCTATCCTTACTAAAAGTCTAGTACTGTAACCCAAGGTGTAAAACAATGACTTAAAAAAATCCTGCATTATCTATAAAAAGTAGTGTAGTGTAGTGTCACTGTTGCTTAGTGTAGTGTAGTGTAGTTTAGTGTAGTGTAAGGCGGTAAGAAGTTCGCCGGGACAGCTAGTATTATTATAAAGAGGAAAAGTTTGTAGGTTTCGATGTAAGATATAATCTCGGAAAATGCTCATCCGATTTCAAAAATTCTTTCACCAATACATATTTAGAATGGACCTTCAGGTGCGGATCGCGCACCGCGTGTCCTCGATATCCACGCGGGGAACTGCTCGTCTAATTATAATAAATTGCATTTTACCTGGTATTTTTAATTACTTTATCTGTACAGAGGTGTGCGTGTGTAGGCAAAATCGTTGTTTTAACCGACTTTAAAAAAGGGGGAGGTTTTTTATTATGTCATTATCTTATCGCCCTTCAACTTATTGTTGTTGTTGATCGTTCATGTCTTTCATTCTTTTTATTACCTACTTTCGAGCGACTGGGGAGCGAGCGACGAGGAAGTGAAGAAGATAATGCGATGGCAAAAAATTCAAAATTAAGATTTTGATGGGGATCGATTGTTTAAACTACTAGGTACTTAATGAGTTTAAAAAAATATATTTTTTAAGTCATCATCATATCAGCCGGAAATCGTCCACTGCTGGACAAAGGCTTCCCCCAAGGATTTCCACGACGACCGGTCCTGCGCTGCCCGCATTCATCGGCTTCCCGCGATCTTCACCAATTCGTCGGTCCACCGCGTGGGAGGCCTGCCTACGTAAACGTTTTCCGGTCCGATTTTTTTAGTAATGAAATATAATTATAAATAATTGTGTAAAATTTAGGTTCTTTAGGGTACTTAATATTATTTTTATATCTAGCCTTTTTTTACATTTCCCCTATCTTGATTTTTTGAGACTCATTAAGTACCATACTATAAAATCACAATTTTTTTTAAATTAAAAAATGGCTCTATGACGATTTTCATGAAACTCGGTACGTTACTATAACTTTATAACAATTGGCATTTCGTTATTTCAAGAAAAATCGGAATTAGGTGCCTCCCATTTAGAGCCTGGATATGTTACTTTTTCTCAAAAATGACTAACGATCCTAATGACACTTTTTTTAATAACTAGGACATGATGAGGCCTACTTCGCTGAGTAGTTAATTATTCCAGGAAAAATCCGAGTAAAGTACCTCCCATAAAAACCCAAATAAAATAAATAAAATAAATAAATAAATATTCTGGGACAAATCACACATGGTCATCTGGCCCCAAAGTAGGATTCCCTGTGTTATGGGTTACCAGAGACTGATATACATACTTATATACTTTAAAATACATACATATATAGATATATTTAACACCCAGACACAGAGCAAACAAATCTGCTCATCACACAAATGCTTGCCCTGGGTGGGGATCGAACCCACAACCCTCGGATCAGTAGTCAAGGGCACTAACCACTGAGCCACCGAGTCAGTCAAAAAGTATGTACTACCATATTTATACTTTTATTTTTATTTTATTAATTTAGGAAACAAACAGTCTTATATATAGTATTACATATAAATTTTAAATTAAAAACGACCTGGAGTTCAACTAAAAAAAAACACGAGCCCTGAAACAATATTAATTTTACAACAATTTTTGCTCTAACTGTTTATTTTATTTCTTATCGCACTTTTAAATGCACCCAAAGTAGTATTAAAAATGTCTACATCAGAAAAGTCATTAGGTATTAGAGTTACGTGTCGATCGTCTGAAGAAACTATTTTTGGCAGAAATTGTTGAAAAACTTACTTTATTTTCTCAAGTTACTTATGCATTTTTATTTGCACCTGCAATCCTGCACAGGCACGACAAAACTTAATACCTATCAGCCCGCATAATCTCATTTTCCAGCAATTACAGCTGCCAAAATATGCATTCAATGCCTAAATCTCGAACAATCGCACCGTATCTCAGATCTGACTTATTCAAAAGGACACTTCCTTTAAGCAAAAGCTTTAAATCTTTTGCCTTTATCAATGTGAGGTGACAAAAAGCAACCTTCCCAATAGTACCCAATATTGTCCCTTTGAGAGCGGTTTCCGAGAATATGTCACGCAGTCTTACACGAAGGCTCTAAATAAATCTGATATTTCGGATCTTAAAAGTGTGGGAATGTAAACCTTATTGCATGGATTTAATACAATAGCACACCTACCTCTGAACTTGAAGTTTATAGTTTTGTATCACACCACTAAATCAGAAAGTTACGGCCACTGAGATTTAGTGTTTTGTTTGTCTGGAAAAGGCATAAAGAAAACAATAGTCCTTATTGGATCGCCGTAAGCCTTGTTGTTACACCCACGCAAAATATATATCATAGCATAATAGATATCTTAGCTTCAAGAAAAAACATTTTTTTAGGTACCTACAAGCTTTTATTTGAATAGATTTTATGCTCAAAAGCCAAATACTCAGGACACGTTTCCAAATTTAAAAAAGTCGATTATACTATAGTATTTTCTACGATTCTATTGAAAATAAAAGACGATCTTTGGACCTTGATTCCACCTTCAAAGTTCAACATCAGCTCAACTTCAAAATAATCAAAAGGATATATTGTCACCGGGAATCCGTATTTCATACCAAATTCCAGCTCAATCGGAGCCCAGGAAGTCGTTCTCTCAGACTAAAAAAAGCTCTAAAAGATGTTTTCTAAATTTAAAAAATTTAGTGCGTTTGATTACATCTCACCTGATGATAAGTGACGATGTAGTCGAGGATGGTACACGCAAACTCAAATAATGCCTATTCACTCTCGCCTTGAAGATCCCCAAATTGTAGGAGTCGGGAAACAAACGTAGGCAAGGAGTTCCACTCCGATTTGACCTAAACAAGCATCCATACATATAAACATTGCAAGTTAAATCCATTTTGAAGAAAGAAAGCGGACTTAAGCCCTCGAATTTAATTAGACAACCGTCAAAACTAAAACCTCATTGCTCATCAACATCAAATCTCCTTTTATAAGCTGAGGTGACAGATTTACAGGCCCGTGCTGCGGCGCAGGTAATGGGCTTACAGACGCGGTGTGTCCTTACAATAAGTGCTCTTTTTGTGCCTCTCCTATTGTACGTAAGGGACCATAGACTGTGCCATCTATCCTTGTCAACCACTCCAACATCTGCTCATTGTTCTTGCCCAAAAATTAGAATAAAAATAAGCCATTATAAAGAACGAACGGGACTTCTTTTTGTCCTTAGCTACGTTTTTGGTCGAAGGACCATTTGAGACCACAACCTTGGAATGCATTTTAGAAATAATTTTCGAAAATCAAAAACTTCAAGATAGACGCTTTAAGTTGATAAGAATTTCAGCAAACCCATACCCATATTATGGGGTTGCACAAAAAATTATCGAGTCCGCTATATTGGATTTAGATTGCTGTCACTTAGCTAACCATGCATCATGATCCAAAATTAGCGTGTATGCAAAATTTCAGCTCAATCGACAACCGGAAAGTGTTCCTAATTTATCTTCCAAATTTTCTCCAAACTAACTAACAGACAAACTAACTAACTAACACGGCAAGCTAATATAAAACTTGGTGGTTTTCATATTTATGAAAAGAATCCTTTCTAATAAAATAAAATGCTAGAGAAACAGATGTCTTATTAAAATTTTAATGAATTCCTCTAAATACTGCAGAAAGATTATATCTGTACTATAATCATTTTGGAATCTTTGGGTAGTATCTACGAGCTTGATCATCACAGCGGGTGACTACTCCTCTGTAATTTATTTCGGTTGACACATGGCCATGGACGCTGTGGTGTGGAGTGTGAAGCCGAGCCATAGCCGAGCCATAAACTCGACGCGACGTCTAAAAGCGCATTTACCAACACTTTTACCTACACAATATATGTACATATGTGTATGTAAACTATCTGACAAATAAATGTTTAAAAACCAACTTCCATCGCAACAACTTAGTATATTTTTGCATTTTTTTTTATTATAACAGCTTATATACGTCCCCACCGAGGGGCTCGAGCCTACCCTGAATCAGGGCGATTAGGCCTTAGTCAACCACGCGGGCCCAGTGCGGGTTGGTCGACTTCACACACAACCTTCGAGTTTCTTCGCAGGCGTGTGCAGGTTTCCTCACGATGTTTTTCCTTCACCGTTAAAGCAATCGGTAATGATATGTACGTAAGTTTTGAAAAACTCATTGGTACATTGTCCGTCCAGATTTGAACCCGGTACCTCTGGTTAGATGAACCGAGTCGTTACCGTTTGAGCCACCGACGCTTTTTGCATTATTATTTTTGGTTTATTTAATTTTCTTATAAAGTACTACACCGATTTTGATAAAATTTATATGGGACCACACGGGAAGCACTAGCTTTCAAATAAAAGAAGGATCATAAAAATCGGTTCACCCAGTCAAAAGTTCTGAGGTAACACGCATAAAAAAAACCATACAGTCGAATTGAGAACCTTTCTCTTCCTTTTTGGAAGTCGGTTGAAAATATTAAGTATCGTTAAAGAAAACTTTTACCAACATCGAAATTCTAACAACACCCGCTCTCCTATACAAACTAAAGAGCGTATTCACAAAATCGTTTCCCATACAAAGTTAAAATTACTACTTCTTGAAAATGGATGTGCCGATTCTAATTAAACTTTATACACATGATAAGCAAGTCACGTAAATGTAGTGTGATTACATTAAAAAAAATAGTGTTGTCACTAGACTTCTAGTTTTTCGAAATTCTAGTTTGTGGATAAATTGCATTTTGAACTGCTTCATTTAAAAAAAAATTAGCGAATTTTATGATTTATGGGCCGATTCTAATTAAACTTTATACACATAAGCAAGTCACGGTATTCTAATTTGTGGATAAATTACATTTTTGAAATGCTTTATTTTAAAAAAGATTAACGAAATTTTTGATTACTATAAAAAACTTTAAATCATTATTTAGTGACAATACAATTGTTTTCAAGCGGCGTCCAAAAAGGAGGAGGTTCTCAATTCGTCTGTATGTTTTTTTTATGTATGTGTGTTATCTCATAACTTTGGGTTGGGTGAACCGATTTTTATGATTCTTTTTTTGTTTGAAAGCTAGTGCTTCCCGTGTGGTGGTCCCATATAAATTTTATCAAAATCGGTGTAGTACTTTATTAGAAAATTAACAAAAACCAAAAATAATAATGCAAAAATGTACTACCTTTTTGCGATGGAAGTCGGTTTTTTAACGTGTTTAGCGTTTTCAATTATTTAAAATGTATTCTATCCATAAACTAGAATTTCGTGACTTGCTTATGTGTTTAAAGTTTCCTTAGAATCGGCCCATCCATTTTCAAGAAGTAAGTAGTAGTTTAAAGTTTGTATGGGAAACGATTTTGTGCATACTCTCTTAATCGTAAAAGTCAAATAGCATAGAAAACCGTTAAATAATTTAAAGCCGAGCCGCCTCAATCGTGCGAAGTTCACGCCGCAGTGTTCGAAGAGGTTTTTTTGCTATTTGGAGTCTCCAATAAACCATGGGATGATAAGGAGTGCGGTTTGCAAATGGCTGATGATTTGCGGCTGCCGCCGGGACGGGGTGTAGGGGCCGTATCGGACGACAGCAAGGTTTATGGCCACCTCACTATCGTTCATCTGTATTCTTGGAGCCAGCGTCAAACATAACCGAAGTGATGGGATGTAGAGAGAGATGACTTAGATTTTTAGTTTAAATATGTTTAAATTTAAATTACTTTCTTCTCTACTGACTGACCTCGGTCTTACCTGAATTAATTGTGTCACTATTATAATAAAAGTGATTGCAGTAGGCAAACGCTATATATTATGCTACAATTTTAGACCAGCTGATACCAAATAATACCGATTTCAAAAAAGGAGGTGTTCAATTCGACACGTATGTAGGTATATAATATTGTTAGAATTGCACAATTTTCGTACATGTTAGTATATGTTATCTTTTAAACAGGTGTGCCAAATTTCATAAGTTTATCTTTGTACTTTATGTATGTTTGTCCAATTCTTGAGATACTAGAAATCAAAATGCAATAATTTATTTTTTTATTTAATTAAGTACCTTTCAACTTAGGGAACAGTGCAAGTTTCATCAAAATCGGTTCAGTAGTTCCCAAGATATGGACTGTTAAGTGTGTACCAATCTCTCGAAAAACAATTGTCATTTTGTGATGGAATTCGGTTGTTCTTAACGGTGTTAGCCTTGTTAATTATTATAATATACATATTTACCTACCATCGACTATAATCTATACATATACCTAACAATAATAAATAAGCAGAGTGTAAATGTAAATACATTCCTATAGCTGTGGCCTAAATAATAATCACATGGAATGTTCTTGAATCACAGATTTGGATAAGAAGTCATTGTCTTGAATTAACATAATTGAAAACGCTAAACACGTTAAAAAATCGACATCCATCGCAACAAATTAGTACATTTTTGCATTATTATTTTTGGTTTTTGAGAATTTTCTACTAAAGTACTACACCGATTTTGATAAAATTTATATGGGATCACACGGGAAGCACTAGCTTTCAAATAAAAGAATCATAAAAATCGGTTTACCCAGTCAAAAGTTCTGAGGTAACAAACATAAAAAAAAAATACATACAGACGAGTTGAGAACCTCCTCCTTTTGGGAAGTCGCTTGAAAACACTCGGGTGCTTTGAGGGTATATTTTAAATCCTTAAATCAAAGGAGTTTGATGTAGGTTACTTCTTTGAGAAGAAGCGTTGCCGTCCCAGTTGTAAGGCACTTAACAGTAAGACGAAATGTCTTTCTACGTCGTCGGTTGGTCCGTAATATAAGAAAAAAATCGCTGGAGAATTCTTCTATTCTGTGGTTGGCTCCAAGCTAAGATCGCAACGCGTCTGTCTGTCTGTCTGTCTTGAGAAATAAACGCTCGAATCTCAGATGCAACCAGTAATGTTCAGTATTTTTACGTATTTATTTCCAGCCTCTCGGTCGGTGGGGACGTATACGAGCTGATATGATGATGATTTCATAAATACAAAAAAAATGCGCACCTAGATCGTTCTTCTTATAACTTTTTCGGCTGCGCGTTGAAGGTAACCTCCTTCTAGTTAGGTGTTGTGTGATCTACGTCAAACTTATTTGCCTAAAATTATTTTTTAATATGAATAGTACAGAAAAAGTATTAGGTAGTTATTTTTTGGGCGGTAATTTAATTAGTCGGGCGGTCGTTGGTTGGTTGGTTCCTGGTTTATAACGCGCTTGAAATGCGTTAATAAATGTGTTAAATTTCATATTTTACCGTCCATTTACAGTTATTCTACTGCCCGCATTTAACCGCCTCATCAGTTGAACTGCCTGATTTGTATTTTTAGCTGCCAATACTGCAATTTAGAATTTTTTACTATCAATTTAAATCATAGCCAAAAAGTAATCAGTTTCGTGGCAAAAGCAATTTAAATTTAATATCTCTAGCACAATCTCTAGTCACAAAAAAGGAATCATATCAATCTTTATTGTAATCACAACAGTTTTTGGCAAATTGTTTTCTATCACTATTCTATTTTATTTTATCAAATCGCTTTCAATAACAAAGCAATGTTTTAGGTTTGTGATCAATATTATTTGGAATAAGATAAAAAGCCACAGTAATGTAACAGCATCCGATCGTAAGAAGATCGTCGACATAAATCTTAAGTTACCTGGCTAGAACTGCGGTGGGTGAAAAAAAATAAAAAAATGTAAGGTAACTGGATATTTGAATGCCGTGTAAAGTTTCGTCTAGACGCAGTACGATATCTTTTTCACGCAGTTACCGTATGCTCACCTGATGTTGTTAAAATAATAAAAAAAAAAACGTGTGGCACTCGGGGACTGACGCGGTAAAGCTATTGCATAGCATTTTTTATCAACTTATGCTATTATAATTATTTATTAATTTTTTATTTATGCAGTATTCACCAGTACCATATAGTCCTTGGGGCGCGGGATGTTTATGTAATAAATTAACACTAAGAAAGTTACACCACAGATTACTAAATAGTTACTTCGTAAGTTACACCAGTAAAATTGACTTTTTAGTATCGCAAATCGCTAATAGATGGCTACAGTGCCAGTTTTTAGAACGCGGTAACGTTACGTTACGCTCGGCCGAGCTACATGGTAGGCGGAGTAGGGGGGGGGGGGGGGGGTTATTTTCCTACCACCACAAATAATGACGTGAACCTCTTCACACGAGTACAACATTTATTTCTATTCATTTCAAACAAGAGATATCACCGAGAGCACAGGAAAATGTTTTCTTTTTGATTCTGCCCTACCACCAACCAAAAAACTACTCGGGGTCTGCTTAGATCAGTTAGAATGATTCTTTTTATTAAATATTAAGTTTTTGAGACAAGAATTATCACGGCCAATTGCTTTCATAGTATAGGAGGATGGATCATTAGATCGACCGACATAGATAGATGTGCAGTTGGATTTATTTTTAGTTCATAAATTATCCATACAAAATGTTTTATACCAACTGCAACAATAACAGTGTTTTAGGGTTCCATACCACAACAGATCCATTATAAAAACACTCGCCATTCTGTCTGTCCGTTCGTCCGTCTGTCACACACAGCCAATTTGCTCTGAAACTACTGGATCGATAATTAAAAAAGTTTCGCAAACTATATCGGGTAATATATTATCAAATGCAAGGGCTTATTGTGAGAGTCTCAATTAAGTATATATTTTTCAAATGTACATTTATTTTTTAAAGACTACGGAACTCCCAGTTTGCGCGGAATCCGACATGCACTTGACCATTTCATTGTTAATTTACTTGAGCATTATTATTGTAATCACACCAAGTTTCACGCTTGTATGTGTTGCCGTTGTTACGATAGAGCAAAAACCAAAAATTAAAGAAAAAAAAGAACATTCTTGTATGGGGGGGTGGGGGGACATTTGAATTTCTACTTTTTTATTATTTGTTACAAAATCCCCCGTAATAACACATACTCTGTTTCAGCCAATTCGACTAGGTCGGTTCAAAATACAGTCGTTTAAAGATCGATCTACAAACAGACGGACGGACAGACAGCCAAGACCGACATACGGCTTAGACTTAGTAATAGAGTCTCGTTACCAGCTACAGATCTCTAAAAATACAACAAAAGCCACGTCTTTGACAGATCTAAATCATATTGGATATAATCTTGAATTCTTTTCTTACCGAGCTGGTAGGAATTGAGTCTACTGCCTTAAACTGAACTTAAACAATAACAACGTTCGAAATTTTGTGACAATCAAACCCTGCAATATCCCAGACGTTTCAAGATCAACACACGATAAGCTTTATTTATTTTTGCTTTTAGTTATACCTCAACTTTCTTGTCGCCAGGTTTCCTGTCGTCTCATCGTGTTATCTGAAGGACGATCTTGTTTTTTGTCCGACCTACGCCAACATTATCAGTTCCACGTACCTTACGTCGCTCACCTACGTGTCAACTGTCCTCCAACTTGGCTTATGCCTGATCCATCCCTTCCGCACCTTCACGTCATACTTAGATAACTTTTTCATCGTCCAAAGTGTGCCACTAAAACGAAACAATAAAACGTCCCGGAATAGACATTGTTATTTTAATAAAGAGTATTAATGCTGCATTCATAGTGCCATTCGGATTCTATCCCCCTCTTAACATAAGCGTCGTTTAGAGAATTAACAATGAAATATTTCAATAAACAGCTAGCGACGTCGCTATATAAATATGGGCGTCCTTCTCGAAACTATGCTCTACTATGTAAATATAGTTGACTGACGTGGATCTCGTGGATGATATCGTGAGCCCTAAATAAATTTAATTTCACGGATGGTTGGGATAGGAGCAGAGTTTTTAATCCGTGGGGGTGGGATGTGTCAGCGTGTGGCCAGCGGGCAGGTGGGGCTTAGTCAGAACACGAGCTTCGTGATAAGAATTGAAGCGGTTAATTAAAATTTGTATAATGGAATTTTTAGCGCCAATGCGAAATCCACAGGTTGTTTTTACCCGACTGCATCAGAAGTAGGGTTTTGTTTTTCGGTTGTATGTATGGCTTTATTTCATTGGCCGTATAGCCTAAACGGCTTGATAGAATTGGAGTGCGAGGTGTCGTTAGATTCGTCTTGGTCCTGCGAGTGAAATAGGATACATTTTACATGACTGGCCAAAAAAGAGGGGTTAAGTTTTAACGCAGTCGAGTTTTAATAATTAAGTAATTAAATAAAGTCTAGTTATTTCCTAGTAGGCTCTGCAGGAGGAAGCACTCAGGAAAAACAACGGATATCGATTAAATTATGCATGGTGATAGGCGAATATTATGTATTTTGCTTTACATGAATATACACAATCACGAAGAATGTCGGCTTAGCTCGGGATCGCGGCTTCTGTTCTGATGTCTACTACTGGTGAAAATGGTACATACGTCATTAATTTGAAAGCTCACTTTTTAGGATTACGTACATCTAAAGGTGGACCAACGGAACCCTATTTACTAAGCCTCCGCTGTCTGCCCGTCTCGTCTGTCTGTCATCGGACTGTATATCATAAACCGTAATAAAGCTAGCATATTTTGCGATTTCTCGCGATCGGCTTGAGCAAAACAATCGTCATTTTGGCAACTAATTAGCAACAAATTAAGGTACTATTTTTTTTGATTTTGCTAAATTAGCCATGCTAGCCTGATGGAGCTTAAAAAATTACAGAGTATGTCTATTGTCGCTATAAAAACAAATAATAATATTTAAAAAATTGGGGCCCTCCGTACAAGAAACTTGTTTTTTTTTAAAACGAAAAGAAACTAGCGACATCTAGTACGAAGATACGGCACCCTTTGGAACCCTTTGTGTGCGATACTGACTCGCACTTGGCCGGTTTTTAAACGTGTCGGTTGTGGATAATAAACCTTTTCAAAGGACCGTCGGAAGTTTGTAATAGTAAGAGTACATACAGTGTAAACTCTGTATAACGTCACTCGATATAACGATTCACTCTTTGAAGCGCCGAAATTTTCTGGCTCCAGTTCGGTAATTTCTCTCTGTATAACGGAAACTCTTAATAACGTCACAAAATGCCCGCTCCCTTGAGTGTCGCTTTATAGAGTTGACACTGTATTTAGTTAAATAATGATGTTACATTTACGTACCTTTGTCCAGCAGTGGACGATTTTCGGCTGTTATGATTTACTTACAGACCACACAGTTTTTTTGCACTACTATAAAACACTGATTACCTATTAAGTTTGACTGACTGGTTGTTGGTCTAGTGCGGCGCTCCTGTCAGCTGGACCGAGGGACGTGGGTTCGATTCCAACTCAGGGCAAACATTCGTTTGACGAACAGATTTGTTTGCTCTGTGTCTGGGTGGTGAATGTATATGTATATGTGTAAGTATTTAAACGTAAACTATAAGCACCTATAAGTATGTACACATCAGTGTCTGGTTCCCGTAGTACAGGGAATCTAGTTTAGGGTGGTTTGGGGCGCCTACGAGTACAGTCATATACTTGAAGGAATAAAGTCTTATGTCAAACTTATACTTTACTTGGATCAAAGTAGTCCTTATTTCTATGGCCTTATAGTTTTATATTTTAACGGGAGCCGGTGCCGTAACGTGGCTATCCCGACCGTGATTTGTCCCTGAAAAAAAAGGTACATATTTCTGATTGCGATTAATGTTGCGATAAATATAGATAAATTTCCCTTCATGCCCTTAGACATCTTATAATAAAGTAATATTAATTGAATGAAAACTATGTTAGAAAAAGGAGTTTTTTTTTTAAATAACTGATATATAAGATATAACGAGTTGAATAATGCTACAATTTAGTGTTAAGATAGGTGTTGATTCTTTTGATTGTAGGCTCTTGGTGGAACATTATATCACACATGGTATGTATTTACGTATTTAAGTTGTCTATCGGGTTAGTTACACCATTCGTAACTCAAGAACAGCAACGAATTTCATCATATTTGGTTTGTTGGATTTGTCTTGATCCCGAATAGCAGAAAACGAGTAACTATAAAAACATCGAAAATTAAAAAAAAAATACTATAAGTAAATACATTTTCCCATACATTTCCCATACATGTGTGTATAGAGAGTATAAGTTTGTGAGGCGGTATAAAGCTCGCCGTGTTCCACATACTCGTATCATCATCATCACCATATCAGCCGAAAAACGTCCACCGCTGGACAAAGGCCTCCCCTAAGAATTTCCACGACGACCGGTCCTGCGCTGCCCACATCCATCGGCTCTCCGCGATCTTCACCAGGTCGTCGGTACACCGCGTGGGAAGCCGAAACAAATAAAACTTCATTTATAAATTCAGTAAGTCAGTAGTACTCGTAAGTAAATTAATAAGTATTTTTTAAATACGGTGAAGAAAAACATTATCGTGAGGAAACCTGCATATGCCTGCGAAGAAACTCAAAGGTTGTGTGTGAAGTCGACCAACCCGCACTGGGCCCGCGTGGTCGACTAAGGCCCGATCGCCCTAATCCAGGGTAGGCTCGAGCCCCTCGGTGGGGACGTATATGAGCTAATGTGATGATATACCAAATAGTGTTGATTTTAAAAGTCTTTTAATACAAACCAGCCAAATGGTTCAGTCCAAACCAATCCAAGTTTCTCCGAAGAACTTGTAGGGGAACCCTTTTTTCCTCACGCCACGATTAATAGATCCCGCCTATCGCCTATACGAGATACATGTCATTGTTGGCTTTGTGTGGCAATCAGTCAAGCAAGCCGGCGCAGACGCATCCCGATCGTTCGATAACATGGACTTGGTAATGGAACTCACTAGGCCGTTTCTTGGTAATACTATTATACAATAAATTTTAAAAAAATATTCAAAATATAGTTCATTGCTTGTAGATTACAGGAAAACCTATAAGAATTCTATCAATTGAAAATAAAGTGGTAAACTCAATATTAT